>CM054122.1:17355000-18555000 GCA_028751855.1 Ambrosia trifida | reverse complement strand
TTCATCTTTGTCTTGATCACTCCAAATTGGTTTTTGATAGACAGCTCCAAGTTAGCTGTGTATGTTTGGAAGTGATTCCTGATGAGAGTGTTCATCATGTGGTACAGGGGACCCTCTGGGCTGCATAGCTGGTTCAGGTCTATGCTTGTTTGCCCAGGGAATTGGGTAGGCATTTGTTGTGAAGGGTGTGTTTTTGGGAGATCCTCATGTTGTACAGAGGATGCCACTCTAGGGGTTTTAGGGATTGAGTGGACTTTAACCTGTGCAGGGGTGACTGGCTTCTTGAGCCTGGATACCCCTGAAACAGGACATTCATAAAGTGCCGTCAATTCAGTAGTTTTGGTTTTTGAAACATCATCCAAATTAATGGAATCATATGAATCCCTGATGTTGTCCTCAATGAGGACTGTCTTAGTTAAATCATGAGCTGAGCCCAACTCAGTTCTCTCATGAACCTCTTGTTCTTGGTTCTGAGGATTTCCTACTTCAGGCATTAAGCCTTCATCAATAGTTGCCACATCTGAGGTCTTAGCTATGTTACTTCTATCCTCAGATCCACCACTGGGTGGTAACTGAGTAGTAGCAGCCTCAGATGCCCCAAGAGTCTCTAAAATTGGGCTTAAAGACTCTGGTCCACCCTCATCTCTTGGGATAGGGCTAGAGATGTCCACATCCATGTCTGATGTTGTGGTTATGTCCCCTGGTTGTTGTGGTTGTAGGGGACTGACATAATCAGATGGGACATTCTCTTTTAGCCCAGAGAGAAGTTTGGCAATTTCTATTGCCTCTGGTTCAGAAATTTGAGGGGTTGGTTCAGTAGTTTGGGCAATAGGTGAAATTGGTTGGTCAGCAGTTTCAAAAGAAGAGTGAGTTTCAATAGTTTTTCTAAGTCTTTTTCTTTTGAATAAGATAGTTATGGGTGCTCTAGGTGGGGTTTGAGATGGATGAGACTGAGAGGGTGTTTCAGTCTCACCTATTTGAAGAGCAGACTGCTCATGAGCATGTTCAGGCATCTCAACCTCCTGAACAGCTTTTCTTTTGGGTTGGTGGGTTTTTGTCTTTGTTGGCTTGGGCTGTTTGGCTTTTGGTGGTGTGAGTTTGGAAGATGTGGGCTTCAGGGGGACTTGTTGTTGTTCTCCCTGATCATCTTCTGGCCAGGCAGCCGGTTTGTTATGCCTAGAGTATGCTTGTGAGGTTAATGGATTTAAAGTTGAAACTTTTCCCACAAGCACCTCATTACCCAGTTCCCCTATTATGCATTGCATAATGAACCTTGGGTATAACAAAAACTTTTTCTTGGTATTATTGTGATGTAACACCAACTCATTGAAAAATAATTTAGATGCCCTGAATTTGGTTTCATTCACAATGGAATGAAATATTGGTTGAAAAGTAGAGGGCATCTGGTCATAAGACCCTGTTTTAGGACTCAAACACATAATAATATAATGAAACAAAAGCTTGTATTTTGGTTCAAAATATTTTTTGAAGATTGTAGCATGGGAGAGAGTACCTTGATAACCACACTCTGTCATGGTTAGATGAATATCAGAATTAGCAACATGATTAGGGGCAGTTCCATCATCCTGGCCCAGTCTTGTTGCCAGTGTGGCCGGTGTGATGGTCAGTGGTTTCCCTTTTATTCTTGAGTTGAGGGAAATGACTTCATCATCCGCCGTCACCGTCTCATCATTTGCCCAGAACTCATTTAGAGTTTCAGTGTGAATTGGTGGGTTTATTGTGAGAGCAGTAAAATATTGGGATTTTACGACAAGATCAATGATCTCATCGTATTGGGACCAGCCTTCTTGTTTTTCAAGAAAGGCCCTTTGATTGTGTCCCTGCTTTAGAACGAGAGCCATGTGGTTTGGGTTTTGATAGAACAGTTGATTTTGCAGGTTTAGGTTATTGAGAGAGTTTTTGAGAGAGAAAGAGGGATATTTTGAATTTGAAAGGATAAGTGCTGAAAAAGGTATTTATCAGAAGTTTTTAACCGCTTGAATCTTCTTTATTAGAAGTTTTTAAGCCGCCTTGGTTAAAAATCTTTTTATCAGAAGTTTTAAACCGACTAGGTCAAACCTCTGATGATGGGAAAAGTCAGATTTGCCCTTTTTGACTAAACTGCTGATGAAGGATTACTTCATCAGTAGTTCCCATTTCCTTTTCAGTAGTTTTAACAGCTGATGAGAAATGTTTTTATAAATACTTTTATTCATAACTTCTGAAGGTTATTTTATCAGAAGTTACACACTTTTCAGAAATTATCCCCATACTGATGTTTTGTTCATCAGTAGTTTCTCTCTTTTCAGAAGTTTTGTTTCAGACTTTTTGTCTGTTTGTAAGTGAAAAATGAAAAATTGCAGAATAATAAAATAAACACTTACAAATTTAGCATCCCAAGCATGGATACTAACTTCTGAAATGTTGATGTGTCAAGGGGTTTTGTGAAGATGTCAGCTATTTGATTAGCTGTTGCTACATGCTTCACCTCAATCTTGCCTTTTTCATAGCAATCTCTTATAAAATTGTACCTGATCTCAATATGTTTTGTTTTTGAGAACTGTACTGGATTTTGAATGATGCTAATGGCAGATTTGCTGTCTACAAACAAAGGTGTCTTGGTTTCTTTGATTCCATAATCAAGAAGTTGATATTGGAGCCATTGTATCTGTGATGTACAACTTGCAGCTGCAATGTATTCAGCTTCAGCAGTTGAAGTTGCAACAGATGTTTGCTTCTTTGATTGCCATGACACTAGACAGTTACCCAGGAATTGACAACCACCAGATGTTGACTTTCTTGTCATCTTACACCCTGCATAGTCACTATCTGAAAAAGCTGATAACTTGGTATTGCTTGAAGCAGGATACCAAATTCCAAGTGTTGGAGTTCCTTTCAGATATCTGAAAATTCTTTTGACTGCTATAAGGTGTGATTCCCTTGGTGCTGATTGATATCTAGCACAGACAGATGTTGAAAACATAATATCTGGTCTAGAAGCAGTTAAATATAAAAGGGAACCTATCATGCATCTGTACATGGTTTGATCAACCTGTTTTCCTTGATCATCAGGTTCAACTTGTGTGATTGGTGTCATGGGAGTGGAACATGATTTACAGTCTTTTAAAGAAAATTTGTTTAATAATTCTTTAACATATTTTGATTGATGTATAAAAGTTCCATTTGTTTGTTGCTTGATCTGCAGTCTCAGAAAGTACTGCAGTTCTCCCATGGTACTCATCTCAAATTTTGATTGCATGAGTTTCTTAAAATCATCACACAGTTTTGTGTTTGTTGAACCAAAAATGATATCATCAACATAAATTTGAACAAGTAAGACATGATTTCCAACATGTTTAATGAAAAGAGTTTTATCAATGGCACCTCTTGTAAAGTTATTTTTGAGTAAAAAGGTGGAGAGTGTATCATACCAGGCTCTTGGAGCCTGTTTGAGCCCATAAAGAGCTTTGTCCAGTCTGTACACCCACTCAGGATAAGAAGGATCCTCAAACCCAGGTGGCTGACAGACATACACCTCCTCTTTTATTTTTCCATACAAAAATGCACTCTTTACATCCATTTGATAAACTTTAATTTTGTTGGAAATGGCATAGGCCAGAAATAACCTGATGGCCTCAAGCCTTGCAACTGGAGCAAAGGTTTCATCATAGTCAATTCCCTCTTCTTGAGAGTACCCTTGAACTACCAGTCTTGCTTTGTTCTTGATTATTATACCAGCTTCATCTTGTTTGTTCCTGAAAACCCATCTTGTGCCAATTGGTTGCTTGTTTGGAGGTAAGGGACAGATTTCCCAGACCTGTTTCTTGTTGAACTGAAGCAGTTCATCTTGCATAGCTTGCACCCAATTATTGTCTTTGAGGGCTTCCTGGTACTTCTTTGGTTCCAACTATGAGATAAAGGCTGAAAATAGGCAAAAGTTGGAGAGCTGGTTTCTGGTAAGAACACCTGAAGCTATATCACCCATGATTTGATCAAGTGGATGATCTCTGTGTTCAATCAGTTGTTGTAAACCACTGACAGGTGTAGGTGGCTCATGTTCTTCAAGCAAACTACTGAGGTCTATAATATCTGGTTCAGCAGTTTTAGTGTCTTCAGTAGTTGCAGGTGCTGAAGCAGATGTTTGAGTTTGGCCTTCAGTATTTGTTGGATCAGAAGTTTGTGAAACTTCTGAGGTCTTGAAGTTGACTTAATGACTGTTTGAGGAGTCCATGGTGTAGGATCCTCATCATCAAACCTTTGATCACCATAATAAGTAGGTTTGGAAGAAGTGACAGTCTTTTCAGGTCCAAAGTGGAAATTGTCAAGGTCAAAAAGTTCAGCAGGATGTGCTGGAATAAGAGTGTGTTTTGACTCATTGAACTTGACATTCAATGTTTCTTCTACTATCCTGGTGTGAGAATTAAAAACCTTATAGGCTTTTCTAGTTGAAGAGTAACCAAGAAAGTAACCTGAGTCAACTTTGGCAGCAAACTTTGAAATAGATTCCTTGATGTTTAAGATGAAACATTGACACCCAAAAGCCCTGAAAAAGGAGATAAGGGGCTTCATGCCATGAAGAACTTCATAGGCAGTCTTGGAATGTCTTTTGACCACAAGAACTCTATTCTGAACATAACATGATGTGTTAACTGCTTCTGCCCAAAAGTACAAGGGCAGTCCAGAATCAGCTAACATTGTTCTTGCTCCTTCTATTAATGTTCTGTTCTTCCTTTCTACTACACCATTTTGTTCAGGAGTTCTGGGAACACTGTATTGTCTAATAATCCCTTTAGACAAACAGAATTCATCCAGAGTTTTGTTCCTGAACTCTGTCCCATTATCACTTCTAATGGTTTTGAAAGATAGAGAATATTGTTTCTCTACTTGTAGAATGAAGAACTTGATGATTTCAGCAGCCTCATCCTTGGAGAATAAGAAGAATACCCATGTGAATCTTGAGTAGTCATCAATGATGACTAAGCAGTACTTCTTCTTACCAAGGCTCATAATCTTGACAGGTCCAAATAAGTCCATATGGAGTAGTTGAAGACATGCAGTTGTTTTTGATTCTTCAATAGACTTATAGGAGGACTTATGCTGTTTTCCCTTTAAACAGGATACACAGTGTTCTTGACACTGGTATACTTTCAATGGTAGACCTCTGACCAAGCCCATTTTTGTGACTTTATTTATGGTTTTAAAGTTCACATGGCCAAGTCTCCTGTGCCAGAGATCTGTTTCTGAAGTTGATGCCCTTGAGAAGAAACAGGCAGTGTTGTTTAATACTTTGTCTTTCTCAATGTCCACTGCATAGACATTGCCACATCTTTTGGCAATCAGCAAAGTATGATCTTCAATGATCTTCTCTATCAACTTCTGGCCTTCTGGTGAGATGATCTTGCATGCTGTCTTTGTGAAAAAGGAAGAATATCCTTTATCACACATTTGTGATACACTCAGCAAGTTGTATTCAAGGTTTTCCACCAGATTGACCTTGTCAAACTGTATTTTGCCAGAGGAGACATTGCCATGTCCTAGCACATATCCCTTAGCATTGTTCCCAAAGGATACAGATCCTTCTCTTTGGCTGATAAAGTTGTTTATCAGGTATCTGCATCCAGTCATGTGCATAGAGCCTCCACTATCAACATACCATATGTTGTTTAAGCCCCTGGAAACTCTCTGCACATAAAAGCAAATTAGTTAGGTTTAGGAACCCAAGCCTGTTTGGCTTTGGGTTTGCTCTTGAGAACAGTTACAGTTTGTTCTTGACCAGGTTGAGAAATCCATGTCTTTTTGGCAATGGATTTTTCATTAAGAACTATGGTGGTATCCTTTTTAGGACCACTATCAACCTTGGTCATCAGTAGTTGTACCATGTTCATTAGATTTTGTATCTTAGCAGTTTGTGAAACTACTGATGATTCAGGTCTAACTACTGACAAAGAATTTTGAGAAAAAGATTTTAGTTGAGATTTTATCTTTTTCTGAGAAAAGGTGTTTTCAGGTTGTTGTTTCTTGGGTTTAAAGATTCTTTCATAATCATTTCTGATTTGATTTCCCACAACCTGTTGTTTAAATTTTTGATTGAACTGAATTCCTTTTCTGTATCTACAAAATTCAGTTTTGTGGTTGAACAGACCACAAATTTCACACTCTTTTGCCTTTTGTTTTTGATCTAAAGGCAAATTTCTGACATTAGTGTAAAGATTTTGCTCATCAGTAGTTTTCAGGATCTCAACTCCTGATGTAGATGAAACTACTGATGGCTTGTTGTCAGATTTTGTTAATACTTCTGAAGTACTTTCTTTGAAAATGCCAGGATTTCTGTTTAGAAAGTTTTCATGGAAAGATGTGCAGTCTTTCCCTTCAGAAGTTTCATTTGAAACAATTTTTCTCCCATCTTCAGTAGTTTTGGGAGAGAAATCTGTTGGTGTTTCAACATGATGGTACCCTATGCCAAACTTAACATTTGAAGCACTTTGTTTGTTTAGCAATAATTGATACCCCTTACAAGATTCCACCCATTTTTCACATGTGATCCTGGTGTCAGCAAGCTCTTGTCTGACATCTCCCAGGTCATTTAGCATGATTTTAATTTGTGCTTGGGTTTCAATAGCCGAGTCAGTTAATTTAGAAACTTCTTTTGTTTTAGCACACAGTTTTCTTTCTAAATCACATTTCATCTGTGTGTATTTTCTTTCTAAATCATTGGCTTTACCTTGTAAGTGCACATTTGTCTCTCTTATGAGAGCAAAAGTTTCTTTGCAAGAATTTGAGCAAAGTTTTGTCAAAGATTCTTTTGATACATGTGACAATGCAGATTTTGAAGTACAGCCTTCAAATGCCATTAAGGCAAAGTTCTTTCTGCCATTGTCTGGTTCTCCCCAGTTGATGTCAAACACCTTGTTGTCTGCATCAGGATTGCACTCTGTGGTGTCAAAAGGGAGACTGCTCCAGTCAACATACCCTGAGGTGAAAAGACTTTGTTGAGAGGGTTGTTGAGGCTGTGGAGGATGTTGAGCAGCTGGAAAGGGAGGGATTGATTGTTGGCTCTGCATCTGTTGAGCAGGCATTTGAACATATTGTACTTGTGGCATGTATTGCTGTTGAGGAGCTTGTGCCTGTACAAAATGAGCACTCCCTTGAGTTCCATTATTCCTATTATAATTGGGGTTATAGTTATTTCCAGATTGTGATTGGTTAAAGCTAGAGTTTCTACACTCTCTAGCAAAGTGTCCCAACTTCTGACACTTGTGACATCTCAGTTTAGATTTGTCAAAACCAATTTTTGTATTACTGGTCAATCCTGGAAATTTCCTTCCTGACCTTTTATAAAACTTGTTAGTTTTAATGCTTAGCATGGCCAGTTGGTGTAAAATGTCCATTTCTTCTAAGTCATCACTGCTAAAGTTTTTCAAATCATCCATGATAAAACATAGATTATCAGCAGTTTGACTTTGGTCATCATTGTCATAACCTGGGAAAGATCTTTCTGATGAGATCCCAGTTGTTATGTCAATGTTGTCATAAGATCCATAGGAACAAGTTGGTGAGTCTTGTCCCAAAAGTGCTGTACTACCTGGAAGGTAGTCATCAGCAGTTTTACCAGATGATTGTAATTTCTTCTTTTGATCAATTTCTCTCTCAAAAGTAAGTAATCTCCCATGGAGTTTTGTAAGAGTGAGGGAGCTAAAATCTGGTGAGGATCTTAAAACAATGGAGTATGTTTCCCATTTGTCTGGTAAAGACATTAAAAATCTATGTAGCATAGACACTGTTGTATAGGTCTGACCATTTAACTTTAGCTCAGATATTAATGAGGAGAATCTTTCAAATTGTTGAGTTAAAGTTTCCCCATTAATATGAGCAAATGTCTCATATTGTTGAGCTAAAATCTCTCTGGTGTTGGCAATCATCTCTTCAGTTCCTCCAAACTGTTCTTTAAGACAATCCCAGAGTTCTTTGGCACTTTCACAATGTAAAAGGCCAGAGTATATCTCATTTGGGAGAGCCATTGCCAACATAGAGAATGCTTTTGCATCTAGCTCAAGTTTTAGGAAATCATCATCTGTATATTCTTTTGGGTCCTTAGGGACCTGAACATTAGTTTCAAGATTGACATTTACTGGTTTGTGAGGACCATATATCACAGATCTCCAACAACCTGTGTTGGTTTGTGACAAGGTATGTGCCATTCTCTTTTGCCATATGTTGTATTCGTTTCTTACAAGCATGGCAGGTTTAGTAGCAGAACCAGTATTATGTGGATCCATTTTAAAGAGTATTGATTTGACAGATGACTCTTTTAAGTGATGGATGTTGATAAAAAGTGAACTTTTGATCTTTTTATTGAGTATCAATAAGAGCTTTGTGTCTGATTCTCAATTTGTTAGATTGATATGTGATCAGATAAACCACTGCTCTGATACCAATTGTTGGATCAGTTTGCTCTTTTGTTCAAGTAAGAACTTGCTATCTTGACACTTAAGTGTTTAGCAAGCTCTTGTATATCAGATTATAAGCACAGCGGAATGTATAAGTTAAAGCAACACTTTTTATACTTAGGAAGAGTTATTACTCCCCCTAGATGATTGAAACTAATAATGACAAGTATTTATTATGAATCCAAGTAGTAAATGAGAATTAGATACTTAGACAGATTCACAATAAATACTGAAATGGAATAGAACAGTGAAAGTGTTTGAAGGATTTTTCTATTAAAATCAATGTCTAAAATAGAAGGTTGAAGCCTCCTATTTATAGACGTTTACATACATGTATCTTGCCCAAAAAGCAAGTACAGAAACAACAGAAACAAGTTGCACAAGTTGCAACATTGAAACTATCAAATACAGCTAAAAGTAATAATAAACAATAAAACTACTGATGTAAAAGGCGGTGGAAAATATCTGATGCTAAGTGCTGATGAATAACAAACTACTGATGAGTAGTTTGTCTTCAGTACTTCTGAAGTGAACTTGTCTGGTTTGGACTTCAGAACTTCTGATGAAGTTTCTTCTTCAGCACTTCTCATATCTTCTCTTCAGCAGTTTCTTGTCTTCTCTTCAGTACTTCTATACTTAGCCAAAATGACAGAAGTGAATTAGACTAAGGTTTCCAAAAGTGGTTTCACCAATCCTCTTTGTCCTAACAAAATCATAGATTGTATAAAATGTGAAGAGTTGATCCACCAATTTGCTAGCAAGAATACTAGCTAGGAGAGCTTAACAAATCGTCGGTTAGATACTAGTCTATTATTGTATGTAATTCACTCATTCTAATACTATTATTTTACAATTGTTTATTGCTATACTATTGATTCACAAAACATTTAGTTAAATTATTTAATTTATTAAAGATTAAGAGGCATATTTTTTATCGGTTCGGATAGGGCACGTAAATCATCGGGGACGTCTCTAACTACACGCATGAAAGATGGTAACAATTTAACCAACACCTTTTCAACGACAAATACATTTCAGAGATCTATTTAATTTTTCTCCCATCAATTGTACATAAATAGTCCGATTATATAGCAACACGTTTGATCGTTGTCCCATTATTTCAACATAACTTGTCCAAAAACCGATTAAATCCATACCACGTTGTTGTTCAAGATCCATGCTTGTTCGCTGTAAGAGAATCCATCATCTCATTGTTTATTCTTACATGGGATTATATGATAAATTTCTAGTCGCAAATTAAAAATCTTGTGTTCTTGTCTTATCGTATTTCATATGTGATTTGGATCATGGAGAAACGAATTGTATAATGAAACATATATGATGGCATGGGATGATATGATTACGTGTTGATTTTATTTATATACTATGGTACATGTATATAAAGTTGTGTAGAAGGCATTATCGTGAATTAACTTACATTTTCTATCTACGTATCTTGAGAACATAGCTCTATTGTTTATTGGAATTTAGGGATATATAAGAACTGCTCATATTCCTATAGTTTCTATCATCAGCATACAAAAAAATTAAACAGAAATATTGTTTTGGTGAATAATATTTTGTGTGTATTAAACAACAGAAAACCAAATCTTTTTATATTAGGAACATTAACGTGATTGATATTGAATTAGGGTCGCTTCAATGGCAAGACACAACTGTTCGTTTTTCTTAGTTCCCAAATTACATATATACTTAACATATTGACCCCTTAACTTATTTACAAATACATAATGACTACTAATTAAAACTATGTAGTAGTTACATATTTGACCTATTTATTTTTCATTCGAACTTTGTTAACAGATAACGCTAACACTAAAGCTAACCAGCTAATGATAAAACTAATCAGTTGATGATAATAATAAACATCAACAACTATCTTAATGTCGAAATTAGCGATTGGTTAAGGACCGACAAACAAACATAAAGAAAAAAAATAAATTAAATATTAATAAGATAATAAATAATAAACTTGGGTAACATGTACAATATTATACCATTTGGAGCATAATAAATAATTAGTTTATTACTTGAGTTTGTGTAGAATAAATCTCAATAGGTATCTATACTCTTTTGTTCAAATTCAGCAATATTAAACCATATATATTATCTTGACTATGTGTGTGTTTGCTAGCATAAGGTGTCAACTATGGATCTATGAACATCAACAGGATAGAATCAAGGATTCATCTTATAAATGGACAATGTGACTAGCCGCTTAGATGGTCCCGAAATCATGGCATTAGCTTCTGATCAAGAAATCAAAGAACCTATGTTGAGTAACAATGGACATGGTGGAAGTGTATCTACAGTTTGTGCATCATCGTTAGAATCAGCTAGTGTGCCAGTTGTTCTTGATGAAATAACAAGGAACTTAGAAGAGGATCGTTCGCATGTGCAGTCTGATCAAACTAGGCCAAAAGGGATTTCCATTTTTCAAGGGTAAAAATTCATTTTTAAGGGTGGTTACATACTTACATTATCATTCTTTCAACGGAACTTTGTTTAATAACTTGGTGATTATGTGAAATTATGTTTTAGGCTTGTTGAGCGTGTTAGACGGACAGTTCGTGGGTCATCCGATGATATTGGATGGCTACAAAGTGATCCAGAGATGCCTCCGGTTGAAGATGGAACAGACCGGTTTACTAATATTCTTGAAATTATTAGGTATATGCCTGCATCAGTAGTTAATTTCCCAACCAACCAGCTTTAGCTTCAAAATATAATTTTTTTGTATCCGTAACGATAATGGTACTTCTAAACTTTTTTTTTTTTTTTTGCTAGTTGTGTACTTCTAGGCTCTAGCAGTTCACTATCTCTAAAAGCGAACTCAGCAAGTTCGCCTGGGTGGAAAGTGAACTCCACTAAGATTGATGAAAATACTCTAACGAGTTTGCTTAGAGGGGTAATGAACTGCATGAGAGTAATAGAAGTATTAAAACACGGATAAAAGTATGTCTCGTTTCTAAACGAACCTAGTACCATAAAACAATCTTACCAAATATTGATTGTCTTTGAATCCCTCATCAGGCATGATATCCACATGCTGCCAGACTCGATGGTTTATCTCTTGGTTCCTGGTAATAATATATATAGATATTCTTGTGGTATTCTATTTCAACTGATTATTATTAATTATCTTGGCTTATAATTATATATTGTGTTTTGGTTGAAATGGAGGTCTCTTTAGCAACCATGGACCGCTTTATTTTACTAGCACCAAGGCCAAATTCTTAAAAATGGGGTTGACATGTCACATTGCAAAGATTCATAGTGAGGTAATGTTACTATTACTTTAAAAAAAAAAAATTGTAAATAACGGTTCATAATGAGTTTGGTTAAATTGTTACACTTCTTGTTTAAGTAGCTAAAACAGTATCTTTTTTTTAAGGAATTCTAGGTAGTTTAGGTTCATTGGAGAATGCCTATATGTTTCTAGCCACTTTGTTAAGTGTGTGTAGTTTGTACAAATAGGAGCTTCACTACCATGGGTAGCAAAGTCATAGTTGACATCAGAATAATTGAGTTTGCTAGTGTGGAATACAAACTCAGCGAGTTCGCTGGTATGGCAAACACACAAATAAAAAGTCTTTGAAAAGGCAAACTCGCTCTGCATCGAAACCTCTGGTAGTCACTTACAATAATGATTTAAATCTCTGCGAATTACAGTTTAGGAGGTTGGATGTATTGAAATTGCATAAATTCGGTAACTTTCAAACCATTTGATCGTCCATTTGACTCCTTCCCCTATTAGCTAAATACGTTGATTTAAAATGTTTAAGCAAAACACAAACTCGAATAGGACTTGGAACCATTTATAAATTTTAAGTGAATAGATTGAAATTTTATTATCCCAATTTCGTTTGTAACGTGTTGCGTTTTAAGTTATGTCATTAACATCAAATGTTTTAGGCATCAGTTGAAAAGAATGCTAGAGAAATAAAGGAGTACATTGAAGAGTTCCATTGGGGATCAAAGAAGCGTGTCTTCATTCTTGGTCATAGTAAAGGAGGAATCGATGCAGCTGCTGCCTTATCGTTGTATTGGCCCGATTTGAGAGATAAAGTTGCCGGTCTCGCTTTAGCACAGAGCCCATATGGCGGTAGCCCCATCGCTTCTGATATTTTGCGAGACGGGCAGATCGGGGACTACTTTAATGTTCGTAAACTTATGGAAATTTTGATCGGTAAAGTGATAAAGGTACATTCTTTTATGTTTCGTTTTCATTTTCATATGCTGTGTTTCATTCCTTCTTCTGGTTCATTGCTCATAGGCTAAGTCTTGCATTTTGTTTTATAGGCCCGTACCTATGTATTTTTTATTCCTAAGAAAATGGACATCCATATCATGATTGATGAACCACGGCCATGGAACTAGAGCATGTTTAATAGTTAGTTATAGGTGACAACTTCGACCCGTTCAATTTGGAATGGGTTAGTTTGGGTAAAGTTACTTTGATCTTTAGAGCATCATCACCTATTTATTCATTTATTTAATTTATACTCTACACACAAAAACTTTTTTATATTTAATCATTAAAGGACAAGTGGCGGACCCACACCCACCCCAATGGACCGTCCGTTACTACAAAACCGATTCCAACCGGACAATGGCCTCCAATACATAAATCTCCCAAACTTGGTCCGTCCAACCTCACCGGACCGTCCGGTGAGGTGCATTGTGGATGCTGTTAGAGGATAAAATAGGTGTCTTATTTTTTATTATTTTTTTCCTTGTCTGTAGTTCCTAATCAACAAATAACTCAGTTATTATATATATTAATTTCACTTTTAGAAAAGAATATTTGGATAGAAGTTAAAAATCAAAATACTTGACTTCAAATTATAACACTTTTCATATCTAAAAATACTAGTTTTCGGGTTGACCCATTTATTACATGGGTCGTGATCGGATTAATCTAGCTAGTCATCAAACGAGTAATGTTTGATTGGGTTGACCCGTTTATTACCGACATGTTGGCTGGCCCAAACCTTGTTTACATTCGTGTCGTGGTCAAGGTCCTGTCAAGAGCAACACTTGCACGCACAACACTCTTTTTCTTGAAATTTTTGGAGTACAAAGATTTCAATACAAACAACTGGCTTTCTGATCAAACAGTTTGTAGACTAGCGGTATCAAAGTGTGTCCAAAAGGTAATCTCCCCAAGGGTTTGGAAATCTAGTAACATGATGAACATTTGTGTAGATTTAGGAAGTAGTTTACGGTTGTGTGATTAAGTCATTCCAAAAAAAAATAAAAACCAGACATTCTATTAGATCTTTTGTTATTTCAGAAATTGTGAACAATCAACAAACTTAAGTTTCACAATGACAAACATTACGAATACACTTCCCTATTGTCCCCTGGCCTGTACATTTACAGTAAGTGGTGCATGCATTATCCACCCTGCATCTAGGAACCGGGCCACATTCGATCAAAATATCACCATTTTTCTTAGATAGTGTTTGGTTGATCACTAGCAACCCTTGGTAAGTGAGACCAAATGATATTTGCAAACCTGAAACATACAATTTCATTAGCAATAAAGTAGCAACATGTTAAAAATTGGAGAAGGATCTATAAACGATGAGTACCATAGACAGAAAGCAATAACACGACTAGGAACACCATCTTCATCGAAGTTTTTGCCATGTTTTAGCAATTAGAATACACGATAAACAGTGGATCAGGTTGTTGTGTTTTTATAGATTTAGAGTTCTTATGCCTATGTGAATTCATTTTGTGCTTTTTATAATATTGTTATTTAAGCAGCTCCAAAAATCCATGTTATATTTTAATAAAGGCTAATAAATACTCATATTGCATCACATTATATTATATTACATTATACTTTATACTATATTGTGATATACTGTTCTATAGCATACTATTCTATGTGACGTCACTCACTGGCGCAGATTTTAAGGGGCGGGGAGGGGCGGCCGACCCCCCGAATTTTTGCTCAGAAGTTCCGATTATATAATATTCGTATAGAAATTTTTTGGTATATACGGTTTCGACTTCCCGAAACTAGTGATTTCCGACCCCCGTTGACTTCCGACCCCCCCAAGCTTCGGGTCAAGCTTCGCCACTGACGTCACTTATGATGGTTATAAGGCTGTGGGGTGTACCCCCATCCTCCGCCTCAGACTCACGTCATACTCCCTCTTCCCTAACCCATTTTTTCCTCATCTAGGGATGTACTCTCCCTTCCCTTACCTTCAATAGTCAAGAAGAAAAAAAAAACAAAAAAAAGCTTAGGTGGCCTCGATGGGATTTTGCCTTTGGCATCGATTCCAGGTCGGGAGGGGGGGGGGGGTCTCAACGAGGCCGAGTCGGACCCCTTCCCCTTCCCCCTTCCTACACCGCATAGCCTAACTACTTTTTTATCAACAGAAAATGTCATATGTGACTGTTAAAAAGGGTGTACCTAACTATAGCTAACCTTTTATGATTAGTTGTGTGTGTTTCATGTAAAGTTAGGGGGTGTTTGGGATTGAGTTTCAAAACAACTTATTGATTTATTGATTTTTCCAAGAAGCCAATAAGTCAATACGCTTTTTGTGTAACCCAAAAACACTTTCTGTTTTAACTTTTGGCTTTTAAGGATGGAAAAACTGTTTTTGAGAAGTTAGATATCCTAGCTTTTATCTTTTGGCTTTTGACTGTTGGAAATTTTTTTTTTACAAATCTACCACACATACAACCAATATTCACAATAAGTTAAGCGGAACACTTAAAAAAACAATCTATTAACTTTTTGACATTTCTCATCCCAAAAGCTAATCCAAACACCTTTTTCAAAAAGTCATAAGCCAATAAACACCTCTAATAAAAATATTGCTTAGTGGTCTTAAAAATATTGAAATCTAATCTACCAGTGATAAAAGTGAACATACTACCATCTTAAAATTCATCTCTATGTCTCTCAAGTTTATTTGCGTGATTTCTTGTATCATCATAAAATTGATTATTGTAAGTATTCCTTTGGGAAAGTGCACTTATACGCGATACAAAAACATATCCAAAAGCATCTTTACCTTTTAAGACCAGGTGCAATGTAAAAATAGGCACGGGGGGGGGGGGGGGGGGGGGCGCCAGGGCACACTGCCCCCTCGACATTTTGGGTGTTTTTTTACTTGGCGTTTTATTTTTCACGCTGCATTGAGCGTGGATTATCACAAATTTGAGTAGGCAATCAAATAACTCCATTTGAAGTAGAGGGAGTGGAATTAAGTTTCCACTACGCTTGATCTAATAAAAAATTTGCTAACAAATTATTAATTTGACAATCATTTATGTAATCGTGTTTAATATATCTACCTTGGTAAATTTCATATTAAATGGTCAAAATTGTGTTAGCGGATGATCCAAGCCCGCTATAACTTGTACTATAAAATTATTGTTTTGATCCTAACTTAACATAACCCCATCAACTCATTTGCTACATGTAGTGGCGAAGCTTGAGAATTTGGCCCGGGGGGTCGGAAGTCAGCGGTCACGGGACGAGACCTATTTTTTTCTGTAGCTATAGTTTGGGTGATATGTTTGTGTCGGTGATTCGATTCGGGTGGGGTCGAGTCGAGTCAAACACTAAATACAATAAATATAAAATTTTTAAGCATTATTTAACAAACAATTGAATAAAGACACTAAAACATTAAAAATGAGACAAATGGTTGGTACCTGAATGAAGAATTACAGTTCCTTCCGTCGACGTTTAATATTTTTGAATTATTCAATTATGGATTGGGGTGCAAACGAGCCAAGCTAAGCCCGAGCTCGATCAGGCTCAAGCTCGAAAGACTTATGAGAGCTCGAGCTCGGCTCGTTTATAATCTATTAGTTAATATTTTAAATAAAGTAATATAAATAATTGGTTCGGAGCTCAATAAATGAAGTTCGGCTCGGGCTCGTTTAGTAAACAAGCTTAAATGAGTGGGTAAATATTATTAAATATTAATAAACCTAATATTATACTAAGGGTTGACGAACCTGGCGAACTTCACATGCTAGGCTGAGCTCGGGCTCGATTAGTAAGCGAGCTTTGTTTTAAACTCAAGCTCGGGCTCGATAAGGCTCAGCTCGTTTCGAGATTTTTACCCAGCCAAGCTCGAGTAGCTGTTGTGCTTAGTACTTTAGGATTTGAGCTTTACATTTACTTTGTTTTGGGTTAAAGTTTTGGTTTATATAACTATTTTTTTTAAATGGGGGGTCGAAACCGTATATACCAAAAAAATTCCATACAAAAACTATATACTCAAAACTTCTGAGCGAAAATTCGGGGGGTCGGCCGCCTCTCCCCGCCCCTTTAATGCTCCGCCCCTGGCTACATGTAGTCCTAAATCATGTTAGTGTTGATTTTGTAGGGTGACATGCAAGCACTCGAAGATTTAACATACGCGAAGCGAAAGGAATTCTTGAAGAAACACCACTTGCCGAAAGAACTCCCAGTTGTCTCTTTTCGTACCGAAGTCAGCATCTCTCCAGCCGTCTTAGCAACGCTTTCACGCGTTGCAAAGGCAGAGCTACCAAGATTTGCTAATATATCAATGCCGGTTGTGATGCCTCTTGGGGCTACATTGGCTGCTAGTGCCCAGCTGCTACAAAGCAGATATGGCGAGAAAAGTGACGGGCTAGTTACTTGTCGTGATGCAGAGGTTCCAGGCTCTGTGGTGGTGCGACCAAAGCGGAAATTGGATCATGCATGGATGGTTTACTCTTCGACTAAAGATGACCCTTCGGAAGCAGATGCTTCTCAGGTGTGTGAGGCTTTGCTAACTTTGGTCATGGAAGTTGCACTCAGGAAGAATCATCTTTGTAGCATTAGACCAGAATAAGGTCCGAGTTAAAGATGGTATAATTGACGGGTTCGATTACGGGTTATAAATTGTAAGTTATGATTTCAAAACAACTATATGAAAAATATTTAGGTCTATAACACATTATCAACAAGAAAAATTAACATAGACATGCATGCACCTGTTAAAGATTGTGTACACATGAGTTGTGGATCGCCAACTTTTGATTCATAAATAAAAATTATGTTTTTGGGACTAATTCGCCCTTACACAACAAATTAGTTTTCTTCTTGTTGATACAATAAGATCTTTATGCTGCGTGTATGTTACTCATGTGTATAATTGCTCTCGCTCACTTAATCACAGTAGCTAGTATTTTGCTCACCGGTGTTGCCCCACGAGTTCCTGGTGTATCAAGCAAATATAAATAGCAATGCGATTGTACTACGATGACATATCTAATAACATATAACATATCTTGTTTAATTGACTAATTTTAGAAAAGAAACATAATAACTTGCAAGATATCTACTAGTACTACCCATCTAGTCTCTTTAAAGTGGAACTACACAATTGGATAATCAACAATATCTCGTCATTAGCACAACCAAACAACATCACAAAAATAGATGCAAATACAATTTGTCACAATTCCAGCAATCAATAACTTGGGCTTATCTTAATGTTGCAAGATATCTACTACCCAAAGGGTATTATTAGTATGGTTAAGTCACGACTTGTAATTGGGCAAACAATCAATAGCCAGCAAACAATAAAGTGATGGACTGCACTAAAACATACTTGGGCTTATCTTTATTTGTTGGGTTTGGAAGTTTTTGTTTGTCATTGTTACTAGGCTTTTGACTTTCTCAACTATATGTGGATTTTAAATACATACATATATATATATAGGGTTAGGTTAATTTCAGAATGGTGATTAAGTGCGAGAAGACAACATTAGCCAATCACAATTTTACATTCAATTTATTTTTTAAGTTACTAACAGGAAGCCGCGCGTTGCGGCGGGATTGCATGTTGGTTTGGTTGTTGCAATTGATCATTACTTAGGAACCCGCTGTTGTTTTCTGCAGGATTCAAAGAGCCGTCAAAATGGTTTTGGAAAGTGAAGTGACAATATATGTAAGCTTGTTGGAGTACCTAGATTAATCAAATGTGGCTAAGGCAAATACATAAAGACAAAAAAATAATGGAAAATGTGGGGTAGGTCTATCGAAATGAACCTTCCGTATGTTCATGTGTAACATCATGCTCTGGAGGATACATGTTTAGGTCGAGACTAAGGTGGGAGGATTCTACCAGCATGTTGTTATATGATTTATTCGATTTCAATGGTTGGGGCAGTGAAGTGACAATGAATGTCGCTCAGTTAAAGTAATGATAGGCTATGAGTGCAAATATAAAAAGAAGAACAATATACTAAAGGTGTGTGGTAGGTATATTGAAACGAACCTTCTGAATGTTTTAGTGCATTGTCGTTACCATGTGGGGGTATGTTTAGGTCGAGAAGCAGTGGGAGGTTGGTGTCAATGTGTGTAACACCCCGACCGATGGCGGAATCATCGAGGTGCACGATAGTGACGATTGTTCAAAAGCTCATGGTATTAAAATGTAAATATTTGATTACTGAGTATTGTTTTACAAGATGTGAAAATAAATACACCACAACAAAAATAAAGATAAATGATTGATTTAATCTAAGTCCGATGTTCTACGTGAAACATCAAGTAAGCTTATCCTGAAACATGCACGAAAATAAATTTTGTCAACACATAATGTTGGTGAGCATTACCTAGCTTTGTACATATAGTATAAGTTTGAACAGAGGTACAATTGTGTCTAGCGTTACCAAGGCATTATGTAAACATGTAAGTAACAAGACAAGATCAAATGTAAAATTGATAATGAGCACCCTAACACGTGTAAAGTCTAAAAGAGCACCATAACATAAGTTATGTCTAAATGAGCACCGTAACATAAGTTACGTCTATATGTAAAGAGCACCATAACATAAGTTATGTCTAGATGTACAAGTAAGTTACGCTCATGTTCAAACATAAAGCACAAAGATAAACAAGACACATGTATGAATTGTAAATGAAGAATATTTTATGGTGTAAGTGAATGTGCAAGTTTTGTATAGTTGTGCATGAATCACCCCAAAAATTTAAAAACGAAAAAAGGGATAAGTAATACTCACATTGATGCTAGTCTTGAAATGTTAAGCACGATAAAGTAATAATTGCAAATTTGATCCCCGAGAATGGTTATCCTATTTAAATAAAGGACAATAGAGTTGGGGACTAAATGTGTAAATGGTCCATTCTAGGGCATCTAGGGTTTGTGTGTATTTTTATGTGAAAAGAAAATGATTTTTAAGAAATTATTTCCATTTGTTTAGATAAAATAATAAGTGTTTAATTATTTAAAAAAATCATTTAAACATTAAATTTGAAAATTATATAAAATAATTATAGTATATTGACACAAATTATAGGAAATAATTTGTGTAAAATTTTGGGGTTAAAATGATATTTTTTTTATTTATTATGAATTAAATAAGTTAAATAAGTAGTTAAATGGTTTAAAAATACTAAATAAATTATTTTTTGGAGATTAAAATTCATAGGAAAGTTTGTTACTAAGTAAAATGATGAAAACAAATTTTTATAAAAAAAAATTTATAAATTATTTTGTTTTAAAACAATTAATACGAATTAATTATTTAAAATACATAAATAATCCAAAAATTGAAAACAAAAGTAATTTTATTTTTCTGAATAATAGTGAGTTATTATAAAAATTTCCATAGGTCTTGAAGGGTAACTTAATATTTTTATTTAAACTTGTGAAATAAAGAACATTAAATGAAAATATATAAATCAGGAGTAGTATCTAAGTATTAACAGATTCAGATAGAAATCGTTCTCAGGGTCCAAACCAGTGCTCTGGGCTTGTGATTAAGCCTATTGGACTGGCCGAGGTCCGGAGTTCGATTCCCATACGAAACTCACTGTTTTGGTTTATTTTTTTATTAGATTTTATAAAAAAAAATGTTGCTCATGAGGTTCGAACCCCTGACCTACAGGTTGAAAACAATCAACAAAGACCACTGGGCCATAAGGCCTTCGGTGTTTATTATGAAAAAGAATTAAATATAAACACAACATGAAACAACAATGAAAACCCTTGAACAAATCCGTGCCCTAGATGGACAATAGACTGAAATCGTGAACATTAGCCCAATAGGGCTAATGTTCATCGATATATTATGATTGTAAAAAAAAACAAAAACATTAATTTTACAATATTCGAATCATTGCAGAAGGTTGGTCAAAAGAAGAGTCAAACTTTTGTTCAAACAAGAAGGGACAGAGGTTGGACGATGAAATTGAGATTGTATTGAGAGCTTTCGGTGTGCTCTGATCACAGAGGAGCTCTCAATTTGTAATGCCATGGTCTGGATTGTTAGTTTGGAAAGTCAATTAATATACGTGAGGGTAAAGCTTAATGCATGAGATTTGGCAAGTTTTAAATGTCCAAATACACGTAATAAATCCGGAAATCTTGTTGTCGGTGAGAATCAGTGGCAATCATGCCAAAAATACGAAGGTTTGAATGTTAATCGAAGGTCAAGGCGTCAGCCATGGGCGGGCTTTTACCAGGTTCAAATTTGGGAGTGTTATTAAATAAATGTGGATTCCATAAATACAACAAAAGCTTGGCTGGTCTAGTGGTTTGGTGTGTTGTGTTGTATAGGTCACGTTGCGGGTTCGAATCCTCAGCCAAGCCTTTACATTTTTAAAACTGATTTTCTTATACTTTTAATATTATTATATCAAATTTTCATTATGTAACAAATATTAAACATAAAACTAAATTTTTAGACATAATATTTCAACATTCGGTAAGGATGATCGAGTATGATAATAAATCCATTAAAATTTAAAGTGTGGAAATTCTTATAAAGTTAATATATATATATAAAGAGAGAGAGAGAGAGAGAGAGAGAGAGACATTCAAATATGAAATTTTTATAAGGTTGATTCGGAATAGATAAATAAAGTGGAAATAACTCGCGAACTTTTATTACCTGATAATAGTTTCAAATACAAGGACTAGAGCTGTAAATTAATGATAGTGAAAGGTGACGGATGTCACAATGTGTTTTAAATAAGGGGACGATTGGTGTCATTCCCATATTGCAAGTGTTGACTATGGGTTCTCTTTGTTGCACTATAAGTTGAATAGAGTGTTATACATGTTCCGTTATAAAAACATTTGAAATTTATATTGAAACTAATAAGTAGTTGGCTAACGTATATAATATTATTAACTTTAATATAAAAAACAAAATTTTGTAACTTTAATTTTTATAGAATATATTCTGTTGTGTTTTATGAGAAATTTTATTTTAAAGGAACAGGCTTTCTTACCTTTTGCCCTTATATAGAAAATATACTCTTAATTTTTAAAAATTATAAAAATTCAGAAGTGACATGTTTTAATAATCATAATAAATTTAGGTAATTACAATCTTAGGCAAATGTTGTTACTATTTTGTTCTAATATTAATAGTGAAATAATTATAATATTTTTAGTTTTTACATTCAAATTTTAGATAATTTTTCTGCAATATTTATTCTCAAATATATACGTGTTGGTTGTATAAATATTTACAAGTACTTTTGTTGATTGGGATAATGATATATTTTTTTCTTTTTGCTTTTTTTATTTAGTATTAATATTATTTGAGTAAATAAAGTTTTAAAATGCTAAAATTTATATTTTTTAAAACTTACGTTTATAATTATATGATCTCACATAATTAGTTAGCCCAAGTTTATTAAATATTTAGTTAGATCAACATTTATAACTGTTTAGATGTATTAATGAGTTGTCTTAAATTTGTCTTAGCATAAAGTATGAAATTACAACATTATCCATCTAGATAAATATAAAATTACTTTTATACCTATCTAGAATGCATTATAATATATATATATATATATATATATATATATATATATATATATATATATATATAGGGTGGGGTTCAAATAGGAACCAACCCTTAAGTAGGAACTATAGGAACCAATCTGAGTCATCCATCTTCAATGGCATGATTGTAAATAAGTAAAACTTTAATTAATTTGTTATTTTAATAAAGGGGTATTAATGTCTTTTGTTCAATATCATTTATTAGGTAATTAATAAGAAACTCATGTATATTTGGAAACAGCAAATTAGTGTTTATGGTATACCCAAACGTATTTATTGTATATACTATTAAAATTATATCTCGGTATATATACAACAGTGTACATTGGTGTATATTCGTTTTTTCATTCATTATCATCACCAACACAAGATATACATTGGTGTATATTGTTTTTTTTTAATTTATCATCATCAACACAGATATACATTGGTGTATATTCGTTTTTTCATTCATCATCAACACAGATATACATTGATGTACACAGATATACATTGGTGTATATTCGTTTTTGAAGTGTACATTGGTGTATATCAGTTTTTTTTTGTTCATTCATCATCATCATCATCATCAAACACATATATACAACGGTGTACATCAGTTATACATTGATGTATATCATTTTTTTTCTTTTCATTCAACATCATCAACACGGATATGCATTATGATAAGAAACTCATAACAAAACAACTATTTTGCAAATCAATAATAAACCAGACTATAAGGCTAATCCAAATAGAAATCACAAAAAAACGTGTTTCTCGCACGAAAAACAATTAAAAAAATAAAAACAATATATAAATACCTTGATTTTCAACACTATTTAGAAACAAAGCTTGTGATTGTGTTTCATGATCTTCTATCACATGAGATTGTGATTCAATGTTTTCATGTATAGAATTATTATCCATAACATGGAAATCTGAATCGTTGGCCGATTTTATATTCTTTTAAATCGAAAGTTTTTTCAATTCAATCAATTTAAATCTTCTGAATTCGACTGGAAGTTATTTCGATTAAATCAAATTCAATCAAACGTGTTTTTTTTATTTGGGATTAGAGATGATAATAGGTTTAGAGATATAAGGAAAGTAAAAAAAAAACTTACATATTAATTGCAGAAAGAAAATTAACTGCCATATATAAAACTTTTAATTAAATTAAAATATAATATTTAATTGTCTAATTACATAACTACCCCCTAGATCAAGATCAAAGATGAATGGCTTAGATTGGTTCCTAAGTTCCTACCTAGGCTCTTGGTTCCTATTTGATCTTTTTACTATATATATATATATATATATATATATATAGGGGAGGATCAAATGAGAAGAAACTTCATGTGAGAACAAAAAGAAGAAGTTACATATATATATATATATATATATATATATATATATATATATATATATATATATATATATGGGAGGATCCATTGGGTGGCTTGGGATTTGGTTTCGACTCCAAAGAAAGCCGGAGGTTTGGGAGTTTCTAATTTAGCCGATGTTAATTTGGCTCTCCTTATCAAATGGGTTTGAAGGTACAAGATGGAAAGCTCATGTCTACGGAGGAAAGTTATAGATGGCTGCTATGGTAATTCTAAAAAGTGGGAAATTCTCCTTTCAACAGATCCGTTTCCGGAGGATGGAATGCGGTGGTCTCTCACATCAACAAATATGAAGCGCATTCTGGTAGAGTTAGATCCTTGTTTAGAGGAGTAGTTGGTAATGGGAAAAATGTGAAGTTTTGGTCTGATAAGTGGTGTGGTAGCGATACGTTTAAAGAAGCTTTCCCAGCTTTGTTTCTTATCGCAACCAACAAATTTGCTTCGGTTGCTCAGAACTGGAATTCTGATTGTTAGAGTTCTCCTATTCATGGAGACGCCCTCCAGCTTCATCTAATGAGTTAGAAGAATTCGATATGTTAAAGGCCTGTTTAAATGGTACATTGGTGTATGATTCCGAAGACGAGTGGACCTGGGAAGGAAATAGCGAAGGGATTTACACAGTGGCCGATTTTAAGAAGTTTTTGGTAGATGATTGGGTTCAGGGGAGGCGTTTTTTCATGCAATGGATTGCTTGGGTTCCTCTTAAGATGAAGATCTTTATATGGCGTCTTGAAATGGATCGTATACCGACTAAGATCGCTCTTCATAAGAGACAAGTTTTAATCCTAGATGATTCGTGTGCTTTATGTGACTCGGGGGAAGACTCCACTTTACATATCTTTACCGGATGTGGTGTGGCGTTTGGAGTTTGGTCGGCCATGGGGTCGTGGTGTAAACTAGGCCCAATTTATCCTTTTGATGTTGTGGACTTGCTTCAAGTGATGCAGGGGAGCCGAAACAAAGAAGCATCGAAGATAGTTCAAGGTATTTTTATGGTAGCCTTATGGGTTATTTGGAGCGCCCAGAATGACAAGATTTTTAAAGGCAAACAAGTGAAAGTTAATGAGTTAGTTGCCAAGATTAAGGCGTTATCATTTCTTTGGGTTAAGGCTAGGTCCAAGTTTAAAACTTTGGTTTGGAAAGATTGGTCTTCGTATCTGTTGTAGGCTTGCTCTTGCTTCGGTCCTTGTTTTGAGGACCGGTAGCGTGTTTTAATGAAGTTCACTTTTCAAAAAAAACATAATGGTTAAACATTAAATAATTTAACTATCCTTACATTAATTATCATCTATCTAATTAATTAGTAATTAACACTTTATCCTACACATATAAAAATTCATCCTACATATATTGAAATTATCATATTTTTATCCTACACATAGCGAGATTATCATACGTTTATCCTACGCATATAAAAATTCATCTAACACATATCGAAATTATCCTTCACTATATATAATGTTTGAATTGGAAGAGTATATTTTAATGAGTATCATTTATTTAACTAGTTTAGAGGGGGTTACAAAAAAATAATAATCAATTTTACGAGTGGACCAGGCAACTCTTTGTACTGATTGTTTTTGATGCATTAGATATGTGACTGTTTTCTTTCAAGCCTCACTCACATCTCCAAATAATTTCACCTAAATCTTTCAAGATTTTTTTTCTTACAAAAAATAAATAAAATAACTGTATATTTGTAATATGTTTTCTTTCAATAAAGCAAGTCAAATATTATAATCTACTCTTTTTCGCGATGATAAATATACAACTTCGCACTTACTATACCGATGTCAATGTGTAAAGTTTATTCAAATGTTATCAAGAATTTATGCATGTACTATGAGTTAACAAAGCATAGCATAAAGCATAACACAAACAAAACCCTATCTAAGCACTCATGATCCAGTTCCCAAACAAGGAACCTTTAATTACGGTCAAATAATACTATATTTGATAATATCAAAGTATGCTAATTCAACCAATCGCTAATTGAGAAACATCAAACCTAACGCAAGTTTTTCAACTCTATAGACTTGTAAGCGTTATCTTCACGTGTCATCATAAACTTTAAATGCCACAAAACCTGATCCGCTTCGCGCATATACTTTATCTCGGCTCATACCCTTTAATACACTATGTCACTACTAAACCTAAAAACATGGAAACCATTTCACTGTTCCTATCCCCAAACTTAATAATTAATAAAACCCTATTGATTTTAATTTAATACTCTTAATATCTAACCAAATAAACAAAAAGGCCCATTTACAAGAACCTTTGAATGTATCTGTATATATGCTTTATACCCTAAACACATTCAAATTAGAATATTTCCATCTTTTTATGGTTAAAAACATCAAAGATTCAAAACCCCTTTACATAAAACACATAAAAACTTATAATTTATATAGTAAAGAGACAAACTTACGGATTAAGAAAATCGAAAACAACCAAAAAAAATTCCAGCCACAAGAAGAATAAAGATTGACGTGAATCTTCAAATAAAAGTGTTGAACAGGACCCCATGTGAAAATAACAACAATCCCTTCAGATTTAGTGTGTTGATCGTTTCTAAAGCAAGATACGGTTCCTCCAGAGCTGTTATTGAACATGAACTTATTATTTATTGATTGATTAATGCAAAAAAGATGGGTAATTGATTTGTATAGCTTAGTAAAGAAGTGAAAAGAGGGTTACTGTGTTGGTGAAGGGATGGGGTTGTGGTTGGGTCCGGGAAACAGAAGGTGATGATGCAGCTGCATTGAAAGGGGGAAGAAGAGGAGTGAAGAAGAGGAAAAGTCTGATACAGAAATTGAATGGGGAATTGAAAGGGGGTCGATTGGATGGAAAGGTAAGAAGGGACAGGGAAGGGAGGGCAAGAATGGAATGGAATTTTATGTTTTAACTAATATTAAAAGATAAAATTACACTAATATCTTGTAAGTGTCTTAATATACCTTTATGTGACTAATTTACCCTTATCAATTAAGCTTTATTAAGTTGTATATGTAGCTACAAAACTTGTACCCATAACAAAATTATTATCTTAGCCGTCACTCTTCCTTAATAAGATAATATATAGAGAGAATTACACAGATTGTCCTTTAGTTATACATGAAATTGCATCCTATGTTCTTTTTTCGAATTTTTGACTCCTTATGTCCTTTGTTTTATACACTTGTTACACCCTATGTCCTTTATACGAAACCCAGTTAAAAAACTCTGTTAAGTTTGTCAGGTGCCCCTCACGTGGGGGGCAAACCTGTCTTTTCACCCTCATCCTCTTCTCCCCTGCAAGTTTATAATAGTAATAATAATAATAATAATAATAATAATAATAATAATAATAATAATAATGATAATAATAATAATATCAAACAAAGTGAGTTTGAATTTATAAACACCTCGGGATCCGAGCTAGCAGATTGAACTAGGGCTGAGATTAGAAACAGAGCAATTAAAAAGATTGAATTCAGTTTCATCTTCGCATAGTCCTACAATAAAACACACACTGCTTATTGCAAAAAACAAAGAATAAACATATTAATTAAACGTTAATTGATCAACCTTACAGATGAAGATGGTATGTGACGATTACTGATTTAGCTAGAGAGAGAGATATTTAATGGATTTTAGTTGGTAGGTAGATGATATTTAATGGATTTTAGGCAATGAAGAGAAAAGCCTGTAAGCCATTAGTTGCGTAGGTTTGAATCTGAGCTTACCTGGTTTTTATCCGGCTGTTACTGCAACGAGGAAACTCGTGTGGAGGAAGTACGGTTTCCGGGCGAACGTCGTAGTCCCACCGTACCAACGTGAACCCGGTTCAGACAATATAGTCTGGATGCGTGGGTGTTTAAAGCCTGCCAAAAAGCGGGTGTAATGATATCTGTCACACAGTTAAAAAAAATCATCGTTAAAAAAATCACTTAGAGTGATATGATTGTAACTCCAAAAAAAGGAGTTAATGATTTAATTAAACTAGTGTGTTTAAAGGCGCGCGTTGCGCGTCTTACAATGTTGTCGTATCCAAAACACTAAAAAACTATTATCAACCAAGTAACTACCAATTTTCATACCATAATTTAAAAACGACATCTCACACAAATATGGTATATTTGTATTTATTACTTAATAACATGTTGTGAATGAAAAAAAATGGAGTCGCCCCTTGCCCTTCCCATGTTTCGAACCTAGGACCTCAAACAATAGAAATGCATAAAAAACAACTCCACCACTAAGCCATGTTGTTATTTATTATGAAATCATATATTAAAAAAGTGTTTGGACCTTAAAAAAAACTTGTCATTCCCATGTTTTGAACTTGAGACATTAAGCAATACAAATGCACCACAAAAAACTCCACCAACAAGCCTTTTTGTGATTTATTATGAAATCATACGTATTTATTAATAAATAAGTGTTTAAGAAAAAAAGGTCAATGGTGCATTAATTGTGGTTACTATTTTTTTTTTTTGAAAGGTTAATTTCTTTTAAATCCTGTGGTTTGTGAGACTTGAACCCATAACTTTCCACAACCTAAGTGTTTTAAAGGCTTTG
This sequence comes from Ambrosia trifida, assembly GCA_028751855.1. Lineage (NCBI taxonomy): Eukaryota > Viridiplantae > Streptophyta > Magnoliopsida > Asterales > Asteraceae > Ambrosia > Ambrosia trifida. The sequence continues at coordinate 18,526,761 of CM054122.1, read as the reverse complement.
ACTTTACCAATTAATTATGGTTAGTATTCAATTTCATGAGCTATTAAGTTTTTTATAATTATAATTATAATATACTAGATATTTGCCCGCGTTGACACGCAGTTCAACAACGTACGATTATTTTGAGTAGTATAACGTATAAGAAAAATAAAGTAGAAACAGTTTATTAAAATTTAAAACCAACGAATACACATTTATTCAAATATCGCTGAAAATTTCCTTATAACCCACATTTTTTGTTTTAGTCATCACTTTCCCACCAGCATCAAGTATAAGTAACTTCACGCCTGCCCTGCTTTTAACTCTTGACAATGCGACATAAAGCTGGCCATGTGAGAATACAGGGTTTCTTAAATACAATCCAACCTGAATAAGGCGACTTAAATGGTATGTGTTAAAAATAGACTTATGGCATATTCAACAATAAGAAAGTAATAAAAATAAAAATAAGAAACTAACTACCACCTAAATTTCACAATTTAATTTGACACGTCTGAGAAGATGAGCATTACCCATATCGACCCGCTAAAAAAAGCTTCGAGCACATTTTATTCTATTTGACACATTTGAAAAGGCAAACATTACCCAAATCGACCCGTTAAGAAAAGGGAAGATTGCTCCAATTCACCTTATGGCCTATGTATAAGTAAAAGGAACATCAATCTAATCAAAACACCATAAACACACTGTTGGTGACTTTTACCCTATTTGACCCATTGGAAAAGTTGAACATTACCCAAATCGACCAATTTATAAGTAAACAAACATGAACCTACACCACTAAAACAACATTTTAACCGACTATTACCTTATTTGACCCGTTTATAGGAAGGAACATTATCTAAAGTGACCCATGTATAAGTAAAAGGAGCATTACTCAATAATTTTAACCGACTATTACCTTATAGATGCTATTTATACGCTAAAAATAGTAATGTGACAAATCAAATAATTCAGCATTTATTTTGTGTTAAAATGTCTTTAATTTTAAAAACTGGATTTTTTTTTAAATTTTGATTTTGAATGTTTAAAAATAAATTTATAAATGTATTTATATATGATTAATAATTTTATGTTTAAAGGTTATTAATTAAATGGTAATCATAATTATTAACATTAGATGTTTCCAATATTGTGTAACTCACGATAAATGCTAATTATACGCTAAAAATAGTAATGTGACAAATCAACGAATTAAGGATTTATTTAGTGTTTAAATGTCTTTAAATTTAAAAACCGTATTCATTTTTAAATTTTGATTTTGAATGTTTGAGAATAAAGTAATTCAATTGAAAATAGACGTATTAATTGTGATGAAAAAAATTCAAATTTAACTTTGTTTATAAATGTATTTATATTTATATATGATTAATAATTTTGTGTTTAAATGTTATTAATGAAATGGTAATCATAATTATTAACATTAGATGTTTCCAATATGGTGTAAATCATGATAAATGCTATTTATATGCTAAAAATAGTAATGTGACAAATCAAATAATTAAGCATTTATTTGGTGTTTAAATGTCTTTAATTTTAAAAACCGTTTTTTTTATTTTGATATTAAATGTGTAAAAATAAATTTATAAATGTATTTATATATGATTAATAATTTTGTGTTTAAAAGTTATTAATGAAATGATAATCATAATTATTAACATTAGATGTTTCCAATATTGTGTAACTTATGATAAATGTCAATTATACGCTAAAAATAGTAACGTGACAAATCAAAGAATTAAGCATTTATTTTGTGTTTAAATGACTTTAATTTTAAAAACCGTAATTTTTTTAAAATTTTGATTTTGAATGTTTGAAAATAAAGTAATTCAATTGAAAATAGACGTATTAAGTGTGATGAAAAAAATTCAAATTTAACTTTGTTTATAAATGTATTTATATTTATATATAATTAATAATTTTGTGTTTAAATGTTATTAATGAAATGGTAATCATAATTATTAACATTAGATATTTCCAATATTGTGTAAATCATGATAAATGCTAATTATACGCTAAAAATAGTAATGTGACAAATCAAAGAATTAAGCATTTATTTTGTGTTTAAATGTTTTTAATTTTAAAAACCGATTTTTTTTTTTAAATTTTGATTTTGAATGTTTAAAAGTAAATTTATAAATGTATTTATATTTGATTAATAATTTTGTGTTTAAAGGTTATTAATGATATGGTAATTATAATTATTAACATTAGATGTTTCCAATATTGTATAAATCATGATAAATATCAAAATGCAAGAATTGTTAACACTAAAGAGCAAAATCATGTACCTTCTGTTGATATTTTGGATCTCCAATCCTTTGTGCCCGTGCAACAATAAACTCCAATTGGTCTATGCAAGAATCTGCGAGAGTACTATTACCCTGAGCAAACAACCTCCACCGTTGCTCACTGGTGCAACACAATCGTTATACACCTGCAACCGCCATAAAAAAGTATTAAAAAAACAAATCAGAATTTTAAAAATGTATTAAAATTAGTGCAATAACTTTACAAACCAATTCCACCATCAATTCCATTCAACAACTTTCCAAACCAAGATTCATAATTATAGCAATTATAGTTAATACATTTGACTATGCTGTTAATACTTTTGACTATGACTATATGGAAAGTGTACAACTAATTGTGCTATTAACTTTCCTATAATACAATCAATCAATCTCTTACCAAAAAACTCGACCCTTCCTTTTAACATCCAAGACTTTTCACCCCACCATTTATAACAATTAATGCTTATAATTATCCTTTCAAACTTTAAGTCATCAACTTAGGAAACAAATAAAATGCTAATAAATGAGACCCGAATCAACAAACAGGACCCGGACCCGAAACATAATTACACGAACCATTTTATTATATTATATAAGAGCTTACTTGATCGATTTGATCTCCAATTTACGCAGCCATGTACTGTCGATCAAAACAAAGCCTTCAACATAATTACACGAACCATTGGATGATATGAGTCGTTAGGTTAACCCATTTGAGCTTTTTAAAATCTAAAAGACCACTTCCAAGATATAGTAGAGTAAAAGGTCACAAAATTGCTCTGTTTGTATAATGTAATTATTATTAGTTATTTAAAAATTGTGATACATGATATAATTAATAAAAAAGTAACTTCATGACACATGCAATATAGATATATAAACTTATTAGTTCTTATCATTATTTTATTACTATTAAACATTAGGTGATGGAGGTCCAAACTTATATCACAAAAAAAAAAAAAAAAAAAAAAAAAGTGGTAAGAGTAGTACTGTTTTTCACCACCTCACCCTTCATTCTATGTACATATAATAATATTATCTTGTTACCATTTTACCCTCAAGTACTCAAACCAGGAGAATAACACACTGAGAACATTAGATTCCATAAAGATCTCACCTTTGGGACCAAACTCCAATCTTTATCAACACATGACATCTTTTAGTAGCTTGTACCTTCGAGTAGTGGTTTTTGGTGATGGAGCTCCAGTGGACTTGCCTTTTTCAGAACCCTCTTGATCACGATCATGCTTGATCTTGTAACCCGAATATTCCGACCGGTTACCATCGGCTTTTGAGCTTGATTTCTTTGAAGAAGTACCCGGTTTGGTGGTCCGGTTCGCCTCCGTTTGGCACCAATCACATGACTCAGGTGGTTCAGATGATTCCGGGTAGTAGTTGCTACAATACCTATTTGAATATATATTGTACTTCATGAGAAAATAAATATACTGTTTTTATCTTTTTTACTGCAAAGTAAAACAAAATTCTAAGACTCTGTTGACCAACCTTTGACGTGACTCTATTAGCCCCAAACATGGTTGTAAAACAGTATCTCTATTCAACATTTCTGCCCAACTTAACATACACCTTGACCATCTTCATTAATCCACCAGACCTTTCCTATGTATATGCTAAGCCAAGCACCATCCTCATCATCTCCATTGCCAATATTATTATCATCACAACAACTATCATAACCATTACTAACCCACCATAATAATCACCTAATACCACCATCAACACCTTATATAATCCATCCCTTGATAATCGAACCTAACCTGTACAGTAATCCATCTATATTAATCTGTGAACCTAAATAAGGAGGGTGTTGGATGATTACCTATCGTAGCCGGAGATCACCATCGGAAGTCCACCTGTCACCACCGCTATTGAATCAGCAACCACCATCATCTCCAACCCGATCAGAAACCCTGTTCATCACCGCCGTGACCAGTGACCGGACACTCTTCGTATTCCCCTCCTCTTCGTTGCTTACTTTCCTTCTTGCGTCTCTCTCTCTCTCTCTCTCTCTCTCTTTCTTCTCCTACTCTCAAATCTGTTCCTCTCTTTCTATATATGAACCGGGTATGTGAGGTTTCTCGGGAGATAATAGGGTGGGTGCGGGTGGAGATAATATGAGAGAGGAGGGGTGGTTGGTGTCGTGTGTGTCACCGGAACGGTGGCCGGAGCTCCGCCCTGAGCCACTGGCTATTCGTGCCAGTTTCCTTTCTCTCAGCCAGCTCTCTCTCTAATGTTATGTGTGTGGTTGTCTTTATATTTAGTAAAGATTGGTTTTAATTAACAAATAGGAAACTTATTAATGGGAAAATTAACATTAATGACCGATTTTGACCAACTTATTAATGAGAAAATTAATATTTTCTGTTTCCATATATATATTTTCTGTATTTTTGAATTTTTTTAAATGAAAATTTTATAAATTCCCACAATGAGACACTTGGCACAATATGATTGGCTCCACAATTGAGGATGAATGTGGGAGTGCCAAGTGTACTCATGGACTTTTGTTTATTAGGTATATAGATTCTACACATGTCATAAATGCTCTTTATAATTAAATGTTAATGATTTAATTAAAAATATATCACTTAGTGATTTGATTGTAAATTTCCTATATAGAAAAAAAATTAGTTGTAAGAAAGCAAATTAATTACAATAATGTCACAATTAATTAAGACCATAAATCTTATGTAATTAAAGGATGAAATTGATGTGGTTGAGGTGGGAGGTTTTAAGGCTTTGCCTGTTTCCTACACTGGGGCAGCTAGGTCGCTGGATCGATTCCTGGCTGAGACGTTTATTCACGGGGAATTGATGTGGAAGTTTGGCCGGTCAAAAAAAAAAGGATGAAATTTCTTTTCACTCTTCTCGTATTTAAATGTCTTTTGAATAGAACCATCCCATATATATGTACAGAAGGGTCTACGCATAATACTATTTATTGTGAGAACACGCAAAACAAAATGATTATTTCATTTTTTTAATCATAAACAACTAAAAAGTAAAAACAAATGTTACAAACGTAATCTTATTTGATTTTTAAAGAAGTATATTCTAATAAGTAATGCAATGCTCTTTGGAACTGTTTTACCAATATAGAATGCATTATATAGTATATATATACAATGGGTTAGAGTCCCGTGAGGACCCACGGTGTATCTACAAGTAAAATGAAAAAAATTCTATAAAGATGGTAGTTTGCAAGTTCTTTTATTTATTCAAAGTTACGTAATACAATTCGTATTTGTATGAAATAGAAAGATAAATAAAACGAGTGTACCAAAACTAAAGAAAAATGGTGGTGCAAAACCTTGAAGAACATACGTCCATTGTGATAAGACATGATAGTCGGTGTTTTAGAGTATAAAAGCATGAAACGATTTAGAAAAAACAACATCAATGATATTCATCATATTAGTATTTGATAAACATTGTAATACACTAAAACATTTAAAACAAAAAACACTACACAGACTTAAATGATTGTAATAACTGAAGAACATAAACGCTAAAATGACTAAATCGATCTACAATAACATCCTTTTGTCATCGAAAATTCATGTATCCATTCCGAATATTTTATGAAACTGGAACACTATTATTACATACTGATATATACACACACACACATTAGCATCTATGCAAACCCTAACACTAATCAATGAAACACATACATATTTACACATATTGTATAACATTTATTAAGAACCCAAAAAAAACCCTAATATTGAGTCTCCGGTTAAAACTCAGTAGCAACAAAACAGCCCAAGATCTATATTGTAGATCTGATGTATATTGCTAGTGATTGAAAGAAGAGTAACAAAAAAACAGAAGAACTAACGAAAAGTAACAACAGAAAAAAACCCTATGTTTAATAAAAAAAACTCTATAATCCTGAATAATCACAGAAAAAAAATCTCCAAAATATTAGGGCATTGATCTGTGTAATCCTAAATACGTTTATTATCCCAAATATAACAATAGAAACCTAATCTTTAGCATAAAGAATCTATAATGCTGAATAATCACACACAAAAAAAAATCAGCTATAATATCCATCATGATTATAAACCCTAATATAATCTTTAATAACACCCCCCCCCCCAACATAAAAAAATATTACAAAGAAACAAAATGGATCTGTTTCAAGGGACCAGTAAAACTTCATTGATAAAAGAAAAACGGGTATTAATCTTGATTAAATCAATCTACGATAGATAATATTAGAGAATGAATTAAATATTATTAGTAGATAAGAAATATGAACAATAGAAGTAGGATCGGGTACTTGATTGAAGGATTGGAGGGATACGGGTCTCGTCGGGTTAGAAGAGGAAGGAGACCAACATTTTATTCAGATAAGGAAGAATGGTTTGTCGACTCGGATCAAAATGAAGATGAGGAACATAGCCGAAGGATTGGATGGATACGGGTATCGTCAGATCAGAAGAGGGAGGAGACCAACAGTTTATTCAGATGGAAAAGATGAGGAAGAATGGTTCGCCGAGTCAGATCAGAATGAAGATGAGGAACATAGCGGCGCATCTAGGGGCCGGAAACAAAAAATAATAAAGGGGTTCTATAAGGTAGGTATAGGATGTTAGATGGGTCAACTTAGGAGCTCCATTTTTGAGTTGGTGCCTAGGTGGACACTCTCAAAAATATTCATTCAACCCAAGTTTACTCTTTTATTATATAAATAGATATATATATATATACACACACACACACACACACACTAACTGGTATCCTAGAAGTTTCCCGAGATAGACAAATCTAACATGAGGTAACAAAATGTGTGTCAATACTTTCAAAAAAATAACACTAAGTCATCAACTTATACTAAAACCAACCAACTTGTTAATCAAGAAACTCTATATTAATATTAAGATATAAAATAAACTGTACTCAAGCTAATATAAACATACCAAAGCAACGATGAAAATAACTTCTTCAAAAAAATGTCTCGATTGGAAAAATAAAAACCTTCTATCTCTGTTAACGTACCCAGTCAACCAGAACAAAGATAACAGTTTTTAAAAGAACGAAATAAAATATTTGAATTATTATTTACTGTTAAACCATGTGTATTGTATGGGATAAATAAATGTAATTTTATATATTAGATAGTAAAAAAGTTACATCTTTAAAAACTCGCATATTACACAGGTTAAATAAATATAATATAGTTGGTTAACATAAACATATGTCAAGATATGTTTTCTAACAAATGAACTATGAGGTACTATTTAATTATTATAATATTTTACATTGTCTTTTATTTAATATTATGTTAGAAACTTGTCTAACACACCATTTTTTTAATTATTAGGTTATAAAATTTGATATTATATTAGGGTGGATTGATAAAATATCTGTCTTTTATTTAATATTAGGTTAGAAACTTGTGTACCACACGGGGTATAACATTTTTATTTATTTATTGTTACGTTAGAAAATATAATATAATATTACATGAGATTGGATCAATAAAATATTAAGTGTTATTAATGGAAATATAAAAAGAATTAGTTAAGAAAATAAATATTAAATAAATAAGAGATAATTTTAAATTATGATTTAATAATATTATTTCTTAAGAGAGAAAATGAGATAATCATAATTATATAGTAAAGTAATAATAAAGATAAATATTATAAATTAATAAATATTAGGTTATATAATATCCATAATTAAGTAGATAAAGGAGGATGGAAAAACCAACAAATAGAAACCTTAAATGAATGAAATGTGTCCCAAATTATATTGGTTTATTATATATAATAAATTGCCATTGATATTTAAATGAAGAGAATATGTAAAGCCATTTTTAATTAACTGCAATATAGTTGCTGATGAATCTAATTTGGAGTTAAGTGCATGGATGATCCTTATGTTTTTCAACAATTTCACAGATGTCCTATGTTAACCCCTTTGGTCCCGATGATTGACATTTCATAACACCCATGTTGTCTACGCTAATTAGCCGTTACTTTACTCTGTTAAATATGTTAAATACATGTGAAATACCCTTAGCTTTTATATATATATATATATATATATATATATATATATATATATATATATATATATATACTAGTAGGAAACCCGCGCGATGCTGCGGCGACAACTATTGCAACGCAGTACTCGTTTAATGGGTCGTGGTGGTTCACTCTCGATCTTATCTTTGGGACGCACCACGTTTAAGAATTACACAAAGCTATCAAACTTATCTTCAAGACGTGCCATGTGTCAAAATTACACAAAGTAAGAGTTGTACGGACATAGTTCAGTATCGGAGGGTTAACCATAGTGAGTTTCGATTCTGAAAGTATACAATTTATCAGGGCAGTCTCCGAGAACTGTAAATAAATTTTAGGCCTGGGTTCACAACAATTAAACCGGGCCCACATAATTTAAGATCACGAATCATCATGTATAAAAAAAACCCACTATAAAACACCCGGGCTCATAGTCGGAAGTCTGGAGTTTTAAGCATCAGTAATGTAAACGGTAAACCCTTCTGACTTATGAACTCTAGTCTGTCCCTCACATTGCCTTCCAAATTCTCCCGCCTTCATATATTAGGCACACAATTTTTTTAAAGTGATATTATTTCATTTTAGGTTGGGTTTGTTTTGATGGATTTAAAAATTTAGTGATTTTATGCCTTATTAGATGGGTTAATGTTAAAAAAATGATCACAATATCACACAATCTATATATCTATATATCTATATAAAAAATCAGGTCATTGGGATTTTTGGGCCTGGGTCCGTAGCCCGCGTCGCCCCTTTTAAGGGCCAGCCATGCAAGTTATGGTCGGTTAAGTCTATTACCATGTATTATTTTGGCTGTTTCCCGTTGGAAAAACTAAGGAAAGGCTATATGTGGGGGAGGTTGCGTATGACTTACATAAAAATAGTAAAAATGTAACTAAAGTTAGTGAGTTAGGCTAAGTTAATTGTTTTAAGGTAATGGGCTCAAAATCAATGTTAGAACCAGCTTGTTAACGCTTCTCATTTGATAAGGAAAATGTTCTCAAGGATTTTAGGTAGCCACCGATGTGAGACTTGATTTATAAGATAGGTAATGTTATGAAACTTTTGCTTAAAAATCATGTGAATGCAATTCAAAATTAACGTGGCCTAGTGGTAAAAGGGCCGGTTCTCTATTTGGGGGAGCCGGGTTCGATTCCTACGGGAGGCATGTGATGGATACCCCATCCTTGTGGTGGGGTAGGTGGTTGGGAAGTGATGGAGAGACCCTTGACCCTTGTGGTCATGGGTTCGACTTCTGATCCCTCCAGGTTTTACCGGTTCACTACCGTCGTGCCTTCGCGCGGGTTTGTGGGCCGGGTTTCCCCTGGAACAGGAGACGGGTGGGCCGAAGGGCTCTGTCCGTACGGACTAGAGGCCGTCTGGGGCCTCTTTCGGCCATTGGGGGCCGCGTACAGAGTACCCGACAATACTTTAGTTGATCGTTCAAAAAAAAAAAAAAAGATAGGAAATGTTATTTGTTTCTCCATGATAGACATTAAAATTTTAATTGTTTGTGCATAGTAGTCGGTAATGTTGGAGACTTAGTTGTTTCTTCCGAGACTAAAATAAGGTTTGTACTTTGTATGGCTGGTTCCCAATATCCATTAATTTGACACATTCAACTTATAGAAGACCACTTGCTCCCTTTGATATGTGTTCAACCTAGATGACATTTCAGATCAACATACAAAATATTTGAGGTTGACATTGCATCAACTGCTAGTTAAGATCAACAGTGAAGCATTTCATGTGTACTTCGCATAACGTGTTTACGACACACGAAAATTCCACTCAAGTTAGTATTTAAAATATAACTTTGTATATTAAAACTTAAAAGTCTGGTGTAAAAAATGCATCTAAAATGTGTAAATACATGAAGATATAAATTGCAGTTACAAAAGTACATAAACTTCCTTCTTCCGTGCTAAAAAGTACATAAACTTCTTGTTGATGTCCGTTTTCCAAAGTCCATCTTTCAACTTTATTCTTGGTTGTTGCAGTCATAAAAGACATGATTGCACGCTGCCACACAGAAACAAAAAAAATACCTTGGACGGTCTTGCGGCCAAACGAGGGTCAACAAACCATCTTGATTTCACCAAGGAGAACTAAACAGGAGGAAAAACATGTCAGCATACTCTAAAGCAACTAAAAATGGACTCAGACCAGACAAAAACATGTCTAAAAGAACTATATTGCATGAATACACGTGCCTTGCTTGTCTTGGGCGTGCGCTATCTTAGCGACTCGCGCCAAGGCAGTAAGCTTAACGAGCAATTATATAATATATTAGTTATATTTACACGGGTTCAAAACACCCCTGCCAATCTAGTTTCCACCCACATGTTCTGACCCATTATGTTGAATGATCTTATCATTGATTTTTTATCAAGAAAAACACGACAAAATATAACACAAGGCCAATTAATCGCTAAAGGTCAAAACTGCTCCTTTTTGTATGGATTGAAGTAGGTTGACGTTGACTTCACTCAAGCACCTACAAAAGTTTTAGGCTTCTCAGTATAATGCAGCAATTCAGCTATATCCATGGTAGTTTCTTGCTGATGCCAATTACGTTGACACTAATTGAGGTGAAACTCAGCAACATGCTTACAATCTGAACAGTTCAAAAAACATTTCAAAATTAAAATTTGATTGAAATTTTGTACTCCATGTGTAGAAGCAAAAACAAAGATTGAAATATGAATGAAGCACAAAAGTTTTTCAAATAATCTTCTTTGATTGTTTGCGCAAGGACATATCCAAACCGGCTAGGTCGGGTTGACCCGTTTGCCTTTTAAATACTTTAAATTTAGATGACACTACTTAACTTTACCTTCAGTTCAGCATTTTTTGCCAGCATCTTCTGATCCATCTGACATACCATGCAAAAAAAAAAAAGGTTTTTATTACATGATAAAGGCACCTTGGAAACTGGATTATATAGGTTGAAGTGTTGAACCAAACCAATTTATATCAATAAACAATAGAATAAGAGCATGCAACAGGGCATTTATCACTACTACATAAGCCTCCTAATCTCCTATCTTGTTTGTATTGATTTTAACCCAGTTACTTGTCATATAGTTCTACTTTTAATAAAAAGTAACAATGACATAAAAGAGAGTTAATGCGATTATATAAGAAGTTCATAAAACCATTTTCAAAATAATTTTTTTTTTTGAAGGAACTGGCAGCCAATTGTTTAGATTTGAAAAAGAATAATTTGTAGTAAACAAACCTTACAATATTGGCTGAATGAAAAATGTCATAATATCACCATGCCTGATTTCAGTGATTACTTCAGCAAACCAAAGTCATACCCTTGAACAACCCCTATTTTGAAACAAAAATTCGAAGGCTTAAGGGTCCGAAAAAGATTAAATTTACAACATTAGATATGGTCATTAGCTTTTTTTAAACCTTGCTCCAATCAAATCAATAAGAGTTGCTTCAAAAGTCATGTGCCGTCTCTGTCAGTCCACCACCAGAAGGTAAGGATGCCGATTTAAAGATTCATTTTGTATCATCGTGAGCATGAACAAAAAACACCATTTTCTTATTAAAAATCCAAGTTCTCCAACATATATATACTGCAGTATGGTGTGTACCGTGTCAAGTTGCTTAAGAAACCATTGATCTAACTCTTTTATACACAATGATACAGTAAGCAAGTATGTACGAAAGTCAAGAGTATGCCAAATAGATATCAACTTCTGCATATCAAAAAATCAAAACCCATTGAAAAGTGAGACATTTAATATTAACGTTGTTATTTAGGTCATTCAAATGTCAAAAGTGACCCAAATCATTTTTATACGCCATTGTAACTGCTTCTAGGGAGAACCATTTCTGGTCAGGCCTGAACAAACACAAACAACTGGCTCTTTCGCTTGTGGAGGTACCCTAGTCACCGTCACCACCAGATCCGCTAGATCCAGTACCTACATCGGCGGGTCTAGTCACTGTCATCACATAAATAATGAATATGAACATTGACTGACTAATTTCAACAAGTTCACATATACATGACAAATATTAGCTATTTATTTAAAAAAAAATCTTAACTAACTCATAGTCAATTTCCCTCACACTATACAATTTCGCTCCAGAAACAATCACTTCATTCGAATGAAACCAGGTAAATTTGCAAATATAACAACAATGAACAATAAGTGGCTAATTTCAACAACAGTTTCACATATGCACTACATAGATTAATCATGTTATCAAAATTGCAGCTAACTCATTTTCAATTTCCCTTGGACTTTACAACTTTACTGTAGAAACAATCACTTAATTACTTTTTCCAGTGAAACAAAATATAATCAAACAATGTGTCAAGGGGAGATGGAATGGTGGATTTTGATGGTGAGAAGTGTGGTGTGTACAAACACTGAGCCCCAGGGATGGGCTCTAGAAAGATGATCAACTGAGTCAAATGTTTCATGTTGTGGTTCCCCTTGGCTTACAACAGGTTCCTTTTGAGAGGAATCCTGAGGAGTTTGTCTGGGTGGAGATTTTCCAACATGTTGAGAGGAAGTATTTATCTGTTGTGTATGTGTTACAATAGTGGTATCCTCTGGTATCTCATCCTCCAGAGTAACCCTTTTGGTTTTCGTTTTGGTGGATTTGGTGGATGCAAGTTTTCTTTTGGAAGATTCTGGTGTGGGTTTCACAACACTGGTTGTAGTGTCATGATCACCAGGAGCAATGGGCTCATCAACAAAGGTTGAAACAACAGTTTTTGTCTTGACACTGTTTGATTTTGTTTTTGAAACTTTGACTTTTGAGAATGTTTCTTTGGTTTTAGGACCCATCATTCTGGTAAAGTTTCATTTGTTAAACTTTTCATCCTAGATGCTTGACCATTTTTAAAATCTTTTTCTCGTAAAAGTTTTTGTAAGAACACTGAGTAGTCTAGGATAAAGTAAGAAAGAATTATTTGCCCCTTTTCTATGGCCTTCACATTTGCAACCAAGTCCATGATACCAGTATCTGTTAAGATAGCATATCCTAGATATTGAACTTTCAAAGGAATCTCATTAAATGAGGTTGTCTTGGAAGAGAGACAGATAAGTAGAGTATGAAAGAAAATTTTCATTTCTGGTGGAAAGTATGGGTTGTAAATTGTTGCCTTTGTCATTTGTTCTTCATACCCTCTTTCCAAAAACTCCGTGTGAAGTTCATTTTTTAAGAAAGAGGTTTTAACTTCTAGGTCATTGAGTGAAAAAGTAGTGAAAATGATCAATGGAGTCATTTCAATGGTGGTTTCACCAATTTTGGTCGAGATTACAGTTGGTGTGTTGTTTGTGAGTATAACTTCAGCAGTCAACCAGAATTCTTGTAAGGTATCAACAAATATTGGTGCGTCTGTGGTGAGGATGGTGAGATACTTTGAGTTCTTTAGAACATCAATGATGGAGTGAAACTGTGTATTCTCATCAGTTTTCACCAAGTATGGAAGGCAATTGTGTTGCAACTTGACTTGGAGATCCATGGCCGGAAGAAAGATTTTGGGTTTTTCGTAAAAGAGAGTGAAAACTGCTATAGGGAAGTTTTGAATTCGACTAGGTAGTGTAAGCTCTGTTTAGATGAAACAGGGGTTTTATAGGGTGTGAAAAAGTGATGATGACGTGGCCAGGCAAATTGCTTTTTAGCAAACGTGGCAACATCTGCTGAAGGATATGATGGACCAGGTCTTTCTTTAACACACTAGTTAGAGGTATATAAAACTATACTCACACTTTCTTTCATTTCATATATTAGCTTATCATAGTTCACCCAAAATAATATGTTTTACACTAAAGTTTTAAACCCAATAAACTTTCAAATGTAAAAGATACAAGAATATGTCTATGATGAGTTTAAACATGGCTTTGTGTGTAAGTATATGTATATGTGAGCGTGTGGGTGTGTGTATTTATATAGATATTTATGTGTGTGTGTTGTGCCGTGTATATATAGATATACATGTGTGTGTCGTGTATATATATCGATATGCATATGTGTGTGCCGTGCATGTATACATAGATATATGGAGGTATGTGTGACTAGAGGATAAACATAGGTATGTGTGTATTATATGCCTAAATAATAATAATAAAGGATATGAGGTTAAGAATGTACACCTTTGTAATAAAAACATATCTTAACATTTCCTTAAAACACAAGTCGCCAATGAATTCTGAAGTTAACAATATTTTCTATAAACAAGAGCATTTGAAAATAAACTTCATAAGTTGGGTGAACAACATACGCAATAAACCATCGAGTTAGACCTAAGAAGTCTTTTATACATAGGACACGCATAGGTCGGATCTTTAGACTCTCGAGCTTTACCTTGCTAGCTTTTGCACGGATTTGAGGTGAATTTCACGACCCCTTTTTCTGTTTTCATTTTTGGGGAAATACATGCAATATTTACATAGATTTAAAATGATTTCCTATTAGACCCTATGTGTTCATGAGACAATATGTTTAGAGTATTCATAAAGCCCTCATGTTATTTAGTATACTGTAACCATTAGCTATGGATTTAGCCATGAAACACTTGAACAGATCTATTGGGTTGACACCCCACTCTAGATTAGTCTCTCTAACCCGGATATAAATGATAAAAGAGTGTTAGTATTTCACATATGATGATACATCTTCTTAATTGTACGATGTGCGAGGCACAACTCGTCAAAGTTTGGTTATAGACTCATGATTGGTCACAATTGTCATTTTCTTAGATAGACATTGATTGGTCATTCACGGATTTCATTAACTTTACATTTTACTAATCTTTTAAAACTGTGAACTCACTGACTTTATGTTGACAAAGTTTTTATGCATGTTTTTCATGTAACTAACTTTGAAGATGGAACTTGGGATACGTTTTAAGCATGCATCATGGATACTGCCTTTTATGGATTTTTATATGTCAATCGGTTTGGGGTGTATATGATGCGCAACGACTTGAGAGCTACTCGGGATTGGATCCGTAAAAAGCTCGAACGAGCCAAGCCTTAACAAGCCCAACCCCGAGCTCTAGCTTGAAAGATGACTCGTTTAGTTATCGAGCCGGAGCTCGAGCTTTTCATACATAGCCCATTTAGGCTCGCGAGCCTAAATGAGCCTAAACAAATTTTATATTATTATTATTTTATATATAGTATACCTACTATTTAATATTGGCGAGTCGAGCCCGAGCCTAGATTTAGCTCGTTTAAGCTATCAAAGCGAGCTCAGGCCGAGCTTTTAGCTCCTTTTAAATTGTTCTATAATTATTTTAAGCCGAGCTCGAGCCCTTGAGTTTTACTTTCGAGCTGAGTTCGAGCTTAAAGTATTAGACTCGAACCAAGCTGAGCTCAAGCTTTATAAAAGTATGATGAGCCAAGCTCAAGCCCAATAAGGCTCGGGCCCGGCTCAGCTCGTTTACACCCCTACAATGGGTTGATAAAGAAAGATGCTGCCAAGTATTCAATTAGTTGGAATGCGGATGCACACTTTCAGGTGTCTTATGGTGGTGATCAATGTGTTATCAATATAATTGAAAAACATATAGTTGTAGAAGGTGAGAGATCACAGGAATACCTTGTAAACATGCAGTGGCAGTAAACTGGAATATTGCAAGTCATGGTCAGCAAGTCTGTAACCATATTTGGACAATTAGTTTGCATTTACTTTTTATTTTTATTGAACATCGGATGCCATATTGTACAGGTTGGGCTACCAAAGAGTTGGGTGCACCAAATTTTCAAGCTAGAGACATGGAAAAATGTCTACAATTACAAGATTTTCCCTATTATTGGCAAGTCATGATGGGCCAAGTCTAAAGTACCAACTATCCTTACACCTCCACATCATCACAAACAAGTGGGAAGACCCAAAGAGCAAGGAAAGAGGTCTGAAACTAAGATAGATGACATGACAAAGGGTGAAAAGTTATCTAAAAAAAATTGACTATGAAATGTAGTGTAAAAACTTGGGTCATAATAGTAGGACTTGCAAAGGCCAAACATTGCAATCTGAAGGTAGTGGTAAAGCTGGTGGTAAAACCAAGAAGAAAGGGGCTAAAAATGTTGCAACTAAAGTTGTTATCCAAAGGAAGAAGACTGTTGCAACTAAGGGTGTTGGGCAAAGGAGGAAGACTGATGCAATTGGCGCTAAGTACAAGGGGATGCAGGTGGTGGTAAGAAGTCTAAGGGAACCACAAAGGAACAAAGAACTAATGGAATTATGTTTGAACAAGTTGGTTATGTATGCAACTTTTAAGTTATCTTTTAAATAATTATGGTCTGTATTGTCTTTGTTTTGAACAATTCTTTGAATTTTATGTTTTATGTTTGAAAAATTATGGTTAATGATTATGGTTATGTCTGTAATGCAATTATGGTTATGATTATGGTTAATGATTACTAATTATGGTTAACAGGTTTGTGCTTATGTGTGTGTAATGCAAATGGTTATGTGTGTAAATCGGTCAAATGGTTATGAGAGCAAATGGGCCAAATGGTTATGAATGCAAATGAGTCAAATGGTTTGTGGTTATGTGTGTAATGCAATTGTGTGCTTGGTTAACAGGTTTGTGGTTGTGTGTGTAATGCAAATGGGTCAAATGGTTTGTGGTTATGTGTGCGTAATGTAAATGGGTCAAATGGTTGTCATTAATTTGTATAATATTTGTAATACAAATGGGTCAAATATCCAAAACAGCCATACATTAATAACTTACAACCAACAACCATAACAATCATCCAAGTAATGCAAATGGGTCAAATATCCAAAACAATCATTACATTAATAACTTACAACCAACAACCATAAAGAGTAATCCAAATCTAATTTGTTATTTTCATTACATTAATAACTTAAAAACAACCATAACAATCATCCAAGTAAAAAACAAGTGTTTTTCAATTTTCCTACTTCACCTTCAAGCTGCTTGTTTGTATCCTGAAGCTTCTTGTTTGCAGATCGTAACTCATTGTTTGTAGTTCGTAGCTCATTGTTTAAAGCTAATAACTCATTGTTTAAAGCTTGTAGGTCATTGTTTGATTGTTGAGAAACCTTTGGTTCAACCTAGCCAATGAAACTTTGACAACATTCATATGCCTATCAACATACAATTAAAGAAATTACCACACTTGTGAACAATGCATATTGAGATTTCAGGAAAAACTTACATTAACGGGATATGAGTAAAACCTATGACTGGTATTTCTTGATGTTCAAGAGGTCCTGATTATTGCAGCCCTACCACATAGACAATAGACAGTCGACACAAACGAAGAAGAAGAAGATGAATTCAAGGAAGCCATTGGTTATGGCTGAAGAAGTAATTAGAGTTTCTTATTCTAGACGAAGATGAATTTGTGGGCGGGAGATTATATTGGTTTTTATAAAAAAAATTAATAATTATTTCAATGGTATAGAGGAATTGACATAAATACCCTCACATGCATGGCATGTGAGGGGCACTTAACGACATATACAAACGATGTTAGTTGTAAAGGTTGTTTCATGTAACAAAAATTTCGTTAAAGGCTGAATCCTGCAAGTTTTAAACATTAAGGCTCAAACCTAGGGCTGCAAACGAACCGAACGAACACGAATAAGGTCTTTTTCGTGTTCGTTTGTTAAGGAAAATATGTGTTCGCAAACAGTTCATGAACACTTACCGAACAGGATTTTTTGTTCGTGTTCGTTTGTTAAGAAAACAATCATGTTCGTGTTCGTTTGTGTTCATTTGTTAATTTTGTTCATGAAAGCACATGAACACAAATGAACACAAAGAAGTGTTCATAAAAAGAAATAAACACATACAGACATATATTAACTTTCTAATAAAATCGAATTCATATGCATATATGTTTATTTATTTATTTATATGGGCTAAATAGATAAAATAAAATAATATTAAGACAAGTTATAAAAATTAAAAAACCTTATTAAACTATCGAACATAAACAAACAAACAAACATAAACGAACACTTTACCGAACATTCAGGCACATAATGAACGAACGTGGCCTCTATTCATGTTCATTCGTTTAACTAAACGAACAAAATATTTTGTTCGTATAAACGAACGAATACAAACGAACTTCCCGCCAAACTGTTCATGAACTGTTCGCTGAAAGTTCAATTCGTTTGCAGTCCTACTCAAACCTGCCATTTTAGGTAAAAATAAATGACATTTTCTGTAATTTTGTCTAAAATATATATATACATGACTATTAGCTTACCTTTTCTTGCTCAAGTATGGAGAAACTGCATATATAACCACACTCAAAATAATGATTACGTAATATTCCTTTTTATTGGATTATGTAATTAATAATTAAGTTGACCCTAGTAGTGTAGACTGTAGAGATAAGGTCACAAAAAGTGGGGAGATTTGATGTGTGATTGGCATGGAAGAAAAGAATATGGAAATCCCTACTACATTTATGAACTAGTTGGATTCCAATGTCAGATGTGTCAAAACTTGGTTGTTATCCGCTTAGTTTGTAACAGTATGAACACTCACTATCGCAAATATATTGAAAGAGAATCAAAAGAAAAATAAAGTCGTGATATGCATAAAATGATAAAAACACTTGTTTTACATCAACTGAAAACAGTGATATAAATATTGATACCGATGTTGTTCATTTAGATTCTATTAGGTTTGTCAGGTTAACAACATTTGTATAGCGAACGATACCAAAGAAACACCTTATTTTAATAAAACTTCGTTATCATAGAAAAATCTAATTATATGAAAACAATATATGAGTTACAAATTACAAATGTTTCGACTAAAGATGTTACTAATTACAAAATTTGGACTATCTTAATTTCTCATACTAATGAACTATTTTTAAAATTTTATAAAATCACAGGACTATCCATAAATTTTACTCTTATTTTAAAATATAAGGGTGAATTTAAAAAGATAATATCAAAAATTAATATTAGTGTTCATATACCATGTTTTTTTTAATAGTATAACATTTTCTATTTTATGTCGTTTTTCTAAGTAATGTCCAATATTTATAACGCATCATTTCTTGCATGTCCCCTTGATTTTAACTATTAACAATGTCTTAAAGTAGAATAACAATAAACTGGTCACCTTATGAGAACAATTTTATTAATGTTTTCTTTTTATGTTATTTTTTTTATGAATGTTGTCATAAATCGTTTAAATTGTTTTTCTAATAATTTTTTATTTTCATGTTTTGATAAACTATAGTTAATTACTTTGAATATTAATGTTCATTTCATTATTTGTTTTTAAACCACGTCATATTGAACTGTTAGGATCTGAGTTTGATTGTTTTGATTTGTTTAGAGTAGAATGAGAATTGAATGAAGTGAATACATATGGAAAGTGCAGCGGAATGATAAACTATAATCAAAACAAAAGGAATAAATGTTTTCTTAATCGAAAGCTTTCATTAAATTGAAAGATTACAATTAAATACAAGTACTCCCCCTCAGCCTGATCACACAGTGATTGTTTGTCTGAGAGAATGTTGTGTGTGTGACAAATAGAACAGTACAAGCACTGTTCTATTTATAGACAAATCTAAACCACTGGTGACCTATGCTGACGTCACCTAAGATAGTGACTTCTAACAGAATAACAACATAAAACATCTGCCCTATACAAACTACTGTTATATTACAAAACACTATAAGGTAAACTACTGTTAAGGGAAAATTCTGATGGTCTTGTATCATCTGTTGGAGCCTAAGTGTTGTTGGCTCCAACAGACCTTTAGTCTTCAGTACTTGATCACCAGTTGTTCTTCATCAGACCTTTGGTCAGCAGTTGTTCTCTATCAGTTGTTATCCAGCAGTCCTTTGTAGCAGCAGTTGTCATAGTAGTTGTTTGGGTGGAACAATTGTTAGGGTCAACAGTCTTTTGGGAAGAGTATGTTGTTAAGACTGTTTATTTATGTGGATCAACTGTTAGTATATTTTGGCTTTTCAATCTTCTGTTCTTCTTCAGGTCAGCAGACCCAACAATCTCCTCCTAGAACAGATGATGCCAAAACTAAGCTTTATTCTTGATCTTTATTTCTCATCAGACTTTCTCTGATTTGACCTTTGAATTGTAGCTCAAAGTTCAAAGATTATGAGCAGTGTTTTGCACATTTGGTCCAGGGGTATTATAGGAATTTTGATAAGTGTTAGTCTGAGGTCTTTGATTTGGATAGGTGATTATAGGTGTACCATGTTGACTCCTACATTCCCTAGCAAAATGACCAAGTCTATGACATTTATAACACTTTATCTTTGATTTATCCAACCCAACCTTTGATCTGCCAGTTAACCCTGGAAACCTTCTCCCAGTTTTCTTGTAAAAATTGTTAGTTCTTACACTGAGAAGGGCCAATTGCTGCATAATGTCCATTTCTTCCAAATCATCAGGGTCAAAATATTTTAGGTCATCATACTCAAAGGATATGTTATCAGATGCCTGGATATCACCACCACTTGCTGTAAAAGCATAGTTTGGTGAATAAGAATCAGAGTTAAAACCTGAGTTAAAACCTGAAGTTATGTCAATGGAGTGATCATAACTCTGATCCTTAGTATTTCTAGGCACCTCATCATGACCCAAAAGTGCTGTATTACCAAATACATAATCATCAGACACTTTTCCAGAGTCATGGAGCTTCTTTTTCTGGTTAAGCTCTCT
The DNA here is from genome assembly GCA_028751855.1 of Ambrosia trifida. Classification (NCBI taxonomy): domain Eukaryota; kingdom Viridiplantae; phylum Streptophyta; class Magnoliopsida; order Asterales; family Asteraceae; genus Ambrosia; species Ambrosia trifida. Next base: position 18,505,723 of record CM054122.1, on the reverse strand, counting down.
CTCATAGGTCAAGAGCTTACCATGAAGCTGGGTCAGTGATAGGTCCTTAAATCCAATTGAGTTTCTCATAATTATAGCAATAGTGTCCCATTTATCTGGTAATGATCTTAAAAACCTATGGTTCAAAGTTGAATGAGGGTAAGTTAGACCAACCACTTTTAGTTCACTAATGAGATAGTTAAACCTCTCAAATTGTTGAGTTAATGACTCTCCCTTAACATGACTGAATGTTTCATATTGTTGGTTAAGTATTTCACGATTGTTTTCAATAACCTCTTCAGTCCCACCAAATTGTTCTTTCAGTGCATCCCACAACTCCTTTGCACTATTACAGTGTAACAGCCCAGCATATATATCATTGGGTAGAGCCATGGCCACAATACTGAAGGCCTTAGCATCTAACTCAATTTTCTGAAAATCCTGGTCGGAGTAGTTTTCAAGTTTCTTAGGCTCCTGAACCTTGGGATCTTCGGTACTCGGCACCATCGGAACATGTGGTCCGAAGATAACTGACTTCCAACACCCAGTGTTCTGTTGAGCTAGAACATGGCTCATCCGACGTTGCCAGATATTGAATTCAGATCTGACAAGCATCGGTGGCTTGTTGTTCGTGCCAGTATTGTGTGGATCATGATTGATTGAAGCCATTCTCTGATTTTTCAAAAACAAAGTCTGTTTATAACCGGTTGAATCGAAAATAAACTATTACTCTGTTTTCAATCCGACAAACAAACGATATCAATAATTGTGAGCTGATCTGTTTATATTAAATTGATTGATTAGATCGAATTTAATTGACCAAGCTCTGATACCAATTGTTAGGATCTGAGTTTGATTGTTTTGATTTGTTTAGAGTAGAATGAGAATTGAATGAAGTGAATATATATGAAAAGTGCAGCGGAATGATAAACTATAATCAAAACAAAAGGAATAAATGTTTTCTTAATCGAAAGCTTTCATTAAATTGAAAGATTACAATTAAATACAAGTACTCCCCCTCAGCCTGATCACACAGTGATTGTTTGTCTGAGAGAATGTTGTGTGTGTGACAAATAGAACAGTACAAGCACTGTTCTATTTATAGACAAATCTAAACCACTGGTGACCTATGCTGACGTCACCTAAGATAGTGATCTCTAACAGAATAATAACATAAAACATCTGCCCTATATAAACTACTGTTATATTACAAAACACTGTAAGGTAAACTACTGTTGAGGGAAAACTCTGATGGTCTTGTATCATCTGTTGGAGCCTAAGTGTTGTTGGCTCCAACAGACCTTTAGTCTTCAGTACTTGATCAGCAGTTGTTCTTCATCAGACCTTTGGTCAGCAGTTGTTCTCTATCAGTTGTTATCCAGCAGTCCTTTGTAGCAGCAGTTGTTTGGGTGGAACAGTTGTTAGGGTCAACAGTCTTTTGGGAAGAGTATGTTGTAAAGACTGTTTATTTATGTGGATCAACTGTTAGTATATTTTGGCTTTTCAATCATCTGTTCTTCTTCAGGTCAGCAGACCCAACATGAACATTTGTTGATTCATATATCCATTATTGGGTAACATTAAATATTTTTATGATATTTTGCATGCAAGTAACTTTCAATAAATAAAACTTGTATACTATAATCTTTATAGAATTTTTACATTTGACTTGGGCATGTACTATGTGTTATCACGGGTCTCTAACCTATATATATATATATATATATATATATACACACACACACACACACACGCACACACACCTAACCCATATAGGATTGGGATCATTTGAGAACTCGATTGACTTGCGAGAACTTGAGAACTCCTCTAAGCCAATCACGAAGTGACACTTATTATGTTCAAGATTATAATATTAAAGGGCATTATTGTCCAAAAAAACATTATTACACTCTCTCCCATCATGTCACATTTGTGAGGAAAAGATAAAAAATAACTATTTGTATCTTGTTTTATCTCTCTCATTAGAGAGAGTATACGATATAAAGTCCCTTAATGTAAGAAGCGTAAGAAACCACCATAATTCGCCACCTGTCAACTCTGGTTAGGTTTAATTAACCTAATTCTGGTTTATCACAGGGGTAAATTCGTCTATATACACGATCATTCAATTCCTTCAATCACGTTGTAATTAACCTGTTAATTAATACGATTTCAAAAATCATGTTCGATTCAAATCATGATCGTCAATATCTAATCAATCTGTTATTCATCAAATCAAATCTTAATTTTCGTTTTTAGTGCTCTGTTTAGCGAACAGTAAGTTTAAAATTGATTTTCTTTTTTAATTGAAATTATATGTGTATTTATTATTGTAGATGCATTATTGTGCGACTAATGCTTTGGATTTACAATAAACATATGTTAATGATGTTTGTCGAATGGGCGAAGGAGTTTGAATGTGGGCGAAGGAAGAAATTAAGAGGTGCGAAGGAGAAGATATATACGAAGGAGAGACAAAGGGGCGAATGAAGAATTAATTGTTATGTAGTGCTTGGTTCGCACGATATGATTGGGCGAACCTGCACATTCGACCATTCAATATGGGCGAATGTGCAGGCCTATAAATAGGTTAAGCCATTTTTGAAAGTTAGTTGTTGTCCATTTTATTTCCCTCTTGTTTTGTGTCTCTCCCTAGTGTTTTGTCAACTTATTTTCACGTCATATCTAATTGTAATCTTTATCTAAACGTGTAATTTGAGTTGATTATTAATGAGAAAAACCTTTGAAAGATGATATCTGTGTTTTGATTGTTTTATTATCATAATTGTGATTGATTAAGGGATTCTGCACCTGAATCAAACTTGTTTGATCAATCTCTTTGTAGATTTGACGATCCTAAGCGCATACAAAGTGGTATCAGAGCCATTATGGATCAAACAACCACAATTTGATAATTTTACAGCAGGGTTGGACCCTATTTTGATCAAAAACTTTCTGTTTTCATTGATAACATTGAATTGGTGATAAATTGATTGATTAGAGCTTGTTTTCATGGATAAACTGCATAATTCTCTTTGATAAACTTGTTCCAAATCAAATCCGAATCAAAACCTGATTAATATCATCAAATTCTTTCAACTTTTGAAAAATTTGATCAAAATCAACTGATTTTCAAAGAATAACCGTTTTTGAAAAGTTCAGGGTCGAACCTAGGGAGATATGGGCGAACGTGTGTGTTAAACGGTCGAACCAAAGGATTTTTGGTTGAACGTGGTGTTTTTAAGTGGTCGAACCAAGAGTTTGTTAGTGTTTTGGTGTTCATTCGACCATACTTGTTTCATTCGACCATTCGGACGGTCGAAGGAGATTTGTGTTTGTTATAGCTTACATTCGTACCTTTGAAAACAGTCGAAGGAGAAGATTTTCTCTCATTCGACCATTCGACTCGTACAAAGGAGTAAACTGTTTTAAACTTTTCTAATCTTTTCGTGTTTAAACATTTTCAGGTAAAGATGTGGAACTTTCCAACTACACCACGACCCAACACGACACCACAACAGCAAACAACCATGGATCCTTGGTCGGTTGCTGCTCAAAAGACTAGTCAACCATCACAACCTATCAACTATATGGCTATGACTAGTTCTATTCCTCAACATGTTGCGCAACCACAACCGCAACCGATTGGCGACTTTTGGGGAGTAGCAGCAGCAGTTCACACACAGACGACTAATGCTATATCTACGCTTATTCAAGACTTGTCATCTGGAAGTGGAAACCGACCACCTAAGCTGATGGAGATGGTCGACTACAACACGTGGAAGACTAAATTCAAGATCCATTTGGAGGGTATGGGTTTAGAGGGTACTGAGGCATGGCAAATGATTGCGAAAGGCTATGTTGCTCCGATCTTGGAGAACACTGGAGAGCCTATTCCTTTGGAAAATCTAGCAGACGATGAGAAGAAAAGGTCTGCTATTGAGAAAAAGGCATTTTCTCAATTATCCCAAGCTATCAACACAGATTTGCTGCATCAGTTTGGTTCATGCACAACTTCTAAGCAGCTATGGGACATGTTGAGAAACAGACATGATAGGAATGAGAAGACTAGGAAGCTAAGGATGGAGGAGCTTCACAAGGAGTTTGAGAATTTTAGTTACATGGGAAACGAGACTTTGAAAGAGTTGGTTCCGAGGTATTGCCACTTACTCACAGAGCTGTCAAGCTATGAGATTAGCATACCTATGTCCAAACTGGTGGACAAGTTTGCCGATGCGTTGCCACCGTATTGGAACCAGCATATTGAAGTGTTGAAAGAGAAGGATGCGTACCAGTATTGGACGATCAACGAGTTTATACAGAAATTGGAGAACAAAGAGATGGAGGAGAAGAGGAAAGAAAAGAGGGCTCAGATTCCTCAGAATCTGGAACTTTATCTTGGTGGTACATCTTCTTCTCATACTACTTCCAGTTCTACTACCAACGTTGCTTCACACATCGCATGTGTCTCTAACATCGTTGAACCACCCAAACAACCAATCAACTATCTTGCTCAAACATCTTCATACACCTCACCATCATATCCTACAACAACTTCCTATATTCCATCATTCTCACCCTTGCAACAAGCTGCATGTTATTCTGCCAGCCAACCTCAACAACAACAATCTTACAACCCTCAAATGAACAACATTCAACTTAACCAAAACCAACCAAACCAAAACACGATGTGTTGGAGACTTCTAATCTGAATAATGTTACTGTTGAGATTGCTCAACAACATGTAGCATTAGTTTCAGCGATGGTAGCATCATACAACGGTCTGGTTGCTAGTCAAGTTGGAAACAACAATTTGACCAATGAGGACTATGCACAGATCAACAAGGAAGAGATGGAATTGATGGATATACAGTGGGCTTTTGCAAGCATGATGAGAAGAGCCACTGATTTTATTCAGAAGACCGGGAGAATGGATCTTTCAACTTCTCCTAACACCACTTATGGCTTCAACAAAGCCAAAGTAACGTGTTTCAACTGTGGTGAAAAAGGTCATTTTAAAAGAGAGTGCACACAGCCAGCACAACAAGGTAATCGAAATCCATTCAACTCTTCATACCAAAACCGTCAAACTCAAAACCAAAACCAAGTATCATACCAAAGTTCCAACAATATCTCAAGCTTTCAACCTCACAACAACTATCAAAACCGCCAAAATAACCAACAAAATAACAATGTTAGACAATCCACATCACAAAACCAAAACCAAACACAACAGAACTCAAACCGAACAATCATTCCCATATCTACACCAAACACACAAACCCAAACTGAAAACCCAAACCAAGCTTTGGTGATACAGAAGGATGAGGGTTTTGATTGGACCGGTATGCAGTTGGGAGTGGAAGAAATTACAGCAGGGAATGTGGCTTGTGTGGCACAGAAGATGAACTTGGATGAACCGGTGGAGGTTGAAGAAGAGGTTGTGTCTGAGAAGGTGAGTGAGTTAACGATTGAAGAGGTGAGTGATGAGATGAATATTGATGTTGATTGTGCTGAAAAGAAGACTGGAATGGTTATGGATACTGTTGCTGATATTCCAGAACAGTTTGATTCCACTTATTCTGATGAAGAAAGTGATTCTGACTCTGAATCCAGTGTTAACTCACTGGATGACGACATTGACCAGTTGCTAGCTGAAGCTGATTTCTTGATGACTCGAAAGTCATGCATGGTGGATGATGCTTGCACCAGAATTGACTACTCCATGTTTTTCGCTGGGAAGGAAGCTCATTTTGCTCTAATGGCCATGACAGAACCTCCTAAGCAGGTAAGTACCGAATCTACTGTTAATTCTACTTGTGTTAAAAATTGCAAATCATGTGATAAATTGACAGATGAAAATACGCAACTCAAGGTTCAGCTTGAGAGTGCAAAAATTAACTGTCAATTATATCAAAAGGAATCAAAAGAATTCAACAGAGTACTTGATGGGTATAAGAAAGATATTTCTGAATTGAAAAAGACTTTGTCTTTAAAGCAAATGGCCATAAACAATTATATAAATGATTTAGAAAACACAAAATTGGAAATGGCCACCATCAAGTGCTTTGCTGAGAAAGTGAACAAAAAGCTTGAAAGCTATAAGCACATTGTTTATGTAGTTGACCACATTATAGAAGAACCTTCACAGTCGAGTAGTGCAAACTACAAAGTTGTCCCATCTCCGGTGTTGTTCGAAAACCATAATTTGCATGCGATAGCACCGGAGAGCTTGGTCAAATCTGACTCTACATCAGATAACGAGTCCAACACATCCAGTGTCGGAGACCCGTATTCTGATGTTAGACCTGTTCTGGGAAACAATGAAGGTGTGGTAGCTGCTGATGATTCTGATGAAGAAGATGAACAGTCTGAGACGGTTGTTGAGAAAGTGAGTGATATTCCTGATGAAAATCACATCATCACTACTGAACCGGTCTCACCATCTCAGATTGTCCATCCCATGGCTAATGCACACAGAAAGAATCAATCAGCAAAGAATGTTGCTAAGAAAGTTGAGAAGTCTGTTGATAAGAATGTTGAAAAGAAAGTGGTTAAGAAAGTTGAGAAGAATGTTGTTAAAATTGTTGAAAAGAAAATTGAAAATAAAACTAAAAAATCAAATGAAGTGAACAACGAATCGTGTGATAAACCTGTGAAAGTTTTCTATCGGATGCAAGGCTCCGATAAGATTATGGCTGATGAAGAATATCCGATTCAATTTGCAAACTATTTTAAAATTGAAAAGATCTGGCAGGAAAGTACAATTTGGTTTCCAAAACATGAACAAACCAATGATATTCCTCCAGCCATTTTAAAGAAAATTCATTCGGATAATTCTAAAGACCCAAAGGTCAATGTCACACAATTCGTTAAACCAACAGACAAGTCAAATAGTTTTATTGAGCCAGCTTACTCAAAGGACCCAGCTCCTGAGAGTTTAAGAAGACAGTGTATGGTTGATCAATATCCCATTGCTAGTTATTCTAAGGCGAACATCAAGGAAAACTATGAAGAGTACCGTGCGTGTTTTAAGTGCGGGGAAAGGGGACATTTACTTGCCACCTGCCCGTATGTACGACACAAGAGGCACGAGGTGGAGATGAAGCAAAGATATGACTATCCGGTTGATAATTACAGTTATCCACAAAGACGGTTTTTCCCTCAACAAGCACCTTCTTATAACCAAAACAACTATTTCAAAAGGAGGGAAAATCGTCCGATGACTTATGATAAACGCAACCGAATAGCCACTGAGAAATCATTGAAGAAACCATTGGTGAACACAACTGCTGAAAACAAAAATGTTCCTGCTAAACCTAATGTCAAACCAGCAGTTGGACCTGTCTCTGTTATATCAGAGAAGGTAACCAAGAAGGTAACATTCAAGGACGAAGTAAAGAAACCGGCTGAGACCTCAAAATCTCAGATCCGGATCTTGAAACGGACTGAACAGTCTTGGTCATCAAAGGATTCTGAGGGTGCTTCAACTTCACAAAATGTGAAATCTGAGAAAGCAAAAGATTTGTGTGAAAAGAAAGCGGTTGATAAAACCCAAGATGTTTGTGAAACAAATGAATCTTTGAAACAATCAGTTCAAAGACCCAAGACCAAACAGGCTTGGGTCCCCCGAAAAATCTAACTTTTCTACTTGATATGTGCAGGGAGCTTCAGCTGGCCCTGTTAGCAGTCTTTGGATTGTTGACAGTGGAGCTTCTGGGCATATGACTGGGGAGCTATCGCTACTGTTCGATATTCGAAATATTAATGGAGGCTATGTAGCGTTTTCCGGGAACAAAGGAGGCTATATAACCATGGAGGGTAGTGTGAGTAATGGGATTGTGAGCTTCGAAAGAATTTCTTATGTGAATCAGATAGATTACAACCTGTTGAGTGTCAGTCAGATATGCGACAAGCAATTTTCTGTATACTTTGACGATAAATCTTGCTACATACTCAAGCCGGGGTTTGAATTACCAAAAGAGTGGGTGATGCTAAAGGCGCCGAGAGTGAACAACCTGTACATTCTCGATATGTCAAAGGCAATGACCACTCAAGGCCATGTCACGTATTTCCTCTCCAAGGCTACAGAAAAAGAATCCATTATGTGGCACAGGAGGATGGGACACATTCACCTCAGAAAGATGAATCAATTGGTGAAAAACGAACTTGTCACAGGCGTAAACGTCAAACATTTTCATCTAAATGACAAGTGTGTGAGTTGCAAAAAGGGGAAGCAGCACAAACAATCCCATAGACCAAAGAAAGTTAATTCCGTTGAACTGCCACTTGAACATTTGCACATGGATCTATTTGGACCGGTCAAGCGTAAGAGTCATGCTGGGGAGTTATACTGTCTTGTGGTAACTGATGATTACTCAAGATTTTCATGGGTGATGTGCTTACACAGGAAGAGCGACAATTTTGACAACTTGAAAGTTCTGTTCACTCGTCTGGAAAATATCTATGGTCTCAAGATCAAAAGGACCAGGAGTGACAATGGGACGGAGTTTAAAAATGCACAGATGGACGATCTTTGTGAAAACAAAGGAATTCATCATGAATATAGTGCTCCTTATACCCCACAACAGAACGGTGTCGCGGAACGTAAAAACAGGACTCTAATTGAAACGGCGAGGACAATGCTTGTGGATTCAAATCTTCCAGTAATGTTCTGGAATGAAGCAATTTACGCAGCTTGTTATACTCTCAATCGCGTTTTAACGGTGAAGAAGTTTGGCAAAACTTCTTATGAGCTGTTGAATTGTCGCAAGCCGAATTTAGAGTATTTAGAACCGTTTGGAGCTCCTTGTTGTAACACCCCAACCGATGGCGGAAACATCGGGATGTCACGTATTGATGATTGTTCAGTAGCTCATGGTGAGTAATAAATTCCATTAAATGATTTAAATGGATTACATACAATTGTTCTAGAATTTGTACATCAAATTGAATAAAACTATACACGTATCTTCAAGCATCAATTCAAATCTTCAAGCAAATAGAACCTGAAACATGTTAAGTTGAAAAATGTTTTGGGTCAACAAAAGTTGGTGAGAATTACATAGGTTTTTGATAATTGAATAAAAATGTTGTGCAATTCATGTGTCATGTCAATCTAGTCCATATGTGAGAACATACTAGAAATAAATCGAGTGCATAACCAACCCTGATGACTGTTATAATATGATACATACCATACGCTCATGGTCCATTTGAATATGTTATACGATAACAAACACCCACGCTACCTTTGTAGGAGGTACGTATCCGGGTGGGATTGTCAGTCCAATAGATCTATCAATGTATACCGCCGGCTTGTACGGAGTTAATGATTATGCTAGAATGGTGCTTACTCTAATCATGCTCAAGACATAATGCAACATAGAAAACACATAGACACATTGATGATTGAATTGCATAAATGATGTTGTAACATGTTTCACCCCAAAAACGGTGATAAATAGAAAAGGGGCTATGTAAAACTCACATTGGTAAAATGTTATATCTGTTGAGGAATTTGGATAATTGTGTTGACCAAATGTATCAAGTATCACCCTAAAATGAGGTAATAAATATGTCTAAGTCTATCAAGTCTACAAATGTATATGTTCTAGGGCTTCGAATTGGGGATAAACGCTCGTTTGATTATTATTAAAAATGTTTGATAATTGAGAGAATATTAGTAAAAAATTAACCAAAAATCTTTTTATGAATATTAAATCTAAGATGGTCACAAGAATGTGTTTAAAGTATAAAAATAATTTTTATAGAATTATTTTCTTTAAAATAGATTATTAAATCTATTTATTACAAATTGTCAAAATCTTAACTTTAATATTTAAAAATATTAAAATTAAAGAATTATAAGTTTAAAATTTATATTTCTGTTCCAAATAATCAGAAATAATTTCTATAAAATTTTGGTGCAAAAATATTAAAAATTGGATTTATTATGATTTAATCATGATTAAAACTAACAAAAATTGATTAAAAATATTAAATAAATGATTTTTCATAAATAAAAATCATTTCTGAAAAGCTTAATGTTATAAAAACTCAGGATAATTTTTGTGGAAATTAATAAGATCGTTTTGATATTTTTATAGATTTTTATAAATAAATTAGAATAAACTTGATTTAATTATTATAAATATTAAATAAATGAATTTCAGAAAAATAAAAATTGTAGATAAAGCTTTGTCATTAGATTTGATAAATATAATTTTTTTAAAATTTATAAAATAGTTTTAATATTTAAAAATGAATTTATAAGATTATAATGTATAATATATACCTTATTTGGTTTGTTGTTTATAAAAAGAAAAAGAAAAGAAAAGGTGGCCACAGCCGGACTCGAACCCGGGTGGTCATGGTTATAAGCAACAGTCACAACCACTTGGCCTAGGCCTGTGGTTGTGATATGTTCCGTTTTATATAAATTAAATACACTATGCGAAAACAGATTCATCCCCAAATCAAAAGCCACGAGCCCTAGCTTCTGCAATACATGGATTCACACATCAATAGCCTAATTAATCATAGGGCTATTGATGTGTGGATGTCGATGAACATAACCCACAAAAATAATTAAACTTACAATGTTGTTTCGATACAGATTCGTTCGATCAAAGTTCGGGTCAAAAGATGAACAGAAATCAACGATCAGAGGATTGTTAATCGAAATTGGGGGTTGAGGGAGTTTGTTCGGCGATGTTAGAGTGTGATGTGATGTCCAATTTATACTGCAAATGTCTAGATTGTTTAATTGGTAGGTTTGACCAATGTTTAATGTCAAAACGCGAAAAAGGTTAATTGATTATCAATCAATTGATAATCAACGCGTTGGTGAGTTAATATAGGCCGGTAAACACGTATCAGTGGTCAAATTATAATTAATCGTGGCTAAATCACATAATAATGGCAAATTACGATTTAAAAAAAAATAAAAAAAAACATATATCTGCTGCTGCTGTTGATCGTGGAAAAGAAAAAGGAAAAGGGAGAAGCTAGCGTGTGTATAAATATAATTAATGTTGAGATTAAATCAACACAAGGGTCTTGGCCAGGTGGTGAATACGTATGTGTGTGTGTGGAAGGTCTCCGGTTCGAGACCGGGGGAAAGCACCATTTTTTTTAAAATGTAAGGGGAAGGGAGAGGGGATTGGGCCGGGTATCCAGGTGGGCCGGGGTTTGTGGGCTTGTGTTAGGGAAGTGGGCTGGATAAGGGTGTTGGGTTGTTTGTGGGTTTGGGATGGTAATAACTTTACAAAAATCTGATTTTTTTTTTGTGTTTTATTATTATTTTTATTATTATTATTATTATTATTACTATATATATATATATATATATATATATATGTATATATATAAGTTGTGTGGTCGGAAAATAAAACTTAGGCACCTTATGAACGATAAATAAAAAAAAATAATATACGTATTAAACTTTGAAATTTTTTTTGCGATATTACAGTCTCCCCTACTTTTAGGAACTTCGTCCCGAAGTTAAGAGAAACACTAGTGTTTACAATTGGTCAACTACTGAAAACCTTGATAGAATTTCACACTACCTTAACGTACCTGTAAATTCATGATTACGTTCCGGACCGTAATTACCAATTTACCTTACATTAGGGTTTTGCGTCCTTTTATGACTTTACCGATTGTTGAGCAGGTCTGATAGTCTCCACCAGTCGTTGAGCAGTTGGTAGGGCCTCTCCCGACTGTTGGAAAGACATGATGACCTCTACCAATCGTTAAGCTGGTTGTTTGGTAGTTAACTAATTGTTGTACAAGCAAGTATGATTATAGATATAGCAATTAGTTCACATTCAGACAAACATGCACACAGATGTTATGATAATACTTGAATTTTATTATTTGAATCAAAAGGTGTTGATACATAGAATTAAAAGCAAACAACATTCAAATGGTGGGACTTGCTGTTATGTGGCTGGAGGGTCTTGATCTCGGTTTAGTTTAGGGCATCGGTTACGGAAGTGATTTGGGTCCCCACATTCATAGCATTGACCATAGTTTTATCGATTAGGATTGTCAGCCTGAGCAGGGTTGGTAGGTTGATTGGCATTAGGGTTTGGGGTCTCGCGACATGTGTTGACCAAATGGCCATACCTACCACAATTGATGCACACGCGACATGCTGAAACAGTGGGATGATGTCGATTGCATGTTTTACACAATGGAAAGTTTCTTGTATAAGGCTTCTTGTTAGAGGCTTGTGTAGTGAGGTGTACATTAGGATTCCTGGTCTTACGCTTCTGGTTCTTGGTAGTTACCGCGGCCACAATACTTGTTTTCTCGCTAAGGTTCCGTTCCTCATGTGATTTCCATCGCCATTTCCATTGTTGTTCCCATTCATTGGGATGACTTGAGTCAACAAGTTAGAAACCAGAGTTGTGATTTGTTGTGCCAATTGTTGAGAAATAATCGTAGCTAGTTGGGCGTCACCTCCATTGTTGTGGTTAGTGTTGTGGTCGTGGTTGTGGTTGCTGCTCTCTTCTTTATGATTGTCACCATTGTTAATGCGAGTGCTGTGGCGTGAAGACATGATCTGTAAGGAACACAATGAAGTCTCAATGAGGCATGAAATGAATGAGGTAATATAAGGAATGTAATCATTTATTCATTAATTAAAACGAATAAACGAAAACGTTGACTTATCAAAGATTCTAGATTCTAATAACATATGAAGACATGCTTTAGCCTATAAGTGAACACTCATCCCGAGAATTCCCAGGTAGGCATCCGGGTCCCTCGTCTGATTGGGATATATGCGCAATGCCAGCCTAGACAGAAGACTCAGAATACAGGCGTTCACCCTTCCAGATTGCACGTGTTCGTTATTAAGATCTAGAACTTCGACGAGATCTCAAGGGGGTTCAGGTTAAACCTGAGGAATTTGTCCTATTAGTCTAAGAGTAGATCCACTGATGGAGAGCAACCTTCTTGTACGGATGAAAGTAGGGATATGAAGTAGGAGGGAGATAGAGAATAGCAAGTAAAGGAAGCAAGTACTTGTTAAATCCTATGGTTATAGACTAGATTATTTTTCTAATAACCTAATTCGCTATAACCATGGCTCTGATACCAATCTGTAACACTCCAACCGATGGCGGAAACATCGGGATGTCACGTATTGATGATTGTTCAGTAGCTCATGGTGAGTAATAAATTCCATTAAATGATTTAAATGGATTACATACAATTGTTCTAGAATTTGTACATCAAATTGAATAAAACTATACACGTATCTTCAAGCATCAATTCAAATCTTCAAGCAAATAGAACCTGAAACATGTTAAGTTGAAAAATGTTTTGGGTCAACAAAAGTTGGTGAGAATTACATAGGTTTTTGATAATTGAATAAAAATGTTGTGCAATTCATGTGTCATGTCAATCTAGTCCATATGTGAGAACATACTAGAAATAAATCGAGTGCATAACCAACCCTGATGACTGTTATAATATGATACATACCATACGCTCATGGTCCATTTGAATATGTTATACGATAACAAACACCCACGCTACCTTTGTAGGAGGTACGTATCCGGGTGGGATTGTCAGTCCAATAGATCTATCAATGTATACCGCCGGCTTGTACGGAGTTAATGATTATGCTAGAATGGTGCTTACTCTAATCATGCTCAAGACATAATGCAACATAGAAAACACATAGACACATTGATGATTGAATTGCATAAATGATGTTGTAACATGTTTCACCCCAAAAACGGTGATAAATAGAAAAGGGGCTATGTAAAACTCACATTGGTAAAATGTTATATCTGTTGAGGAATTTGGATAATTGTGTTGACCAAATGTATCAAGTATCACCCTAAAATGAGGTAATAAATATGTCTAAGTCTATCAAGTCTACAAATGTATATGTTCTAGGGCTTCGAATTGGGGATAAACGCTCGTTTGATTATTATTAAAAATGTTTGATAATTGAGAGAATATTAGTAAAAAATTAACCAAAAATCTTTTTATGAATATTAAATCTAAGATGGTCACAAGAATGTGTTTAAAGCATAAAAATAATTTTTATAGAATTATTTTCTTTAAAATAGATTATTAAATCTATTTATTACAAATTGTCAAAATCTTAACTTTAATATTTAAAAATATTAAAATTAAAGAATTATAAGTTTAAAATTTATATTTCTGTTCCAAATAATCAGAAATAATTTCTATAAAATTTTGGTGCAAAAATATTAAAAATTGGATTTATTATGATTTAATCATGATTAAAACTAACAAAAATTGATTAAAAATATTAAATAAATGATTTTTCATAAATAAAAATCATTTCTGAAAAGCTTAATGTTATAAAAACTCAGGATAATTTTTGTGGAAATTAATAAGATCGTTTTGATATTTTTATAGATTTTTATAAATAAATTAGAATAAACTTGATTTAATTATTATAAATATTAAATAAATGAATTTCAGAAAAATAAAAATTGTAGATAAAGCTTTGTCATTAGATTTGATAAATATAATTTTTTTAAAATTTATAAAATAGTTTTAATATTTAAAAATGAATTTATAAGATTATAATGTATAATATATACCTTATTTGGTTTGTTGTTTATAAAAAGAAAAAGAAAAGAAAAGGTGGCCACAGCCGGACTCGAACCCGGGTGGTCATGGTTATAAGCAACAGTCACAACCACTTGGCCTAGGCCTGTGGTTGTGATAAGTTCTGTTTTATATAAATTAAATACACTATGCGAAAACAGATTCATCCCCAAATCAAAAGCCACGAGCCCTAGCTTCTGCAATACATGGATTCACACATCAATAGCCTAATTAATCATAGGGCTATTGATGTGTGGATGTCGATGAACATAACCCACAAAAATAATTAAACTTACAATGTTGTTTCGATACAGATTCGTTCGATCAAAGTTCGGGTCAAAAGATGAACAGAAATCAACGATCAGAGGATTGTTAATCGAAATTGGGGGTTGAGGGAGTTTGTTCGGCGATGTTAGAGTGTGATGTGATGTCCAATTTATACTGCAAATGTCTAGATTGTTTAATTGGTAGGTTTGACCAATGTTTAATGTCAAAACGCGAAAAAGGTTAATTGATTATCAATCAATTGATAATCAACGCGTTGGTGAGTTAATATAGGCCGGTAAACACGTATCAGTGGTCAAATTATAATTAATCGTGGCTAAATCACATAATAATGGCAAATTACGATTTAAAAAAAAATAAAAAATAAACATATATCTGCTGCTGCTGTTGATCGTGGAAAAGAAAAAGGAAAAGGGAGAAGCTAGCGTGTGTATAAATATAATTAATGTTGAGATTAAATCAACACAACGGTCTTGGCCAGGTGGTGAATACGTATGTGTGTGTGTGTGTGGAAGGTCTCCGGTTCGAGACCTGGGGAAAGCACCATTTTTTTTAAAATTTAAGGGGAAGGGAGAGGGGATTGGGCCGGGTATCCAGGTGGGCCGGGGTTTGTGGGCTTGTGTTAGGGAAGTGGGCTGGATAAGGGTGTTGGGTTGTTTGTGGGTTTGGGATGGTAATAACTTTACAAAAATCTGATTTTTTTTTTGTGTTTTATTATTATTTTTATTATTATTATTATTATTACTATATATATATATATATATATATATGTATATATATAAGTTGTGTGGTCGGAAAATAAAACTTAGGCACCTTATGAACGATAAATAAAAAAAAATAATATACGTATTAAACTTTGAAAATTTTTTTGCGATGTTACACTTGTACTATGCTTAATCCATCTGAGAAGTTCGCACCAAAGGCCGAGGAAGGATACTTTGTTGGATATGCAACCCCGCTCAAACGAGTATTCAACAAAAGAACTCGTCAGGTCGAGGAGTGGGCTAACGTTGAAGTGCAACGGTACACTCAGAATTTACAGGGAAGCGGTCCAGACTGGATGTTTGATTACAAAGATTTCTTTGAATCATTCAATCTAGATAGCTTGGTTGAAGAAGCTGTACTACGTTTATATTACGAGGTCGAAAACGCAGTGACTTCATCGTTAGTGCGTCCGATTACCGCGAATCCTCAAACAACTTCTAATGATGCCAATGTTCCTGTCGTCGAAGAAGAGGTATTTCAAGAAGCTTCTACAATGTTGAATTCATCAGAATCTGAAGATGACGATGATGATGTTACAAGAGAAGCTATCTTAGATCATGCTACAGTGATACCACCAGTGAACCCAACTACAAATGGTGCTTCAACATCGAATGTGGGTAATGATCTGGTTTCTGCGGAGAACTTAACTACTCAGACGGGAATCCAAGTACCCGATTATCCGGAATCTCGGATACATCGAAATCACCCGATTGAGCAAGTTATTGGTGATCCTGGTAGCAGTGTGATGACTAGAGGACAATTGAGGAATGCAAATGCACCAGAAAACATTGGCAATCTTGCTTTATATGCCAAAATACAAAAATCTGGTTTTCAAAATGACTGGTCTTTTGCTTGTTATGTTTTGCAGGTGGAGCCGCGAACTTACAAGGATGCTCTTTTGGACGACGCTTGGGTGGAAGCAATGCAAGAGGAGTTGTTGCAATTTCAGAAACTTAGCGTCTGGACACTGACAGATCTGCCCCCAGGAAGAAAGAAGATTGGAACGAAGTGGGTGTTTAAGTGCAAAAAGGATGATAGAGGAGTGATCGTAAGGAACAAAGCTCGTTTGGTTGTACAAGGATTTCATCAGGTTGAGGGAATCGATTACAACGAAATCTATGCACCATTTGCACGCTTAGAGGCAATCTGAATGTTTCTGGCGTTTGCATCATACAAGAAATTTAAGGTGTATCAGATGGATGTCAAGAGCGCATTTCTTTATGGTGTGGTCAAAGAGGAAGTATATGTAGGTCAACCACCAGGCTTTGAAGACCCTATTCACCGGGATAAGGTTTACGTACTGAACAAAGCTCTCTATGGGTTGCACCAAGCTCCAAGGCAATGGTATGAGGAGCTGAGCACATATCTTCTCTCAAAAGGATTCAAGCGAGGTTTGGTAGACTGCACACTGTTCACTAAACGAACAGGCGATGATTTGCTTCTAGTTCAGATTTATGTTTACGATATTATATTTGGGTCTACTTACGAACTTTTGTGCAGAGAATTTGAACGTGTTATGCAGGAAAAGTTCGAGATGAGCGCAATGGGATAGATGCAGTTTTTCCTAGGCTTGCAGGTGGAACAAAGACCAACGGGAATCTTTATTCACCAGACGAAATATGTTTCTGAAGTCTTGAGCTGATTCCAGATGGATGATTCGAAGCCGTTGGACACCCCAATACAACCTAATCACGGGATTGGTGTTGATGCTAAGGGGGAGCTAACTGATCCATTTACATACAGAGCAATCGTCGGATCTCTGATGTATCTCACTGCCTCCAGACCTGATATAATGTTTGTCACATGTCTCTGTGCACGCTATCAATCGAAGCCGAAACAGAGTCATCTTGCAGCTGTCAAACGTATCCTTAGATATCTGAAGGGTTGTCCGTCGAGAGGACTATGGTACCCTAATGATGATAATTTTGACCTAATCGCTTTTAGTGATGCAGATTGGGGCGGCTGTGACAAAGACAACAAATCCACAACGGCTGGATGCCAGTTTATGGGGAGCAGGCTCGTGACCTGGCAATGCAAGAAACAGACCGTAGTTGCATTATCCACATGTGAAGCAGAATACGTTTCAGCATCGAGCTGCTGCTCACAGGTTCTTTGGATCCAACAACAGATGGTGGACTACGGTTTGCAATTTCTTAAAACCCCTATTTACTGTGATAATGAAGCCGCAATCGCATTAACAAAAGACTTAGTAAATCACTCAAAAGCTAAACATATCCGGATTAAATATCATTTTATCCGCGATTGTTATGCTAAAGAGTTGATCGATATGGTCAAAATCCACACTGATTACCAACGCGCAGATCTTTTTACCAAAGCTTTTGATAAATCGAGATTTGAATATCTTTTGAAAGCTAATGGTATTAAAGAAAAACAAGACTGATCACCACCTCAGTTTATCGCTTTTTAGTTTAATTTTTACTGTTTTTCAGAAAAATTTCAAAAATCCAAAAAACATTGAAAAATTTCAAAATCCATAAAAATTAGAAAATTTCTTTGCTGACTGCTATATCTTCTTTCCTTAGATTAATGTCGTCAGATTTCTGTGAACAAACGATATCTGAGCAGTCACATATTTGAAATGCTCCAGCTTATCCTTGGGAACAGTAAATTCAAAAATTTATAAAAATCAGAAAAACCAAAAATGATTTCCTGGAGAAAAAGGGGAAATGATAGTACATCAGTGGGGATCTGACACATTCTAAGAAATGTAATGCAATATAAGGCGAGTGTTTGAGTCTGTGTGATGTGTTGATAGGCTTCGTAGACCTATTACTGCGTGCCTGATACATACATATCAAACAAATTGATGTGTGGATGAACTCCTCATTGGCATATGGTCTTAGTACCGTAATTTCGTTTGATAGGGTATTTGTACAAAACTCGGAGGTTTAGGGTCGTTATGTTATTAGTTGTCTGGGGATAGCCTCTCTGATCTTCTGCTGTAAGTCATTACGGACCTAGATCAGATAGGGTGTCTTTATAAAAGAGCTTTATGCCAAATCCTAAAGTTACCGAATTGAGGAACTTTCCATGTTTTATGATGATCAAAGATTATCTATTACATCGTATTAATCACTAATGCAAATCTTGATTAATATCAGTCCTCAACCTAGTAAAGTGCACATGTTACTTTGCTGCATTAATTTGCTGACCTGTATACCTCTGTGCATTATACTTTGTAAATTACAGACGACGAAAGCATAATCACGCTTTACAATGAGTCTTTGTGCATTTACTTCTTGATACGGGAGTATGTCGTGTGCGTGGGAACCACAGACAATTTTGTTCATACTATACATAATAGTATCAGTTTAAAGCACTGCACAAAAGTCTGCATGTGAGTTTATGTGGATCACAATATCAGCAGTTGCCAGATCACACATTGTCTTTAATGATAATAATCAAAAGATCAACGGTGTGTTCAGATTTCTCAATAACTGATATGATCCCTTTATCGGAAATCCCAAAACATTTATTACATTTCTGCATTTTATTTTCTCGTCAAAAATTACAAAAGTCAAAAAGATTTTAGGTGTGTTTTAACATAAACTTTAGAAAATCCAAAAAGATTTTACATTTCTATCTTATTTTTGATAGCTGATGGTGGTTAATGCTGATTTTCTAAACCTTGATGAACCATTTGAGCTTTGTCATCTTTAATTGAGAAAATATGATTGTCGGATGTTTAAAAGTTGGAAAATATTTTGAACGGGACTCGATTTTGAGATTTGATAAAATTTTAAAAAAAATTCCTGATTCACTTTCGCCCATTCGATTGGGTCGAAGGAGGAATTTTCTTTTCATACGTACGTTTTATTTTGGGCGAAGGTGAGAGTTCTTTAGTTGTTTTCTCTTTCGAACCCTTGTGTCTCATTCGTACCTTTTATTAGGGGCGAAGGAGACATAAGCTTCACATTCGACCGAGGTAAACGGGCGAATGAGAAGCCTATATATATTCTTATCTGCTCATTCGAACCCTTATAAAAATTTTTCAAAAATTCTGAATTAAAGTCCACTTGTTGCTCGTGTTGTTTAGATCTTACCATTGTGTTTGCCTGATTCTTCTGATCATTTTGCAATAACTTTTACAGGTTAATATCAAGATTTGACTGTTTAATCCTCAAATTTCAGTTCGAGCCCTAATTTTTATTGAACAGCGTTTTATACTTGATAATTGAACTCAAATGTGTTAGGGGTTCATTGTTTAAGTGTTTTAGGGGGAGATTATCCAAAAACTCAGGTTTAAACATCAACAGTTAGGGTAATCGATTGTTTAAAAACATAGAACCCTAGTTTTTGATTAAAAACACTTAATCAATGATTAACGGATAAAATTGTTTGTTAGGAAAGGTTAATCGGAGGTTTTAGGAGCCTAATGAATCAAAATAACAAGTTGAAATCCACTGATTTTCAAAATTGAAAATTTGAAATGAAGAACAGATTCCTTCGTCCCTTTCGAACGGTTGAAAGAGTAAAACTGGGCGAAGGAGTAAGTTTTTCTGGGCGAATGAACACAAATGGGCGAATGAAACATTTTTCAAAAACATTTTACATTCGTACCTATGAAAGTTCTCATTCGTACCAAGATTTTCACATTCGCACCTCCGTATGGGCGAATGAGTAGTTTAATTACCAAATTTTCAAACTTTGATTATTTTATCGATTTTTAACATGTTTACTTGTTTTGTTTTGCAGATTAAACCATGTCTGAACAGGAAAATCCTACTGAACAAGCTGGATCATCTTCACAGGCTGCCAAGAAAGGAAATGAAGAGCTTTTACCGTTCGAGAATGCATATAACTGTTGTGCATATCTTGGAGACGTTAAGAAGCATACGGAGTTCACAGAGATTATATAGTTTCTGAAGAGAAGTCGGGTGATAGACGCAATTGCTACACCTGCTATTATCTACCGAGACATGATACAAGAGTTTTGGAATGAAGCGAAGATGAATTTCTGGGAATGTGAATCGTCTTTGGTGAGCAAGATACAAGGAAAATTGGTCATCGTTTCAGAGAAGGATATCAGAAAAGCTTTGAATCTTCAAGATGAAAAGACTGATCCCAGAGAGCTTAGCTTTATGGAACAGAGAAAGTGCTTTCTTAGGATGAAATATAACGGGCCGATTACTGATGGCTCGTTACACAAGGGAAAGCTGTGTCCACAATTCAAGTACTTGGCGCATGTGATGATTCACGTCTTTGGTTCAGCTGCTGGAGGCTATGATTTGATGAGAAAGAGTATTAGCTCAATGATGGTAGCACTGATATTGAACAAACCGTTCAATGTATCAGGGATGCTGATGGAACATCTGTTGGAACCTGTCAGAGGCACAAGGAATCTGAAGTTTTTGTTGTATCCTCGATTCCTTCAGATGCTATTTGATCATAAATATAAAGAGTTGAAGAGGGATTCGAAGCACATCATAGTTCAAGAACATATGTCCATCAATACACTGGCAAGAATGAAAGCTTATAAAGGCTTGTCATTGAATGATCGTCCACCTGTTAGACGTTTATTTGGACACTTGGCGAGGATTGACTATGAGGATCCGGGTGAAGGTCTAGTAAGGCATGCTAATAGTGATTCAGACGAAGACAATCCATTACATCCTGTTGATCCAGATGCAAAGCGAAAGCGACAGGTTGTTAATGTGGGAGCTAAAAGTGGGAAAGGGAAAGAGAAAGAGATAAGGATAGATGTTGTTCCTGAGCCTGCTAAGAAGAAAGTGTCGAGAAGGAATAAGACCATGGCTAAGAAAGGATTACACATTGTTGATGAAGCGTCAGTCGATTCAGAAGAGACGCAGGAAGATGAACACTGCGATTCTGAGACTGAAACGGTGAAGACTACCACGCCCAAGGCCACTGTGGCTGGTGAGTTTGCCAGTTTGAACAGATCTGTAGAGGAACAGAGAATGAATAGCCCTATTCGATTAGATGAAGAGGATGAGGGTTTAGGGGGCGAAACCAAAGAAGCCCCAATTCAAGAAGAAAGAAAAGGTAGTGAAGCCCGCAGAGAAGAGAGCTAGAGAGATTGAAACATTGATAGCAGGAAAGAAGTTGCCACCTGCTTCTAGCTCAAAATCACCAGTTGCTGCTCCAGCCTCAAAGAAGCAGAAAACCACAGCTACTTCAAGTACTGAACAGGGAGCTGATATACCTATTGATGCCTTTAATGAAGCATTAGATAACGTACTGAAGAAGATGAGGAAGGGTAAACTGCCAGAGGTTGCTGAAGTTTCCACTAAAAAGGTTACAGTAGATAGTGATGTGATGAACACTGTTAACCGGAAACTTGCTGAAATGATGAACTTAATAAACAAGCAGCAGACTGAGATTGCCCAATTGAGACAAAACGACTCAAAGATGTTGGATGTAGTGGTTACATCACATGAAAATAATGAGGAATTGAAAAAGAAGATCAAAAAGTTGCAGAAGGATAATAAGAAGCTGTTGAAACATGAGCAAAGGAACACCAGACAGATTATAGCTTTGAAGGGAGAAAATAAGAAGATGAAAGAGAGTAATAAAAACATGGATAATCTAATCAAAGATTTATACTCTCGAGCTCCTCAGCTGAAAGAAGGTGAAGAGGATAAAGAGCTAGAAGAGGAGCAGGTTGATTTTGAACTATCTGATGATGATGAGGAGGATGGTGAAGATCTTGATGAAGATGCTGGTAAAGCTCCTAAAAGGAAGAAGGATGATGATGCTGATGGTTCGAATGATGGTTCTGGTGATGATAGCAGCTCTGCATTTGATGATGATGATGATGACAATGATGATGACGATACAGACAAATATAAGTATGAGAAGAGAGAATCTAGAAAAGGAGGAGAATCTAGTTCAAAAGCCCCTGGAGGATCAGTGGATGATGATACGATCTTCTGGAATGAAAAGCTGAAGTCTATGTCTGAAGATGATATACAGATGTATCGCCAGATGCTTACTGATCGAGTCTGTACGATTGACATGACCAGCAGATTTTCTGAGATTTTTGAATCTTGTGACAGGGTGTTTGAATTAGAGTATGATGATCCAGATTTGGAAGATGGTGAAGTCTCGGCGGCAATGACTAAAGAAATTTTTGAAGGTTTAGCGAAACAGGTTGGAAAAACGTTAGAAGAACTGTTAGCTGATAACCAAATTCCTGATCTACCTGAAAAGGAAGCTGGAGATCATTCTGATGATCGTGACATACCTGGTTTCGAGGATATAGAAGTTGAAGATGTGACTAGTGAAGAGTATCTAGAATATTTTAAGAGAGACAAGGATTCTGGATTTACTGCTTTCACTGATGAACTGTTAAAGGAAGCCAAGAGATTTGCAAAAGAGAAGAGCGATATGTTTGTTGATGAAGTATTCAGAGGGCATGATAAACCGGATATCAGACAATCTGATAGCTTGAAAGAGTTACTGAGGGAATTAAAAGAGAAAGAGGCTAATCGTCCTAAAACTGAGATTCAGGGTAGCTTTTATAAATTCCACTACGATATGTTTAAAGGAAAAGTGTTGGGTTGGAAATTTATAAAGCAATTGAAGTGTGTTGCAGTGAAGTGGGAGAAGGGGATACTCTACTTTGATAGATTTCATGATTTGAAGACTCTCCCATATTGGGCCATTCGTGATATTTGTCGTCACAAGTTGACTGGAACGACAAATGATCAGATTGCTTACTTTGCTGATAAGATGGCTAGAGAAAGCAGGACGAAGTGGAATCTCTTTGAACCTCAGTATCCAAAAAGGATTGTTCACAAGAAAACCATTGATGATATTACTGGTTTGCCCAAGGTGACTTTAAAGTACAAACCACCAAAAGTGTTGAGGCATATTCCACTGCTGCAGATTCCTCAACATTTTGCTAAAGACTTTATCTGGTGGTACTACGATTGGAAGATTGCAGAAGCTGTGATAGTTTTAAAGGATGGTGAAAAGAGTTTCAAGAAAATACACATTTTTGATCCCATGTGGTTGGTGAATTGCTCACATGAGGACATCATAATGTTGTATTACAATCCTATTTTCAGCGATGTGAAGGATGCTGAACAAGCAAGTAAATGCCAGCGTGTGGTATTTCTGTGCTTTGCTCATGATATCAACGTCGGATGCGACTATGATAAGAAGCTCGGAAAGTTTGTTAAAGCTCAAGAGGTTCCTGAAGCGAAGAAGAAAAAGCCGAAGCAAGTGTTTGAGAAGGTGATGACGTTGGAAGAAAAGAAACTTTTGAGGATAAAGCTGATGAACAAAAGAATGGATGAAGAACGAAGGCTTAAACAATCCAAGCAGTAGTTGAGGGGGAGTTTGTAGATGCATTATTGTGCGACTAATGCTTTGGATTTACAATAAACATATGTTAATGATGTTTGTCGAATGGGCGAAGGAGTTTGAATGTGGGCGAAGGAAGAAAATAAGAGGTGCGAAGGAGAAGATATATACGAAGGAGAGACAAAGGGGCGAATGAAGAATTAATTGTTATGTAATGCTTGGTTCGCACGATATGATTGGGCGAACCTGCACATTCGACCATTCAATATGGGTGAATGTGCAGGCCTATAAATAGGTTAAGCCATTTTTGAAAGTTAGTTGTTGTCCATTTTATTTCCCTCTTGTTTTGTCTCTCCCTAGTGTTTTGTCAACTTATTTTCACGTCATATCTGATTGTAATCTTTATCTAAACGTGTAATTTGAGTTGATTATTAATGAGAAAAACCTTTGAAAGATGATATCTGTGTTTTGATTGTTTTATTATCATAATTGTGATTGATTCAGGGATTCCGCACCTGAATCAAACTTGTTTGATCAATCTCTTTGTAGATTTGACGATCCTAAGCGCATACAATTATAAGTTTATTATTGTTATTGATCGGTTTTTATAAGTTTTCAGGTTTGATTCAAACAATCAAGGTTTGGAGGTTTTTACAGATGCTGAAGATGAACAGAGGTTAAAGAAGATATCAATGAATGCGTCTGAAGAATCAAATGAGTGCGTCTGAAGTTTTTACATGAGTGCGTCTGAAGTTTTACATAAGTACGTTTGTTTTAAAATGATCTACTGTTGTTTTACATAAGTGTTTTTGAATTTTTATTCACATGCATTTTACAGTTCAATTATTGAAAGCATACAAAAGAATAGTAATTCTCCTGAACCATTATTTTGTCACCTTATTATTATTATTTTGTTTATACATTGTCTGATGTTTGTATACTGATTTCTCAACCCGCGATTCAATCACAAATTTTTTTTTTTCAGTAATGGCTTCTTCATCTTCATTATCAAAATCTGAAATGATCAAAAGGATGCAAGAGCAAATTGCCAAAGATTATGCTATCGAGGGTCGTCTGATGGATAACCTTAACAGGATAAATGATAACATGAGTAAGAGAGATGAGATTTCCAAGGTTCTTATTCGTATGCCCGACTCGAGTCTTCATGAACTTGTTGTTGTGTTCATGATTGATGCAAAGAAAGGCGATCTTAATCTTGTTGAACAACTAACAAAATGCATAGCTCTTTTGAGGTGTTCTATTCAATTTAAAATTCAGTTCTTAAAGTCTATGTGATATCAAGATCATGATGAACTTATTATGTAATTTGTTTTTGTAGTTTTATATTACCTATTGTATGATGTGTGTTTTTAGTTAAGTGCGTTTGAATTAATAAAAACATCTGAACAAGTGCGTTTGATTAAAATCACAGTAATCTATTTCATTTTTGTTAGTGCGTCCAAGTATAAATTAGCTTGCAGATTAGTGCGTCCAAACATAAATTCATACTATATCAGTGTTAATTACAAATCCCAAAATAACATACTTAAAATCAAAATCAGTATCTAAGATGTTTAAAAAAGCATTCAAAACAAATGTTTATATGGCAGCCACCCTTTTCTCTAATTTTGCCATGGCATTTTGTAGCATCTTTTTCCTCACTTTTTCTGGCCTCTTTGAAAACTTCCATGCCTCTTCAATTATTTCATCCCTGAGCATGTTGTAAGGTGAGCATATCATCTTTGCGACGTACTTGAACCGCAATGCATCCAACTGTCAATAAACTCAGAAGGAGCGCATCTTATTTTTAACTTCTTCCCCATGTATTGCACAAACTCTCTTTCCTGTATTTTCTTCACCTTCTTCTTCGGTTCATCTATTTTCACCTTTTTCTGTGGCCTCTGAAAGTCTTCATCAGATGATTCTGATGGAGATTCAACAGGTTGTTTTTGTTTCTTCAACTGCGGCTTCATCTTTTTAATATCAACTTCCAAATTCTTAGCAGCTTCTTTGTTTTTCTTTTCAACCCTTTCTTTGATTTTAATCAAATTTTTTAGTGGTTGATAATCGAAATCATCATCATCTGATGGTACATTTGGCTCTGCACAAACAATTAACATATCAGTTATTTAAACGCACTAACAAACTACTACAGACGCACCTACTAATTCTAACATAACATTCTCAGACGCACTAATAAGATAATACAGACGCACTAATAAAACTTAAATAAACATTGTTCAGACGCACTAATATGATTTACAGACGCACTAATCAAACCTAAATAAAACTAAATATACAAACGCACTCAAACAACAATACAGACGCACTCACACATCAGATTTAGACTGTAAAGTTG
Source organism: Ambrosia trifida (assembly GCA_028751855.1). Lineage (NCBI taxonomy): Eukaryota > Viridiplantae > Streptophyta > Magnoliopsida > Asterales > Asteraceae > Ambrosia > Ambrosia trifida. Next base: position 18,479,442 of record CM054122.1, on the reverse strand, counting down.
ATATGTTTTATAAAAACTTAATGTAATTAAGCAAGTATTATAAACATTCAAATAACCTAGTTGCGTCTCATCAAAAATTAAGTGCTATTTTGTTTTGTTGAATCAACTATACCTTTACTTTGTTTTAAATTTGGTTTGCTATGTTTATCTTCTCTTCTTCTTCGTTCTTCCTTCTCTGATTCCATTTAAATATATATATATATATATATATATATATATATATATCAGAAACGAGAATGAAAAATGACAATAAAAAGTGATAATCTAATGATAAAACGCACCGAAATGTTTTGAAGACATTATGCTCTGTTTTTTGTTGTTCTTCGTCAATCTGGGTGTTTGATTTGTTGTGTGTGTGTGTGTGTTTGATTGATTTTGGATGTGTATGGAACCCTAATTAAATGAGGTTTGATGATTTGTGTTTATGAATTTAGTGATAACCGTGGTTGATTTTGAATTCGCGGTTTTATTTTTGTATTTTTTAAAACGCGTTCAAATGGTCTAATGACTAATTTACCCCTGGTTAGATTTAAACGCCTATGGTTATATGATTTGATCACTTTGAAATCTAATGGTCCAGATTGCTTCTTATGCGTCTTATGTTAAGAGACTTTATACAATATCTCTTCCCGTCTCATTATACCCATAATACTCACACACGCGTCTTCTTTTGAAATTAATCAGCAACAACTCCAGAATCCACACACACTATCTGCCATCTTGTTAAATTAAAAATCAGATCAAAACCTGGATGAACATATCCAAGAGGGTTAGATCTGCACAATAAAGAGAAGACGGTGACAGATCCATGGCAGCCGTTGACAAATCAAGTTTTAGATATCTCAAATCCATTATCTCTCATTTTCTCCCCCTGCGCATCAGATGCCATCTCTCTTCTCTGTATTTCAAAAAAACTTAGACGCCAAGGAAGATGAACACAATGAAACCAGCGCCAATGGTGACTACTTTTGTGGTAGAACTAGTGATCGACGTGGCTTGGTGGGGGGGGGGGGGGTCCTAGTTTTTTTCGGAAGTTTTATTACGCAGCGGTGTAGTGACGGTGGTGGCCGGTAGATTGACGGTGGTCGCAGCGGTGTAGTGTGGGTACAGATCTTCTTATATTTATTTTAGTTTATACATAGGCCTTTTTTAATCAATTTTAAAAAAATATTTTGGATTTTAAGTTGTAAAAGATTATAAATTCACCATGTTGGTGGAAAGAACATGCGAACCTAGACCATCCTTTTGATTTTTCCTTTTATTCAATCTGAATTCATGCTTTTGTGTACAACAGACGACACGGTGTTGTTCAAGGTTGATGATTTTCATGTTTGATTAATCGATTTACACTAATGTAATCACATGTTTTAAGAAGGCCCAAATCGTTGCTGATGATTAGGCAACAAGATCTATAGACATGCCCACAATTCCACAAAACGAACACTGTCTAAATTCAAAACATTTTATTTTTTCTATTTAAAAACCCATCCACTAATATAATGGTTTTAAATTATTTCTTTTAAAATGTTGAAATGTACATTTTTACACCAACGTAATTAATTGATTTTTGGATTTACCTTGATTTGAGGCGTTTTGTTTAAACATTATTTTGGGGTATACACTAGTGTATTGATTTGTACTAGTGTGACGGTGGTGTTTTACACCAATGTAAACTCAAAAAACCGAATCGATGATAATGTATACGTATCAATATATCAACGTTTTACCTCAACATAAACTGCTACACCAATGTAAATTGCTACACTCACGTTTTTTTAGTCACAACTATGATTTTATGTTATAATAGTAAATGAGTGTTATTTTATTTTTCTAGTATTTTATATATTAGCTTTCAATTTTATATATTTTTGGGTTTTCACCAAATGTAAGCATAATGAGAGAAAAAATATACGTCTGACAGTGTGGTGTTTTTAGTCGGTTTCATTTGTTTTTGTTGGTGAATTTGGGTGTTCCTGTGGGTGACAATATGGGTATTGACCCAGGTGGATTAGTGGGAGTTTCATCATATTACACTTTTGTAAATGACACAAATACCCATTCAATCATACAAAAATAAAAAATAAAAACATGCATACAAGTTTTTAATTAATGCCCATTTTGGTTATTTTATACATTTTATTAAAAGCTCTGGCTACTCTGCCAAACACCAAAATATATTTAAAATACAGCTACCAGCTACCAGCTAGTTTTTCCAAACATACCCTTAATAAACTATCCACACCAAGCGACCCCTTAAAATCTACATTTTTCTTAACCCACAACTTTTGTGCACTTTTAAACTTTGTAAGATGTCTTATTGTAACTATGTCAATAACCAAGGTAAACTAAACAAGGGATCATATCCAAACCAAAACCCTACAACTACCATATGTTAGTGGGGCAAATTGTTCATTACATCAACGTCATACAAAATAAAAAGAACATCCATGTCTTGCTCCAAAAAGAGCAATTTTACAATTACAGATAACATAAGCTATGAAAGCCTCAAAAAGAAGAAAACCCAAAACGGTTTTTCTGTTTTGTCGTAAATTGTTTTTAAACCAAAGCAGCAGTAAAGGTGTGGATATTTCGCCATCTTACATCAATAACAGTTACAAAATAATGCTGTATGCGCGTAGGATCGTCAAATCTACAAAGATAGTGATCAAACAAGTTTGATTCAGGTGCGGAATCCCTGAATCAATCACAAAATATAAACAATACTAACAAAACACAGAAATCATCTTTAAAAGCTTCATTTCATTAATAAACACACTCAATTACACGTTATAATAAGCTTTACAATCAAAATATGACGTGAATTAAGTTTACACAAAACCCTAGGGAGAGCCTCAAACAGGAGGGAAACAAAAATGACCAAAACTTGCATTCAATATGAACTTAACCTATTTATAGGCCTGCACATTCGCCCACTTTGCTTGGTCGAATGTGCAGGTTCGCCCATTCATCATGGTCGAACCAAGCTATACATTAACAACTAATCTACCTTCGACCTCCTCTCTCTCCTTCGCACCTTTTGCTCTCCTTCACACCTTTAGAATCTCTCATTCGCCCACTTATCCTTCCTTCGCCCATTCGTCAAAACACAAAAACATATGTTAATTGTAATCCAAAGCATTAGTCACACAAAATGCATCTACGAACTCCCCCTCGACTATTGCTTGGATTGTTTACGCTCTTGGCCCATCCTTTTGTTCATAAGCTTTATGTGCAGTAACGTCTTTTGTTCTTTGGTCATCACCGGTTCAAACACTTGTTTCGTCCTTTTCTTTTTGACATCAGGAGCATCTTGAATCTTCACGAACTTCCCAAGCTTCTTATCAAAATCGCATCCAGCGTTTATATTGTAACCTCACGAATTTTCCCATTTATTTTGCATTAAAGCATTTCCCGATCCATGATATAAAGTCTAATTTAATTCTAAGTATTCTTATCTTTATCCGTGCACTCTATTTTTCTAAGTTCCTTTTATCATTGTACTTAAAAAAAAATCTTCAATCATGACATATGTCTATCCTAATTCTATTTATAAAATCGTCATTTTATAAGACGGTGTTTTTTTTTATTTTCTAATTCAAACTAATGATTTTTTTTATTTCTTATTTAAAGCTAATCATTTTTCCAATTAAATTTATAATCTCAAACAAGGAAGATATAAATTCATTTCAAAATAAAGCCTTGAGTCAATAGTCAATGTCTTGACAACATAATTCTTGGAGTCAAAGTCTTAGTCAAACAGTCAAAGTCTTAGTCAAACAGTCAAAGTCTTTGTCAAATAGTCAATTCATCATAAAACCTTACTTTATGGTGTTGACCAATTTTAATGGCTAATTGAATCCAAAACTAGTATAAAAACCCACCTATGACCATTATACTTGGCACTCTAAACTCACCAAATACTCTTTCTTCATCTTCAATTTCTGTTATAAATCATCCTTTCAAGCTTTTGCTCGTGCGTTTAACTTTTCCGTTTGACCACTCAATAATCACGATTAAGCTTTGGTAATACTTGGCAACTTTGGGGCTACACATATTCTATTTCTCGAGACTTAATACTTTGCTAAGGTGAGTTTACGTAACCATGTTTATGCAATTCTTTATACTTGCAACATTATACTTAAGCAATTCTACATACATGTCTAGTTGTAAACTTTAATGCCTCATGATTTAGACTACAACAACAGTTTCAACGAGTTTCAACATTACATAATCATTAGCTATGGCCAAGCCGGCGATACTCAATAATAGATCTATTGGATTGACAATCCCACCCGAATACGTGTACCTCCTACATAGGTAGCGTGGGTGATTGTTATCGTTCCAACATATTATTAAGGTGAACCGTGGATGACGGGATGGACCTAAACTAGTCGGAGGTTTGATTATGTCGATTCAACATATTATGTTTATTCATGTAGACTTAGACTTACGATAGACATATGAATTGCTAAACTTTTATACTTAAACTATTTGCTTGACATGGCTTATGTATTCTCACCAACTTCTAGTTGACCCCCCCCCCCCCATTTTTCCAAACTCAACAGGAAATATTGATGCTTGAAGTCTAGAGCTAGCATGAGGAGTTATTTGAAGTTTCGTTGTTTGTTTGATGTATTAGATTACATTCAAGACTTTAATGTAATTCAATATTGTAATAAAGGATTATGTAAACATATGTATTACCATGAGCTACTGAACAATCATTCATACGTGACACCTCGATGTTTCCACCATCGGTTGGGGTGTTACAGATTGGTATCAGAGCCATGGTTATAGGGAATTAGGTTATTAGAAAAATAATCTAGTCTATAACCATAGGATTATAATCAGTACTTGCTCCTTTTATTTGCAACCCTACTTGTTTCTAATCTCTATCTCCCTCTCACTTCTTATCCCTACTTCAATCCCTACAAGAAGATTGCTCTCCATCACAAGATCTACTCTTAGATTAATAGGACAATTCTCAGGTTTAGCCTGAACCACCTTGAGATCTCGTCGAAGTTCTAGATTTTAATAACGAACACGTGCAATCTGGAAGGATGAACGCCTGTATTCTGAGTTTTCTGTCTAGGACTGGCATTGCGCATAAATCCCAATCAGACGAGGGACCCAGATGCCTACCTGGGAATTCTTTGGATGAGTGTTCACTTATAGGCTAAAGCATGTCTTTACTATGTTATTAGAGTTTAGAAACTTTGATAAGTCAACGTTTTCGTTTATTCGTTTTAATTAATGAATAAATGATTACACTCACTTTCCTTAAAACTAAGCTCTAAAATCTCAAAGTTTTACAGCTTAATCATATATGGATTTCACAATCACACTTCATCTTACCATCTTAGCTAATTGTTTGATTGTTTTTCAACACCCTACCCAAATCATATTATTGTTTTTATCAACACGTTACATATTTTTAAAACTGTAATCTCATAACCTGAGTATACCCTAGCACAAAACTAAAGATTTCTAAATCTTGTTGTATTTTCATTACCTAGAAACTTTACAAAGTACATATTTTTGTCAAAAGATGTCCTCGAACTTAAACTCAATTGTTTATTTATTGACGTAACAAACGATTTTCTATATAAATGCTTTAAACTATTAAAAATCACTTAATAGAACCTTGATCTTCAAAACCTAATGTCATGTTTGAAATCTCCAACTAACGGGAATATTTTAATCAAAGCCCACTTAGCTTGTACTATTTAACAACATTTGCTTTATGTACAAAACCAATTTTGAAAATAAATTTTTTTTTTCCATAAGGATAATATCTAGCCTCTAAATTCTCCATCGACACTCACTCACTTTCAACTTGTTCAAATTTTTACAATATTTGGCATACACCACACTCATGTTTTCTTATACACTTGATTATAACCTTTGATCCAAACCCCAAAATTTACACTGCTACATAATCTCCTTACTATAAAATAAACTCTTTATCAACTATCTTCACATTCACTATCTCTCATAACCTTGATTCTGCTTCAAGATTTTTCATCATCCTCTCAAGAACTAAATTCATATCTTTCACCTTCTCATACATGAACTAGATACCCATGACAACCAAACTATCATACATGAGGATTTGTTTATCTACTTGAACATTTGATTATTCATGATACTTGAAAGCATGGAATATAAACTATTTGCTACAAACACACCTAGAGTCATTAACCTTGTCTAGGGCAACTCTATGCTATACTTGATACTCGATGCATTTACAAACTTGCTTACATGTATGTATTATCAATTTGCAATTTATGTATGTAATAATTGGTACACTTAATCAAACAACTAGTAGAGGATGAAGTACTTGCTCAACAGTTAGTTGAGTACCAAATAACCTACTCAACAATTGGTAGAGGTCATCATGCCTGCTCAACAGTCGGTAGAGGCCCTACAACCTGCTTAACGACTGGTAGAGGATATCGCACCTGCTCAACAATCGGTAGAGGTTCTTACTCACTGACTGGTAGAGGTCTTTTTCCTGCTCAACAGTTGGACTTATTTTTGGATACATTGTATACAATTCAATCACAAGGCTATTTTGCATTACCTACATGTGTGTTAGAGTCATAGAAGGACACAAAACCCTAATGTAAGGTAAATTGGTGATTGCGGTCCGGAACGTAATCATGAATTTACAGGTACGTTAAGGTAGTGTGAAATTCTATCAAGGTTTTTGGTAGATAACCAATTATAAACTCTAGTTACCTTTTTAGTATTTCTATAGTCAATTAACTCATGCATTTCTTTTTAAGATTCCTAAAACTTAAAGTTTAGTGTTTTGCTAGATTCTTATTCTCCTTGCTATTTTAGACGAACCTAATCCAACCCTTAAAACCCACACCTATCAAACCTCTTACCAATTATTCGAAATAGTTTATTCTGTTACCTATAAATTCATGTCATGCCTTAACACAAATATTCCAAACCACATTTGCCCTAATTTCTACCCAATCACTGTCAACCCAGTGTTTTTTTTATAACTTCGGGACGAAGTTTCTAAAAGTAGGGGAGACTGTAACCTCATGAATTTTCCCATTTATTTTGCATTAAAGTATTTCCCGATCCATGATATAAAGTCTAATTTAATTCTAAGTATTCTTATCTTTATCCGTGCACTCTATTTTTCTAAGTTCCTTTTATCATTGTACTTAAAAAAAAATCTTCAATCATGACATAAGTCATATCCTAATTCTATTTATAAAATCGTCATTTTATAAGACGGTGTTTTTTTTATTTTCTAATTCAAACTAATGATTTTTTTTATTTCTTATTTAAAGCTAATCATTTTTCCAATTACATTTATAATCTCAAACAAAGAAGATATAAATTCATTTCAAAATAAAGCCTTGAGTCAATAGTCAAAGTCTTGACAACATAATTCTTGGAGTCAAAGTCTTAGTCAAACAGTCAAAGTCTTAGTCAAACAGTCAAAGTCTTTGTCAAATAGTCAATTCATCATAAAACCTTACTTTATGGTGTTGACCAATTTTAATGGCTAATTGAATCCAAAACTAGTATAAAAACCCACCTATGACCATTATACTTGGCACTCTAAACTCACCAAATACTCTTTCTTCATCTTCAATTTCTGTTATAAATCATCCTTTCAAACTTTTGCTCGTGCGTTTGACTTTTCCGTTTGACCACTCAATAATCACGATTAAGCTTTGGTAATACTTGGCAACTTTGGGGCTACACATATTCTATTTCTCGAGACTTAATACTTTGCTAAGGTGAGTTTACGTAACCATGTTTAGGCAATTCTTTATACTTGCAACATTATACTTAAGCAATTCTACATACATGTCTAGTTGTAAACTTTAATGCTTCATGATTTAGACTACAACAACAGTTTCAACGAGTTTCAACATTACATAATCATTAGCTATGGCCAAGCCGGCGATACTCAATAATAGATCTATTGGATTGACAATCCCACCCGAATATATGTACCTCCTACATAGGTAGCGTGGGTGATTGTTATCGTTCCAACATATTATTAAGGTGAACCGTGGATGACGGGATGGACCTAAACTAGTCGGAGGTTTGATTATGTCGATTCAACATATTATGTTTATTCATGTAGACTTAGACTTACGATAGACATATGAATTGCTAAACTTTTATACTTAAACTATTTGCTTGACATGGCTTATGTGTTCTCACCAAATTCTAGTTGACCCCCCCCCCATTTTTCCAAACTCAACAGGAAATATTGATGCTTGAAGTCTAGAGCTAGCATGAGGAGTTATTTGAAGTTTCGTTGTTTGTTTGATGTATTAGATTACATTCAAGACTTTAATGTAATTCAATATTGTAATAAAGGATTATGTAAACATATGTATTACCATGAGCTACTGAACAATCATTCATACGTGACACCTCGATGTTTCTGCCATCGGTTGGGTTGTTACATATATCATAAGCAAAGCACAGAAATACCACACGCTGGTATTTACTTGCTTGTTCAGCATGCTTCACATCACTGAATATTGGATTGTAATACAACATAATGATATCCTCATGTGAACAATTCACCAACCACATAGGCTTGGTTTAAAAAAGCGCGACTGGGGCGCGCTTAAGGCGTTTGGAGCGCGGGGCGACAAGGAAAACGCTTTTTTTCTTAAAAAGCGCTCGACTCCATGAAGCCCTCGGGGCGGCGCTTTAAGCCTGCCGCTTCGGTAGCGCTTCGGTGGCTTTACTGGCGCTTCAGCCAGATTCACAAGGTCTAAAAATTATAACAAAAGGAGATTAAGATCTAAGAGTTTAGATCATTAAAGAAGAAGAAGAAGAAAACATCTTTTATGAAGAATTGGAACATCAAAAGGTTAACGAAGGATTAAAAGAGTTAAACATACCTTTATAAAGAATAAGGAAGGATTGAAGGAATAATGGCTGGAGTGCAGGAAGAAGAAAGGCAAAAATCATTCTAGGGTTTCCTTAGGAAGAAGATAGCGGCTGGTAGGGCTGATAGATTGGTATATATAACGTTTAGGTTTAAAGAAGTTTTAGGAATTTACACATTTAACCCCTTTATCTTTCAACAATTTACATTTAGTGTCTAAAACTTGTATTTTGTCTAATTATTCTTATTATTTATGCTATTTTGATTAAAAAAATATGTAAATATTACCTAAACTTTATCTATAAGTATTAATAAAATACATAGCTTGTCGAATACGTGAAGCTCTCGCCTCGCGCTTAAAGCCCCGCGCTTCGGATTTTGGAACCAAAACGCCTCGGAGCGCCTCGCGCTTTTTTAAACCAAGCACATAGGATCAAATATGTGTATTTTCTTGAAATTCTTTTCTCCATCCTTCAACACAATCACAGCCTCTGCAATCTTCCAATCATAATACTACCAGATAAAATCTTTCGCAAAGTGTTGTGGAATCTGCAATAGCGGAATATGTTTCAACACTTTCGGTGGTTTGTACTTCAAAGTCACCTTGGGAAAACCGGTAATAGTATCAATGTCTTTCTTGTGAACAATCCGCTTCGGATACTGAGGTTCAAAGAGATTCCATCTCGTCTTGCTTTCCTCATCATTCGATCAGCAAAATAAGCAATGTGATCGTTCGAGGATCCAGTCAACCTATGTCGGCAAATATCACGAATAGCCCAATACGGAAGAGTCTTCAGATCATGAAATCTGTCAAAATACAGTATCCCCTTCTCCCACTTAACTGCAACACACTTCAACTGCTTTATAAACTTCCAACCCAATGCTCTTCCTTTAAACATCTCGTTGTGAAGCTTATAAAAGCTTCTCTGGATCTTTGCTTTCGGACGATTGGCTTCTTTCTCTTTCAATTGCCTCAGTAACTCTTTCAAACTGTTTGATTGTTCGATATTCGGTTTATCATGCCCCTTAAACACTTCTTCAACAAACTTATCACTCTTTTCTCTAGCAAGTTTCTCGGCTTCTTTCAGTAACTCATCAGTGAAAGCAGCAAATCCAGAATCTTTATCTTTCTTGAAATATTCTGGATACTCTTCACTGGTTATATCTTCAATTTCAATCTCCTCAAACGCAGGTACGTCACGATCATCAGAATGTTTTCCAGCTTCCTTTTCAGGTAGATTAGGAATCTGGTTATCAGCCAATAGTTCTTCCAACGTTTTCCCAACCTGCTTCGCCAAACCTTCTAAAATCTCTCTTGACATTGCCATAGAAACTTCACCATCTTCTAAATCTGGATCACTATAATCCAATTCAAGCATCCTGTCACTAGATTCAAAGATCTCAGAGAATCTACTGGTCATGTCAATCGTCCAGACTCGATCAGTTAGCATCTGGCGATACATCTATTTATCATTTTCAGACAATGACTTCAGCTTTTCATTCCAAAAGATCGTATCATCATCAACTGATCCTCCAGGAACTTTAGAACTGGATTCACCTTCTTTTCCAGATCCACGTTTCTCATACTTATACTTATCTATATCGTCATCATCATCATCATCATCATCAAATGCAGAGCTGCCTCCATCACCAGATTCACCATTCGAACCATCATCATCTCCATCATCCTTCTTCTTCTTCTTTTGGGGAGCATTCCCAGCATCTTCATCAAGATCCTCATCTTCCTCCTCCTCATTATCAGACGGTTCAAAATCAACCTGCTCCCCGTCTTGTTCTTTGTCCTCTTCACCTTCTTTCAACTGAGGAGCTCGAGAGTACAAGTCTTTAATCAAATTGTCCAAGTTCTTATTACTCTCTTTTAGCTTCTTATTGTCTTCTTTCAAAGCTATGTATCGTCTGGTGTTTCTTTGTTCGTGTTTCAACAACTTCTTGTTTTCTTTGCGAAGTCGTTTAATTTCAGCTTCAAGTGCTTCCTGATTGTCATGTGATGTCTCAACAACATCTAGCATCTTATGATCATTATTTTTCAATTTCTCAATCTCTGCTTGCTGCTGATTAATTATCTTCATCATATCAGCTAGCTTCCGGTTCACAGCGTTCATCACATCGCTATCAACTTTGACCTTTGGAGTAGAAGCTTCAGCATCAGCAGGCAACTTTCCTTTCTTAATCTTCTTGCGTCTCCTCAGAATCAACCGACGCTTCATCCACAAGATGTAATCCTTTCTTTGCCATACTTTTGTACCTTCTTGACACACTTTTCTTCTTTGCTGGTTCAGCTTCAGTCTGAACTTCAATCCTAATCTCTTTCTCTTTACCTTTACCACTCTTTGCTCCTACATTCACTACCTGACGCTTTCGTTTTGCCTCAGGGTCAACTGGATGTAACGGATTGTCTTCGTCCGATGCACTGTCAGCATGTCTCACCTTATCTTTACCAGGATCTTCATAATCAATCTTGACTAAGTGACCAAATAAACGTCTCACTGGTGGTCTTTCATTCACAGACAAACCTTTATACGCCTTCATTCTGGCAAAAGTATTAATGTTCATATGCTCTTGAACAATAATCTGCTTTGGGTCTCTCTTCAAATTCTTATACTTTAAATCGAAGATCATCTGAAGGAATCTAGGATATAACAGAAACTTCCTAGTCCTTGTACCTCTCACTGGCTCCAACAAGTGTTCCATAGGCATTCCTGATACATTGAACGGTTTGTTCAATATAAGTGCTACCATCAACGAGCTTATGCTTTTCCTCATCAGATCATAACCACCCGCCGCTGACTCGAAGACATGTATCATCACATGTGCTAAGTACTTGAATTGAGGACAAAGCTTTCCTTTGTGTAACGAACCATCAGTAATCGGTCCGTTATACTTCATTCTGTGAAAGCACTTCCTTTGTTCAGTCCAACTGAGTTCACTGGGATCTGTCTTGACATCTTCACGTTTCAACGCTTCCCTAACATTATTCTCTGACACAATAATCAGCACTCCTTGAATCTTGCTGACCAGAGAAGATTCACCATCCCAGAAGTCCATTTTAGCGTTTGTCCAGAACTCCTGTAACAAATCTCTGTAAATGATAGCGGGCGTAGCAATTGCATCAATCACCCGGCTCCTCTTCAGAAACTCTATTATCCCGGTAAACTCTGTGTGCTTCTTCACGTCTCTAAGATATGCACAGCAGTTGTGTGCATTCTCAAACGGTAAAATATCAGTCTTCGCTGTCTCGGCAGCCTGTGAGGATGATCCAGCAGGAACACTCGCACCTTCCTGATCAGACATGGTTAAAACTGCAAAACAAATCAAGTAAACGCGTTAAAAACAAACAAAATAAACAAAAATTTTGAAAATTTGAATTTTGAATTCTACATTCGACCATTTAAAGGTTCGAATGAGGAAAACTTGGGTGCAAATGTAAAGTTTCAAGGGTTCGAATGTAAATGTTTTTGAAAAATTGTTCCATTCGACCGTTTATCTTCATTCGCCCACATAAACTTTCTCCTTCGCCCGTTTTTGCACGTTCGACCGTTTGTAAAAGGGCGAAAGAGTCATTTCATCATTTCAAATTTCAATTTTGCAATCCAGTAAGTTTTAACTTGTCATTTTGATTCAATAACCATCTAAAACCTCCGATTAAACTTTTCTACACAACAATTTCATCAAACATTCACTGATTATGTGTTTTTATATAAAACTAGGGTTTGTGACCAGTTTAAGAATCAATTACACATTCTATTGAGTTAAAACCCTATGTTTTTTGATAATCTCCCCCTAAAACACTTAATCAGTGAAACCTAATCAAGAACAAGTCTTATAATCCTAGTTAAATCCATCATTTGAACCAGTTAGGGCACGAACTGAAAATTAGTGATTAATCGATCAAAACATGATGATAACCTGTAATAAGTGGTGCAAAATGATCAGGATAATCAGACGAACACAATGGTATGATTTAAAAGCAACGAGCAACAAGTGGTCTTATCAACAGAATTTTTGAAATTTTTTTTCGAATGCGTCGAATGAGCAGATAAGGGTATATATAAGCTACTCCTTCGCCCGTTCATACCGGTCGAATGTGAAGCTTTTGTCTCCTTCGACCCTAATTAAAGGTTCGAATGAGACATAAGGGTTCGAAAGAGAAATTGTCTTAAGAACTCTCACATTCGCCCAAATCTAAACGTACGAATGAACAAAAAATTCCTCCTTCGACCCAACGAAGGGGCGAAAGTGAACAGGAATTTTTGAAAATTTTACCAAATCTCAAAATCGAGTCCCGTTCAAAATATTTTCCAACTTTTAAGCATCCGACAAGCATATTTTCTCAATTAAAGATTACAAAGCTCAAATGGTTCATCAAGGTTTAGAAAATCGTCATCAACCACCATCAGCTATCAAAAATAAGATAGAAATGTAAAATCTTTTTGGATTTTCTAAAGTTTATGTTAAAACACACCTAAAATCTTTTTGAGTTTTGCAATTTTTTGACGAGAAATATAAAATGCAGAAATGAAAAGAGAAAGCAGTAAATGTTTTGGGATTTCCGGTAAAGGGATCATATCAGTTATTGAGAAATCTGATCACACCGTTGATCTTTTTTATTATTATCATTAAAGACAATGTGTGATCTGGCAACTGCTGATATTGAGATCCACATAAACTCACATGCAGACTTTTGTGCAGTGCTTTAGACTGATACGATTATGTATAGTATAAACGTAATTGTCTGTGGTTCCCACGCACACGACATACTCCCGTATCAAGAAGTAAATGCACAAAGACTCATTGTAAAGCGTGATTATGCTTTCGTCATCTGTAATTTACAAGGTATGAGGCACAGAGGTATACAGGTCAGCAAGTTAATGCAGCAAGGTAACATGTGCACTCTACCAGGTTGAGGACTGATATCAATCATGATTTGCATCAGTGATTAATTTGATGTAATAGATAATATTTGATTATCATAAAACATGGAAAGTTCCTCAATTCGGTAACTTTAGGATTTGGCTTAAAGCTCTTTTATAAAGACACCCTATCTGATCTAGGTCCGTAATGACTTACAGCAGAAGATCAGAGAGGCTATCCCTTGACAACTAATATCATAATGATCCAAAACCTCCGAGTTTTGTACAAATACCCTATCAAACGAAATTACGGTACTAAGACCATATGCCCATGAGGAGTTCATCCACACAACAATTCGTTTGATATATATGTATCAGGCACGCAGTAATAGGTCTACGAAGCCTATCAGCACATCACACAGACTCAGACACACGCCCTATATTGTATTACATTTCTTTAGAATGTGTCAGATCCCCACTGATGTACTATCATTTCCCCTTTTTCTCTAGGAAATCATTTTTGGTTTTTCTGATTTTTATAAATTTTTGAATTTACTGTTCCCAAGGATAAGCTGGAGCATTTCAAATATGTGATTGCCCAGATATCGTTTGTTCACAGAAATCTGACGGCATTAATCTAAGGGAAGAAGATATAGTAGTCAGCAAAGAAATTTTCTAATTTTTATGGATTTTGAAATTTTTCAATGTTTTTGGATTTTCGAATTTTTTCTGAAAAACAGTAAAACTAAACTAAAAAGCGATAAACTGAGGTGGTGATCAGTCTTGTTTTTCTTTAATACCGTTAGCTTTCAAAAGATATTCAAATCTCGATTTATCAAAAGCTTTGGTAAAAAGGTCTGCACGTTGATAATCAGTGTGGATTTTGACCATATCGATCAACTCTTTAGCATAACAATCACGGATAAAATGATATTTAATCCGGATATGTTTAGCCTTTGAGTGATTTACTAAGTCTTTTGTTAATGCGATTGCGGCTTCGTTATCACAGTAAATAGGGGTTTTAAGAAATTGCAAACCGTAGTCCACCATCTGTTGTTGGATCCAAAGAACCTGTGAGCAGCAGCTCGATGCTAAAACGTATTCTGCTTCACATGTGGATAATGCAACTGCGGTCTGTTTCTTGCACTGCCAGGTCACGAGCCTGCTCCCCATAAACTGGCATCCAGCCGTTGTGGATTTGCTGTCTTTGTCACAGCCGCCCCAATCTACATCACTAAAAGCGATTAGGTCAAAATTATCATCATTAGGGTACCATAGTCCTCTTGATGGACAACCCTTCAGATATCTAAGAATACGTTTGACAGCTGCAAGATGACTCTGTTTCGGCTTCGATTGATAACGTGCACAGAGACATGTGGCAAACATTATATCTGGTCTGGAGGCGGTGAGATACATCAGAGATCTGACGATTGCTCTGTATGTAAATGGATCAGTTAGCTCCTCCTTAGAATCAACTCCAATCCCGTGATTAGGTTGTATTGGGGTATCCATCGGCTTCGAATCATCCATCTGGAATCGGCTCAAGACTTCAAAAACGTATTTCGTCTGGTGAATAAAGATCCCCGTTGGTCTTTGTTCCACCTGCAAGCCTAGGAAAAACTGCATCTCTCCCATTACGCTCATCTCGAACTTTTCCTGCATAACACGTTCAATTTCTCTGCACAGAAGTTCGTTAGAAGACCCAAATATAATATCGTCAACATAAATCTGGACTAGAAGCAAGTCATCGCCTGTTCGTTTAGTGAACAGTGTGCAATCTACCAAACCTCGCTTGAATCCTTTTGAAAGAAGTTACGTGCTCAGCTCCTCATACCATTGCCTTGGAGCTTGGTGCAACCCGTAGAGAGCTTTGTTTAAAACGTAGACCTTATCCCGGTGAATAAGATCTTCAAAGCCTGGTGGTTGACCTACGTATACTTCCTCCTTAACCACACCGTAGATAAACGCGCTCTTGACATCCATTTGATACACCTTAAATTTCTTGAATGATGCAAACGCCGGAAACATTCGTATTGCCTCTAAGCGTGCAACTGGTGCATAGATCTCGTTGTAATCGATTCCCTCCACTTGATGAAATCCTTGTACAACCAAACGAGCTTTGTTTCTTACGATCACTCCTCTATCATCCTTTTTGCATTTGAAACCCACTTCGTTCCAATCTTCTTTCTTCTCGGGGGCAAATCTGTCAGTGTCCAAACGCCAAGTTTCTGAAACTGCAACAACTCCTCTTGCATTGCTTCCACCCAAGCGTCGTCCAAAAGAGCATCTTTTTAAGTTCGCGGCTCAACCTGCGAAACATAACAAGCAAAAGACCAGTCATTCTGAAAACCAGATTTTTGTATTTTGGCATATAAAGCAAGATTGCCAAGGTTTTCCGGTGAGTTAGCATTTCTCAATTGTCCTCTTGTCATTACACTACTGCCAGGATCACCAATAACCTTCTCGATCGGGTGAATTCGATGTATCCGAGATTCCGGATAATCTGGTACTTGGACTCCCGTCTGAGTAGTTAAATTCTCTGCAGAAACCAGATCATTACCCACATTTGATGATGAAGCACCATTTTTAGTTGGGTTCACTGGTGGTGTCACTGTAGCATGATCTAAGATAGCTTCACTTGTAACCTCATCGTCGTCATCTTCTGATTCTGATGAATTCAACGTTGTGGAAGCTTCTTGAAATACCTCTTCTTCAATGACAGGAACATTGGTATCATTAGAAGCTATTTGGGGATTCACGGTGATCGGACGCACCAACGGTGATGTCACTGCGTTTTCAACCTCATAATACAAACGTAATACAACCTCTTCAACCAAGCTATCTAGGTTGAATGATTCAAAGAAATCTTTGTAATCAAACATCTAGTCTGGACCGCTTCCCTGTAAATTCTGAGTATACCGTTGCACTTCAACGTTAGCCCACTCCTCGACCTGACGAGTTCTTTTGTTGAATACCCGTTTGAGCGGGGTTGCATATCCAACAAAGTATCCTTCCTCAGCCTTCGGTGCGAACTTCTCAGATGGATTAAGCATAGTACAAGGAGCTCCAAACGGTTCTAGATACTCTAAATTCGGCTTTCGACGATTCAACGGCTCATAAGAAGTTTTGCCAAACTTCTTCACCGTTAAAACGCGATTAAGAGTATAAAAAGCTGCGTAAATTGCTTCGTTCCAGAACATTACTGAAAGATTTGAGTCCGCAAGCATTGTTCTTGCCGTTTCAATTAGAGTCATGTTTTTACGTTCCGCGACACCGTGCTGTTGTGGGGTATATGGAGCACTGTATTAATGATGAATTCCTTTGTTTTCACAAAGATCATCCATCTGTGCATTTTTAAACTCCGTCCCATTATCACTCCTAATTCTTTTGATCTTAAGACCATAGATATTTTCCAGACGAGTGAACAGAACTTTCAAATTATCAAACGTGTCGCTCTTTCGGTGTAAGCACATAACCCATGAAAATCTTGAAAAATCATCAGTCACCACAAGACAGTACAACTCCCCAGCATGACTCTTACGCTTGACCGGTCCAAACAGATCCATGTGCAAACGTTCAAGTGGCAGTTCAACGGAGTTAACTTTCTTTGGCCTATGGGATTGTTTGTGTTGCTTACCCTTTTTGCAACTCACACACTTGTCATTTAAGTGAAAATGTTTAACGTTCACGCCTATGACAAGTTCATTCTTCACCAATTGATTCATCTTTCTTAGGTGAATGTGTCCCATTCTCCTGTGCCACATAATGGATTCTTTTTCTGTAGCCTTGGAGAGAAAACACGTGACTTGGCCTTGGGTGGTCATGGCTTTTGACATATCGAGAATGTACAAGTTGTTCACTCTCGGCGCCTTTAACATCACCCACTCTTTCGGTAACTCGAAACCCGGCTTGAGTATGTAGCAAGATTTGTCGTCAAAGTACACAGAAAATTGTTTGTCGCATAACTGACTGACACTGAGCAGATTGTAATCTATTTGCTTCACATAAGAAATTCTCTCAAAACTCACAATTCCATTGCTCACACTACCCTCCATGGTAATATAACCTCCATTGTTTCCTGCAAACGCTACATAACCTCCATTGATGTTTCTAATATCAAATAGTAGCGAAAGATCCCCTGTCATGTGACCAGAAGCTCCACTGTCAACAATCCAAAGACTGCTCACAGGGCCAGCTCAAGCTCTCTGCACATATCAAGTAAAAAAGTTAGATTTTTCGGGGGACCCAAGCCTGTTTGGTCTTGGGTCTTTGAACAGTTTGTTTCAAAGATTCAGATTTCTCACAAACATCTTGATTTTTATCAACCTTTTTCTGATCACACAAATCTTTTTCCTTCTCTGATTTCACATTTTGTTGTGAAGTTGAAGTACCCTCAGAACCCTTTGGTGACCAAGATTGTTCAGATCTTTTCAAGATCCGGATCTGAGATTTTGGGGTCTCAGCCGATTTCTTTACTTCATCTTTGAATGAGACTTTCTTGGTTACCTTCTCTGATTTAACAGAGACAGGTCCAACTGTTGGTTTGACATTAGGTTTGACAGGAACCTTTTTGTTGTCAACAGTTGCGTTCACCATTGGTTTCTTCAACGGTTTCTCAGTGGCTATCTGGTTGCGTCGATCATATGTCATCTGACGATTTCCCCTCCTTTTGAAATAGTTGCTTTGATTATAAAAAGGTGCTGGTTGAGGGACAAATTGTCTCTGTGGATAACAATAATTATCGACCGGACATTCATACTTCTGCTTCATCTCCACCTCGTGCCTCTTGTGTCTTACATACGGGCAGTCGACAAGTAAATGCCCCCTCTCCCCGCACTTAAAACATGCACGGTACTCTTCAAAATGATTCTTGGCATTCGACTTTGAATAACTAGTGATGGGATATTGATCATCCATACACCTTCTTCTCAAACTCTCAGGAGCGAGATCCTTTGAGTAAGTCGGCTCAAGAAAACCATTTGACTTCTCTATCGGTTTAATAAATTGTGTGACATGGACCTTTGGTTCTTTAGGAATGTCTGAATGAATTTTCTTTAAGATTGTTGGAGGAATATCATTTGTTCGCTCATGTTTCGGGAACCAAATGGTACTTTCCTGCCAGATCTTTTCAATTTTTGAATAATTTTCAAATTGAATTGGATATTCTTCATCAGAAATGATCTTATCGGATCCTTGCATCCGATAGAAAACTTTAACAGTTTTATCACACGATTCATTTTGCTCTTCATTTGACTTTTCAATTTTCTTTTCAATTTTCTTCTCAATTATCTTTTCAACATTCTTTTCAACAAGCTTCACTGATTGATTCTTTCTATGAGCGTTAGCCATGGGATTGACAATCTGAGATGGTGAAACAGGTTCAGTAGTGATGATGTGATTTTCATCAGGAATATCACTCACTTTTTCAGAAACCGTCTCAGACTGTTCATCCTCTTCATCAGAATCATTAGCAGCAACCACACCCTCATTATTTCCCAGATAAGGTCTAACATCAGAATAAGGGTCTCCCACACTGGATGTGTTTGACTCGTCATCCGATGTAGATTCAGATTTAACTGAGCTCTCCGGTGCTATTGAATGCGAATTATAGTTTTCAAACAACACCGAAGCTGGGACAGCTTTGTAGTTTGCACTACTAGACTGTGAAGGCTCTTCTATTATGTGTTCAACAACATAAGCGGTGTGCTTATAACTCTCAAGCTTTTTGTTTACTTTCTCTGCAAAGCACTTGATGGTGGCCATTTCAAGTTTTGTGTTTTCTAAATCATTGATGTAGTTATTTATGGCCATTTGTTTTAAAGACAAAGTCTTTTTCAATTCTGAAACGTCTTTCTTATATCCATCAAGTACTCTGTTGAATTCTTTTGATTCTTTTTGATATGATTGACAATTGATTTTTGCACTCTCAAGTTGAACCTTGAGTTGCTTATTCTCATCTATGAATTTATCACAAGCTTTGCAATGTTTAACACAATTTGAATTTGAATTAACAGTAGATTCAATACTTACCTGTTTTGGAGGTTCTGTCATGGCCATCAATGCAAAGTGTGCTTCCTTTCCAGCGAAAAACTTGGAATAATCAATTCTGGTGCAAGCATCATCCACTATGCATGATTTCCGGGTCATCAAAAAGTCAGCTTCAGCAAGCAACTGATCAATGTCATCATCCAGTGAGTTAACACTAGATTCAGAATCAGACTCACTCTCCTCATCAGAATAAGTAGAATCAAACTGCTCTGGAATATCAGCAACTGAATCAAGAATCATTCCAGATTTCTTCTCTTCACAATCAACATCCATCTCTTCATTCAACTCCTCAATCTTCAATTCAGTCATCTTCTCAGTCACAATCTCTTCTTCAACCTCCACCGGTTCATCCAAGTTCATTTGCTGTGCCACACAAGCCACATTACCAGTTGTAATTTCTTCAACACCTAACTGCATACCAGTCCAATCAAAACCCTCATCCTTTTGTATCACCAAAGCTTGATTTGGGTTCTCGGTTTGGGTTTGTGTGTTTGGTGTAGAAATGGGAATGATTGTTCGGTTTGAATTCTGTTGTGTTTGGTTTTGTGTTGTGGATTTTCTAGCATTGTTATTTTGTTGGGTATTTTGACAGTTTTGATAGTTGTTTGAGGTTGAAAACTTGAAATGTTGGGACTTTGGTATGATACCTGATTTTGATTTTGGTTTTGTCGGCTTTGGTAGTTAGAGTTGAATGGATTTCTATTACCTTGTTGTCCTGGCTGTGTGCACTCTCTTTTAAAATGACCTTTCTCACCACAGTTGAAACAAGTGACTTTGGCTTTTTTGAAGCCATAAGTGGTATTAGGAGAAGTAGAAAGATCAGTTCTCCCGGTCTTTTGAATAAAATCAGTGGCTCTTCTCATGATACTTGCAAAGGCCCACGGAATGTCCATGAGTTCCATTTCTTCCTTGTCAATCTGTGCATAGTCCTCATTGGTCAAGTTGTTGTTCCCAATTTGACTAGCAACCAATCCATTGTATGATGCTACCATTGCTGAAACTAATGCTACATGTTGGGCAATCTCAACAGTAACATTGTTTAGATTTGATGTCTCCAACACAATCGGGCTTTGGTTAGTTTGACTTTGGTTAATTTGCATTTGATTCATTTGAGGATTGTATGGTTGTTGTTGTTGAGGTTGGCTAGCAGAGTAACATGCTGCTTGTTGCATGGGTGAAAATGGTGGAATGTAAGTAGTTGTTGGATATGATGGTGAGGTATATGAAGATGTTTGAGCAAGGTAATTGATTGGTGTTTTGGGTGGTTCAACAATGTTAGATACGCACGCAATGTGTGGAGCAACATTAGAAGTAGAACTGGAAGTAGAATGGGAAGAAGATGTACCACCAAGATACAATTTCGGATTCTGAGGAATTTGAGCCCTTTTAGCTTTCCTCTTTTCCTCCATCTCCTTGTTTTCCAGTTTCTGAATGAACTCGTTGATAGTCCAATACTGGTACGCATCCTTCTCTTTTAACACCTCAATATGTTGGTTCCAATACGGTGGCAATGCATCGGCAAACTTGTCCACCAATTCGGACATAGGTATGCTTATCTCATAGCTTGAAAGCTCTGTGAGTAAGTGGCAATAACTTGGGACCAACTCTTTCAACGTCTCGTTACCCATGTAACTAAAATTCTCAAACTCTTTTCGAAGCTCTTCCATCCTTAGCTTCCTAGTCTTCTCATTTCCATCATGCCTGTTCCTTAACATATCCCACAACTGTTTAGAAGTTGTACAAGACCCAAACTGATGAAGCAAGTCAGTATTGATGGCCTGGGATAGTTGAGAAAACGCCTTCTTCTCAATAGCAAATTTCTTCTTTTCATCATCTGCTAAATTTTCCAATGGAATAGGCTCTCCCGTGTTCTCCAAGATTGGAGCAACATAGCCTTTCGCAATCATTTGCTATGCCTTAGTTCCCTCTAAACCCATACCCTCCAAATGGATCTTGAATTTGGTCTTCCACGTGTTGTAGTCGACCATTTCCATAAGCTTAGGTGGACGGTTTCCACTCCCCGAAGACAAGTCTTGGATAAGAGTTGATATGGCATTAGTCGTCTGTGAGTGAACCGCTGCTGCTGCTACTCCCCAATAGTCACCAATCGGTTGCGGTTGTGGTTGCGCAACGTGTTGAGGAATAGTACTAGTCATAGCCATATAATTGATAGGTTGTGATGGTTCACTAGACTTTTGAGCAGCAACCGACCAAGGATCCATGGTTGTCTGCTGTTGTGGTGTCGTTTAGGTCGTGGTGTAGTAAGAAAGTTCCACATCTTGATCTGAAAATGATTAAACACGAAAAGATTAGAAAAGTTTAAAACAGATTCCTCATTCGTATATGTCGAGTGGTCGAATGAGTCAAATTGTTCTCCTTCGACCGTTTGAAAAGATACGAATGAGAAGTATGACAAACACAAATCACTTTCGACCGTTTACACCCTCTTTCGACCGTTTGATTTCACCTTCGACCGTCCGAATGGTCGAATGAGACAAGTATGGTCGAATGAACAACAATACACTAACAAACTCTTGGTTCGACCAGTTAAAACACCACCTTCAACCAAAAATCCTCTGGTTCGACCAAATTAACACACACGTTCGCCCATTCTCCCTAGGTTCGACCCTGCACTTTCAAAAACGGTTATTCTTTGAAAATCAGTTAATTTTGATCAAATTTTTCAAAAGTTGAAAGAATTTGATGATTCTAATCAGATTTTGCTTCGGATTTGATTTGGAACAAGTTTATAAAAGAGAATTATGCATTTTATCCATGAAAACAAGCTCTAATCAATCAAATTATCATCAATTCAGTTTTATCAATAAAAACAGAAAGTTTTTGATCAAAATAGGGTCCAAATCAGCTGTAAAATTATCAATTTGTGGTTGTTTGATCTATAATGACTCTGATACCACTTTGTATGCGCGTAGGATCCTCAAATCTACAAAGATAGTGATCAAACAAGTTTGATTCAGGTGCGGAATCCCTGAATCAATCACAAAATGATAACAATACTAAAAAAACACAAAAATCATCTTTAAAAGCTTCATTTCATTGATAAACACACTCAATTACACGTTATAATAAGCTTTACAATCAAAATATGACGTGAATTAAGTTTACACAAAACCCTAGGGAGAGACTCAAACAGGAGGGAAACAAAAATGACCAAAACTTGCATTCAAAATGAACTTGACCTATTTATAGGCCTGCACATTCGCCCACTTTGCTTGGTCGAATGTGCAGGTTCGCCCATTCATCATGGTCGAACCAAGCTATACATTAACAACTAATCTACCTTCGACCTCCTCTCTCTCCTTCGCACCTTTTGCTCTCCTTCGCACCTTTAGAATCTCTCATTCGCCCACTTATCCTTCCTTCGCCCATTCGTCAAAACACAAAAACATATGTTAATTGTAATCCAAAGCATTAGTCGCACAAAATGCATCTACAAATACTGACGAAAACACCCCTAGAGGGGATTTACACCAGTGTAACATAACAGAAGACACTTAAACTTTAAACATTAAACATAAGTAACACACAGAAGCCAACAGTTACAAAATAAGTCTAAAAATCAGTTGTGGTCATTTATATATTATATAAGGAGCACACACACAGAGATACATTAATTAGATACACCGACCCAACAAACTGGTTACATCATAGCATCCGAAATTAAAAGATATTATACACGGATACATTAGCAAAACTCCCTTTTGGCGACATCATACCATCCGACCCACAATAGTCGTCATACTCTCTTTCCTTATCAATAGTAGTCACCATAAGGAAAACAAATAACGCAGTCGTCCTTCCTAATCAACGCAGTCATCAGGCTCTCATTCATGATCTTTTACGTCGGTGTTGAAGGCATATGGTACCAAAAACCGGCAATACCATATCTTAAATCAATCTACGAAGCAACGCCTGGCAAAACCATGACTAAAGTCCCCCCACCCGTTTCACGTCAGCGTGTTAGCTTGCGTCCACCAGAGGATGGACGCACGGCCTACCGCCCGTTTTACGTCAGCGGGCTAGCTTGCGTCCACCAGACAGTGGACGCACTGCATACTGTAACATTACGCATTAATACTTGTATGTTACTATTATTTTGAATAAAACGTCAAGTTTTCATCATTATTTGTCTTTTAAAAATATTATTGCGATGCATTTGGAGCCCTAATACTATATTACTTATATATAATATACATACAGGGTGGGGTTCGTGTAGAAAGTGGTGTTTTCCTAAGAATTGTAGGAAGTGTTTTAGGCCCTTGGATTAAATTATTAATGGTCAAGATTAAATGAGTGGCATGATTGTAATTAGTGTTTTATAATTATTATTATTGTATTAGCACTTGTAGGGGTATAATAGTAAATGCTCATGTTTTAAAGAAAAAAAAACAAACAATAAAAGGAAAATCAAAGACTTCCTTTTAAAACTTCATTCATTTATTATACCTTCTCCCCTCAAAATCTTTTGCTAAAAGAAAAATGAGAACCAAGAATCATGGTGAAAAAGATAAACAATTTGTGAAACCTACAAATGTAATATATTCATAAACCCTTATGTTCTTCATTCATCTAAAAAAGGTTGTGGTGTTTTATTCTGATTTGAAGGTAAAAAGATGAAGAGTCATTCAAGTAAATCGCCGATTGAAGTCGTGTCAACCGGAAAGGTTAAACAGCCGTTAATGGCGTCCAGTAGAAGAGGTCAACAGCCATGTGGTGTTTTTAGTCCAAGTTTTATTTTTACGGTTTGTATAAAAATTGAGTAAACATGGTGGTGTCTTGTAAAATGGTCGATTAGGTTGTTATAGTTTCGATTGGGTCTGTTGTAAGATGGTTTGTAGTGTTTTGGGTTTATATTATAGTGTTTTTGTTTTGGGGGTTGTATTTGCAGGTTACTGGATGTTCTTGTTGGTGTGTTATAAATTCATGGACATTCAAACAATAGTGTTTTAAGTTCATGTGATATTTCAATAAAACACTGCGAATACGAATATGAATATGGATTTGGACATTCAAACAATAGTGTTTTAATTCTGGACGTTCAAACAATAGTGTTTTAAGTTCATGTGATATTTTGATAAAACACCGCGAATATGAATCTGGATCTGGACATGAATGGAGTGAATTAATCGTAAGAAAGGAAGGCAAATATATGAATATTATTTCCAAAATCATGCCAATCAATCTCATCATCATCTTAAACGAGTCAACTTACCAATTCAGCGATTCAAACCTTCTCCCTATAAATTGGACCTCCCAAATCCTTCCTAACTCGCCGAAATCTCTCTCTCAATCTCCAATTTCTGTTTTAATTCGTCTTTTGAAGCATTCTTGTTCGAGTTGACCTTTTCTGTTTGACCAACGATTCGAACACGATTCGTTTCTGTAAGTCCTTTATTATTGATGGGTTTTGATCTTCGGCATACACACAACAATAACCCTATGATTAATTGGGTTATTGTTGTGTAATTTGATTAATTGAATAGTTAGGGCACGATTGGTTTAATTTGGGGAAGAACACCTTCCTGAATATGTACATATATTTAAAACAGACAGAAACCAAACACAACCACTGATCTAGATCAAGTGGTAGTGTCTGGTGCTTTTGAGCTGGCCCACGCGGGTTCGATTCCCAGCATCATCAGAGTTTTTTTTTTTTTTTTTTTTTTTAACATTCAAGCTTTATATATAATTACTTGTATTTTAAAATTAGTTTTAAAATACTAAAACGATTTTATAAATTCTACAAAAATTATTTTATGTTAATCTAGTAGAAAAGTTTAACATACAATTTTTATTTTTCCAAAAATTATTTATTTAATATATATAATAAATAATTCAAGTTTATTCTATTTTATTTATAAAATTCTATAAAAATATCAAAATAATTATATAAATTTCCACAAAAATTATTCTGAGTTTATATAACATTAAACTTTTCTGAAATGATTTTTATTTCTGAAAAATCAATTATTTATTATTTTTAATCGATTTTTGTTAGTTTTAATCATAAATAAATCATAATAAATTAATTTTTCAATATTTTTGCACCAAAATTTTATATAAATTATTTCTGATTATTTGGAACAGAAATACAATTTTTAAATTAATAATTCTGTAAATTTAATATTTTTAAATATTAAAGTTATATTTTGACAATTTGTAATAAATAGATTTAATATTCTATTTTTAAGAAAATAATTTTATAAAAAAATATTTTCATACTTAAAACTTTATATTGTGACCATCTTTAATTTAAAATTTACAAAAAGACTTTTGTTTAATTAATTATCAAATTTCTCTTATTTATTAAAAAATTTATTTATTAATCCAACAAATGTTTATCCCCAAATCGAAACCCTAGAAATTACTTGTAGACTAGATAGACTTAGACTTATTTGTTACCTTATACATAGGGTAATACTTGGCAATCTTTGGGGCTACACTTATACTTTTTCTCGAGACTTAATACTATACTAAGGTGAGTTTACGTAACCATGTTATTGCAATTCTTTATACTTGCAACATTATACTTAAGCAATTCTACATACATGTCTAGTTGTAAACTTTAATGCCTCATGATTTAGACAACAACAACAGTTTCAACGAGTTTCAACATTACATAATCATTAGCTATGGCCAAGCCGGCGATACTCAATAATAGATCTATTGGATTGATTTTCCCACCTACATTCGTTGACCATCTTTTATGGGGAGCGCGGGTGATTGTTATCGTTCAAACATATTATTAAGGTGAACCGTGGATGACGGGATGGACCTAAACTAGTCGGAGGTTTGATTATGTCGATTCAACATATCATGTTTATTCATGTAGACTTAAACTTACGATAGACATATGAATTGCTAAACTTTTATACTTAAACTATTTGCTTGACATGGCTTATGTATTCTCACCAACTTCTAGTTGACCCCCCCCCCCCCATTTTTACAACTCAACAGGAAATAATGATGCATGAAGACTAGAGTATTAACATGAGAAGACAAACTGAAGTCTATGCTTGTTTGGTTTTTGTAATGTATTAGATTTCCACTTAAAACTCATTATGTATTTTTATTTTTGGATATTTGCACTTTAAATTAATTTCAATTAAAATTTGATTACCATGTGCTACTGTATACTCATTCTTACGTGACACCTCGATGTTTCCGCCATCGGTTGGGGTGTTACAGATTGGTATCAGAGCCTTGGTTATAGGGAATTAGGTTATTAGAAAATAATCTAGACTATAACCTTAGGGACTTAAACAGTACTTGCTTCTCTTACTTGTAACCCTAATTGCTTCCTTAATCTTATCCCTATCCTATACCTTATACAACCCTAAGCCTACAAGTGACTACTCTTATTCGTCTGCTGCAATCCTGATCCACCATTAGATTAATAGGACAAAATCCTCAGGTTTAACCTGAACCACCTTGAGATCTCGTCGAAGTTCTAGATTTTAATAACGAACACGTGCAATCTGGAAGGGTGAACGCCTGTATTCTGAGTCCTCTGTCTAGGCTGGCATTGCGCATATATCTCAATCAGACGAGGGACCCGGATGCCTACCTGGGAATTCTCGAGATGAGTGTTCACTTATAGGCTAAAGCATGTCTTCATTATGTTATTAGAATCTAGAATCTTTGATAAGTCAACGTTTTCGTTTATTCGTTTTAATTAATGAATAAATGATTACATTCCTTATATAACCTCATTCATTTCATTGTGTCTCTTACAGATCATGCCTCCACGTCGCAGCACTCGCAATAGCAATGGTGAGAACCACGAGGAAGGTGGTGACAACCATAACCATAACCACGACGCTAACCACAACAACAACAATAACAACAATGGTGTTGATGCCCAATTGGCTGCAATCATTTCTCAACAAATGGCGCAGCAAATCGCGACTCTGGTTCCTAACTTACTAGCTCAAGTCATCTAGATGAACGGAAACGGCAACGGAAACGGTAACGGCAACGGGAACGGTAACGGCGACGGAAACGGAAATGGAAACCACAACGGGAACGGGAATGGTCTCCCAGCTTGTACTCTTAAGCACTTTAATTCTTGTAATCCCCCTAAGTTCAGTGGAGAAGAGGAAGCTACGGGACTTCTACAATGGTTCGAGGGTATGGAGAATACCTTCATTAACAGTGAGTGTCCCGATAACTTTAAGGTTCGTTACGCCATGAGTGTTCTTTACAAACGAGCACTCACTTGGTGGAATGAGGAAAAGCGCACTCGAGGAACCGAAGCTGCTTTAGCTATGACCTGGGATCAAGTCAAAGAGGTTATGAAAGATGAGTTCTGTCCCCGCAACGAGGTTAAGAAACTAGAAGATGAGTTCCACACCCTTGCTCAAGATAGTGGGGAAAACCTTTCTTACAATACCAGCTTTCACGAGCATAGTTTGTTACTGCCCCATAAAGTCACTCCCTTACCTATAGCCATCGAGAAGTATATCGGTGGTCTGCCCATGCAAATCCAGGACACAGTTTGGGGAAGGAATCCTGCCACCTTAGAGGAAGCCAAACATCTGGCGGCTACCCTCACCGATAATCATGTGAAGAACGGTACTCTCTTCCGCAAGAACACCAAGAAGACTGCTGCAAAAGACACTCCTCAGCCCGCTATTGAGGTTAAGCCTGAGACCTCAAGCAACAGGAAGCGAAAGGCTAGGAACTACATGGTTGCTACCACTCCACCTGCAGCACAAAACCCAACCAAGAAGCCGTATGGCGGGAACCACCCTCTTTGCAACACTTGTCAATACCACCATCTTCCTGGCAGACCATGCCGCCAATGTAATAACTGTAAGCGGTATGGACACTACACCAACACTTGCCAAGCCCTTGCTGCCCAAAACAACCCAGTCAGAAATACCCCAGCTCCCAACCAACAAAACAACAGACCGGCTCGTGGTCAGTGCTACGAGTGTGGCAGCCCAGACCACTATATCAGTGCTTGCCCCAATCGTAACCAAAACCAGAACCAGAACCAAAACCGTAACCAAAACCGCAACCAAAACCAGAACCAAGGTGCTCGAGGCCGCGCCTACAACCTCAATGCTAACCAGGCCCGTGACAACAACGAGGTGGTTAATGGTACGTTTCTCGTTAATAACCACTATGCATCCATATTATTTGATTCGGGAGCTGATAAGTCATTTGTATCACTAAAGTTTGAACCCTTACTTAACTTACCCCAAACTAACCTAGAGGAACCTTTAGTGGTAGAGGTAGCTAATGGGAAGTCTATCTCGATCGATTCTATTATTCGTAACTGTGTGCTGAACCTCGACGAACATACTTTCTCTATCGATCTCATCCCTATGCATCTTGGAAGTTTTGATGTCATAGTAGGCATGGACTGGTTGTCAACCCATCGTGCTGAAATTCTATGTTTTGAGAAAGTCATTCGCATTCCTCTCGAATCTGGAGAGATTTTGAAAATCTATGGTGAGAAGCCTTGTGGCGAGCTTAAGCTCATGTCTTGTACTACTGCCCAAAAATACTTACGAAAGGGGTATACGGCTTTCTTAGCTAACGTAATAGAAAAGAAGGACAAGGGCAAAAGTATCCAAGACATCCCAATCATTCGGGACTATCCTGAAGTCTTCCCAGAGGATTTACCTGGTTTGCCTCCTGCTCGACAAGTGGAATTTAGGATTGATCTTGTTCCTGGTGCAAATCCTGTAGCCAAAGCTCCTTATCGTCTTGCACCCTCTGAGATGCAAGAACTTGCCAGTCAACTACAGGAACTTTCTGATAAAGGTTTCATTCGCCCCAGTTCTTCTCCATGGGGAGCCCCTGTCTTGTTTGTTAAGAAGAAAGATGGATCTCTCAGGATGTGTATCGACTATCGCGAACTCAACAAACTCACCATCAAGAATCGTTATCCTTTGGCTAGGATTGACGATCTTTTCGATCAACTTCAAGGAGCAACCCACTTCTCGAAGATTGATCTTCGTTCTGGTTATCATCAGCATAGAGTTCACGAAGAAGATATTCCCAAGACAGCCTTTCGTACACGTTATGGTCATTATGAATTCATGGTCATGCCTTTTGGATTGACCAACGCTCCCGCAGTATTTATGGATTTAATGAATCGGGTTTGTAGACCCTACCTCGACAAATTCGTGATCGTCTTCATCGATGACATATTGATTTACTCTAAATCAAAATCCGATCACGAACAACATCTTCACTCCATTTTGGGCCTCCTAAAGAAAGAACAATTGTATCCCAAATTCTCGAAATGTGAATTTTGGCTTAAGGAAGTTCAATTTTTGGGACATGTCATTGATATGAACGGAATTCATGTGGATCCCGCAAAGATCGAAGCTGTTAAAGATTGGAGTGTTCCTAAAACACCAACTGAAGTCCGTTCTTTCCTTGGTTTGGCTGTTATTATCGTCGATTCATTGCCAACTTCTCTAAGATCGATGTTCCTCTCACTGCCTTAACTCACAAGGGTAAACCCTATGAGTGGGGACCAAAGCAAGAGGAAGCATTTGAAACTCTTAAGCTGAAACTCTGTGAAGCTCCTATCCTGTATCTACCTGATGGTAATGATGACTTCGTGGTCTATTGTGATGCATCAAACCAAGGTCTTGGTTGTGTTCTCATGCAACGAGGCAAGGTTATTGCTTATGTGTCTAGACAACTCAAGACTCACGAAAAGAATTATACCACTCATGATCTTGAATTGGGCGTTGTCGTCTTTGCTCTTAAGATTTGAAGACACTATCTTTATGGAACCAAATGCGTGGTTTTCACGGACCACAAAAGTCTCCAACATGTCTTCGACCAGAAAAATCTTAACATGAGGCAACGACGTTGGGTTGAGTTACTTAACGACTATGATTGCGAAATTCGCTACCATCATGGCAAAGTGAATGTTGTGGCTGACGCACTCAGTCGTAAAGAGCGTATCAAACTTCATTGTGCGAGAGTTCGTACTGATCTTCAGGATCGTATCCTCCAGGCTCAACATACTTCAGTCACCCAAGGTAACATGTACGACGAAATGTCTTGTGGTGCGGAGACTTAACTTGAAACCAAACCTGATGGGCTACTCTATTTTCTTAATCGACTTTGGATTCCTGACCGTGATGATCTTCGTACCTTTCTTATGAACGAGGCTCATAAGTCTCGTTATTCTATTCATCCTGGAGCTGACAAGATGTACCAAGATCTTCGTTATTCGTATTGGTGGCCTGGTATGAAGAAAGATATTGCTCTTTTCGTTGCAAAATGCCTCACTTGTTCAAAGGTCAAGGCTGAACATCAACGACCATCTGGTATGCTCGAACAACCAGAAATTCCTGTGTGGAAATGGGAGAGCATAGCAATGGACTTCATCACTAAACTCCCTCGTACACCCAAAGGTTTTGACAGCATTTGGGTAATAGTCGATCGTTTGACCAAGTCAGCCCATTTCTTACCTATTCGTGAGAAGTATTCTGTGGAAAGGTTGGCAAAGATGTACGTAAGTGAAATCGTATGTCGTCATGGTATACCTTTGGACATTATCACTGATCGTGATGGTCGTTTCACCTCTCACTTTTGGGATTCCTTACAAGACGCTTTGGGTACCAAGTTGAACCTGAGTACTGCGTATCACCCTCAAACAGATGGTCAGACTGAACGGACCATCCAGACACTTGAAGATATGCTCAGGGCATGTGTCATCGATTTTGGTGGCGCATGGGATTCTCATCTTCCTTTAGTCGAGTTTTCATACAACAACAGTTATCATGCCAGCATTAACATGGCTCCTTTCGAGGCACTTTATGGTCGTAAATGTCGTTCACCTGTCTGTTGGACTGAGGTTGGTGAAGCCCAGATTACTGGACCCGAACTGATCCAGGAAACCACAAATAAAATCAAACTCATTCAGGATAATCTTCTCAAGGCTAAAAGTCGTCAGAAGAGCTATGCTGATAAACGTCGTAAGCCCTTGGAATTTCAAGTAGGGGACCTTGTACTTCTTAAGGTATCCCCTTGGAAGGGAGTGATTCGCTTCGGTAGAAAGGGAAAACTAGCTCCTCGATACGTAGGCCCATTCAAAGTTCTTGACAGGATTGGAAAAGTGGCTTACAAACTTGATCTTCCACCTGAGCAAAGCAATGTTCACCCAACTTTTCACGTTTCGAATCTCAAGAAATGCTTAGCAGATGAGAACCTCCATGTTCCTCTTGAGGATGTGCAAATCGACGAAACTATGCACATTATCGAGAAACCCGTCGAGATCGTAGATACTGGAGTCAAGAAACTCAAGCGCAGTCGTATTCCAATCGTCAAGGTTCGTTGGGAATCTAAACGAGGTCCAGAGTTCACTTGGGAACGCAAAGACCAAATGAAGTCTAAATACCCACATCTTTTTTACACCAGACTCTCCAACTCCAACTTCGGGACGAAGTTCCTAAAAGTAGGGGAGACTGTAACATTACGCATTAATACTTGTACGTTACTATTATTTTGAATAAAGCGTCAAGTTTTCATTAATATATGTCTTTTAAAAATATTATTGCGATGCATTTGGAGCCCTAATACTATATTACTTATATATAATATACATATATATATAGTATAATTGTCAAAAAATAAAGTGCTTGGGCCGGGAATCGAACCCGAGCCCAAGCCGGGTCAACCAACACAACAAGCCCAACCAACTGGGCTACACAACATTTGTGATTTTTCTCCAACCCGTTATATATATATATATATATATATATATATATATATATATATTGTATTACTATACTAACAGTTGACTTAGAAAAGTCAACTGTGATGATCGATCACCACAATCAACACCTTTGGACGCATTTTTGATCCTGATATGGTATGTTTGACTGATTCATGTCTATTACGCGTCATTTACACGGGTAATTATCATCAGTTATTTCCAAAATCATGCCAATCAATCGCATCATCATCTTAAACGAGTCAACTTACCAATTCAGCGATTCAAACCTTCTCCCTATAAATTGGACCTCCCAAATCCTTCCTAACTCGCCGAAATCTCTCTCTCAATCTCCAATTTCTGTATTAATTCGTCTTTTGAAGCATTCTTGTTCGAGTTGACCTTTTCTGTTTGACCAACGATTCGAACACGATTCGTTTCTGTAAGTCCTTTATTATTGATGGGTTTTGATCTTCGGCATACACACAACAATAACCCTATGATTAATTGGGTTATTGTTGTGTAATTTGATTAATTGAATAGTTAGGGCACGATTGGTTTAATTTGGGGAAGAACACCTTCCTGAATATGTACATATATTTAAAACAGACAGAAACCAAACACAACCACTGATCTAGATCAAGTGGTGATCAAGTGGTTGTGTCTGGTGCTTTTGAGCTGGCCCACGCGGGTTCGATTCCCAGCATCATCAGAGTTTTTTTTTTTTTTTTTTAACATTCAAGCTTTATATATAATTACTTGTATTTTAAAATTAGTTTTAAAATACTAAAACGACTTTATAAATTCTACAAAATTATTTTATGTTAATCTAGTAGAAAAGTTTAACATACAATTTTTAGTTTTCCAAAAATTATTTATTTAATATATATAATAAATAATTCAAGTTTATTATATTTTATTTATAAAACTCTATAAAAATATCAAAACAATTATATAAATTTCCACAAAAATTATTCTGAGTTTATATAACATTAAACTTTTCTGAAATGATTTTTATTTCTAAAAAATCAATTATTTAATAATTTTAATCAATTTTTGTTAGTTTTAATCATAAATAAATCATAATAAATTCATTTTTCAATATTTTTGCACCAAAATTTTATATAAATTATTTCTGATTATTTGGAACAGAAATACAATTTTTAAATTAATAATTCTGTAAATTTAATATTTTTAAATATTAAAGTTATAATTTGACAATTTGTAATAAATAGATTTAATATTCTATTTTTAAGAAAATAATTTTATAAAAATTATTTTCATACTTAAAACTTTATATTGTGACCATCTTTAATTTAAAATTTACAAAAAGACTTTTGTTTATTTAATTATCAAATTTCTCTTATTTATTAAAAATTTTATTTATTAATCCAACAAATGTTTATCCCCAAATCGAAACCCTAGACATTACTTGTAGACTAGATAGACTTAGACTTATTTGTTACCTTATACATAGGGTAACAAATCTAGAGACACCTGTACCTGGGCCGGGCCCCACAAAGGGTTGAGGATGGGATGAGGAAGTCAAATGTCGAGGTACTATAAAAGGAGAAATCCCTTCTCCTTTTATGGGCATCCGATATTCACTAAGACTTCCATTAAAAAGACTACGAGTTTCTCGTACCTTTTTCAACCCCTTGTTTATTATACTAACGTTTAGAGGCTCGGCTCTTCTAATCGGTGGTCTCTTAAACTCCTTGGTCTTGTCCTTGGACCTATACATTTTCATAAACACGCTTCTTTATAAAACCCCGTAGAATCACTACCAAGATCAGCGTCAACCCGGTGATCTAGGATCTGTGTTTCTTCATCGGCACCATCTGTGGCCTTACCACAACAAATCTCTAATAAAACAGATTTTATCTACCATTTCTCGTGAAAAAAAAATGACAAACTCACCACCCAAAGTCTATACTCCTTCTAGGGTCGTCGAAGACATCACTGACATTACCCAGGACCACAAACAGCAGCAGGTGATCATGACGACGGCCAAGACAACGTCGTCATCATCCCTCGAACCATAGACTTTCAAGCTGGCGAGCCAGCACCTCCCACTCAGGAGGGGATAGATGCCTTAAACAACGACTGGTACGAACGACAGAGGCAACTTCTAGATGCCCAGCTTGAACGTCGCAGGATAACCGTCAAAGCCATCATGGAGTCTTCCTCCAAACGACCTACCAGAACACTGGATGCTGCCCGTCACGGGGAAGGTCCAGGGAAACCACCTGCCGACCAGGCCCGTGCAGTGCACAACCAATTCGACGACGAAGACTATGAAGAAAGTTCATGGGAGGATGATGCATCCAGGGACTACCGTCGTAGCCCATACTACCACCGGGAACGGCTAAACAGGTACAATAATGACGCAACCACCAACCTGTCGCTCCCATACAGGCCAGCTGCCTTTGCCGACAAGTCCAAATTCACGAGACACGTCTCTAAAGCCCCAATACCACCCAGACAATGCCTTCCCGTGAACGTCAAGTTATATGACGGGCTCACAGACCCAGATGACCACCTCGACATATTTAATCAAGTCGAGGCCATCACCGGGTGGACATTACCCGTCTGGTGCCACATATTCGCCGGAACACTCACGGGTGCGGCACGGGTATGGTTCGATAACCTCACCACAGGAAGCATCAACAGCTATGAACAGCTGATCAAAAAATTATCTCTACACTTCAGTCAACAACGTCGCCACAAGCGCGACAAAAGTCAAATCCATCTCTGCAAATGCAGAGATAATGATCCGCTCGAAGACTTCATCATACGTTTCAACAAAGAAGCACTCCATCTAGGAACCGGGGACGAGGCAACTCGAACCTCCTTCCTAGCAAACGTCAACGATGACAACCTATAGAACACTCTTCAGGGGAAAGATGGCATCCCAGATTCATCGGAGGAGGTTGTCCGAATCTCCAAACTGTATGCTGGAAACAAAATAACAATCCACCAAAACCAGCGAGGAAATACCAGCAACAACCGCAGCCGCAATAACAACCGCTCGTCCGTCTGGAACCGCATTTCAGGTTCCACCGACGAGGGGAGTTACACAACTTCTGGCGACGCCGAAAACATCATCGGAAGCAAACAGACCCGCGACCAGCGGAATAGCGGTTGACGAAATCAAGACTCGACTCCCCTCACCAAAACGCCATCTCAAGTACTATCTCAAGTTCTTACAACCGAAAGGTAACGTTTAAACTCCCAAAACCCATGGGAAACAAACGTAAAAATGTAGGTACCACCATATTTTGTGATTTTTACAAATGTGTGGGCCACGATACCGACAACTGCTATAGCCTCAAAATGGAAATAGAGGCAGCCCTCCGGTCAGGAAAATTGACCAACCTAGTCAAAAATGTCCGAGCCGGCGCACGTCGGCAGGACGAACCAGCTAAAGCAATCAAGGACATCAAAACACATCATGTCCAGGCAACCTACGGCAGACAGTGTCACATGACGCGTAGCACCAAGCGCAAGGTCAATTCTGCCGGCCTGGCAACTACGTCGCAACAACTAGAAGCCACGACGTCCCAAAATTGGAAAGAAGCCCAAGTCATCCTCCCAGCAATACCAGGAGGCGCAGGTTCAACAATCCCACTCATCATCACAGCACTGTTCGGTCACTATCGCACTTACAAAATGATGTGCGACGGCGAAAGCAGTTTTGACATCATGTACCAACAATTCTTCGACCAGCTCGAAGACGAAGACAAAGCACGTCTCCAACCAGATCCACCTGTCGCAAGCTTCTTCAACGAAGTTATCCATCCCATCAGAAAGTTTGACTTTACCGTCACGCTTATCGATGGGACCCATACTCGCTCGAAGACTTACACATTCCACGTCATTCCAGCCAATTCCTCATATGACATCTTACTCGAAAGGCAAGGATTAGCAAACTTCAACAGCATGACATCGACCCCCCCCCCACCAGATTATGAGTTTTCCAACAACCACGGGGATCGCATACATCAGAGGCAACCAATAATGCCTCATGACAACTGAACCAGCGGCTGCCACCCCACCGACTAAGTCAACCGCTGCAGAAAATGAAAAGTGGGTACTCAACCCCAGCTTCCCAGAACAAACCATCACCCTGGGACACACTCTGTACCCCCAGGTACGCATCCACTTAAAGCAATTGCAAGTAAAAAACAAGGATGTTTTCGCCTGGCAATCGTCCGACATGATCGGCGTCCCACGGGATATAGCGGAACACCTACAAGGATGTACGACCAGTCGCCTAGAAAAAGCGTCCCCTAGGCCCAGACAGAGTAAAATCCATGAATGAGCACAATGACCTGCTCGAAGCAGGCATCATCCGCAGGTGCAGCCATCAAACATGGGTACCAAACCCGGTCATGGTCCATAAAAAGAATGGGTCCTGGCGCTTGTGCGTCGACTACAAGGACCTCAACAAAGCTTGCCTAAAGGACCACTACCCACTACCAGAGATCGACCAGAAGGTAGATTCCTTAGCGCTATTTAAATTCAAATGTTTCCTCGACGCTTACAGAGGATATCATCAAATCCAAATGGCCTATAAAGACGAAGACGAACCGCCTTAAGGACAAACAGAAGGGTTTATTGCTACACCAAAATGCCCTTTGGCCTAATAAATGCAAGCGCAACCTATCAGCGCCTAATGGACTAGGGCTTCATCAACCAGATTGGCATCAACCTGGAAGTATACGTCGACGATCTGGTCATCAAAAGCCGCGAAGAGGACACTATGCTATTGGACATACAGCGCACATTTGATAAATTGCGCGACATCAAAATGAAACTCTACCCAGGCAAGTGCTCCTTCGGAACCGAAGAAGGGAAGTTCTTGGGCGTAATCGTCACCAACGGGGGCTTCAAGCCAAATCCAGAAAAAGTGCAAGCCATCCAGCGCATGCCATGCCCCAACTCAATAAAAGACGTCCAGACACTCATGGGAGGCCTGGTGGCCCTCAGCCGCTTCTTGTCAAATTATGCGCCCAAATCTTTCCCTTTTGTTCATACACTCCGCAGTGTACTAAAAAGGACACAGTTCCGCTGGACCCCAGAGACGGAAGTGGCTTTTCACGAAATGAAACAGTGTTTGACCTACTTACCGACTCTTACAGCACCTCTACCAGAAGAACCACTGCCACTATACCTAGACTTGGTCATTTTGCTAGGGAATGTAGGAGTCAACATGGTACACCTATAATTACCTATCCAAATCAAAGGTCTCAGACCAACACTTATCAAAATTCCTATAATACCCCTGGACCAAATGTGCAAAACACTGCTCATTTTGGACAGTCCTCAAACACTGTTCCTGTCCAGTTTGTCCAAACCACTGTTCCTCAGATCCACTATGTGCAAACACCTGTTGCTCAGGCACCTGTGCCAATGGCTGCTGCTTCATCCTCTGCTCCTGCAGAGACCAGTCAACAGAGTTTCTTCACACAAGGCTTTGTTGATTGGAGCAGTCTACCAGATGAGTTAACAGATGAAAATTTTGCACTAGTTGCCAAAGCTGAAAATGAACCAGAAAATTTTTGTTTCATGGCTATGGTAGAAGAAGTTGAATCTGAGGAGGTGGTTACTGAATCTAAAGTTGTGACTGATGATGTTGTTGATGAAGTAGTTGCAGGTGAAAAACTTGAAGAAGAGGTTGTGAATCTCTCAGATCCCTGGGGTGCATCTGATGATTGTAAGTGCAAGTGTGATTGTGCATTGATGTCTGCTGCTAAGGTATCTCCTCAAATTCTTAAAGATTTATGTTCTGACAAATGTGTAATAGCATTTGCTAACATCAAAGAGGAGAATGAAAACCTTAGAAAGAAAATTTTAGATGATGAAGTTAAATTTGAGAAACTTTCAAAAGAATTAAAAACAAATTTAACTGAAAAAGAATCTGAAATAAGCAGCTTAAAACATGAAGCAACCATAACCAAAGACCAGCTCCAAACTATGATAACAAAATATCAGAGTTGTAAAAGTGAGCTTGAGTCCACCCAAGTTGAATGTCAGAAATGGGTGGGATCATGTAGAGGTTTTGTAATGCTACTCAACAAACGAACCAAAAGTCATGTGAAGTTTGGTTTTGGTTTTGAAACCACTGCTCCAGCTTTTGAAAACACTGACAAAAGGGATCAAAAGTTAGTTGAGATAGTACCAACAAATTTTAAGGGTCAAGATATTAAAATCACTGAACCCAATGGTAAGAAAATTGTTCTAGAAAAACCAGAAGGTTCCTCATCATTCACTGAACTTGAAAATTATGAATTTAAACCTACTTGGTCTGATGAGTGTGGTACTCTTGAGAACTTTAAACCTGTTAATTTCAAAACTCCTGAGGGAAAGACAGCACCTCAGGCAAAGATCATTCCCTTGAAAAACCTTCCAGCAGATGCTCAAACATCTTCTGAAAAGAATATTGAAAAAGGGAAAAAGAAAGAAAAGTCTGTCCACTTGTTCTGTGATTTCTGTGAAAAGAAGAATCATGTTACTAAAAACTGTTTTCT
The DNA here is from genome assembly GCA_028751855.1 of Ambrosia trifida. Lineage (NCBI taxonomy): Eukaryota > Viridiplantae > Streptophyta > Magnoliopsida > Asterales > Asteraceae > Ambrosia > Ambrosia trifida. Next base: position 18,440,394 of record CM054122.1, on the reverse strand, counting down.
TCTAAAAGCATATAATATTAACAAAGGAACAAGTGCATGTGATTCCAAAGCCACATGTTCAATATGTGGGAAAAAGAATCACAAAACCAAAGAGTGTCTGTATCTCAAAAATTTTGATGTCAAAATACAAGAGTACAAGGCTAAAACTCTTGCAAGTCAGGTGGTGAGTACTTCAAAAGGAAAGCCCAAACAGACCTTCACACCAGTCCAAACATCTGTTACCAAAAGTCTTGAAAGATCTGCTCCCAGGGATGTCCAAGTAACAGATGCTCCACCCACAAGCAAGTACCCAAGAGGATATGGACAACCACCATGTCATAATCTGTCACATGTTTATGAGGAACCGAAAAGACCTTCTAAACCAAGAGTGAACAGAAATCCCTATGGGTATTATCATCTGTCTGGAAGTGATCAAACAGCTGTTGCCCCAAGTGTTGGCATTCAAGCACTTGCAAATGGTCAGCAACAGTTGTTGAACTTGATTCAAAAACTAGTTCAAACCACTGATCATCTTCCAAAGCTTGAGTCTGAAAAGTCTGAGGACCCATCCAAAGCCAACTTGGCTTTAAACACTCACCAAAACTAATTCACTACTGCTGTGCAGGGAGCTTCTGCTTGTTTAGATAGTCTTTGGTATGTAGATAGTGGAGGCTCCAGGCACATGACAGGATGTAGAGCCCTTCTTCTGGACTTCTTAGCTCATGGAGGGGGTGATATATCCTTTGGTAATGATTCAAAAGGTAAGGTGTTGGGTTCAGGGACTGTTCAGGCTGGGAAACTCAAGTTTGAAAATGTCAATCTTATTGATAATCTTAAATTTAATCTCCTTAGTGTTTCACAAATGAGTGACAAAGGTTATGGCTCATTCTTCAAAATTTGCAGCCAAAGTAGATTGTGGTTATTTTCTGGGATATTCTTCTACTGCCAAGGCCTATAAAGTGTTTAAAACAAGGACCAAGACAATAGAAGAAACTCTGAATGTAAAGTTCAATGAACTTTCATCCCTAAAAATCCCAGCAAATCCTGCTGAGTTGTTTGATTTAGATAAATTCAAATTTGAAGATATCACTGTTAAAACTAACAATCCAGGTAGTCCACAATCTCCACAACAAGATTACAGAACAGATGTTGTGATCCCCAGTCACTATAAAATCTATTCTGCATCAGAGGAAGCAGCTGTTCAAAACAACTGTCAAAACTCTGTCACAGCTGAGTCAGCCACTGTTGGCCAGTCTTACCCTCAAACCACTGCTTCACCTCTCACAACCACTGCACATTCATCTGTTGACAAAAGTCAAACATCTGTTGACAAAAGTCAGTCCAGTTTTAAACCACTTGGACCCATTCCCCCACTTCCATTTCAAACATCTGATGGCACTACAGAAGTGCAAACAGATGTTACAATAGCAAAGTCACCAAACCTCTGTCCTTCACCTCAAAATGCCATCATACCATATCAGGGAGATCTAATCTGCCTAAGAGCTCATCCACCAGACCAAATCATTGGCAACATCAGAGAGGGTGTGCTAACAAGAAGCCAATCCTCAAATATCTGTCTTTTTGCAGGGTTTCTATCTCTCACACAACCTGTCAAGTACCAAAAGGCACTAAAAGACAACAGTTGGGTAGAAGCTATGCAAGAAGAGCTCCTTCAGTTTAAAAGACAACAAGTATGGGAACTTGTACCACTGCCTAAGGATGTTTGTCCAATAGGTACAAAGTGGGTCTTCAAAAACAAAACTGATGAAAGGGGTATAGTTGTCAAGAATAAAGCCAGGCTTGTGGTTCAAGGCTTCAGACAAGAAGAAGGAATAGACTATGATGAAACCTTTGCTCCTGTAGCAAGGTTAGAAGCTATCAGACTCTTTCTAGCCTTGCTGTCAACCACAACATCAAGGTGTATCAGATGGATATCAAATGTGCCTTCCTATATGGCAAAATTCAGGAGGAGGTCTATGTATGTCAACCACCTGGTTTTGAAGACACATTCCATCCTGATCATGTCTACAAGCTTAATAAAGCTCTGTATGGACTCAAGCAAGCACCAAGGGCCTGGTATGAAACTCTTTCCACTTTTCTCTTATCCATTGGTTTCACAAGAGGTAAAATTGATAAAACCTTATTTTTGAAATGGAGAGGGAAAGATTTAATGATTGTTCAAATATATGTGGATGACATCATTTTTGGATCCACATGTAACAAAATGTGTGAAGAGTTTAGGGAACTCATGACAGCAGAGTTTGAAATGAGTGCTATGGGTGAACTTCAGTGTTTCCTTGGTCTCCAAGTGAAACAGCTGCAAAATGGAACATTCATTCATCAAAATAAATATGTGAAAATTTTGTTAACTAGATTTTAGATGAATGACTGTAAGCCATGTAGTACACCCATGAGTACAGTCAAGCTACTCACTATTGATGACAAGGATGAACTGGTTGACCAAACACATTACAGATGCATGATTGGGTCTTTATTGTACTTAAATGCATCTAGGCCAGACATTATGTTTGCCACTTGTGTCTGTGCAAGATCCCAGGATTCACCCAGAAGGTCAAACCTTATGGCTACGAAAAGGATATTCAGATACCTAAAAGGTGCTCCCACACTTGGTATCTGGTATCCTGCTAATGGAAACATTGAGCTTTCAGGTTATTCAGATAGTGATTTTGCTGGCTGTCACACCACAAGGAAGTCTACATCAGGAGGGTGCCAATTTCTAGGGAATGCCTTTGTCTCTTGGCAAAGCAAAAAGCAAGCAGCTGTTTCTACCTCAACAGCTGAGGCTGAATACATTGCTACTGCAAGCTGTACAGCCCAGCTCATGTGGCTCCAAAATCAATTGCTGGATTTTGGGATAACTGCACTAAAGACTCCACTCATGTTGGATAGTCAAGCTGCTGAAAATATCATCAAGAATCCAGTCTCTCACTCAACCACCAAACACATAGACATCAGACATCATTTTGTCAGGGATAGCTATGAAAAAGGTTTGATTTCTCTGCACCATGTTCCAACAGAGGATCAGTTAGCAGATCTGTTGACAAAAGCTTTAGACACATCTACCTTTACAAATCTGATTTCTAGAATTGGTATGCTAAACATGGATTAAACAACACAAATGTTTTTAATAAAAGCATTAAAATGTTTCAGAAAATCAAAATTCATCCATAAAAATAGCCTTTTGGTTGAAAAATCTGTTAAAGATAAAACAACCACTGTTTCATCCATTCTATCCACTGTTAAGTTGAAAAATCTGTTTCAAACCTCTGATCAGATAAAACAACTGTTTTATTATCTATATATATATATATATATATATATATATATCTATACATATATACATATATCTATTAAAAAAAAAGGAAGGTGCTGTTAGCATCAGCACTTTGGTAAAACAACAGCTGATTGCATCAGATGATTGCCAAAACAGTTGTACACCACCAGATGTTTAACCATCAGATGTTTGCCACGTCTTCTCCTACAAGCAGAGTTTTGGCCACATCAGCGGTTTCACCAGAGCCTATAAAAACCCTGTTTTATCACAACAGTCGTTACACTGTCTCATTGTATTTAAAATACTGAAACCGCCTTCTTCATTCTCAAACCCTTAATCTAATTCCACTCACTCTCACATTCGGAATCTATTACAATGGATCTTCAAGCTAAAGCCACCCACAATTACCTCCCATATCTGGTAAAAACAGATGAAAACACTCCATTCCATTCCACCATCGACATCATTTTACAATCCAAATACCTGACAATCCTAACCGCTGACGCCCCTACCTATCTTGATACCCTCCAAGAATTCTGGTTGAATGCTGAGTTTCTACTTCAAGACAAAAAGCCTACTTCCATTATCTCAAAAATTGGAGAGACAAGTATCGTCATTACCCCTGAACTCATATCCACAACCTTCTCACTTAATGACCTGTCAGGTAAAGACTCTTTCCCTAAGGCAGAGCTTCACACAGAGTGTCAGGAAAGAGGTTATGATGCACAGATGACTGGGTCAACACTTTTCAAAAAGTTTTTCCCACCAGTCATGAAATTTTTCTTTCATACCCTCCTTCTCTGTGTCTCTGCTAAGTCCACTTCCTTTAATGAAATCCCATTGAGGATTTAGTATTTGGGCTATGCTATGCTGTCAGATTCTGACTTCAATTTATCCCAGGGACTGTTTATGGACTTAGTGTCAAATGTGAAAGCCATAAAGTCTGGGTCTAATAATGCTTTTTTTAATTTACCCAAGAATTTTGAGTGTAATCCTTCAAAAGGTTTTACCTGAAATAGATTTTAAAAAGGGTGAGTCTATGCAAATGAAGAGTCTAACTGATGAAACTTTCACAAGAATGCTGGGTTCAAACACCCAAGAAAAAGTATCAAAAGTGTCAAAAGTTTCCAAAACACAAACAAAGAGGACTAAGACAACAAATGTTGTCCAAACCTCTGTTGTTGAGCCCACTGCTCCTGGTGATCATGGCACTACATCCAGTGCTGTGAAACCCACACAAGCCACTTCCAAAAGAAAACGTCCATCCACAAAAACCACCACTCAACCAAAAAGGGGACTTCTGGAAGATGAGATACCAGAAGATAACCCTGTTGCAACACAAAAGCAACTAGAAACCACTGTTGTTACTTCCTCACAACAGTTGGTAATATCTCAACCTGTCCAAACTCCTCATGCATCCTCACAAAAGGATCATGTTGTAAGCCAAGGGGAAACACATCATGATACATTTGAGTCACTTGGCCATATGTTCACAAGCCCCTCTCCCAGGGCTAATTCTCTTTTTACTCCTCCACCTTCACCATCACATGTTCCACAAACCATGCAACCTCTGTTTGAGGCTATTGAAAAAACTCAAGAAAATCCCAGTTCCTCTCTTTCACCTATCAATGAGAGTATACCTTCACAAGTGACTGGGACTGAGGAAATTCAATCAGTTATCCCACAAGCAGAAGAGGAGGTTACACCCCTAGAGTTCAATGCAACTCTAGGTGAGTTTTCAAGTGGAGCAGCCACTACTGATGTAGAGACCATTGTCTCACAACAGGACAGTGGTTACATAACTAAGACTCCCTTGAAGGCAACAACTGATGAGGCCACTATAGTGTCCCCAAAATCAGTTGGAAGTCCCCAGAACCAAGAAAAAGGGGCATATGGTTCTCATCCTTTGGACTCACCTCCTAGGACTAAACCAGTTACAACTACCACTGGTAGGAATCCAGATGATCCTATTAACTTAGGTGATGGGTTAAAATACCAAGAATTGACGGCCAGAGTACAGTCAATAGAAACCTCTGTTGCTGATATCAAATCAGATATCAAGACAATATTGGGATCATTGGCTACTTTTACCAAGAGTCAACCATCCACAACTGATATTGCTAGTGGGCTATGGAAATCTGTTTATCCCATCATCATAGCTCACAGAAAACTAGCAGATCAGATTCATGAAACATATATGGCTGAGATTAGAAATATGGTGGATGCTAGGTACAAAGATACTCATGCTGACATTCAAGCCATTAAAGACCATCTGCTGAAGACCACTGGCTCTGCCCCAACCATAATTCTCAGAGATGAAGATGATGATGACTTCTCTGCTGATGATGCCAAAAAGGGGGAGAGTGGCAGAGATAGATTGCCAAAGCTAGATTGCTTTGGTTGTCCACCCTCACAAAAGGGAAAATCAAAGTCTGCCAACAAACTAGGGTCTACCCAAACAGCACCACAACAACAACAAACCAGCAAAGCTAAAGAAGTGGACAACTCTGCTAATGAAGAAGCTGAAAAAGCTACTGAAGATAAGCAAAAGAGGGCTGACACTTTGGAAGTCAAGGCAGAGGCTTTGATACAAAAGAAAAGGGAACAACAGCAGGAAGTTGAAGATGTGGGTTCCTCTAAAAGGAAGAAAATGCCTGCCAAACATATCAGACAACCACCATCCAAACTGGCTGTTAAAACCACTGCTGTCAAAACCACTACTGCCACCCAAACCACTGATACCACCACAACATATGAACCTGGCACCACTACCACCAAACCAATATCTGAACCTACAACCACATCACCACCTAAATCCCAAACATCTGATGGTCCTACTAAAGTGCCAACAGATGTTAACACCACCACTGCCTCTACACCACCATCACCAAAAATCTTGTACAAAAGGAAGAGGAAATCTGCCTTTGTTGTAAAGGATGAAAACATTCACACATCACCACTTACCACTTCAACCACACAATCTACACCCATATCAGCCATTCCACTTTCATCATTCTCACCACACACATCATGTTGGATCAGTATTGCTCTTTTGTGTGAACTTGCTAGTGAACACTTAGGTGTTTAGCAAGTTCTTGATCAGTGATAGCACAGCGGAATGTTATGAGTTTAAAGCTACACTTATCAACAAGAGTTATAACTCCCCCTGGATTGAAAAACTAATAAATGATAAGTATTTATCGAGAATCTAAGTTTTGAATGAGAATGAAACACTTAAACAGATTCTCAATAAATATGAAACGGAAATAACAATAATATGTGTTGAAGGATTTCTGTATTAAAATCAATGTCTAAAACAAAGGGATGAACCCTTCTATTTATAGACTTTACAAATACATGAACCTTGCCCAAAAGCAAGTTCAGAAACAAGTTGCAACAAGTTGCAGCATTGGAACTTGTACATAAAGCAAAAGTAATACTAAAGTAATAAACTACTGATGTAAAAAGGCGGTGGAAAAGATCTTCACATAAGTGCTGATGAATGACAAACTACTGATGAGTAGTTTGTCTTTAGCAGTTCTTCAGTAGAAGTGTCTGGTTTGAACTTCAGAACTTCTGATGACTTTTCTTCTTCAGCACTTGTGGAATCTCTTCTTCAGCAGTTTGATCTTTCTTCTTCAGCAGTTCTATACTTAGAATATTTTGACAGAAGTGAATTAGACTAAGGTTTACAAAAGTGGTTTCACCAATCCTTTTTGTCCTAACACATCACAATTCACTTCCCATAGACCACCACCAACCATCACACCATTGGCTGTTCAGTATCCCTTTAAACTTGATCTACTCAAGGGGGAAATGCAATCCTTCTATAATACTAAACAACCATCTGAAAGATCTTTCCCTTCTCTTCCACATTTTCCTGTTCCCCTAAACATAGACACATATCTAAAATACAAGGTTGAACAGGCTGATGCCATCATAAAAGAGAAATGCAAAGGGAAAGATGACAGGATTGCTCAGGGCATCCATTCAGCAGAGCTTAGCAAATTGAGAAGGATTGAAGATTTTGCTAAGACCTAGGGCAACTCCATGTCTACCATGCCTCTCAGCAGTGACATGGAAAGGGAGGTTAGGGAATCACTTCTTGAACAAATGTTGGCAACCATGCCTTATAAAGCAAACAAGAAACAGTTTGCAGGTTGGACCACTCATGCTCTTAGAGAAGAACTCTTAAGAATTGAAGAGATGGCCAAGAATCCCCCAGCTAAGGTCTCTGCCCCTGATTTTAGTAAAGGCAGAGATCCAGCCAGAGCCTTGAAATTCAAAAGAATGAGACAAGAAATTGTGGCTGCTGACTATGGGGAGATGAGGTTAGTTGCAAGGTGGTCTGAGCTGAGGTTGGTTGAAACATACAAGAAAACAGGAAGAAAACAGGAAGAAAGATCCTAACCTGCCCAGAAAACATGTCTACTCTGATGAACCACTGATGAAGAGACCTCAACAGGCTTTTACATTAGACAGCCTACTTGATACTTCTGATCTATCAGCTGCTGCTAGAAGACAATTCAAGAGAAAGAAAGAAATGTCTGAAGAAGATCAGAAGAAGTTTGCTGATACTTATATAAAGGAGGGCCACTTCAATCAAGTACACTTTTTCTCAGATCCCATTACTGAAAAGCTCAGAGAACTCATTGGGAGACCTCCATCACCAAACTCATCTAGAATAAAAGTGCATCTCAGCAAATCCTCTGACTCAAAAATTCTAAAATGGAAGGTCAACAAAGACACCCATGAATTGACTTTGCTCAGGTCAGATGGAGAAGCTCAAAAGCTAAGCATGGATGATGCATATAGCCTGTGTGAAGATGACCTCCAAACACTGCTGAACCTTAAGCTTGAAAGAGATGCAGAAGACCTCTACTCTTTGAACTTTGAGTTACAATTCAAAGGTCAAATCAGAGAAAGTCTGATGAGAAATAAAGATCAAGAATAAAGTCTAGTTTTGGCATCATCTGTTCTAGGGGGAGATTGTTGGGTCTGCTGACCTGAAGAAGAACAGATGATTGAAAAGCCAAAATATACTAACCGTTGATCCACATAAATAAACAGTCTTTACAACATACTCTTCCCAAAAGACTGTTGACCCTAACAACTGTTCCACCCAAACAACTGCTATGACAATTGCTGCTACAAAGGACTGTTGGATAACAACTGATAGAGAACAACTGCTGACCAAAGGTCTGATGAAGAACAACTGCTGATCAAGTACTGAAGACTAAAGGTCTGTTGGAGCCAACAGCACTTAGGCTCCAACAGATGATACAAGACCATCAGAGTTTTCCCTCAACAGTAGTTTACCTTACAGTGTTTTGTAATATAACAATAGTTTGTATAGGGCAGATGTTTTATGTTGTTATTCTGTTAGAGGTCACTATCTTAGGTGACGTCAGCCCAGGTCACCAGTGGTTTAGATTTGTCTATAAATAGAACAGTGCTTGTACTGTTCTATTTGTCACACACAACATTCTCTCAGACAAACAATCACTGTGTGATCAGACTGAGGGGGAGTACTTGTATTTGATTGTAATCTTTCAATTTAATGAAAGCTTTTGATTAAGAAAACATTTATTCCTTTTGTTTTGATTATAGGTTATCATTCCGCTGCACTTTCATATATATTCACGTCATTCAATTCTCATTCTACTCTAAACAAATCAAAACAATCAAACTCAGATCCTAACACCATAGTTAAGTTTACTTAACCTAAACCTGGTTGATTAGAAGGGTAATCTAGTCCTTTTATAGTTTTGTTAATCTCTGATCCAATCAATCACAATTCAATTAACGTTTCAATTATAATCGACAATAATTCATATTCAATTCAGGATTCAATTCATGATCGATTAACTATTTTCGATTGACGATCTATTCAATTCATGATTCAATTAACAATACTTTTATACGATTATAATGATGCTCTGTTTTTTTATTCGATCAACAAATTTTTTTAACGATTGATACATCTTGATTATATGTTGTTAATTAAAATCAAGGATCATGGATGTATTGTATAGATAGAAAGATCTAGATGATGGAATTTTGATTATCAGTATGGTATGAGAAGAAGAAGAAGAAGATACATAACTTGTGTTTATAGTTAATCAAGGGTTTTTCAATGTGTGTTTATTTAAATGAGTATCCGGTGTTATTGTTTTTGTAAGTGTGTTTAGGAAGTATACATGTGCGTGAACAAAACCATATATGTGCGTTTACCCATGTACAATAAACACACTTTATAATAGTTGACAAAATCCAAGCATGATCGTGCTTATTCACAAGCATGGTTGTGATCAGGAATGAGCATGGTTATGCTTGGGTGTGGCATGGGTGTGGCATGGGTGTGGCATGATCATGCTTATTCACAAGCATGGTTGTGCTTAGGAATGAGCATGGTTATGTTTTTGGTTTTATGATTTCTAACGTCGTTTATATATACATGGGTATTTACAACGTGCATCTAAACAATTACAACGTGCGTTTCAAGGCATGTGCGTTTAAATTCTACATGAAGTGCGTCTAAACATTTACAACGTGCGTTTCAAATAATGAGCATGCATCTAAAACACTCTATTATCACCAACTTCTTCTTTTACTTCTGCAACTTCTTTTAACCTAATTTTTATGTTTAATCCTTCTTCTTGAAATACAATCGAAAGTATTTGACAACTAATACGAGCGTTTATTTATAATCCTATGTTTTTCGTCTGATTAATCGTCCCGGTATAATCCTCTGTTTTTCTGATTTTTAGATTGAAACACTGATCTTACGCTTTCGTTCAATGTAATCGACTTGTTTTTGTTTTTTTTATTGTGTAATCATTCAGAATGTTTTAATCGAGTTGAAATGGCTTAAATTAAGATATGATTTAAGTATGTTGAATTAAAAGTTTCGATTTGAAAAAGTTTTGAACGTTTTTCCTAATTTACCCTTGGTTTGTTTAAGTCAGCCATGATTAAGGTTGATATTTACTATCATGCCACCGCCTACATCTAAGGGCTGAGAAGCCTTCCTACGCTTCTCACGTTATGGAAGCTTTGTACATTATCTCTCCCCCAATATAATATGTATCTCAAACTGTCTGAATTTAACAATTTATTCATTTTATAACTAATTTTTTTTTTCTTAAAAATCTGTGTTTAAATTTAAATAAAACAAAAACAGCCAATTAGAAGTGACACGCAGACAAACGGGCCACAAGTTGCGCCGCTACCCCTTTTTGTACTGCAAAACCTACTATATTGAAAATAAAACATTGGCCCTTAGCAGACGGAGAATTACTTTGCACAACCTTCTTCACACGATCGAGGAGCTTGATTGCTTGCGGGGCCAGCGCTCCAAAGGTATCAAAAGCGAAGGGCACAAACACATGCTGGTTCTCTAGACAAGCCGCTTCATGTTTATCCACTTTTTTGCTCTCGGCTTTCAAAACTACCTACCCAGCCACAAAACCCAAATCCCGGAGACCCACCAATGGGGACACCCCAGTAAGATCAATGCACGCATGCTTGCCTTGCGCCCATCCGAACACAAGAACGTCCGCTGGTCTCAGGGTGGACCGCCCGTCAAGTGGACCCGTCAAGAAATTCAAAGGAGCCTCTTTTTTGGTTGAAATCCCTGCCCTTCGTAACACATCCCATAAAACATATCTAACCGGGTCATGTTTGTATTTAAAGCCTGGCAGATCCTTACAATGTAGGGTGTGCACTCCAAACTTGTCCAAGCATGCTTTTTTACAAATCGGACACGGTTCGTTGACGGGAAACATGGGAATCATAAGTCGGTAATTGAGGACCGCTCGATATTCAATAGCTTACATATGTTGCCCGAGTCCGTCAATTGGGAGTGTAGTGAGGAAATCTTGAACATGGCCTCTTTGAGGCATTCAAACACCGCTTTCTGGTGCGAAGACATGTTAAGCTCCTCCTCCATAGTCTGAATGGCTTTACAGTTAAACGCACTTGCCAAGATTTTTTGAGGCTTTTCTAGGGCGGCGTCTTTATCCGTAAAGCCACCCACATCTACATTGGGGATAAAGCTACGAATGTTGTCCAGTGCGAGCTTGTAATCATCGTCCACCCCAACCACCCCGCTGTTCCTTAGAATGTGTTCCTGTAGTTTCCAAGACTGCGCCTTAGACGCCACATACACATATGCGGACACATCTTCCACTTAGCACAGGCCCAACCCCCCGAGCTGATCGGTAAGGACACCATTCGCCATTGAAGATCCCCAAAAAATCCCCCCCCCCCCCCACCCACACAAACAACGATATCTGTAAGCGAAAGATTTTGACTAAAACAGGATTATATGATCATACAAGTTACAAAACCAGGTGCGGAAACCCTAGCCTTGAACAAACTGATAGAAACTCAAATCAAAACACAATCAATATCATTTTCAAAGCTTTTCATAGATTAACTTTTGCATAAACTTGATTACAATGACAATACGGTTAATCTAGATCAATTACAGACACTTTCAATCTAACCTGGAACCTGACCTCAAAACACACACAACTAATAACTCTCTTACATTCACAAAAACACAAAATCTATATATAGACTCTGCACATTCGCCCAGTTGATGTGGTCGAATGTGGAGTTCTTCCACATTCGCCCATTCCAATGGTACGAATGTGTTCTTGATCAGCTTCCAATCTTCCTTCGTCCACTTATCTTCTACCTTCGCCCACTTTATCATACCTTCGACCAGTCAGCACATAATAACATATGTTAGTATCCAATCATTAGTCGCAAAACGCATCTACAAACTCCCCCTCGACTATTGATTGGATTGTCTTCTCTTTTCGTCCATTGCTTTGTTCATCAGCTTAATTCTGAGCTGTTTCTTCTGCTCATTAGTCATTGCAGGCTCAAACGTTCTCTTCACTGGTTTCGACACATTTGCCATCTTCACCGTCTTGCCAAGTTTATTCTCCAAATTACTTCCCGCATTAATATCATAAGCAAAACAAACTCCAACCACTTGAGTATACTTTCTTGCTTGAGCAGCATCTTTTGGTTCAAAGTAAATCGGATTATAGAAAAGCATGATGATGTCTTCAAACGTACAATTAATCAACCACATTGGATCAAATACATGAACATGCTTGTATTTATCCTTCCCGTCTCTCAACACTATCACCGCTTCAGCCTTTCTCCAATCATAATACCAGAAAATAAAATCAGCACTGAAATGTTGTGGCATAGGCATCAAAGGTATTTTTCTCATCACTTCAGGTGCTTTGTATATCAAAGTAACCCGCTTCAGCTTGGTTTGAGGATCAATATCCCTATGAACTTTCCTTCGGGGATATTGAGGCTTGAATCTATTCCATCTTGTTCTACTTTCCCAAACCAGCTTATCTGCACACCAACCGACATGTGTACCGCTCACTGAAGCACCTGACATAGGGAATCTGCATAGATCTCTGACCGCCCAGTACGGTAGAGTTAGCAAATCAATGAATCTGTTAAAATACAAGATCCCTGTTTCCCATTTAGCAGCTATGCACTTCAGCCTGCCCAAATATGTCCACCCGAGAGCTCTGCCTTTGAACTTAGCATTATGAAATCTATAGAAATTTCCTTGAGCTTCAGGCTTCGGTCGGTTTTCCTCCATTTCTCTCAATTTCTTCAAATAACTCTTCAATTCATCAGATTGATTTGAAGATTCTTGCTTATCAGCACCAAACACTTTCTCCACAAACTCTACACTTCTTTCCTGTGCCTTCTTCTTCGCCGAATTGTTTGGTGTCTCAGTGAAATCAGGAAATATTTCATCTTCATCTGTTTCTCTAAAATACTGAGGAAACTCTTCATGAGTTATATCTTCAACCTCCACTTCATCAATCTCAGGAGTATTCTTATCATCTGAGTGACTTCCGATATCCTTTTCAGTAATATCTGGAATCGACTCATCTACTATAAACTCCTCAAATGTTTTCCCTACTCTCTGTGCAAGTCCATCTAGAATTTCCTTTGCCACAGAAGCAGGTACTTCACCTTCTTCAAGATCAGGATCTTCGTATTCCAATTCATATCTCAAGTCATCAGTTTGGAATATCTCAGCAAAGCATCCTGTGAACTCAATGGTCCATTCTCTTCTTTCCAACATGTCTTTATACACTTGTTTAGCATCATCTGATAAAGACCTCACCTTCTCATTCCAGAAGATACTTTCATCTGAATCAACGTTCTCACCTTTCTTCTTCTTTGAACTTGATTCTCCAGTACTCTTCTTTTTGGATGTTCTCTCTTCAAATGTAAACTTTGAAGTATCATCTCCTCCATCATCATCATCATCATCACTACCACTATCATCCTCTTTCTGTCTCCCAGACCCTTCAGCATCATCATCATCATCATTATCACTCTCATCATCACTTTTCTCTGACTCTTCATCATTTTCATCATCATCTTTTTCTTCATCCGATTCAGACTGTTCAAAGTCAACTTGCTCTTCCTCTTCTTCTTTATCTTCTTCACCCTCCTTCAACTTGGGTGCAACATTATACAAATCATCAATCAAATCACTAAGGCGTTTGTTCTCAGCTCTTAGTTCTTTGTTGTCTTCTTTAATCAACTTTATCCCGTTCTTGTTTCTTGAATGTTTATCCTCAAGCTTTTTATTTTTGCTTCAAGCTGCTTAACCTTCTCATTAATCTCATCTTGATTTGATTTAGAAGCAACCACAATCTGAAGCATTTTCTCTTCATTTTGCTTAAACTTAGCTATTTCAGCTTGTTGAGCCACAATCATCTTCATCATATCATCCATTTTCTTATTCACCTGCTTCATTACATCATCATCCACAGTGACTTTCTTGGATTTGGATCTAGATGGCTCAACTTCTTTTTCCTTTCCTTTCTGAGGCTTTCTGAACATGTCAAGTACATTGTCCAGTGCAACATTTAGTTGATCAGCTGATATTGTCTCTGCCTCTTTAGACTTCTTTTGTTTCTTAGTGACCGGTGAAGATAGCTTTGATGACGTACCAGCATCGGGTACTCTTTTTCCCTTCAACAGTTGTGCTAACTCTTTCTCTCTCAACTGTTTAGTACTTGTCTTCTTAGACATAGTCTTGTGCTTAGGCTTAGACAAGTTTACTACCACAGTTTCTCCTGTATTCAATTCATCTAAGTCAACACCTAAACCTTCATCTTCAACATTCAATGATTTCTTTCTTTTCTCAGCTTCCTCAATGGATTTGTTTAAAGATTCAGACTCACCAACCATAGTGGCCTTACGTTTGGTGGTCCTAACATTCTCAGTATCATAATCCCATCGTTCTTCTACCTCAGTTTCTTCTGAATCTACAGATTCTTCATCTACCAAACCAGTACCTTTCTTTGCAGTTGATTTCTTTCTCACCTCCTGCTGCTTAGAACTTCCTTGATCAGTCTTTCCCTTACCCTTCCCTTTGGCTCCGGGATTGACTACCTGTCTCTTCCTCTTAGTGCTTGCATCAACATACACTAAAGGATCATCATTATCAGAATCACTGTCATCATGTCTTGCTCTGTTCTTGCCAGGATCAGTGTAATCCTGACTAGCTAAAGCTCCAAAGAGTCTCCTGTGAGGTGGCTTTTCATTGTCTGGCACACCTTTGTATCCTTTCATTCTCACCAAAGTACGAATGTTCATGTGATCTTGACCTAGGATCATAGTTGGATCCTTCTTCAATTCTGGATACTTGTGGTCAAAGATCATCATGAGAAATCTCGGATATAGCATGAATTGCTTCTTCTTCACACCCTTTAACATCTCAAGCATATGATCCAGTATCATCCCAGATACATTGAATGGTTTGTTGAGAGTCAACGCAACCATCATCGAACTTAGACTTTTCCTCATCACATCATAACCTCCACTCACACATCCAAATACGTGGATAATGACATGTGCAAAGTACTTGAACTGCACACTCAGCTTCCCTTTATACATAGATCCATCAGTGATCGGACCTTTGTACTTCATTCTTAAGAAACAAGCCTTCTGTTCAGTCCACGACAATTCTCTGGGATCTTCGCTCACTTCAAACTTTATCTGAAGCGCTTCTCTGATATCAGACTCTGTAATAAACATCTCCATGTCTTGGATTTTGCTCTTTATGATGGTCTGGTCATCCCAGAAATCATACTTCGCGTTCTTGTAAAAGTCTTCAATTATGTCTTTGTAGATGATAGTCGGAGTAGCTAAAGCATAGACAACTCTGCTCCTCCTCAAGAATTCAATGATTCTAGTAAACTCGACATTCTTTTCCACATCGCCAAGATAAGCACAACAGTTATGTGTTTTCTCAAACAACCAACTGCTTGAACTTGACGATTCACCTTCCTGAACGTTCTCTGGAACTGGTTCTGAAATGATATTCTCCACTGGAGTCTCAACATTCTCAGTCTGATCAGCCATCTGCACATCAAAAACAGAAACAAACGTCAAAATACAAAAACGACAAAAATTCAAAATTTTAAGGTGTTAAAGTTCCACATTCGCCCCTTTTGATCTGGACGAATGTGAAATCTTCTGGTCGAATGTAAAACATTTTTGGTCGAATGTGAAAAAGTATTGGGTTAAAAACACATTCGTCCATTATAAAATACATTCGTCCACAAAATTCCACCTTCGCCCGTTTTGTTGACCCGAAGGTGAAACCTGTTCATCCCCAAAATTTAAAAATTTTCCAATCTTGTTTTTAACATGTAATTTTGATTGAAATGTATCCTAATATGGCCGATCAACACTCGTCCATGACCAATTGTTCCTAAATTTCAATTTTCATCAGTTTTTCATAGGAATTAGGTCACGTCTATTTTAAACAATCAATTATCCCTTTGTTGTTGTTGTTAAACTAATTCCTGAATTATTCTCCCCCTAAAACTGATGGGGATTGAAATGCAATCAAAAACAATTAACAACAAACACCCTAAGACCCCCAATAATGAAACCCTAAGTCCGGTTATAAAAACGACGATTCTGATCTCGTTAAGGCTCCATTACCTGTGATATTAGTATAGAAATGATCAGTAGTTGATAGGGAATCAATTATGCAAGAACAAGGAATCAAAGCAACAAGGTTTGGTATTGAAGAAAAATTCTGAAAAATTATGAATGAGGGTTCGAACGTGGAACAGGTATATATAGAGAATGCACCTTCGCCCGTTTATAGTGGGCGAATGTAAGGTGAAATTGTATTATAAAAAGCCCACATTCGTCCATTTTGAAAACGGCCGAAGGAAAGATTTTTCCACATTCGAATCCCGTTCAACATTTTTCAAGCTGTTAAACTTCCAAAACTCAAATTTTCACTTTTTGAATGATACAAAGCCCAGATGGTGTTATCAAATCTCAGAAATTGACCATCAAACATCCCCGGTTATCAAAAATAAAGCAGAAATGCAAAAAATTTTGGATTTTCTGAAATTTTATCAAAACACACCTAAAATCTTTTTGGATTTTGTACCTTTTTGACAATAAAAGTAAAATGCAACAAAGTAAAATGCATCAAAGTAAATGAAAGCAGTAAACATTTTGTGATATCCGGTAAGAGGATCATATCAGTTTACTGAGAAATCTGAACACAGCGTTGATCTGATTGTTTTAATATTATCATTAGAAACAATATGTGACAAGGCAATTGCTGATATTGTGGTCCACGTAAGCTCACATGCAGACAATTAAGCAATGCTTTAAAATGATACGAATTAGATGTATTAGACTAACACATTGTGGTGCCCACACACACGACATACTCCCGTATCAAGTAATTGCACAAAGCTTCATCGTAACGCGTGATTATGCCAGAGTTATCCGTAAAAATTACAAAGTATATAGCACAGAGGTGTACAGGTCAGCAAACTAATGCAGCAAAGTAACATGTGCGTATACACTAGGTTGAGGCTGATATTAACCACTGATTTGCATCAGAAAGTCAATACGATGTAATAATGATCTTTGATCAATAAAACATAAAGTTCCTCAATTCGGTAACTTTCGGTTTTGGCAATAAAGCTCTTTTTGCAAATATTCTGATGAAACTAGGTCCGTAAATCAATACGACAGAAGTTTAATCAGAATATCCCGGATAACCATAACATAACGACCCGAAACCTCAGATTTTGGCAATCCTATCAAACGAAATTACGGTACTAAGACCATATGCCCATGAGGTGGTCAGCCACGAACGCGTAGTTTGTTATGTTTGTATCACTAATGCACGCAATATTTAGTCTACGAAGCCTATCAGCATATCACACGTAATCAACATACGTTTCATTATACTATACAATTCTTTAGCCTGTGTCAGATTCCCACTGATGTACTATCATTTCCTCTTTTTATCCAGGAAATCATTTTGGTTTTTCTAATTTTTAGATCTTTTTGAAATTTTTCAATGTTTTTGGTTTTTCTGATAAAATGACTCCCCCTAAAATAAAGAACATATTTTTGGGTTTTTAATTTTTCTGAAAAACAAAATAAAAATTTGAAAGAAACAATCCACTTGAAAAATAAAAACTAAAACTAAAAAGCGATAAACCGAGGTGCCGATTAGTCCTGTTTTTCTTTTATATTGTTTACTTTTAAAAGATATTCAAAGCGGGATCTATCAAAAGCTTTTGTAAACAAATCTGCACGTTGATAGTCAATATGGATTTTGACCATATCTATCAATTCCTTAGCGTAACAATCACGGATAAAATGATATTTGATCCGGATGTGTTTCGCTTTAGAATGATTTTCAGTATTTTTAGTTAAAGCAATTGCGGCTTCGTTGTCACAGTGTATATGGGTTTTAAGAAACTGCAAACCGTAATCCACCATCTGTTGTTGGATCCAGAGTACTTGCGAACAGCAACTTGAGGCTGCAATGTACTCAGCTTCACAGGTAGACAGCGCCACGGAAGTCTGTTTCTTGCATTGCAAGGTAATTAACCTGCTCCCTAAAAACTGGCAACCAGCTGTAGTGGATTTGCTATCTTTGTCACAGCCGCCCCAATCTGCATCACTGAAAGCAATAAAATCAAAATCATCATCATTAGGGTACCAAAGTCCTTTTGATGGACAACCCTTCAGATATCGAAGGATACGCTTGACCGCCGTCAGATGACTTTGTTTCGGCTTCGATTGATAGCGAGCACAAAGGCACGTTGCATACATAATATCTGGTCGAGACGCCGTCAAATACATCAGAGATCCGATGATTGCTCTGTATGTAAATGGGTCTGTCAGCTCCCCCTTAGCGTCCACTCCAATCCCGTGATTGGGTTGAATAGGGGTATCCATCGGCTTAGAGTCCTCCATCTGGAATCGGCTCAAGATGTCGGATACATATTTCGTCTGGTGAATGAAGATCCCGTCGGGTCTTTGGTCCACCTGCAAGCCAAGGAAAAACTGCATCTCCCCCATTGCGCTCATTTCGAACTTTTCTTGCATGACAGTTTCGAATTCCCTGCATAAAAGTTCGTTAGTTGAACCAAATATAATATCATCAACGTAAATCTGTACTAGAAGCAAATCATCTCCCGTCTTCTTCGTGAAGAGGGTACAATCGACGAGGCCGTGCTTGAATCCTTTGGAGATGAGATATGTACTTAGTTCCTCGTACCACTGTCTTGGAGCCTGGTGCAAACCATATAGAGCTTTGTTCAGCACGTAGACCTTATCCCGGTGGATTGGGTCCTCAAAGCCTGGTGGCTGCCCGACATAAACCTCTTCCTTGACTTTCCCGTACAAAAATGCGCTCTTGACGTCCATTTGATAAACTTTGAATTTCTTGTATGAAGCAAACGCAAGAAACATCCGAATAGCTTCAATCCGTGCTACTGGTGCATAAATTTCGTTGTAATCAATCCCTTCGATTTGATGGAAACCCTGCACGACCAATCTGGCTTTGTTACGAACAATAACCCCACGATCATCCTTTTTGCACTTAAACACCCATTTAGTGCCTATTTTCTTCCTTCCCGGCGGCAAATCCATGAGCGTCCAAACTCCCAATTTCTGGAATTGTAATAACTCCTCCTGCATAGCTTCAACCCAGGCATCTTCATTCAAAGCGTCCTTGTATGTCCTTGGCTCTACCTGCGACACATAACACGCAAACGACCAATCATTTTGACTACCAGATTTTTGAATTTTGGCATATAATGCTAAAGCACCAAAACTCTCTGGCGAGTTAACACTTTTCAGCTGCCCTCTGGTCATAACACCACTTCCAGGATCACCGATAACTTGCTCCAGCGGGTGAATACGATGAATCCGAGATTCCGGATAAACAGGTACAATAACTCCCGTCTGAGCAGTCAAGTTTTCTACAGCATCCAGATCATGACCCGTGTTTGATGATGAAGCAACATCTGGAGTTGGAGTTGGGTTCACTGGCATTGCCTCTGGTTCTTCTGCATGTTCAAGAATGACTTCTTCAAATTGTTCAACTTCAGATTCTGAAGAGTCTAGTGAAGTTGAAGCCTCTTGAAACACATCTTCCTCTTGTATAGGAGCATTGGTATCATTAGAAGCTGGTAGGGGGTTCACGGTGATTGGACGCACCAACGATGAAGTCGTCGCGTTTTCACACTCGTAAAGTAATCTGATAACAGCTTCTTCAACCAAGCTATCTAGGTTGAATGATTCAAAGAAGTCTTTGTAATCAAACATCCAATCAGGACCCGTGCCTTGCAAATTTTGAGTATATCGTTAAACTTCCACGTTAGCCCAATCCTCCACTTGACGAGTTCTCTTGTTGAATACCCGTTTGAGCGGGGTTGCATATCCAACAAAATATCCCTCCTCAGCTTTAGGACTAAACTTCTCACCTGGATTCAACATCGTGCATGGCGCCCCAAAAGGTTCTAGATACTCTAAGTTTGGCTTTCGTCGGTGTAACAGTTCATAAGATGTTTTTCCAAACTTCTTTACTGTTAGAACCCGATTTAGTGTATAATTTGCTGCATAAATCGCCTCATTCCAAAACATTACCGGAAGATTTGAATCAGCAAGCATTGTTCTAGCCGCCTCAATTAGAGTCCTATTCTTTCGTTCAGCAACACCGTTCTGTTGAGGGGTGTACGGAGCCGAATATTCATGATGTATTCCTTTGCTTTCACAAAGTTCAACCATCTTGGCATTTTTGAACTCCGTCCCATTGTCACTCCGAATTCTCTTTATCTTCACATTGTAGAGATTCTCCAATCGAGTGAACAGAACTTTCAAGTTGTCAAAGGTGTCACTTTTGTTTTGCAAACACATCACCCATAAAAATCTTGAGTAGTCATCAGTGACAACTAAACAATAAAGCTCTCCAAGATGACTTTTGCGCTTGACTGGTCCAAATAGGTCCATGTGCAATCGCTCAAGTGGCATCTCAACAGAGTTGACATCTTCACTTTGTGGGACTGTTTGTGTTGCTTCCCCTTCTTACAGCTTACACACTTGTCATTTAGATGGAAATGTTTCACGTTTACTCCATCGACAAGTCCATTTTTCACAAGTTGATTCATTTTTCTCAGATGAATATGCCCCATTCTTCGGTGCCACATTATCGATTCTTTCTCAGTCGCTTTGGATAGAAAACATGTTATTTGCCCCTGTGATGTCATCGCCTTGGACATATCAAGAATATAGAGATTGTTGACTCGAGGTGCCATCAACATTATCCACTCCTTTGGAATTTTGAAGCCCGGTTTGAGAATATAGCAGGATTTGTCATCAAAATGCACAGAAAATTGTTTATCACATATTTGACTGACACTCAACAGATTATAATCAATCTGCTTCACATAAGAAATCCGCTCAAAGCTCACTATCCCGTTACTCACGCTCCCTTCCATTGTGATATATCCACCTTTATTACCAGCGAAAGCGACATACCCTCCATTGATGTTTTTCACGTCGAACAGCAATGCGAGATCCCCTGTCATATGGCCTGAAGCTCCACTATCAACGATCCAAAGACTGCTAATAGGGCCAGCTGAAGCTCCCTGCACACAAAAGTAAATCATTTAGTTCTTTCGGGGGACCCAAGCCTGAGTCT
This sequence comes from Ambrosia trifida, assembly GCA_028751855.1. NCBI lineage: Eukaryota > Viridiplantae > Streptophyta > Magnoliopsida > Asterales > Asteraceae > Ambrosia > Ambrosia trifida. The sequence continues at coordinate 18,419,065 of CM054122.1, read as the reverse complement.
TGGGCCTTTGAATATCAGCTTTCAAAGAAACATTCTCATTCACATTTTCAACAACTTTTTGTTTTGGATCAATCTTTTTCTGATTGTTCAAAACAGTTTCCTTTTTCTCATTAACCTTAGAAGTAGAAGCTCCTAGAGTACCATTGGGTGACCAAAGTTGTTCAGATCTTTTAAGAATGCGAATCTGAGTTTTTGGATTCTCAGTCGGTTTCTGAACATTGTTAACAAATGTAACTTTCTTGGTTTCCTTATCTGAGTTAACAGACTTAGGTCCAACATTTGATTTGACAATCGGTTTTTGTGGAACCTTTTGCCTATCAATTGTTGCGTTCACCACAGGCTTTCTCCATGATTGTTCCATAGCAATCCGATTTCTTTGATCATATTGAATTGGACGATTGTTCCTCATTTGATGAAAATTGTTTTGATTATAAAACTGTTGTTATTGAGGAACAACTCGTCTGTGTGGTGGAACATAATGATCAATCGGTTTTCTCATGGAATTTCTCACTTCAACCTCATGTCTTTTATGCCTTACATATGGACATTGAGCAAGTAAATGCCCACGTTCCCCACATTTAAAGCATTTTCGGTACTCTTCAAAAACATATTGAGCATTTGGTTGAGCAAATGATCTAACAGGATATTGATCATTGTACTGTTGATTTCTCAAACTCTCAGGAAGTGGTCCTTTTGAGTAAATAGGCTCATGAAAATCATTAGCTCTGTTTTTGGGTTTAATGAACTCTGTGACATGGATCTTTGGTTCTTGAGGAACATCCAAATACAATTTCTTTAAAATTTCTGGTGGAATCTCATTTGTTCTCTCATGTTTTGGAAACCAAATGGTGCTTTCTTGCCAAATCTTTTCAAGTTTAGCATAGTTAACATTTTTGATTGGAAATTCCTCATCAGCGATGATTTTATCAGATCCTTCCATCCGATAAAACACCTTGACAGGTTTGTCACATGGTTCATTTTCAACATCTTTATTCTCAAGATCTTTGTTAATCACATTCTTTTCAGACTTTTTCTCACGATGAACATTTACCATCGGATGCACATGTTGAGATGGTGAAACTGGTTCAGTAGTAATGATGTGATTTTCTTTTGGAATTTCACAAGCATTAACAGTTTGAACATTACCAGTCTCATCACTCTCTGAGTCTGAATCCACACTTTCAGCATAAACACCCTCATCATTCAAGCCTAAAATCGGTCTCACATCGGAATGAGGATCACCAATACTCGAGGTATTAGATTCAATTTCCGATAATGAGTCTGATTTTACCGAGCTCTCCGGTATAACTTGGTGATAGTTATGATTTTCAAAAAGAACCGGAGATGGCACAGACTTGTAATTAGTGGTGTTATCATCAATGATATGGTCTACCACATAAGCAATATGCTTATAACTTTCCAACTTTTTGTTTACTTTCTCAGCAAAGCATTTTATGACTGCCATTTCCAACTTGGTATTTTCAATTTCATTGATATAGTTGTTAATTGCCAATTGTTTTAATGATAAAGTATTTTTCAAGTCGGAAATGTCCTTTTTGTAGCCATCTAATACCTTGTTGAAAGCATTCAACTCTTTGCGAGTAGATTGACTGTTTATGATAGCACTATCACGTTGAATACGGAGTTGTTTATTCTCCTCAGTCAATCTATCACATGTGCCACAATATTTATCACTTTTAATATCAATGCTAGACTCAGAACTTACAGGTTTTGGCGGATCAGTCATGGCCATCAACGCGAAATGAGCTTCCTTTCCAGTAAAGAATTTGGAATAGTCAATCTTGGTGAAAGCGTCATCAGCAATGCACGACTTCCTCGTCATCAGAAAATCCGCTTCTGCTAGCAACTGATCAATGTCATCATCAAGTGATGTAACACTTGCTTCCGTATCCGATTCACTGTCTGAATCAGAATAAACCGATTCACACTCCTCAGGAACATCAGAAACAGTATCAATCACCACTCCAGATTTAGCTTTTTTTTCAACCTTAACCTCAACAGGTTCATTCTCCACATCCATCTCAGCCTCAGACTCATCACTTTCACACTCAGTTTCTTTCTTTTCATCCACCGTCACCGACTCTTCAATATCAACCTTGCATGCAACGCAAGCCACATTGCCACCAGTAGTAATTTCCTCCACTCCTATTTGCAATCCCGACCAATCAAACCTTTCATCTTGTTGAGTCACCAATACTTGATTCTGACTCGTGTTCTGTTGTGTCTCATTCGGTGTAGTGATCGGTATAACTGTTCGGTTAGGAGATTGGTTTTGGATCTGGTTTGATGTGTTAGGTTGTCTGTTTTGGTTGTTGTTAGAATTATTTTGACGGTTTTGGTAATTGTTGTTGTTTTGGTATGGAACTCGGTTTTGGTTTTGTTGTTGACGGTTCTGGTAGCTTGCATTGAATGGGTTTCTATTACCTTGTTTTGGTGGCTGGGTGCATTCATGTTTAAAGTGACCTTTTTCTCCACAGTTAAAACAAGTAACTTTCTCCTTGTTGAACCCGTAGGTTGTGTTAGGAGAAGTTCCCAAATCTGTTCTACCTGTCTTTTCAATAAACTCCGTTGCTCTTCTCATGATGCTTGCAAAAGCCCATTGGATATCAATGAGTTCCATCTCTTCCTTGTCGATCTGTGCATAGTCTTCATTGGTTAAGTTGTTATTCCCAATTTGACTAGCAACAAGTCCATTGTAAGATGAAACCATTGCTGAGACTAGTGCAATATGTTGTTGAGCAATTTCCACTGTCACATTGCCCAAGTTAGAAGTCTCCAAGACCACTTGTTGTTGATTAGGTTGAGTAACTTGGTTCATTGGTTGTTGAGATTGGCTAGCAGTATAGAAACCTGCTTGTTGCATTGGGGAGAATGGTGAAATGTAGGAATTGTTGTATTGTTGTTGTGGTGGTGGTTGTGTGTATGATGGTTGTGAGTAAGATGAAGTTTGTGCCATGTAGTTGATGGTAGGTTTTGGTGGTTCCATAACATTGGAAATGCAAGCAACATGTGGTGCAACTATCCCTCCTGAACTTGAGTTACTCACAGGAACTGAAGTACCTCCAAAGTATAAGCTAGGATTCTGAGGAACCTGTGCTCTTCTAGCTTTCCTCTTCTCTTCCATTTCCTTGTTTTCCAGCTTCTGTATGAACTCTTGAATAGTCCAGTATTGATATGCATCCTTCTCCCTGAGAACTTCCACATGCTGATCCCAGTAAGGTGGTAGAGCATCTGCAAACTTATCCACCAAATTCTTCATAGGAATCTGTATACCATAACTAGACAATTCAGTTAGCAAATGACTATATCTAGGAGTTAATTCTTTTAAAGTTTCATTTCCAATATAAGAAAAATTCTCAAACTCCTTTCTCAATTCATCCATCCTCAAACTTCTTGTTTTCTCATTCCCATCATGCCTCCTCTTAAGCACATCCCACAATTGCTTAGATGTTGTACAAGTCCCAAATTGATGCAATAGATCATTTGTGATTGCCTGAGTCAATTGGGAAAAGGCTTTCTTTTCCACCACATATTTCTTCTTCTCATCCTCAGTTAAGCTTTCCAAAGGAATCATTTCACCTGTATTCTCCAAAATCGGTGCTGTGTAACCTTTAGCAATCATACTCCATGCCTCTGCTCCTTCCACTCCCATGCCTTCTAAATGAATCTTGAACTTGTTCTGCCACTGATTGTATTCTTGTATGTCCATGAGCTTCGGTGGCCTATTCCCGCTACCTGAAGACAAATCGTTAATCAATGTAGAAATAGCATTTGTAGTTTGAGTGTTTACCACCGCTGCTGCTACTCCCCAGTAGTCAGGTTGTGGTGCTGGAGGTGCTACACTTTGAGGCATCGAGCTCGTCATCGCCATGTAGTTAATCGGTTGCGAAGACTGTGTGCTCGTCTTTTGTGCTGCCACTGTCCATGGGTCCATCACTTGCTGTTGTGGTTGTGTCGTTGCTGGTCTCGGAGTAGTCGGAAAATTCCACATAATCACGAACTTCGAAAAATCCAATACTTAGAAATTTTTCCAAAAATTAAGCCTAGGTTCGCCCAAAAAGTCTCACTTTCGTCCCTTCTGATGTAGATTCACCCAAACAGTACCACTCGAAGGTAAAAACTCACCAGAATGTAAAAACACACTAACACTTTTCCACGTTCGTCCAGAAAATACTAGGTTCGCCCAGTATGAATCTAGGTTCGCCCGTTTTATCAACCGAAGGTGGAAATATAACCCGAAAGTGAAAAAGTTCAAACAAAATTTTCAGATTCGCCCAAAATAACCTAGGTTCGACCAAAAACAACTCACCTTCGCCCACTAGGTTCTAGGTTCGCCCATTTTCAGAAATTTTCAGATTTGAAAAACGGTTACACTTTGAAAAACGGTTATTTTGATCTCTGATTTTCAAAAGTTTGTGGATTTGAATGATCTTAATCAGGTTATGATTCGGAATTGATTTGGAGCAACTTTAATACTTGGAATTTTGAATTTTAACCACAAAATCAACTTCAAATCAATCAAAAACACTCAAAAACCATTTTCATGCAAAAACAGATGTATTTTGATCAAAAATATGTCCAAATCAGCTCTGAGTTTATCAAATTTGTTGTTGTATGATCCGTATGGCTCTGATACCACTTTGTAAGCGAAAGATTTTGACTAAAACAGGATTATATGATCATACAAGTTACAAAACCAGGTGCGGAAACCCTAGCCTTGAACAAACTGATAGAAACTCAAATCAAAACACAATCAATATCATTTTCAAAGCTTTTCATAGATTAACTTTTGCATAAACTTGATTACAATGACAATACGGTTAATCTAGATCAATTACAGACACTTTCAATCTAACCTGGAACCTGACCTCAAAACACACACAACTAATAACTCTCTTACATTCACAAAAACACAAAATCTATATATAGACTCTGCACATTCGCCCAGTTGATGTGGTCGAATGTGGAGTTCTTCCACATTCGCCCATTCCAATGGTACGAATGTGTTCTTGATCAGCTTCCAATCTTCCTTCGTCCACTTATCTTCTACCTTCGCCCATATATACCTACCTTCGCCCACTTTATCATACCTTCGACCAGTCAGCACATAATAACATATGTTAGTATCCAATCATTAGTCGCAAAATGCATCTACAATATCCTCAACTGCGTCTCGGAAACCCTTGTCAAAATGGATACTGCCTCCCTGACAAAGGTCGGTTGGCACATTCGAAGCCCAAACAACAGTTTGGCCACACCCATACATGAGCGAAGCAATAAGAGCTCACTTTGGGGGGTCCCGTAACTTCTGCAAAACGTCCATCAGGCCAACCGCTCGCTCAGCCCTCTTGACTGCCATTGAGCTAATGTAATCCCCGTCACGACTAACAGCCTCCCTAGAAGCTTTACCCCTGTCTTTCGTCTTCCGATCTCCTCAGGAAAAATACCAGGCTTCACTTTCATACCGTTGCATATTGGCCAAAAGATCTCCGACTTCTTAATATTAAGCATAAGCCCAAACTGGGGACCTTCCGCCCGAATGATGTCTTGGGCTTTAGCTACTTCTTCAGCCCTGCCTATAATCGTGCCATCATCCAAATATCACGCATAAAAGGGTAAGGAACAATGTTCTTCCACCTGTAGCACTAACGGATGCAAGACAAGGGCAAAAAGAAGTGGTCCTAAAGGATCCCTTTGTTGGACCCCTGTGTAGGCCCGATACAAGTGTCTCCTACATATAGCCTTGCAGGTTGGGCATATAAGAACTGAACCCATTGGTAGATAGATGGGCAGCGGATGCTGACTTCGCGCAGAAGGATTGTGCGGTCAACTAAGTTGAAAGCGTTCGAAAAATCCACAGTGATCCGTCGTCACGGAACGCATTCAAGAATCTATTCGCACTGTGGAGGATAGCCTCTGCGCCAATGGGGACCCCGACCCCATATTGAAAGTCCCTTAAATAAGCGGACATCTCCTTCCCAATTTTACGCATTGCAACTTTAGAAACCAACCTCCGCCAAATACCCTCGACAGCAATGGGCCAGATTCCATTACCGGGCTTTAATAAGGGGGTTAGGGGGCAGAGGCAATGAATTCCGCCAGAATTTTTGGGCACAACCCTCGCAGCCAGATGTTAACCACTTCAGTGATGGCCATAAGAAGAGCAGATGGCGGAGAGGACCCCTGTCCACACAACGCGTCCAAAATATGTTGTGCTCTCAAGCCATCCCTCCCGTAAGAAGTTCCTTTAGGGAAGGAGCTGATATTCTCCAACACACATTCAGCGTTAACCTGAAGAGCATTTATGTCGTGTGGATTAAAGGTTTTAATGACTTAAATTAACTTTTTATTTTAAAAGAAACAAGTCCCTGGTGGATGCGCCACAAACTCGTTCAAAAAGAGATTTAAGTCAGAAATTTAAGTTAAAACACTTTTCAAGTTTTAAATTTGTAAAGTAAAATGATAGTTGATGATCGCTCTAAACCCACATGATAGGCAAGTGTACCTATCGAGAGTAGTATAGACTCTAGCAAGTACCGAGTATCGAACCCAAAGACACAACTTCCCCTACTCAACTTTAAGTTGCTTTTTAATAATAGTAAAAGATAGAAAAGAGAGAGGGAGCGAGAATGACCAGAGTAGAAATCAATACCAAAAAAAAGAAGAAGAAGAAGTGCTGCTTCGGGATCCAACTATCCTTGGGACGGATTAATATTAATTGCTTAGTTAAGTGGTGTGTACAAGTGGCGCACTTATGCTTAACGTGGAGTTGCAACAACATTCTCCAGAGGTGACTGTTTTCGCAAAACGAGTTGTGTTCTTGTTATTAAATGAGGGTCTCCCAAACAGGTAAGCTCACCTCTCAACAATGGGTGACGGACTACTCAAGACTGTGTTAACCCAACCCCGAAGAATCCACCTCCCAGTGTTGCAATAAAGACATACCTTCACTTAAAACTTTTGTGAACAACTTGTCGGTGGCCGGAGCATGACCGAACAAGCTGCCACTTGATATTATAAAAGAGTCGTGACTAACCTAAACATGTGCATCTCCTACTTGAGTTAATTAACCTTTTAAAAAGTGAGTGGTCTATTATTAACTGTGCGGCAGTATAATAATGAAAGGAAATAAAGACCATTTCCTTTTAACACGGGTTCATCGATCCTTAACTTGCGCCAAAGTTTTTACATAGACAATGAAGCTAAGTCACAGAATTAAGTCTTGACTTATCACCAGGACCGAGTATAAAGACCGTACCAACCCTAAGTGAGATCTTTGATAGTAGAGGATTAAGCCACTAAGTGTGTGTATTTCTACCCACAAATGGGCTAATCACTACTCGCGGGATTAGGTTAGCTTATAAGTGCATGGGTTGTTACACACCATGGGTACACTCATAAGTCCTCCCACTTCCTATCAAAACACCCACAAGACCAAAGACTAAGTAATTAGTTAGTTAATTCATCAAACAAAGTTTCAAGTGAAAAGAATTAAATAAGAACACAACACCACTTGACAAATAAAAACTATATAATCCATACCAAGAAAAGTATTCACCCTAGCAACACTTTACTATCCTAGCCAAACATTGGCTTTACAACTTGCACTCTATATTAGGTGTTGGTGGAACACATAGTAATGGTTGTATTTGGGGATTAAAGAGGGGCTTTGGATGATTTTTAGTGATCTTTCTCAAGCTCTCACTCAAGTAGTGTTTATGGAGTGATCCCAGGCTCAAAGGTCACTTACTAGACCCCCAAGATGGTTGATGGGTGAGAGAAACTCGAGTGGAATGGGATAGAAGGGATGGATGAAAGGATGCTTCAAAATGTGGGGTGGAGGCCTCTATTTATAGGCATATTAGCTCTAGCACGCCCATGCTTCAAGGTTTGGCACGCCCATGCTTGATAGCAGGTACTGTTGCATAGTCCTTTCACGCAGAATGTCCCTTTTTGTGTCTTGCACGGCCGTGCCACTACATGTGGCACGCCCGTGCTTCCTTCCTTTTGTACCATCGCTATCAGTTTGGTCGGTTCGAAGCCTTGGGGAACACGTTTCAGTTAAGCACGCCCGTGCCTTAGTGTATGGCACGCCCGTGCACATCTCCAAATCTGAATTTTGGCCTTTGTTGACTTGGAAATGTTGACTTGTTGACCCGGAACAATTGCACGGTCGACCGTGCTACATCTGAAACAGCTTTGAAAGTCTTCAATTCCTTGTCTTTTGTGTCGTTTTCATCCCTGGACTTTGAAACTTGCATGCGGGAGACAAGGTTGTTGTACCATGTACCCTGTTGTCCCCTAGAAGCTTGTTCTCCACTCAAGATGTGCCTTTTTCTTTTCCTTTTTGCTTGTTGCTTCCAATAACCTGCATTTATCTTATAGGAACAATTTAATAATATTTTATAAAAGATAAAAGCATAAAAAGGTACAAAAAGGAGGATAATTACATATGTAAAACATATTAAATTATCGGCACATCAAGCATCTTTGTTCGGCAAGACATGAGGCAAGTGGGGGGGATCCCTATCCGGGTGCTTATCAACCAAAGCTTTTAAGGTGGACTCCCCAAATGGTGCAACCCCAGAAGAGCACAAAACCTTAACCGCGGTCGTGACCATCAGCAACCTTCCTCGGATATTGTTTGATATTAGCCCCATTCTCCGATTCATTTTGGCTGACTGGCCCTCTAGGCGACTCTTCATCCGATTGGGAAAGAAGGTGGAAAACGAGCTCCTCCATGCCCGCGCCATCTTTCCAGATGGTTGCGGAACGCATGATGCTACTTCATTGCAATGATTTACGATTCCAGACCTCCGTTCCTGCCTGGAAGTCTGTCGGATAATGTGTAACGTGCAACGGGGCAGCAAAAACAACCTAATATAGGCCTCAACCGATCTAGGGGAAGCCACCACCTTACCCAATGTATTTGATAAGGCATGCGCAAATGCTAATCGACAAGACGAGGGGATGCTCTTAACGTAGTAATTGGCATAGCAAAAAGTCTTTCCAGAAGACTGATATCTACAACCACCTTCCTACTAATATCTGATTAGAGTACGTTGAAGGTATAAATGATGATAGAATACAAGGAAGTAAAGATGAGCACTAATCCCATCCTTAGGCCATACGGTGTGTTCTCAAGAAGGCCATTCGTGGGCTAATGTGGCACTCGTGACCACTAATGGAACGCCCCTGCCCCCTCACTAGTGGTCGTGAAGGGCATGGTGATTTCCACGAAGACCATGATTGAGAGAGAAGAAAAAGAGATATTAGAGTGGGACCTGTAATAGTGATTTACATTAGTGAATAACACCCATGGATAATGGATGTAAGAGATAAGAGATAGTGAAAGATGATTCTTACGTGGCGCTGAGATGGAAGATGGGGACAATCACACCTTTTAGGGTTAGATTGAAAAATCATATCGGTAAATTAAAAAATTAAACTTTCATAGTGTAATATATATAAAAAAGTTTAGGAAATAATTTAATAAAGGAATAGATATTGAAAGATTCCTCTATCGAAAGAAAGAAAGTTGTTTGTCAACAACTAAGCCTATATATCTTCCGTATTTACTTATGGTTCTGCATACTTTGTGAGCTCCCCACCAACGTAATACATATATACATACATACATAGAGAGAGAGAGAGAGAGAGAGAGAGAGAGAGAGAGAGAGAGAGAGGCTTAATTGTAAACTGTAGCATGGAAGAAGGAAAAGACGATAAAAGGATTAACAAGTACTCTTGTGCTTGCTCCATTGTTGCTTCTATGATCTCCATCATCTTTGGTTATGGTACTCTCTCTCTCCCTCTCAACATAAATGCACACGCATATAAATATCTTATATCTGCCTACATGCATACATACATATAGAGATACATATATACATGCACACATGCGCATATAGATACATACATCAACTTGTAGCTACATGTTTATGTTATACGAAACTGTGGCTACCACATGTCCATATCCACCTATATATCTAGATTGTAATAAGTTTAATCTTTAAGATTTTAATTATAAAAATTATTTTTATGGCCTTTTTTTTTAATTTCCAATTGAGCGTGATTACTTTGTTCGGTACTTGGTTTTGGTGTATTTTTGAGGTAATTTTTACATATTTAGAATTAGAGGTTTTATTAAAACCTAAAAGACATATTTTTTAACGGCTTAGACATGACACGTAAATCCTTAGAGACGCATGTAACTACACATATAAGTCCTAAAGAGAATAGTTAGCAAAATAATATTGGTGAATAGTATATGATGTGTATTGATATATCTCGTTATAAATAGAGATCACCATAAAAAGGATTATGTAAAACAAACAATTATGAGAGGTTAAAAATTATCCTAATATCAAACTAGAATAGTCACCACCGAACAACTTAACCAAAATATAAATGATAAATCAAATAATAATAACTATGATATACATACCCGGTTAACAAATACGTGTAAAAATTAATGGAGAACAAAACGGGTCAAGTTATTCTACACAGTATAACAAGAATGAGAAGGGTGAGAAGGATACAAAAAACACAATAGATCATGAAATATGACACAATGAGGCACAAAATATAACATAGTACCGAAAATAATAACACAATACTGAAGAAAAATAAAAAAGACACAATAAATTGAAAAAATGAAACAATGATGAAAATTAGAAAAATACACAATGCTACATTAAAGACACAATGATATAACGTATATTCTAAAAACTACAAACTAAAACCCCAAAAAGCGAAAACCTAAAAACTAACATCGACGGTTCCAATGTCGCTTGAATGAGTTCAATCGGAGTCTGTTTGATACCCTTCCTACGACTTCCTATTTTTCCTTAACCCGAAAACTATATTGGTGATGAATTATAATTTTTGTGTATTGAGTAACGGAAAAATTATTAATCTTTATATGTAGAGATCACGATCAAAAGGATAATGATAAAACGTAAATATTAATATTATTATCCTAATATTCAAACTAAAAAAAAAAAAGGAAAAATATTGACTACCAAACTTTAAGTTAAATGATAAGTCAACTACTAATTATAATTACTACGTATAATACATGCATAGATACACTCACAAACACATACATATATACATCGACTTGTAGCTACAATGGTTTAGTTATTTCTAACAAACGCTTTTAATTGATGTATATGTTTACACAGAGACTGGTGTTACAAGTGGAGCAATGATATTTATCAAAGAAGATCTCAAAATCAATGATGTACAAGTCCAAGTCTTTGCTGGAATCATCAACTTTTGTGCATTGGTTGGAGCTCTAAGTGCTGGTAGAACTTCCGACTACATAGGTCGTCGGTACACCATATCTTTGGCCTCCATTATCTTCCTTTTGGGATCCTTACTAATGGGATTTGCCCCCTCCTATGTGGTCCTCTTGATCGGACGGTGTGTGGCTGGGATTGGAGTCGGGTTTGCTCTTGTGATCGCTCCGGTTTACTCAGCCGAGATCTCTGCCACCAACACCCGAGGGATCCTAGCTTCGTTGCCTGAAATCGGCATTAGTGTTGGAATTTTATTAGGTTATATATCTAATTACTTTTTCTCAAAGTTGGCCCTAAATATTGGTTGGAGGGTAATGTTCTTCATGGCAACTATTCCTTCTATAGGTTTAGCTTTTGGCATTCTTAGAATGCCAGAGTCCCCAAGATGGCTCGCTATACAGGGCCATCTTAAGGATGCCAAAAATGTTTTGTTGAAAGTGTCTAACACTAAAGAGGAAGCACAATCCCGACTGCAAGACATCAAGCTGGCAGTTGGGATTGACCCTGAGTGTAATGATGATATTGTCACACTCAAGCAAAACACACGTGGCCAAGGCGTATGGAAAGAATTGATACTAAGACCTACCCCACAGGTCCGGTGGGTCCTGCTAGCCGCGATCGGGATTCATTTCTTTGAGCACGCCACTGGGATCGAAGCAGTTGTCTTGTATGGCCCACGGATTTTCAAGAAAGCCGGGATTACAACCAATGACAAGCTTTTGTTAGCTAATATAGGAGTCGGGGTCACAAAAACTATATTCATAGCTGCGTCCACGTTCTTCATCGATAAAGCCGGAAGGCGAAAACTTCTTTTAATAAGTGTTGGAGGGATGATTGTTGCCTTATTAGGGTTAGGCTTTGCTTTGACCATAGTGCACCAATCCCATGACCAAAAGGTAGTTTGGGCACTTTGGTTAAGTATAGCTACATGTTACATATATGTAATGTTCTTTTCAATTGGGCTTGCACCAGTGACATGGGTCTATAGTTCTGAAATATTTCCTTTAAAGTTAAGGGCCCAAGGGGCCAGTATTGGGGTGGCTGTGAATAGGGTCACTAATGCAACTGTGTCAATGACCTTTTTGTCCTTGATACATGCCATAACTATTGGAGGAGCATTCTTCATGTTTGCTGGTATGGCTGTTTTGGCTTGGATTTTCTTCTTCTTTTTCTTGCCTGAGACCAAAGGGAGGTCACTTGAAGAGATGGAGCAGGTTTTCACAAGGGTAAAAAAGTCAAGAAATGTAGACATGGAGTTGCAAAATTAAAACAAAGGGGTTCAAGTACCAATAACAGGGAACCAAAGGACAAGCTTGTAATTTCACTATAGTATTGTCATGTATGCCCTTTTTCTTATTAGATTTTTAAGTGATATTGTTAAATAACAATAAGTCGAAATGTATGACCATGTTGTCTTACAAGTTACAATCAATGCGACAAACTTGAGGTATTTATCCATTTTGTTTATCGTTACAAAATATTAATAATACAATCCTTATCTAACGAATATATCTTTAAGATTGTATATTATATGTTGAAAAGGATTATATAAATATCAGAGCCGGCTCTGAGGCAGGGCGGGGTGGTCGTCGGCTCAGGGCCCGACCCGTAAATGGGCCCGAATTTTTATTTTTTATTTTATATATATATATATATATATATATATATATATTAAAAAAAATTAACTAGGCCTAATGTGATTTTAGAATTGTAGTTTTTAATAGGCCCACAATTTTTTTTAACTAGACCCAGTGTGTATTTGTTCACACTTGAAATTAACCCAATATTTGGGCCCAATCCAAATTTTAATATTTAAACCCAATAAAAAATCTAGGTTAGTTTAATATTGTTTTGAGGATAAGGGAATTTGAGGAGCTTTCTATTGAAAACGAAATATTGGAAAGTATAGAGTATAAAAACTTGATCGAGAACTTTGCTTCCAAAAACGCTAGGAGATCCACGCGATTCGCTTAAGTAAGTAGGTTCGATCATTTTGTTAAAAAAACTTTTGTTTTGTTTGCTTTATAACAATTAACGTTATATTATATATATATTTTTTTTATATATTTGAATGATGAATTTATATCATATTGCGGGGGTAAGGCCCGATTTTTTTTTCGCCAAGGGCCCAAAAAAAGTTTAAGATTTTCGGAGACGGCCCTGATAAATATATATTAATATTAATTTGTTTTAGATATAAAGATAAACTATTTCTATTTTCAACATTACTAAAGTTATATTGTTAGAAAATCGAGCTTGTTTAACGACCCAAACTTCCTCATAATCAACTAAAAATGGGTCTAAATATTTCTTTTTGTTTTGTAAACTTGAAATAATATTGTTTTGTACAATTAAACCTAATAGAGTTCACTCAAATAATATTTGTATGATGATTGTATCCTACATATAATTTTTTTTTTTTTTTTTTTTTTAATCAAATTGAGTTTTTTTTTATTATTTTCCCACCTTAAGCTATTCAATGTAATTAATAACTGTTTCAAATAACATGTGTAATTCGGAATTACATCAAGATAGCGGGCAGGCGGGCAACAAGCTGCGCCGCCACCCCTTTTTGGACGGCAAACCCTAGCCTACTAAAAACGAACCCCTGCCCCCCCGGAGTCGAGACACTGCTATTAATAACCCGTTGGACTCTGGTCAGGAAACGAATGGCTTCCGGTGCCAAGGCACCAAAGGTATCAAATGCCAGGGGTACGAAAACGTGTTGGTTCTCCTCACAAGCTTTAGCGTGCTTCTCAACTTTCTTTGCCTCCGCTTTTCGCACCGCTTGCCCTGCTACAAAACCAGTATCCCTCAAACCAACCAGGGGAGATACGCCTGTTAGGTCAACACAAGTGTGTTTCCCCCCGGCCCACCCGAAGACAAGCAGGTCTGCTGGACGTAGGGTGGATCTTCCTTCTGTGGGGTCTGAGAGGAAATTCACAGGAGCCTCTTTCTTGGCTGAGATCCCAGCCCTTCTTAAAATGTCCCAAAGAACGTCTCGGACCCAGTCATGCCTGTATTTGAAGCCGGGCAACTCCTTACAGTGAACCGCATGTTCCCCGTATTTATCCAAGCATGCCTTACGGCAAATCGGACAGACCTCATCTTCATGGTACATGGGGATCATCAAACGATATTTAAGAATTGCCCTGTATTCAACCCTAGACATTTTTTGGCCCAAACCTTCGATTGGGATAACATTCAGGAAATCTTGGGCATGTGGGCTTTGCAAGCATTCAATAACTGCCTTTTGGCGAGGGGACAGATCAAAAGATTCACCCAGGCTCTGTGCGATTTTGCCAAAAAGGGCATTCGCCAAAGTTTTCTGAGGCTTTGGGGGGGCGGTGTCCTTGTTAGAAAAACCGTCCATATCAAAACCTGGGAGATAGTCATTTATTCTTTCGAGGGCCTGTGCGTAGTCCAAGTCCATGTCGACAACCCCGCTATTCCTTAAGATGTGGTCTTGGAGGTTCCAAGATTGAGCTCGCGATGCTACAAAAGCATACACCCCAACATCCTTAGCTGAGAGGAGCCCTAATCCTCCCAAACGCATCGGAAAAGATGCCAGTCTCCACTGTAGGTCACCAAAGAACGGACCCCCACATACCACTATGTCTTCGATGGCTCCCCGCAGACCCTTGTCAAAACATGATACCGCTTCATCCATCATGTCGGGTTGGCAGGTTCGCAAGCCAAAAAGCAACTTAGCGACCCCCATACAAGATCTGAGCAAGAGGAGTTCACTCTGGGGATCCCTAAGGCAGGGCAAAAGTTTCATAAGATCAACCGCGCGCGAGGCTCTCCGCCCTGCTAATTCCCGTATAAAGTAAGAGTCCCGACTAACAGCCCCTCCAAGGAGTTTCACCCCTTTTTCCGGCCTACCAATCCCACTAGGGAAAAGTCCGTCCCTAAGTTTCACCCCTAAGTTTCACCCCATTACATATAATGTCTGCAAAAAAAAAAATTTAAAAAAAAAAGAGTCAATAATTATTTATGCAATGTTTTTATTAAATAAACGAAAAACATAGCAACTTAACACAATTTTTTTATGGACAAAATAAAAGTTCATAGGACTCAAGAATGGATCAGTCAAATAAGGGCACACATTTGACCGCTAGAAAAACTCCAAAACTAAACTAATGGCCACACACACCTCTACAATTAAGGGCAGCCCTTGAACAAATGTGATTTAGCCCTCTACATCCTCATTTTCTCATTCTAGCACAAACCACTTAAAACCTTCATTATAGAATAATAATAGCCAAAGAACTATAGCGTTTCATCCCTTTGAATTTGCATTAACAAAACAATTTGAAAATCAAACCATAATCAAATGGTGCATATGAGGGTGCTTTGCCCGAATCTCGATAGAGAAGATGCGTTGGAGACTGTTTTTGACGTGCCAATACCTGAAGAGATGTTTACGCGTATGGGAAGCACTGTTGGTGTAAGATGGCAAAACATGGCGACGTGGATGAAGGCTCAAACGATAGACAAATGGTCGTCTCCTGTCATAGCTAACCGTTATAACGAGCTTAGTTTTTTGCTTTACATTGTTGGATCTCCAATTCTCCCCCTTCGGATTCACCTAGATGAATCAAGTGATAGCTCTATTCGCAATTCTTCTATCGTAAGCACAATCTAGATTGCCTAACTAAAACATTAGGGTGTTTAATGGGTCATGTTAAGAGGGTTGGTGGGTTTGACCAGACACAAACCCGAAAACCATGTTATGCATATGAACCAAAATTACACAAGTTTTACGGATCAACACGAATATGACCCGTTTAACCCCATTCTTTTTTTTTTCTTTATTGTATATTCATACTTTGAAACTACATATTCAAGGACGAAGCTTTCTTAGGGCCAGGGGTGGCCCTGCCCCCCCCCCCCCCCTGTTTTTTTGGCGCAGTAGTGGAAATTTGCGATTTTCGTAGGTAAATTTAGTTCGGGTTGAGTCCGGCCCCTGCCGATTTGCCACTACCGACTGAAAAAAATTGATTCCGGCCCCTCGGATTGGCGAACCAAGCTTCGCCCCTGTACATATTTACAACCAAATATAAACATGAATACAAAATTCTATGAAATGTGATACTAATTTCTAGTTTTTTTTAATTGTCATAATATATCCATTTATTTAAGACAAGATAACATAATTTTTTAAAATAAAAATCATATGAGTTTGTTAGGTCAACTTATGAACCCGTAAGATCAACCCGATATTGACCTGTTTAGCTAAGTGTGTTCATGTGTTTGACTCAAAGTTGACCCAGACCCATTTAGACCACACCCAAACCTAAAAGCTACTAATGACATGCTATGTCAGTCTCGTGACAGAAATTCAAATGCCCAACAATCTTTTTAAGTGACAATCATTCACGTTATGTATTAACCGATGGAATGTTGTGCATGTTATAAAGGAAGCATCGACAGCAAAATACATAGTGCAACAATACATGGCCGCGATAGGAGGACAACCAGCTTTAAACTCAGTGCAAAGTTTATGCGCAATCGGTCAAGTGAAGATCAAAGCGTCGGACTTCCACCAAGGTGATGAAACTGTGAAGCCACAAAGCAAAGAGGAAAGAGGAGGATTTGTTCTTTGGCAAAAGAATCCAGATCTATGGTGCTTAGAGCTTCTAGTTTCGGGTTGCAAAGTCATTTCAGGATGCAATGGCAACATTACTTGGAGACAATCTTCAAACCAACTACGACCTATGAACATAGGTCCTCCTCGTCTTCTTCGCAGGTTTCTTCAGGTACTCTAACGACCCGTTAATGGGTCGATTTGAGATGGTGTTTTATCTTAAATGGATCAAATAAAAGTTTCATTGGAACGGGTTGAATTACAATCATGTCTATCTTTAACAGATACCTCCTCTTAATATATGTATAAAAGTTTAAAAAGTGGACAAAAATGTTTGTGGGTCAAGCCGACCTAGCCCAACCCGTAGTAAAAGAATGTCATGTTCTAGTGTTTCACCCAAACCTTTTTGACCCGTTAACTCGGCCAACCTATTCATCTCGACACCTCTAGTATCACGGACAGAAAGTCAAACGACATATATGAAAGTCAAAACAACCATATTTGAAAACATTGCCTTGTGATTTGTGTTTTTGTAGGGTTTGGACCCAAAGTCGACAGGAGATTTGTTTCTTCATGCGGTATGCATAGGCGAAAAGATCATAAACGACGAGGAATGCTTTATACTAAAGCTTGACACGAGCCAATCTGATCTAGAGGCACAATCCAACCCAAAATATGAGATCATACATCACACGATCTGGGGATACTTTAGCCAAAGATCGGGTCTTTTAGTGAAGTTTGAGGACTCAAGATTGCTATCTGTGAATGGTGAAAATGGGGATGGAATCTTTTGGGAAACCAGCACCGAATCGGTAATCGAGGATTATAAATACGTTGAGGGTGTAAATATCGCACATAGTGGGAAAACTTCGATCACCATCTTTAGATACGGAGAACAGTCATCGAATCATAAGAGGGAGCTTGAAGAGACATGGAAGATTGAAGAAGTTCACTGTAATGTTTGGGGATTGAATAAAGATTTCTTTATGCCCCCAACTGAATTCACAAAAGAGAAGTGATCATTCAAGTGCGGTTATTTTGTAAATATGAAGAACGAAAGGGGTCAGTTCTAGTTCTGGTTCTGCTACGCGTATGATGACACTATGTGAGAAGAGTCTAATACATAATTAGGATGCAAAGTCCTGTAAATTCATTTCATATGTTGAATAAATTGTTGTTTCTATCAGAATGCATGGCAAACGATGCGTGTAATTTAACGGGTAGATTGGACCTGTATAAACGAATGGGGATGTTCTTCATGGCTTTGGTATCCATATTTCTTCGAGCTACGATCTTCTTCTTCTTCCATGTGAACTTAATTCTCTTAAATGCTGTTGCAAACAAGAAAAACAATGCATCAGTATATCTGTCGAACGATATTTATTTTCAGTTACGAATGCTTAGATCATAAAAGGATGGCAAATTCGATTTTGATAATCCATATTATGACCCATTGGACAATAATAATTCATACTGGCAGTGTTACCAATCATAGTTGTCAAAGGCGTAAGACGCTAAAAAAGCGGGGGCCTGATATAAACAAGGCTCACAACACTAAGATACTAGTTTTAGGGATTTTAGACATGTTTTAGGCTAGTTTAGGTTGCCCTTGGCAACAAAAGTAAAAGTCAGGAGTGTCAGTAGTCGCATTGCCCGTATGAATTAGTATCAGCCAATGGGTCATCGTGCCATAGTTTGATTACATCCGAATTTGCCTAAATGGTTTTCTATTAGTAGTTATGAAATTGAATTCCATAAACCTCAAACCTCTACGATTATTAGTATGCAAATTTCAAATTGTTCCATATCAATTAAACAGTATTCCAATATATTACAGTAACAAGCTACACTAATCCACAAATAAATCTATGTAAACATAACATTTACCATTGATCGGATCGGGAAGGAGGGGGTTCATCGATCCTTAACTTGCGCCAAAGTTTTTACATAGACAATGAAGCTAAGTCACAGAATTAAGTCTTGACTTATCACCAGGACCGAGTATAAAGACCGTACCAACCCTAAGTGAGATCTTTGATAGTAGAGGATTAAGCCACTAAGTGTGTGTATTTCTACCCACAAATGGGCTAATCACTACTCGCGGGATTAGGTTAGCTTATAAGTGCATGGGTTGTTACACACCATGGGTACACTCATAAGTCCTCCCACTTCCTATCAAAACACCCACAAGACCAAAGACTAAGTAATTAGTTAGTTAATTCATCAAACAAAGTTTCAAGTGAAAAGAATTAAATAAGAACACAACACCACTTGACAAATAAAAACTATATAATCCATACCAAGAAAAGTATTCACCCTAGAAACACTTTACTATCCTAGCCAAACATTGGCTTTACAACTTGCACTCTATATTAGGTGTTGGTGGAACACATAGTAATGGTTGTATTTGGGGATTAAAGAGGGGCTTTGGATGATTTTTAGTGATCTTTCTCAAGCTCTCACTCAAGTAGTGTTTATGGAGTGATCCCAGGCTCAAAGGTCACTTACTAGACCCCCAAGATGGTTGATGGGTGAGAGAAACTCGAGTGGAATGGGATAGAAGGGATGGATGAAAGGATGCTTCAAAATGTGGGGTGGAGGCCTCTATTTATAGGCAAATTAGCTCTAGCACGCCCATGCTTCAAGGTTTGGCACGCCCATGCTTGATAGCAGGTACTGTTGCATAGTCCTTTCACGCAGAATGTCCCTTTTTGTGTCTTGCACGGCCGTGCCACTACATGTGGCACGCCCGTGCTTCCTTCCTTTTGTACCATCGCTATCAGTTTGGTCGGTTCGAAGCCTTGGGGAACACGTTTCAGTTAAGCACGCCCGTGCCTTAGTGTATGGCACGCCCGTGCACATCTCCAAATCTGAATTTTGGCCTTTGTTGACTTGGAAATGTTGACTTGTTGACCCGGAACAATTGCACGGTCGACCGTGCTACATCTGAAACAGCTTTGAAAGTCTTCAATTCCTTGTCTTTTGTGTCGTTTTCATCCCTGGACTTTGAAACTTGCATGCGGAAGACAAGGTTGTTGTACCATGTACCCTGTTGTCCCCTAGAAGCTTGTTCTCCACTCAAGATGTGCCTTTTTCTTTTCCTTTTTGCTTGTTGCTTCCAATAACCTGCATTTATCTTATAGGAACAATTTAATAATATTTTATAAAAGATAAAAGCATAAAAAGGTACAAAAAGGAGGATAATTACATATGTAAAACATATTAAATTATCGGCACATCAAGCATCTTTGTTCGGCAAGACATGAGGCAAGTGGGGGGATCCCTATCCGGGTGCTTATCAACCAAAGCTTTTAAGGTGGACTCCCCAAATGGTGCAACCCCAGAAGAGCACAAAACCTTAACCGCGGTCGTGACCATCAGCAACCTTCCTCAGATATTGTTTGATATTAGCCCCATTCTCCGATTCATTTTGGCTGACTGGCCCTCTAGGCGACTCTTCATCCGATTGGGAAAGAAGGTGGAAAACGAGCTCCTCCATGCCCGCGCCATCTTTCCAGATGGTTGCGGAACGCATGATGCTACTTCATTGCAATGATTTACGATTCCAGACCTCCGTTCCTGCCTGGAAGTCTGTCGGATAATGTGTAACGTGCAACGGGGCAGCAAAAACAACCTAATATAGGCCTCAACCGATCTAGGGGAAGCCACCACCTTACCCAATGTATTTGATAAGGCATGCGCAAATGCTAATCGACAAGACGAGGGGATGCTCTTAACGTAGTAATTGGCATAGCAAAAAGTCTTTCCAGAAGACTGATATCTACAACCACCTTCCTACTAATATCTGAATTGGCAGCGGGTTCGACTATTGGCTGGCAGGACTTAGGTATCCCTATGATAAATTCACCCTTACCATCAGCATTCCGCAAGAATTTGGCGACGCCATCTTCTTGATGACACCCCCTACTTAGGGCATGCAGGACCACGCATTGGCCACATAACCACTGATTAATATTTTGCAATGCGTCCACAACTTCCCCAAAAAGGCCCAAAATCCTCAGAAATGACATTCCGCAAATCTTCCTTATCATCATCCCACCCTAAATGGTCTCGTTTAAGGTGAGCAAGTAGCCGGGAGCTGCTTGATATACCAAATTTACAAGAATTAAAAAATTTTAAGGGGCAGGCTTGTCTTGCATTAGAAACGCAGGGACCACTCCCTTCAACAGAACGACGCCGCCTTCTAACATATGGCGACATAACTACCAAACCCGGCCCAATGTGAGTGGGATACACTATCTCCCAAGACCACACCAGGGCAACTAAAAGTTGCCTACTCCCCGCGTAAACGCGATCACCTAAACCATGGCCTGGGGATCCCCGACTTATCAATACCCAATGAAATGAAACAAACATGAAAAGTTTATCAATACCAAACAAAGATGAAAACTTTAATTTTACTATCTATTATAAGTTTCTTAATTTAATTAAATTGACAATTAATTTAAAAAGATTAAATTAAAAGTTGTAAAATATATGGTATATTTTTTTATTAAATATATTGTTTAAAGTTAGGAAAGATTTTAAGAACTTTTTATAATATTGAAATGTGAAAACTAATTACTAACTTTATAACTAACTACATCATATAATCCCTTAGTGGATAGGTAGGTCAAAGATTTCATCACCTCCCCAATAAGTATTCTTTTAGTTCTTTTTAAAATGAATTTTTTACACCTATATGTCATCTAATCAATAATCATCAAACCTTGAATTTACAATGACTTAAATCCAACTTAAATCTATATATCATTTTTGTTAGAGGCAAGCATCAATGATCAAACCACTAAACCACAAACAAGTATTAATCTAGAGAAATTGAGTGATAGATTAGTATTAAAAACCTGATGTATATATATAAATACATAAGCCACTTTAAGTAAACTGATAAATGTATAAGATTAAAGTAATCAAGATATTTAATATATAGGGTTGAGTTATTCTACAAAGGCTATAAAAAATGAGAAGGGTGAGAAGGATACAAAAAACACAATAGATCATGAAATATGACACAATGAGCCACAAAATATAACACAGTGCCAAAAAATATAACACAATGCTGAAGAAAAAAGACACAATGAATTGAAAAAATGACACAATGATGAAAATAAGAAAAAGACACAATGGTACATAAAAGACATAATGATATAACGCATATTTGTAAAAACTACAAGCTAAAACCCCAAAAAACAAAGACCTAAAAACTAACTTTGTAGGGTTCGATAAGACGATTCCAATGCCGCTTGAATGAGTTCAATCGGAGTCCGTTTGATACCCTTCCTACGACTTCCTATTTTTCTTTCACTGTGTATTTGATCCTAACCCTTAATATATATTGTTTAAGAAAATAAATTAGGATATATACGGGAGATAACAGATATGCTTGGTTGGCTATGATGTAGACTTTGGCCCGAGTGACCAATGATTTGGTTGGCTATTTGCCAGAATACTAGTGTGAATAGTTGACACGTTGACTGTGACTTTATACTCTTCTGAATTTTTCTTCTTTTGTATTTTCTAATTTTGTTACGAGAAATGATATATTTTTAAAGAAAATCTATATGTTTTTTACGATTTTCATATATTTGTATAACATCAAGTATGTGCATCAATCAAATACAGAGAAAACAGAATATAAGAAAATAAGAAAATTAAGACTTAAGATAATTGATCCAAATGTCTATATTAATAGTAGGGTGTGTCAAGAAACTGAATAACCGAAAAATAAAGTGATGGTTAATTATGTTTTGATTTTTTTATTATCATTTTTTATGGCTCGATTATGTTTATATGTGTATAAATAACCGATTTTTCATGTATAATATGTTATTTCTCGGCAAGGTTTTAGTTTTTTTGTGAATAAATGAATAGATCACTCTTTTTATAAACTATAAGGTCTTATATATAATTTGACGAAGATTAATTTTTTTTTAATGAAAATAACTTTTATTTTACTAACAAGTTTTACAAGTTGACGAAGATGTATTGGATTCATTAATTAAAATTAGCTTGAATACACACGCATTGCAAAACTTGTTGGCTAGTTTATGGTTAACCAAAATAAGTATATGCTTACCCTTAATTTTAATAATCTTGTGTATTTTATAGCATAACTAAAACATATCATTTTGGATCAATGTTATATAATTAGGCTGAATTTACCTTTATTTAATAAAAGAAATAAAATCTCTCTGTATCAAGACTTAATATCCCAAATTTTCTCACCACACGCACTCAGTGTGCCCATTAGTTTTAATTTTGGTCGTGTCTTCGAAAGCCTCCATCTATAATAATTATTTCAACATAATTTATGTCGGGGCTTATTCTACAACAAATATCTACATATTACCTTTTATTATCGTCTATATTGCTCACTAAAAAGTCAAAGTCGTCTATATTGCTCACCAAAAAGCGATTTAAGATAATGGCGACTCTTATTTCTTATGGGGAAAAATAAATGGGTCTTTGCAAAATTAACAAAAATTAGAAAAGAAAAATAAAACTATATAAACGTATTGCGTTGATGATATAGATCATTTAGCACAACTTAAAAGGTCCTGGAATGGTATAACTACGTGTGACAAATAGGATTGTAAATGAGTAGAGTTGAACATGTACTCCTATAGTTTAACTTATGTGTATATATTAGGGTGGTAGCTAGGAATGTTTGAGTGGGGATGATAGAGGGTACACCTTTGTTAGTATCAAGGGTAGTGGTTTGAGGGTGTTACTCACCGTATGAGGGTAGAGAAGTGGAAGAGATGGTGGGCCCTCAATCATCCCTCTACCCGATCAGTTTTCACTCTTATTAAAAAAGTTTTTTAAAATTTTAAAAAAAAAAATAGTTAAAAGGGTATTTGAGTGAAGTGATGCCAGTGATTAAGTGGTTTTAGAGTACGTTGAAGGTATAAATGATGATAGAATACAAGGAAGTAAAGATGAGCACTAATCCCATCCTTAGGCCATACGGTGTGTTCTCAAGAAGGCCATTCGTGGGCTAATGTGGCACTCGTGACCACTAATGGAACGCCCCTGCCCCCTCACTAGTGGTCGTGAAGGGCATGGTGATTTCCACGAAGACCATGATTGAGAGAGAAGAAAAAGAGATATTAGAGTGGGACCTGTAATAGTGATTTACATTAGTGAATAACACCCATGGATAATGGATGTAAGAGATAAGAGATAGTGAAAGATGATTCTTACGTGGCGCTGAGATGGAAGATGGGGACAATCACACCTTTTAGGGTTAGATTGAAAAATCATATCGGTAAATTAAAAAATTAAACTTTCATAGTGTAATATATATAAAAAAGTTTAGGAAATAATTTAATAAAGGAATAGATATTGAAAGATTCCTCTATCGAAAGAAAGAAAGTTGTTTGTCAACAACTAAGCCTATATATCTTCCGTATTTACTTATGGTTCTGCATACTTTGTGAGCTCCCCACCAACGTAATACATATATACATACATACATAGAGAGAGAGAGAGAGAGAGAGAGAGAGAGAGAGAGAGAGAGGCTTAATTGTAAACTGTAGCATGGAAGAAGGAAAAGACGATAAAAGGATTAACAAGTACTCTTGTGCTTGCTCCATTGTTGCTTCTATGATCTCCATCATCTTTGGTTATGGTACTCTCTCTCTCCCTCTCAACATAAATGCACACGCATATAAATATCTTATATCTGCCTACATGCATACATACATATAGAGATACATATATACATGCACACATGCGCATATAGATACATACATCAACTTGTAGCTACATGTTTATGTTATACGAAACTGTGGCTACCACATGTCCATATCCACCTATATATCTAGATTGTAATAAGTTTAATCTTTAAGATTTTAATTATAAAAATTATTTTTATGGCCTTTTTTTTTAATTTCCAATTGAGCGTGATTACTTTGTTCGGTACTTGGTTTTGGTGTATTTTTGAGGTAATTTTTACATATTTAGAATTAGAGGTTTTATTGAAACCTAAAAGACATATTTTTTAACGGCTTAGACATGACACGTAAATCCTTAGAGACGCATGTAACTACACATATAAGTCCTAAAGAGAATAGTTAGCAAAATAATATTGGTGAATAGTATATGATGTGTATTGATATATCTCGTTATAAATAGAGATCACCATAAAAAGGATTATGTAAAACAAACAATTATGAGAGGTTAAAAATTATCCTAATATCAAACTAGAATAGTCACCACCGAACAACTTAACCAAAATATAAATGATAAATCAAATAATAATAACTATGATATACATACCCGGTTAACAAATACGTGTAAAAATTAATGGAGAACATAACGGGTCAAGTTATTCTACACAGTATAACAAGAATGAGAAGGGTGAGAAGGATACAAAAAACACAATAGATCATGAAATATGACACAATGAGGCACAAAATATAACACAGTACCGAAAATAATAACACAATACTGAAGAAAAATAAAAAAGACACAATAAATTGAAAAAATGAAACAATGATGAAAATTAGAAAAATACACAATGATATAACGTATATTCTAAAAACTACAAACTAAAACCCCAAAAGCCGAAAACCTAAAAACTAACATCGTAGAGTTCGATGAGACGGTTCCAATGTCGCTTGAATGAGTTCAATCGGAGTCTGTTTGATACCCTTCCTACGACTTCCTATTTTTCCTTAACCCCAAAACTATATTGGTGATGAATTATAATTTTTGTGTATTGAGTAACGGAAAAATTATTAATCTTTATATGTAGAGATCACGATCAAAAGGATAATGATAAAACGTAAATATTAATATTATTATCCTAATATTCAAACTAAAAAAAAAAAGGAAAAATATTGACTACCAAACTTTAAGTTAAATGATAAGTCAACTACTAATTATAATTACTACGTATAATACATGCATAGATACACTCACAAACACATACATATATACATCGACTTGTAGCTACAATGGTTTAGTTATTTCTAACAAACGCTTTTAATTGATGTATATGTTTACACAGAGACTGGTGTTACAAGTAGAGCAATGATATTTATCAAAGAAGATCTCAAAATCAATGATGTACAAGTCCAAGTCTTTGCTGGAATCATCAACTTTTGTGCATTGGTTGGAGCTCTAAGTGCTGGTAGAACTTCCGACTACATAGGTCGTCGGTACACCATATCTTTGGCCTCCATTATCTTCCTTTTGGGATCCTTACTAATGGGATTTGCCCCCTCCTATGTGGTCCTCTTGATCGGACGGTGTGTGGCTGGGATTGGAGTCGGGTTTGCTCTTGTGATCGCTCCGGTTTACTCAGCCGAGATCTCTGCCACCAACACCCGAGGGATCCTAGCTTCGTTGCCTGAAATCGGCATTAGTGTTGGAATTTTATTAGGTTATATATCTAATTACTTTTTCTCAAAGTTGGCCCTAAATATTGGTTGGAGGGTAATGTTCTTCATGGCAACTATTCCTTCTATAGGTTTAGCTTTTGGCATTCTTAGAATGCCAGAGTCCCCAAGATGGCTCGCTATACAGGGCCATCTTAAGGATGCCAAAAATGTTTTGTTGAAAGTGTCTAACACTAAAGAGGAAGCACAATCCCGACTGCAAGACATCAAGCTGGCAGTTGGGATTGACCCTGAGTGTAATGATGATATTGTCACACTCAAGCAAAACACACGTGGCCAAGGCGTATGGAAAGAATTGATACTAAGACCTACCCCACAGGTCCGGTGGGTCCTGCTAGCCGCGATCGGGATTCATTTCTTTGAGCACGCCACTGGGATCGAAGCAGTTGTCTTGTATGGCCCACGGATTTTCAAGAAAGCCGGGATTACAACCAATGACAAGCTTTTGTTAGCTAATATAGGAGTCGGGGTCACAAAAACTATATTCATAGCTGCGTCCACGTTCTTCATCGATAAAGCCGGAAGGCGAAAACTTCTTTTAATAAGTGTTGGAGGGATGATTGTTGCCTTATTAGGGTTAGGCTTTGCTTTGACCATAGTGCACCAATCCCATGACCAAAAGGTAGTTTGGGCACTTTGGTTAAGTATAGCTACATGTTACATATATGTAATGTTCTTTTCAATTGGGCTTGCACCAGTGACATGGGTCTATAGTTCTGAAATATTTCCTTTAAAGTTAAGGGCCCAAGGGGCCAGTATTGGGGTGGCTGTGAATAGGGTCACTAATGCAACTGTGTCAATGACCTTTTTGTCCTTGATACATGCCATAACTATTGGAGGAGCATTCTTCATGTTTGCTGGTATGGCTGTTTTGGCTTGGATTTTCTTCTTCTTTTTCTTGCCTGAGACCAAAGGGAGGTCACTTGAAGAGATGGAGCAGGTTTTCACAAGGGTAAAAAAGTCAAGAAATGTAGACATGGAGTTGCAAAATTAAAACAAAGGGGTTCAAGTACCAATAACAGGGAACCAAAGGACAAGCTTGTAATTTCACTATAGTATTGTCATGTATGCCCTTTTTCTTATTAGATTTTTAAGTGATATTGTTAAATAACAATAAGTCGAAATGTATGACCATGTTGTCTTACAAGTTACAATCAATGCGACAAACTTGAGGTATTTATCCATTTTGTTTATCGTTACAAAATATTAATAATACAATCCTTATCTAACGAATATATCTTTAAGATTGTATATTATATGTTGAAAAGGATTATATAAATATCAGAGCCGGCTCTGAGGCAGGGCGGGGTGGTCGTCGGCTCAGGGCCCGACCCGTAAATGGGCCCGAATTTTTATTTTTTATTATATATATATATATATATATATATATATATTAAAAAAAATTAACTAGGCCTAATGTGATTTTAGAATTGTAGTTTTTAATAGGCCCACAATTTTTTTTAACTAGACCCAGTGTGTATTTGTTCACACTTGAAATTAACCCAATATTTGGGCCCAATCCAAATTTTAATATTTAAACCCAATAAAAAATCTAGGTTAGTTTAATATTGTTTTGAGGATAAGGGAATTTGAGGAGCTTTCTATTGAAAACGAAATATTGGAAAGTATAGAGTATAAAAACTTGATCGAGAACTTTGCTTCCAAAAACGCTAGGAGATCCACGCGATTCGCTTAAGTAAGTAGGTTCGATCATTTTGTTAAAAAAACTTTTGTTTTGTTTGCTTTATAACAATTAACGTTATATTATATATATATTTTTTTTATATATTTGAATGATGAATTTATATCATATTGCGGGGGTAAGGCCCGATTTTTTTTTCGCCAAGGGCCCAAAAAAAGTTTAAGATTTTCGTAGACGGCCCTGATAAATATATATTAATATTAATTTGTTTTAGATATAAAGATAAACTATTTCTATTTTCAACATTACTAAAGTTATATTGTTAGAAAATCGAGCTTGTTTAACGACCCAAACTTCCTCATAATCAACTAAAAATGGGTCTAAATATTTCTTTTTGTTTTGTAAACTTGAAATAATATTGTTTTGTACAATTAAACCTAATAGAGTTCACTCAAATAATATTTGTATGATGATTGTATCCTACATATAATTTTTTTTTTTTTTTTTTTAATCAAATTGAGTTTTTTTTTATTATTTTCCCACCTTAAGCTATTCAATGTAATTAATAACTGTTTCAAATAACATGTGTAATTCGGAATTACATCAAGATAGCGGGCAGGCGGGCAACAAGCTGCGCCGCCACCCCTTTTTGGACGGCAAACCCTAGCCTACTAAAAACGAACCCCTGCCCCCCCGGAGTCGAGACACTGCTATTAATAACCCGTTGGACTCTGGTCAGGAAACGAATGGCTTCCGGTGCCAAGGCACCAAAGGTATCAAATGCCAGGGGTACGAAAACGTGTTGGTTCTCCTCACAAGCTTTAGCGTGCTTCTCAACTTTCTTTGCCTCCGCTTTTCGCACCGCTTGCCCTGCTACAAAACCAGTATCCCTCAAACCAACCAGGGGAGATACGCCTGTTAGGTCAACACAAGTGTGTTTCCCCCCGGCCCACCCGAAGACAAGCAGGTCTGCTGGACGTAGGGTGGATCTTCCTTCTGTGGGGTCTGAGAGGAAATTCACAGGAGCCTCTTTCTTGGCTGAGATCCCAGCCCTTCTTAAAATGTCCCAAAGAACGTCTCGGACCCAGTCATGCCTGTATTTGAAGCCGGGCAACTCCTTACAGTGAACCGCATGTTCCCCGTATTTATCCAAGCATGCCTTACGGCAAATCGGACAGACCTCATCTTCATGGTACATGGGGATCATCAAACGATATTTAAGAATTGCCCTGTATTCAACCCTAGACATTTTTTGGCCCAAACCTTCGATTGGGATAACATTCAGGAAATCTTGGGCATGTGGGCTTTGCAAGCATTCAATAACTGCCTTTTGGCGAGGGGACAGATCAAAAGATTCACCCAGGCTCTGTGCGATTTTGCCAAAAAGGGCATTCGCCAAAGTTTTCTGAGGCTTTGAGGGGGCGGTGTCCTTGTTAGAAAAACCGTCCATATCAAAACCTGGGAGATAGTCATTTATTCTTTCGAGGGCCTGTGCGTAGTCCAAGTCCATGTCGACAACCCCGCTATTCCTTAAGATGTGGTCTTGGAGGTTCCAAGATTGAGCTCGCGATGCTACAAAAGCATACACCCCAACATCCTTAGCTGAGAGGAGCCCTAATCCTCCCAAACGCATCGGAAAAGATGCCAGTCTCCACTGTAGGTCACCAAAGAACGGACCCCCACATACCACTATGTCTTCGATGGCTCCCCGCAGACCCTTGTCAAAACATGATACCGCTTCATCCATCATGTCGGGTTGGCAGGTTCGCAAGCCAAAAAGCAACTTAGCGACCCCCATACAAGATCTGAGCAAGAGGAGTTCACTCTGGGGATCCCTAAGGCAGGGCAAAAGTTTCATAAGATCAACCGCGCGCGAGGCTCTCCGCCATGCTAATTCCCGTATAAAGTAAGAGTCCCGACTAACAGCCCCTCCAAGGAGTTTCACCCCTTTTTCCGGCCTACCAATCCCACTAGGGAAAAGTCTGTCCCTAAGTTTCACCCCTAAGTTTCACCCCATTACATATAATGTCTGCAAAAAAAAATTTTTAAAAAAAAGAGAGTCAATAATTATTTATGCAATGTTTTTATTAAATAAACGAAAAACATAGCAACTTAACACAATTTTTTTATGGACAAAATAAAAGTTCATAGGACTCAAGAATGGATCAGTCAAATAAGGGCACACATTTGACCGCTAGAAAAACTCCAAAACTAAACTAATGGCCACACACACCTCTACAATTAAGGGCAGCCCTTGAACAAATGTGATTTAGCCCTCTACATCCTCATTTTCTCATTCTAGCACAAACCACTTAAAACCTTCATTATAGAATAATAATAGCCAAAGAACTATAGCGTTTCATCCCTTTGAATTTGCATTAACAAAACAATTTGAAAATCAAACCATAATCAAATGGTGCATATGAGGGTGCTTTGCCCGAATCTCGATAGAGAAGATGCGTTGGAGACTGTTTTTGACGTGCCAATACCTGAAGAGATGTTTACGCGTATGGGAAGCACTGTTGGTGTAAGATGGCAAAACATGGCGACGTGGATGAAGGCTCAAACGATAGACAAATGGTCGTCTCCTGTCATAGCTAACCGTTATAACGAGCTTAGTTTTTTGCTTTACATTGTTGGATCTCCAATTCTCCCCCTTCGGATTCACCTAGATGAATCAAGTGATAGCTCTATTCGCAATTCTTCTATCGTAAGCACAATCTAGATTGCCTAACTAAAACATTAGGGTGTTTAATGGGTCATGTTAAGAGGGTTGGTGGGTTTGACCAGACACAAACCCGAAAACCATGTTATGCATATGAACCAAAATTACACAAGTTTTACGGATCAACACGAATATGACCCGTTTAACCCCATTCTTTTTTTTTTCTTTATTGTATATTCATACTTTGAAACTACATATTCAAGGACGAAGCTTTCTTAGGGCCAGGGGTGGCCCTGCCCCCCCCCCCCCTGTTTTTTTGGCGCAGTAGTGGAAATTTGCGATTTTCGTAGGTAAATTTAGTTCGGGTTGAGTCCGGCCCCTGCCGATTTGCCACTACCGACTGAAAAAAATTGATTCCGGCCCCTCGGATTGGCGAACCAAGCTTCGCCCCTGTACATATTTACAACCAAATATAAACATGAATACAAAATTCTATGAAATGTGATACTAATTTCTAGTTTTTTTTAATTGTCATAATATATCCATTTATTTAAGACAAGATAACATAATTTTTTAAAATAAAAATCATATGAGTTTGTTAGGTCAACTTATGAACCCGTAAGATCAACCCGATATTGACCTGTTTAGCTAAGTGTGTTCATGTGTTTGACTCAAAGTTGACCCAGACCCATTTAGACCACACCCAAACCTAAAAGCTACTAATGACATGCTATGTCAGTCTCGTGACAGAAATTCAAATGCCCAACAATCTTTTTAAGTGACAATCATTCACGTTATGTATTAACCGATGGAATGTTGTGCATGTTATAAAGGAAGCATCGACAGCAAAATACATAGTGCAACAATACATGGCCGCGATAGGAGGACAACCAGCTTTAAACTCAGTGCAAAGTTTATGCGCAATCGGTCAAGTGAAGATCAAAGCGTCGGACTTCCACCAAGGTGATGAAACTGTGAAGCCACAAAGCAAAGAGGAAAGAGGAGGATTTGTTCTTTGGCAAAAGAATCCAGATCTATGGTGCTTAGAGCTTCTAGTTTCGGGTTGCAAAGTCATTTCAGGATGCAATGGCAACATTACTTGGAGACAATCTTCAAACCAACTACGACCTATGAACATAGGTCCTCCTCGTCTTCTTCGCAGGTTTCTTCAGGTACTCTAACGACCCGTTAATGGGTCAATTTGAGATGGTGTTTTATCTTAAATGGATCAAATAAAAGTTTCATTGGAACGGGTTGAATTACAATCATGTCTATCTTTAACAGATACCGCCTCTTAATATATGTATAAAAGTTTAAAAAGTGGACAAAAATGTTTGTGGGTCAAGCCGACCTAGCCCAACCCGTAGTAAAAGAATGTCATGTTCTAGTGTTTCACCCAAACCTTTTTGACCCGTTAACTCGGCCAACCTATTCATCTCGACACCTCTAGTATCACGGACAGAAAGTCAAACGACATATATGAAAGTCAAAACAACCATATTTGAAAACATTGCCTTGTGATTTGTGTTTTTGTAGGGTTTGGACCCAAAGTCGACAGGAGATTTGTTTCTTCATGCGGTATGCATAGGCGAAAAGATCATAAACGACGAGGAATGCTTTATACTAAAGCTTGACACGAGCCAATCTGATCTAGAGGCACAATCCAACCCAAAATATGAGATCATACATCACACGATCTGGGGATACTTTAGCCAAAGATCGGGTCTTTTAGTGAAGTTTGAGGACTCAAGATTGCTATCTGTGAATGGTGAAAATGGGGATGGAATCTTTTGGGAAACCAGCACCGAATCGGTAATCGAGGATTATAAATACGTTGAGGGTGTAAATATCGCACATAGTGGGAAAACTTCGATCACCATCTTTAGATACGGAGAACAGTCATCGAATCATAAGAGGGAGCTTGAAGAGACATGGAAGATTGAAGAAGTTCACTGTAATGTTTGGGGATTGAATAAAGATTTCTTTATGCCCCCAACTGAATTCACAAAAGAGAAGTGATCATTCAAGTGCGGTTATTTTGTAAATATGAAGAACGAAAGGGGTCAGTTCTAGTTCTGGTTCTGCTACGCGTATGATGACACTATGTGAGAAGAGTCTAATACATAATTAGGATGCAAAGTCCTGTAAATTCATTTCATATGTTGAATAAATTGTTGTTTCTATCAGAATGCATGGCAAACGATGCGTGTAATTTAACGGGTAGATTGGACCTGTATAAACGAATGGGGATGTTCTTCATGGCTTTGGTATCCATATTTCTTCGAGCTACGATCTTCTTCTTCTTCCATGTGAACTTAATTCTCTTAAATGCTGTTGCAAACAAGAAAAACAATGCATCAGTATATCTGTCGAACGATATTTATTTTCAGTTACGAATGCTTAGATCATAAAAGGATGGCAAATTCGATTTTGATAATCCATATTATGACCCATTGGACAATAATAATTCATACTGGCAATGTTACCAATCATAGTTGTCAAAGGCGTAAGACGCTAAAAAAGCGGGGGCCTGATATAAACAAGGCTCACAACACTAAGATACTAGTTTTAGGGATTTTAGACATGTTTTAGGCTAGTTTAGGTTGCCCTTGGCAACAAAAGTAAAAGTCAGGAGTGTCAGTAGTCGCATTGCCCGTATGAATTAGTATCAGCCAATGGGTCATCGTGCCATAGTTTGATTACATCCGAATTTGCCTAAATGGTTTTCTATTAGTAGTTATGAAATTGAATTCCATAAACCTCAAACCTCTACGATTATTAGTATGCAAATTTCAAATTGTTCCATATCAATTAAACAGTATTCCAATATATTACAGTAACAAGCTACACTAATCCACAAATAAATCTATGTAAACATAACATTTACCATTGATCGGGAAGGAGGGGGATGAAGATCAACCGAACTGACCGACATCTTAGCTATCTCTCGTACCGCAGCCTCCCGTACCGCAGGTACATCACTAATCAAGTCCTCATACGCTGCCACAAACGCCCGTTGCCAAAACCGAGGTAATCCAACCCGACGGCTATTAGTATACACATCCCACATATGCTCCACAACTTTCTCTCGCTCCTCTATTTCCTACTCAAACCCAATAAACCAAATCAATCACTCATCAGTATGCTTAGACCAAAATGTATCAGATTCATGATTAGAGACTTGTATTGTAATATATACATCTACACAAACACATCATTTTTATAGCCTTAATTACAACATTACAATCTAAACCTCTGTTGTCAAGGCTCACCCAGGCGCGCACCCTTGGTTTTAAAAAAGTGAGAGGCTGACAGAAGCAACGAGGCCTACAACCGATGCGCGACGTGCAAAAGCAGTGAGCCTTTCACAAAAAACGCGCCTTAGCCCCAAAAGCGCACCTCAACTACATAAGGCGCAAAGGCATGCTCATCAATGCGCCTCGCACCTAGGCGCACCTCAAGTATGCTTTTTTAAAACCCAGAGCCCACTTTTCAGGCTCAAAGCTTCGTTTCAAAAGCCCCACTTTCAAGCCCTCAGATGCAATTTGAAGGTCAAGTTTCGACAAAATTCAGGCCAAAATTCATCCAAATAAATTTTAACATCTCTGAAACAATAAAACCAACCCTAAACAAACCTAAAATCAATCTAAACTAACCCTATACATGTATAAAACCCCGAAAAATTGTATTTTTATATTATACGTCACACCTAAAAATCTCCCGTTATAATCGCCTTACACTGAGGCCCAAGACTTAACTATCAGTCATCACATAATAATAGTACCGGTTAATTATATTGGTAACAACCTCCCACTCTAATAAAATTTACACTAATAAAAACTAAATAATAAGTTG
Source organism: Ambrosia trifida (assembly GCA_028751855.1). NCBI lineage: Eukaryota > Viridiplantae > Streptophyta > Magnoliopsida > Asterales > Asteraceae > Ambrosia > Ambrosia trifida. The sequence continues at coordinate 18,384,564 of CM054122.1, read as the reverse complement.
CACAGACAAGAACGTCGAGATCATGGTGAAGTGGGGTGAAGTCGTGGGAGAAACGGTTAAGGTTGCCGGCAGAGAAGCGTAGGGAGACGGTGTCGGTGAGCATTGACCAGAAGGCGAGGAGAATGATGACGGAAAGAGCCCAGAACTTGTAACGAGCTCTGTTTGAATCATGTGAGTCTTTTTTGGTGGGGACTAATGTGGTTGAAGATGATATGGGGAGTGGATCATCTTTGTTGTTCATGATTTGTTTGCTGGTTTATAAGAGTGGGTTGATGGATCTTATTGTTTTGTTTGGGGTATGGAGATTGAAAGTAAGTTACAGTAGAAGAGATGCCGACAGTTGTGTTGGAGTGAAGGGTCGGCGATAGGTGTTGAAGATCTTATTGATGGAATCTTTAATGTTGCCATGTGTCTATGTTTTGGGAAGGTTAAGGTAGTTTTTTGGGAAAATGACCAATATAGCCCGTTGACCGGGCATTTTGCACAAACAGCTCTCTCCACCGTCTTTGGAGAGACGGGACACGGCTCCCAACCAGCCTGAACCGTCTCCCGAGAGGCTTCCCATTTCAGCCAACAGAGGACCGCCACGTGGCGTCTCTGATCCCGAGGCTGTACCGTCTCTCTCCAGACGGGTCAGAAATCTCTCCCAGACGGTTCACGTTTCCCAAGACGGCTGACCCTTCGGTTCAACCGTCTCCCAGACGGTTCACGTCTATCAATGCCGGCTGACCCTTCGGGTCAACCGTCTCAAAAAGACGGGTCACCTTTCCCAAGACGGCTGACCCTTCGGTTCAACCGTCTCTCAAGACGGTACACATTTACCGACGCCGGTGGTTCCCGATGAGCGGCGACGCTTCGGTTGTCCGGCTCAGCCCTATAAATACCCGTCTCCCGTCCATTTCCCGTCATCCAACCCCGTCTGAACACAATCCACCACCGTACAACTCCGTCCAAACACTATCCACTACCCGACGACCACCGTCCAACACCGTCCAAACACCGTCCAACACCGTCCAAACCACCGTCCAACACCGTCCAAACCACCGTCCAACACCGTCCAAACCACCGTACAACACCAATGGCACCTCAAAGATGGACGGAAGAACAAGAGATTGCGTTGATTGCGGCATGGCTGCATGTTGAAGAGAGCACACACCTCAACAACAAATGGTTCCGGATCCTGAATGAATACAACCGGCTCGTTGGAGGGTCACAACGTACCACCGAGTCGCTTAGCCGCAAGTTGAATGATTTGACGACAAAGTGTCAAATATTCAACGGCCACCACAACCGGACCCTTTACGACGTACCCTCAAACTTTCCCGAAGACGTGGCCATTAGACACAGTCTAAGGCAGTATAAAAACAGGGAGGGTAAAGAGTTTAAACATGTGTCCGTGTGGCAAATGATAAGACGTCGTCTTATGTAATTTGTAATTATATTTTTAATGCAATAGTTGGTTATATTTTTAATTTGTCTTTTTGTTTTTATATTTAAGGTAAATATCTCATTAAACGTACTATACTATTACAATCACAAATAAACAATAAATATTATTACAATAACAATTAAAAAACTACACTATTACAACAAACTTCCCGAGAATAAAGAAGCAACAAGTGAAAACTAAGAAGCAACAAGTAAAAAACTACACTATTACAACAAACTTCCCAAATTTACTTCCAGAACTAGGAACTTTGTTTGAAGTAATAGTAATGTCTAACCAACTATTGAGGACTACATCTTAGTGTTAGATGTTTTGTCCTCCACAGCGGCGGTAGTAGCAGTGGTCTACATAGACGTTGTTTCGAATGGTGTATGTGCTCTACACAGACAAGTCCGAAACGTTTCCTCGTTTTATGTAACAATAGTTCTCAGTGAGCACACGTCGAACATCGAGACATAAATTCGGAAAGCGAACGAACTTGCCTAAAATGTAGACCACCACATCATCGATCCATTACACGGGTTGCAAACCACGCGCAGATGGAACAACAATCCAAGTAGCCGTACGCAGATGAAACAACAATCCAAGTAACCGGGACATATTTTCCGAAGCCGGTAGGCTTCGGCTGGGAAAGTCAAAAAGGCTTCGGCTGGGAAAGTCAAAAAGGCTTCGGCTGGGAAAGTAAAAAAACGTCATTGGATTGGAAGATGAAAGCTTAGAGGAGACGGGTGGGTGCATGGAAGATGAAAGCTTAGAGGAGAGCGGTGGGTGCAAATTTCGTTAAGTTAATTGGGGTATTTATATACACTCGTGAGACGGTTCAGACGGTTCAGACGGTATCACAAATTTCGTTAAGACGTCTTGGGAAAGGTGACCCGTCTGTTTGAGACGGTTGACCCGAAGGGTCAGCCGGCATTGATAGACGTGAACCGTCTGGGAGACGGTTGAACCGAAGGATCAGCCGTCTTGGGAAACGTGAACCGTCTGGGAGAGATTTCTGACCCGTCTGGAGAGAGACGGTACAGCCTCGGGATCAGAGACGCCACGTGGCGGTCCTCTGTTGGCTGAAATGGGAAGCCTCTCGGGAGACGGTTCAGGCTGGTTGGGAGCCGTGTCCCGTCTCTCCAAAGACGGTGGAGAGGGCTATTTGTGCAAAATGCCCGGTCAACGGGCTATATTGGTCATTTTCCCTAGTTTTTTTATGTTGATCCCGTAGGTCAACATTTTAGAGGAAACCCATCGTGGAAGTGGGTAAAAGAAAAAAGATTTATTTGTTTGGTACGGAGGAATGGAATGGACGAAGTAAAGTAATGGTTCATTATCATTCTATTACTTGTTTGTTTGTCACGTGGAATGAAACAAAACAATACTTTGTGTCGTTAGATAGGCAGGAAAAGACAAAGAAATAAAATCGTTGGTGAGTGACTGAGGTGGGTGATAGTCAGTGGAGGTGATGGTGTGTGGTGATATATGGTGGTAGCGGCAGTTGTGGGTGGAGGTGGATGGCCGTGATAGTGGGCGGGCGACGATGGTGAGTAGTGGCGGTGGTGGGTAGTGGTCGGTGGCGGTGATGGTAGGTGATGGTGTGTGTCTGTAGCGTGGTTGTGGGTGGAGGCGACGGTGGTGGTGGGTGGAGGCGGTGGTGGTGGGTAAAGAAAATTGTGGTAAGTGACGGTGGGAGGTGGTGGAGGCGGCGGTGGGTAAATGACGGTGGTGGGCGGCGTTGGGTGTTGTTGGATGGCGGGAGTGGTGGGTGATGACGACGGTGGTGGGTGGTGGCGGCAGCGATGGTGGGTGGTGACGATGGTGGTGGGTGGTGGGTTATGGTGTTGTTAGTAAATGGTGAATGAGTGATGGAATGGAAAAAAAAAACATGGGGGATGGATGAAATGGTTTGAAAGAAATGGAATGCCTTGTGGAATGAGTGATTTCATTCCTTTAACCAACCAAACACACTATTTTTCATTACCTCATACTGGTCCATTTCATTCACCCTTCCATTCCATTATACCAAACAGTACCTTAATGCATCTATGATCTAAGTTAACTGAGTTGATGGATGATGATTAACCAAAACAACAAAAAGTGTGCAAAAATTGTCATAAATAACAATGTGTTGTTATAAATAAGTTATTATGGTGATTATTCGCATTCCAATTCCCATCTCTTTGTATTAATGTAAGAGCTTTATATATAGAGGTTGTAACATCGCGTAATTTTTGTTACTTTTACATACATTTTAAATTCTATGTTTAACAAATTTCAAGTTCGCCTTCATTCGCTTCTTGTATGTTACTCCTACCAATTCATGACGAGTCGTCATTATAATTTATCCTAATCAATTTAGGCGTCATAACAATAAACTCATATAGTTAACATCTTAATATATATTTATTTAAACAAGACATATATATATATATATATATATATATATATATTATAATAATACTTTAAGTTTGAAAAAAAAAACGTGACATAAGTTTGTTAGTCACTTTGACTTTTGATAACAACACATAACAAAATAATATGAATCGTTCATTTCTTTTTCTGTTTTTTTTATCTAACTCGATGACTACAGTAGCAAACTACAACCTACAACCATCCCTTAACAACCAAATTTAATCCTCAACTAATCACTTTCTAACCACCCTAATTAATGCATTAAACACCCAACCAACTCACCTCACCTATAAATTACAATCCCTCCCCACTCTTTAACCTCTTGTTAATCCATAATCTCTCTACAAACACTCTCTAATCTTCCAAGTTTTGAGCAAACTTCCTGAGAAACACATTAGTAAGTTTTCCAAGCTCAAACCTTCTTTCTTTTCTGTTTTTCTTCCTCTTTTCTATCTAAAACTCCTTGAAGAAACCTCTAGGATCTTCCCCATATTTATCCACAGAAGTGTGATAAGGGTAGAGCACCTAAAAGGGGTCTCAAAGGTGTTTGTTTTCTAAATTGTTTTTTTTTTATGTCCTAAGATAGTTTGTTTTGAAGGAACCAACCAAGTCTACTAACAATCTAATGTTAGAAAGATTTGTGCTATGGTATTGGGTGACAAATGAGAGTCAAGACTCATCCAAATTAGTCCCCAAACTTTGCTTATACTTCTTAGCTATACTATATAATAATATAAACATATACTTTCAAGTTTCTATCTTACTATCTTATTATTAATCTTTGGAAGGTTTGTGGATACATCCCTACCTTACCAATACTTGACTCTCATGACCATCCGAATCACCTTTATGGTGGTTTGTGTTTTGGTTCGCCTAAAAGGCTTGCTTGACTCTCATGAACCCATTAATCTAAAACTCGAACCTAAAACTCTTTCATGTCTAATTCTAGTTAATCGGAGCTAAAGCTTAATCTTCCAAAACTTACTTTATAGAACTTTATCAAAACGCACCCAAAGGTGAGTTCATACTTGTCCCCCTTTTATTCTTTATTCTTTGGGGCTCAACATGTATCACTATCAAAACTTAAACGATTTCATACTCTTAAAAACTATTATGCTCAATCTAAATGCTATTATGCTATGCCATGCTATAATTCAAAGTCTTACATACAAATGTACGATTAGTTAACAACCCACCTTAAATGTATAGCGCTATAGGTTGACACACCGCCCCCTTTATGGGTCATGATAAGATGAAGTCTTTTGTGTTATCGAGTGTTGTTGCCGTTTGTATGGTTCTACGTGCATATGCCTATAACATGACGATTCGAGTAGACCTTCTTATACTATGTACTTGAATTCAAAACTAGTATGCTCACCAATGCTTTACGTGTTGACGGATATTTTATACATGTTGCAGGAAATGTTTAATGCAGATTTATCAAGAAAACTACTTAGGATTGGACTAGAAACTCGCAACTAGTTTAATTTTTCTATGTTTCGATGTTGTATTTTTTCCCTTTCTATGAGACAATTTGTATTATGTTTCCTCTTAGACAATGAAATGATATGAATGAAATTTTATCTTTAAATTATATTGTCACGAATTCTAGTGTCATGAAGTCTTTGAACAATCTATCCCAAGTCTCGCCTCGATGTATTCCGCCATCGGTTGGGGTGTGACAGAGGCTTCCTTGTATTTCTTAATGGCACACTCAATGAATAAGACATCTTTATTCTATTTATCTTCCTCTAATCTTTCATAGTTTTTATACTTTGTATGTTGGTTACTAGTAGGTCGTTGTTTTACAACACGTTATCAGCATGAAAGTGCTCGCACCAACACCCTAACCCCCTTCCTTGGTTATATGTGAACAAAGGGCGTAGTTGATTGTTTTTCATCAAAGTGTGTTTAATTAAACCATCCTACAAGTAAGTGTTATCTTTACATGAGATTTAATGTTTTTAATCATGTGTTACTTATTGGTAAAGTTTTTGGATGATTTATTATTTTATTGTTATAATCCAAAAGCCACATTAGACTAAACGGTATGGGGCTCGTCCTAGGGCCGGCTTGGCACGTCGCACACCGCCCTGGACGGGGCAACTCCATCCCAAATGGCTACATCAGAACGGATTGGACGGGCTTGTTTGATTGGTTGGTTTGAATTAATGTGGGGCCGGCAATTAATTTTTGAACGTTAACCAAAAAAAAAATTTAACCTTTTTTCCTTCTATAAAAACCCTCATTCGCCTTCTCATTTTTTTCCACACAACCTCTTTCTATTCTTCTTTTATACTCTTTTTTTTATAAAAACCATCAAATGACGACTTGGACTAACGAAAACGAGATCAAGTTGGTGACGGCGTACATCAATACGAGAGGGATGACGGGCTTACAAGTTAATTCGGGTTCTTTTTTGGAACAACGTTTCGGCGGAATACAACCGTTTAACCGGAACAAATAACCGCTTCGCGAATCTACTCGATAGTAAGTGGCGGTGTATACAAATAAGGTGTACGAGGTGGAACAATTTGTTTCAAGCCACAATGGACGCAAACCCTCGTCTTACCGAACGAGCGGCAATCCAACTCACGCAACAAGACTATCGGGCTGCTTACGGGGGCGAATTTGCCGTCATCCATCTCCTCTCATGGCAATTGTTGCGTTTTTTTTCGTATTGATTGTTAGACGGTTTTAAGCTTTCGGTTGTTTAAAAAAGTTGTAGGCTTCGACTTTTTTTTTTATGTTTTGGTTTGTTTGTTTTTTAATGTGTTCCGTTTTTTTTAATTCTCAGGGTGTAATTTTTTTTAATGTTATGTGTTTTTTTTATTTTAATTTCCTTAACTGCTTACTTATTATAAAAAATTAGAAAATAATATTTAAAATGATCAATAGGAATGAAGGACTACCCAAGGAGGACTACCCTCACACCCTTAGGTAGTCCTCAAAAGGACTAAAAGGTTGTGGGACTCACTTTTTGATGACGTGGCGGCAAGGCTTCCCAAGCCGAAGCCTTGCCTCCACCACACCACATAGTCTTATTAAAATTAAATATTTAATCTTGTATGTGAATTTTGATTTTTTGAATTGTAACTCATATTAATGATGGGTAAATTGCTTTATTGTAATTTATAATGTGTAATTAAATAACTGGTAGAACCCTTGTGTGTATTGATATACATTGTTTGAGATTTTGGATTTGGTGCTTCTACGGCGTCATTGAATTTGTTAAAAGTTCTGCAATCAAAACTCACAGATTTTGAAGTCTCTTGCTCAACAACAATATTAATTTGTTTATTTTGGTTAGTTATACATCACCAAAATTATTTTATACGCTTTGTTTTTAAATTATGTGCCTAACAAAGAATTTTCTATAAGAGTTAAATTTTTCATTTATTTCATTAGGGAGTTTAGTTATACATGACAAGATATATGTCTGATACATGCAATATTGATATTGTGTTACTTAAATTGAACTAGTAATTACCAATTGATCATACCTTAGTGAGAAGTTTTGTATTAGAAAAGTTAAGCAATTTACATGTATTGCGTTCTAATATCATGTCTTGGTTTTGCTATAGTACGTATAACTTGTTTCATCGGATGATTTGTAATCATGTTGGAAATTGCAAAATATTTGTTATGATATACGTGAGTGTTATCATATACTTATATTTTACCTTGTTAAAAAATATGAATTGCATAAGATTTAAATATTTGAAATGTTTGTATGGCAAAAGATATATGTTATATGTCATATGGTAGTTGGATGTCATGGTAACTATTTATATATGGTAAACTTGTGATTGGTTATATCTTGATAAACCAGTACATAAATTATATATTTTCTTATAAATGAGGAAAATCTTATTTCATAAGGTCGTATTATAAGTGGTTTTATTAATGTGACATATTATAAAGTCATGCATTATACAATCCAACTTTTTATATACATTGTGTTTCATATGTTACTAGTTTTGAAGATAACATCAAAATGACCAAAGTTGTGGTATATGATCACAAATTTTAAGCATGATTAAATTATGCTCAATTTTAATAAATATAATATGACGCCTGGAATGTCTGACTCCTCAAAGCTTATTATAAATCTATGGAAAAGCTTGTACGAAGTACGATTTTTGACCGATAAATAACAACTTTGTTATATAACAACTTCTCGATTTATATAATGCGATGAGAAGATTATTTATACATGTTGAGTAAAAACAATTTTCATTGTCAAACCTTAAAATATGCTCTTGAAGTAGCAAGATTATTAAAGAATATATAAGGTTTGAAATGACCACAATATATGAAAGTGGTCGTTCTAATCCATTCCCTGAATTGAATGTGATGACATAATGATTGGTGTAAAGGTCGTGATCATGTACATAATTCAGGAAAATGTAATGGTGCAACCATGAAAATTATGTTGATATAATCCGTTCCCTGAAGTGAATGTGACGTTAATGATCGATATAAAGATATTGTTGTACTTTATTTAAAGGAAATGTGATGATATAATTAGTTGTATAAAAGTTGTGATCATATACATAATAAGGAAATTGTAATGATGAAATCATGAAAGTTATATGGTTCTAATCCATTCCCACTAAGTGAATGTGATGCTATAATGGCTAGTAATATTATATGACCCAGGCATTGAATTACTTCTCAATAATATTATGTGAAGAGAAGTTTATTTATAAGGGAGGCCATATAAAACATGTTTTGTTTGTCAAACCTCAAATATGCTCCCAAAGTAGCAATATTAGAATAACAGTATGAAAGGTCTGAGGTGATTTTATACACATATGTTCGAGAAAAAAATGATGGACCTTGAAACTTGTTTTGTTTACTACATTCTCTGGAGTAAAAATGTGATTATATAGCGATCATTGAAAATTTCATGATCTTGGACATAATTAAGAAAATTGCAGTGATGGTTATGTTGATAATGAGATCGACCATCAGAAGTTATAATGATGGTCATGATGTGATCAACCATCAATCACTATAATGATAGCCAAGTTAATAATGAGATCGATCATAAAAAATGCAATAATGATCATGTAACTAATGAGATTGACCACCGCATGTGGCAAATAAAAGAGTGATTATATAACATGATGATTTCAACATTGAAGTTACAATACATTCTTTCATATCATATGTTTTGTATTACATATGTGCAAGTAATACATATTCGATCATAAACTAGAAGTTTATTTTATGGATCATAATTATTTAATTAGTTGCCATGACCGGTAAGACCACACCGAGTTGATGATGATGTGAACATAATGAAGAACTTAAATATTTTTCAATCTGATACAAAGCATGTAATGTTTGCTCTTAAGAAAAGTTATATATTTTCCATATAAGGTAGGGTGAGTATCACTAATATATTTTGGAATTGATGATTAAAGGATACGCATATCCTAACATGATACCATTTAATATTTAAAATCGATGCATCGTCTAAATGGTTATCAAGTGCGCAACCTGAAGTTTGTGTGATATATTGCGTAGCTAATAAGATATAAAGCACATTATTACAAAATGGCATATTTGGTGAATTCAATTCCTAAATATTTAAATACTAGTAGCTTATGTGCATACACATATTGCTTTCATTGAGATGATCACTAAAACGTCTACTATTGATTGCAACGTCAATGATCATGAGAGCAAAAGTTCATGTTTATATTTGATTTTATATGCAGTAACATTTATTCACATCAAGCCAATACGTGGTAATAGTTTCTCCCCATTATAGTTGTTTTTGGTCAGGAACCAAATATTGCCCATCTGTCACACCCCGCCTAAGGCGGAAACACGGGGTGCAACTGAAATGATTTCCAAGCACAAAAGTCACACAAGCATTATTTAAATAAGACAAGAATTACCATTTAAACATTCAAGTTTTACAAACCATAACATTAATTGTTCAAATTAAAACCATTGTATAAAGTGTTTTGGTCTAAACATCACAACAATAGTTCAAAAGATGGCATCCCTTAAATACTCGCACACGACTTTCCCAAGTTCCATGCTTCATGCTAATTTCCTGAAAAACATGCATGAAAAATATATAGGTCAACACAAAGTTGGTGAGTTCACAAGTTTTATGTAAATGGACATGTAATCCAAATCCGACTAAATTACTGCCTAGCTAGGGCAATAATTAATATGTGATCTGACATGAGCCCATAACCAAACCTTGACATGTTGTGCCTCGCCCATTGTACACTAAAGACAATGAAATAATGTGAAATACAAGCACACTTTTGATATCTATCATCCGGTCAGAGCGACTGACCAAGAGTGGGGGTGTCAACCCAACAGATCTATCCCGGTATTTCATGGCTAAGTCCATAGCTAATGGTTATGGTATGATGTATGACACGAGGGCTTAATGGATCCTGGACCGTAGTGTCAAATGTTCACATAATAGTCATGTATTGTAACTGAAAACTGTACGCATGTTTTTCCCCCGTAAAAATGTAAAAATAGTGAAAAGGGGCCGTGAAACTCACCTTGTGGTGTGTCTGGGAATGAACAAACGAGTCTGAGCTAGAGAGATCGACCTACGTGTCCTATGTAAAAAAAAGGGGGGGGGACATTTTAGGTCTATGTTACTTGTATTGTCTACAAGTTGTTCTCTGATTATGTTTGTCCTTGTAACTTAACTCTTTAAGTTAGGTGTGTGCCTTTGATGTAGGGGCTTGTATACTTGACATCTTGTTTCCGAAAAGATACAATGTTTACCCTTTTTAAAGGTACAATATTAGGGCTTCTAAGTGTAATTTTCCTCTAATATTAACCTCATTCTTTGTGTTTGTAAGATTCACCATCTTTATGTATACTAGTGACTTGGGTAAAAATATAGCGTTAGCTTTTGTGAAAACACCACTTTTACTTGTAAAAATATGTATTTTTATACATTTTGAATGGTGTAAGTGTTCATGTGTCATAGGTCTTACAACCTTGAACTTGACGTGTCCATAGATCCATAATATTTAGGTATGTTTAACCTATTATTTCATAAGGTTAGCAACTTTTGTGAAAACAATAATGCTTTATGTTAAACATTACTTTTCTTGAAAACATCTATACCTTGTATGCTTTGTTATGGATCTAACATATCACACATGATTTATAATTATCCACATTATGTCTTATGTTAATGAGCTTTGGAAAAATATGCAATATTCTTTACAAAACTTTCGGTCACTATGTCCTTATATATATGTTTATGTTTCGGCCTATGTGTGTGTAAATACATACATTTACCAACTAACATAATGTATTTTAAAGCATGAGATTACTCACTTGTTTGGTTTAGTTACAAGAGTAAACATACTAGTGAACAACTTTGTTTTTAAGAGACTATATAAAAATAAAGACACAAGTTTAAGAAAATAAATGTTACACCTCTTAGTGTCTAAGAAAATGAGGGAGTTAGGGGCCTTGTACAACCTTGATTATGCTCCTTGTACCCCTAATGATCCCTTGAAAGTTAATGGTTATTGTTAGTGACTTGTGTGTGGGTGGTGGTTTGTGGTGGTGGGGTGGCCGAATGGTGGTGGTGCGGCGGCCAAGAGGAAGAGAGGCAGAGGTAGAAAGGTGGTGTTAGTTGTTTTGGTGCACTTGTTCCTCTAAACCTTGGCCCTATTTATAACAAATTAAATTGGCAAGTCATAATGGTTTAGGAAAGGTGAAAGAGGACATCTTTCTAAATATGTATTAGGATCTAATAAAGGTGATCTTGGATGGATTTGAAAGAGATTATGGACTTGATGTGAGCTTGCTTTCTTGGTTAGTGTGGGCCGAAAATATGAGGGTGTTGGGAGGTTATGGTTTAGTCAACTTCACTAAGATTTGATGCATTATAATCATGATGTTTTTGGTGATTAGAGGTGTCTTATGTTGGATATGGTAGGATTTGCATGGAAGGTGTGGAATGACAATTGTAGTAAGTCAACACTAAGCTTTCCTAAGTGTCATAAGATGTTTTCCTTATTAGTGTAACATCTAGGAATCTGATGGAGGTGACTAAGGCATGTTGTTGGGTGAATCTTGGTAGAAGAATATAGTGAAGGGACTTGTGTAAGAGTTAGAAAACATAAACACTACACACATGTACATGTGTGTCGTGTATATATGTATGTATGTGGAGGTTATATAATTTTGGCAAGTCAACTACCATGGGTTGAATACAAAGTCTAATGTTTAGCTAATTGTGGTGGAATCTTAGTGATTTGAGGTGATGCTTCATTGATGACTAGAGGTATAATCTTTGAAAGACATAATCATACACACATACATATGTATGCCGTCGCATACATATATACATATATATATATATACTTTTTTTGAACATTTTAAATTCATGTCTTGTACAAATGTATATTCACATATTATAATTAGATGTTAAGTGTGATCTTTGTACAAGTTTATGTGATACTCGATAATATATAATTGTGTATTATATATTTTTAACTAGTCGTATTACTAGTCACATGTGGACGTTGTGTTTGGGACATTCCTTGTATAGGGACATTGTTTGTTTTTGTTCTGGATTGGATCACAATTGAAATGTTATGTTTAATTGTATGAGTTACCAAATTAGGGTTTCTGGTATGATCTCTCTATAGCTCATGATAACTATTCAACTAGCTATGAAATTGTATTCCCTAGCGTGCCTAATGCTAAACTGTAAGCATTGAAATTGGCTTGTTGAGACCCTGTATGGCTCAATTGTAATAAAACATGTAATATGAAATGCCATGCACAATGTGTACGTGTATCTAGTGTACGGATATGACCTGTGATTTCGACGGGTGTCACACCATCTAAGATTTTTGTGGTGCGACATATATTGAAATTGATCCACCATGACGCACGGAGATGGGACCTGAAAAGGTGATTGGGAATATATGATGATTTATAGAGCCTTCAACAAGAAATTTATTTACATCTCAATTAATTGATATTCATCTCAATTGATTAACATTCCCAACATCAGGGGGAGATAAAAGGCAGTTGGAAATAGAAATGAGTTAGAATGAAATATCATTGATCCTCGTACTAAACAATGTGAACCAGAAGTTCAAAGGATAATTCATTCACAGAGATTAGTGAATTAATTACCAGACGCATTAACTAACCTAAATATGATGAATAGCTAATCAAGTCACATATACCAACTGCTAATGCTCCATTTAAGATGAGTGTCCAGGAAGGACAATCATATAGTGGTAATAAGCCTACTACACACCTGAAGCGTGGTAGACTAGTCGATTCCAAAGAATAAAAAAAATCCTTGAGAAATTGGAGCAAGTAATAAAGACAGTCAAGTCAAGGTTATAGTAAAAAGGTCTCCTGAAGAGACATTAGACATAATGGTTCCAGAAGAACCTCAAGTACCTCAAAATAAAGAGATCTCGTTATATAGTATCATGTCTACGAAATCTATGGAATTGAAATAAAATCGACGTCGTTATAAATTTGTATATAGTGTAGCGCTTGAAATGACGATCAAGATTTAAGATCTGCCTATGATTGAAAACAAAGAGATGATTGACCAAAATGGAAAGACACATATACAGCATAGTTGAATTCTATAATGAAAAGCAAAGTTTTGGACCAGTAGTCCATACAAAAAAAGTTGTAAAACATATAGATATGAAAAGGTCTTTTGTGCGAATCAACATTTGAAAAGAAAATGATATAAGGTAAAATTGGTGGCATATGAATTTCGTCAAGACCCATAATTGATTATGAGGAGGCGCATTCTCCAGTGGTGAATACAATGATTTTTCATTATGTTATTAGTCTGGTAATGCAAAGAGAGAATTGAAATGCGTCTAATAAATATCATGATTCACTTGACACTGAAAGTTTACATGAAAATACCTGATGAAGGATTTAATGTGTCAAAATCTTGTAACGTAAGTTCTCAAGAACGTTATGATCGGAATAAATAGATTCAATTCGGAATAAGTTATGCCTGTTATATGATTGAATTGAATATAAGTGGAACTCCTCATGAGTATCCTAAAGCAACTGAGTGCTTAAAAGGTAATATGAAACATTGTAGGATGTAATTATTGTGCACCAATACACCACAGGTAATAAACTGAATCTGGTGGTTATGATACTTCAATGTATAAGAATGATACAATATATATTGGAAAATAGATATTATTGTTTTTCCAATTGAAGAGTGAAAGCACTTGCGTAATTGGTCAAGATGGAAAAGTCATTGATGGATTGATGATGCCTGCAGCATTGATATCAATACCTTAAGAAGTATTATGTAAAGGAAATAAAATATGTATCGACTAAAATAAAGGGTTTAAGTGTTGTCAAACTCACAAGATATCTCAATAAAGAGCAACATAAGTTTGATAGTATTATCCAACTTTTTATCAAAAGTTCTCTTTTAAAAGTTCACTCACAGTTTACAGCGATGATGTCTGAGCATTATCGAGAGACTCTGTAGAACTTTTTAAAGGGGGATTTTTGAAAGTCCTTGACATAGCGCACTTATTGCTTGACCAACAATTCGTGTATATATGTAATGATATATTTACCAATCCATCAAAGTATATCTTGAAAAGATGGTGGGACATTTTACAATGGACATAGCTCATACTTAAAGTTCATTAAAGGTTGTCCAATTACTTGATATGGAAAATTATTCATTTCATCTCCTACCAAAGTATATATTTTCACTCTAGAAGTACCATAGTTAAATATATATGTACATTAGTACTATATGTCTTGCTAGTTATGCATGATTGTAATATCTTTCACTTGAACTTATCGCCACGATATAGCCTATGACAAGCAAGCAGACATTGGAATGAGTCAAAACAAATATTAGAGGTATGAATGATGTTTGATTTTATTTTTCTAACCCATGGAAACAAGTTTGGTTAGTCTTATAGATGTTGAAAATGTAACACAACAATAGTGGATCATATGATATTTATTTTCGAGAGGACGTACTAGAAAATCTCATATGAAGATTAAGCACCATTGTTCAACATAAAGGATTGTACTTCAAGGGATCGAGCGACATTTCATTGGCTACGGAAGTTTTAAGCAACTTTCAAGGAAGATTGACACATGTTACTAAAAGACTACATATTCAAATGAGGGGGAGTATCATACAAATTGCACTCTTTTTCCCTTAACTAAGTTTTGTCCCATTGGGTTTTCTTAGTAAGGTTTTTAATGAGGCAACATACCTAATCCAGAAGTATCAGGAAGAGTAATACGCCTTGCACTCTTTTCCCCTTAGCTGAGGTTTTGTCTCACTGGGTTTTCCTGACAAGGTTTTTGATGAGGCAGCATCACCAAGCGTATACTACATTATTTTCTTTTATCACGTGGATAGTCAAGGGGGGGTGTTATAAATAAGTTATTATGGTGACTATCTGCATTCCAACTCCCATCTCTTTGTATTAATGTAAGAGCCTTATATATAGAGGCTTCCTTGTATTTCTTGATGACACACTCAATGAATAAGACATCTTTATTCTATCTATCTTCCTCTAATCTTTCATAGTTCTTATACTTTGTATGTTGGTTGCTAGTAGGTCGTTGTTTTACAACATGTGTGTAGTTATTGAAATTAAAATATAAAGAGTGTAACTTGATATATATATATATATATATATATATATATATATATATATATATATATGGGAGGGTTATCTGGAGAACGTTAAATATCGTGAGAACCGTGAGAACAAGTTAAAAAAAATCAATCAAAATCAATTTTTTTTAATACAAACCTTATTATAATCAAAATACAAAAGTAATAAATGAATTTTCTTTTCAGATAATTCATTTTTTCTTACAAAAACACTTTCAAAATAACTTTTTACACATGTGTAAATGAAACAGTTTACACATGTATAAACAGTAAATTTACACATGTGTAAAAATAATTTATTTTCGTATACGTTTGAATTTTTACACGTAAATTGTGTTTTTGAGATTGTATTTTAGTAATAAAGATAAGTGTAAAAAAGAAGTTTTGAATTTGAATGGTTGTAGATGCCGTTCTCACGGTTCGCATGAAATCTAGGTGTTCTCAAATTAACTTTCCCATATATATATATATATATATATATATATATATATATAAAGGAAAATTTATATAACTTACCCCCTTCTGTCATCTTTCCCATTATTTTTCTAATATCTTGTGTGTATTCTAAACTTACAAGATTATTGCGTTATACAACTTGGATAATGCGATGTGCATGACTCTCATTTTATGTATTTCACCGTATTTATCTTAAATAATAATATATCTTGTATCATAGGGAAGTAACATGTGCTCTCATCTAAGAGCATTCACATCCCACAATTAAACACTCTTTTATCTTCAAAGTATAAAAAATCTACTAAAATCACGTTATATCACATCCAACATTTTCTACCTCATCCTTAGAAAAATTATTGTTGTAATTCATCCTATATCAAACTATTATTGTAAGTGAATAAAACGATAAATATATTAAAATAAGTGTATGTGAGTAAGATAAATATGATGGATAGGTTGTGGGAGGGTTTTTAAATGAGAGATAAATTTTAAAGAATATAATTTTTAGTTAAATTATAGGGTAAAAGATGATGGAGAGGATGTAAATGCTCTAAGGGGTTGTTTCTTTTTTGCTCAAAAGCACTTCTGACCTCTTTTGTTTGTGCTGTGCAGACGGGCGCAGACGTTTGGGGTCTGCAGATTGTTTGTTTTTTGGAAGACCTTTCATTCAAAAAGGTCTTCCTGACCTCTTCTTGGTGCAGACTTGTTCGAATGTCTTCTAAGGTCTTCTCTCTTCTCTTCTCCTCACCCACCACCACCCACCACCACCACCACAGTCCACCACCAGAATGCTGTAAAAAAATCAGTTTATTTAAATTTCAGCAGCCTGCAGATGTTAACAAACAAACAGTTTTCTTCTTGCAGACTGCAGACCTTTGGTCCACCTCTTCTACAACAGATGTGGTCCGCAGACTATAGCCCTTTTCCTGCAGAAAAAACAAACAACACCTAATTATCTAAAGATTTTGTATTATTCCTTTCGTTTTAAGGTGTGTAGACCGCCTAAAATTAAACCAAACAGCGAATAACCAAGTTATTTCATCAATTGATCCCACTAACTAAACTAATCAGTAACTCAAACTTTTAATTAACTTTTTTTAACAGCGAAGACGTGAGGTATATATTAAGCTCAAGCCAAGGATCCAAATTGTCCTCATAGATATTCGATCATCAAGACATATCACCGAAGTTTGACCTCCGACCATAAATCATATAAGGAATCTCTATCCACTCTTTAACTAACCAAGAAAGCGACTAGTCCAACTAGGATGATTACGTCATAACGGCCCATAAGTGTAAATACCTCCACAAAATGTGAGGTTAAGGTACACACATGACTCTCTCTCTCTCTCTCTCCCTCTCTCGCTCTCTCTCTCTCTCTCTCTCTCTGGTCTAACCTTGTATTAAGAATAGCTAGACTGATGATTCCACATAGTTTATCCTTTGCTAAACATCTAAGGCTGGGTGATGATCATGACTTGAAAAGAAAGTATTTGGAGTAGGGAGGTAATTGCTAAGAATTTCTTCTTGTTCACAAACAAAAAAATGGTGTGGGCACACTAAGAATGTAAATTCAGGATTAGCTAAAAAGTATCTTCTTAAAAAAATTGGAGAAATCCTCCTTAAATAGGATCTATACGAGCCAACATCACCAACCTCTAACCTGAAATGGGTCGAGCCTAGTTATGGGGTACCACCACTACCTCGGCCCAATATTAGTATAAGATAAATGGTATGTTAACCAATAAGAAAAGAGGAATGGAATTCCGCCTTAACTTACGCCATGTAGCGTGGCCCTGTTAGTGGACGTTCCGCTGCGGACAGGTGGCACTACGAGAGTCGCCACACATTCGAGGCCTCTGATTGGTTGGCTGACTATTTCTCTTGTACTATTATCTCATATGGCACTGACTGTTAGTAGAGATTGATGATGACGTGGCTCCTTGCATTATGTTTGGTTGAGCAGTGCTCGCACAATACTTGTTGTCCCCTTTGTGCCTAGCACAATCCTAGGACGTTAGTTGTCCCCGCACTGGCTTTGTCTTATTGGTTGTATAATAATGAGTCGTTGGAATCTTCTTGCTGGATTATTCTAATTGGCTAGATGTGCGCCTTATTCTTGCCGCATATCCCTTAGCTCTGATTGGTTCGCACACAATCGACCATTGGTACTAGTCGTCTCCTGTCCTTGCGCATATGTGATAATGTGTGTGCTTACTTGGGAGTTTTGCCAAAGCCAAGTTGGTGATCCCTGGTGTGTAGCTGCAGGCTTGCGTCAAGAAGCTTTCCTGGATAGCGTAATGCTGCCTGCGCACTGTCAAGTGCTCCTTAGTTGTTACATAGGACATTTTTGGGGTATGGTTAACCCTATTCGCATAAGGATTTGGAACCCTGTCCCTTTAAGTCCCCCAGTCTAGTGTTGCTCCAGGGGTTGCAAGAAAGTTGGGTGGAGTACTGGACTCATTGAGTATTTGGTATGCGGATGACGTCTTTTACGTTAGGTAAATGCTCATGGCAATGACGTGTCCAATATATGTCAAAAGCTGAAGCCATGCGGGTGACATCTTTTTCGTTTTATGCCAGAAAAATGCGCAAGGGAATGGCGTGTCCAATATACGTCAAAAGGTGAAGCCATGCGGGTGACTTCTTTTACGTTTTTACGTCAGGCAAATGTGCATGGGGATGATGTGGCACATGTGTGTAATATGATATAATCATGTGGGTAACGTCTTTTAGTTTTTATGTCAGGCATGGTGCATGAAAATGACGCGGCGCATATGTGTCAAAAGTTGTGGTCATGCGGGTGACGTTGTTTGAATCTCACGTCAGGCTGGTGCATATGCCGCATTTTGTCATCTTGTATTAATGGGGGGAAATAATTGAGCAGTTGTTTTGAAATTTCAAACGACGTGTCATGCGTATGTCAAGCGGTAGAAGGGATGTCCGTACAGTGACAAATGATGTCTTGTCAAACAGCTTTTTGTCTGTGTCAGGCGAATAAGAGTGTACACTTGCGCGTGTGTCCGGTTCATAGAACGTGACCAACGAGCCACATGCTAAATGGACCTCCACCAGACAGTTGGATGTCCTTTTCCTCCACATTTTCCCATCGCAATTAATTTGATGGGTATAAATACCCAAACCCCAAGGGTTTTCCCACACTTGCTTATTATTTCCAAAAATTCTGAAAGTTTTCCTCTCTCAAACTTCATATCTTTCAGCGAATGTTCTTGAGATCTTCATCTTTTCCGACCAACTCCTTTATGTTTCTTCTCCTTTCTTATTTTAAAAATGTCTGAGAGTTCGAAGACTACCACTGATAAGCCGAAGAAGGCCAAGACCCCTCCAAAGTTGATGAATATCACTGTCATCAACTGGAACCAGGGTCAATTTGAAGAGTTCCTGGGTCATTATGATATCCTTGAAGAGTTGGGACCAGAGTTCCCGGTGGGCGGAAAGACTGCACCAGAGCCGCCGGGGGGCAATATTCCCTTGTACAGAGCGTTTTTTCACTAAGGCAAGCTTCTGATTACACATTTTCAGGTCAACATTTTGTTAACCTATTCATATAAGTTAGTTGAGTCCCTTCAGGATGATCAGACTGACTCATTTAGAGATGTCATGTCGCACTTTAGACATAGAGCCGATGTTTGATATGTTTAATGTATTCTATGCGTTAGAGGTCTTTAACCCGCCTTGGAGTTCTCGTTTTCTCATCGGCGCTAGGTACAACCGATGGGCATGGATGCTTCTAAGAGCATGTATGACTGGAAATACTTTTTCTACATCAAGAAGGATGTCCTTCCCATGAACATGTATTGGTTGTTGTTAGGCATGAATGACAGGTTGCAGGAGTTCCCGTTGTTGAACACAATAAAAGTCAAGAGTGGCTCGTTGACTTGACATCTCACGTGACCCCGTTCTCCACTATGTGTTAAGATATGAGTTTAATTATTATGCAAGTTAAGTAATGGAACAGTAGATGAATGAAGATATATAAATGGAAAGTGCAGCGAAATGAAACTTTAATGCATAATAATAAGAAGCATGTTTTTTTTATTAGAATTCTTTTCTATTGAATTCTTTTTCACAGATTCAACTAGTACAATGATTACAACTCCCCCTCAGCCTGATCATTCAAATTTGTCCGTGCAAGAATGTTGAGTGTGGAGTGATGAATAGTACAGTACAGGCACTAAGGGCTGCAAACGAACCGAACGAACATGAACAAGGCCTTGTTCGTGTTCATTTGTTAAGAAAATTAAGTGTTCACGAACAGTTCATGAACACTTACCGAACGAGATTTTCTATCCGTGTTCGTTTATTAAGAAAACACTCATGTTCGTGTTCGTTTTTTAATTTTGTTCATGAACGCACACGAACACAAACGGACATTAATGGACACAAATGAACACAAAGAATTGTTCATGAACGGAAACACACACAAACATACATATATTACCTTTTGAATAACATCGAATTCACATACATTAAGACATTAGCTAGATCCACCCAAAATATAAAATAATTGTCCAAACATACTTAGTACTGGAGAAGGACGTTTGAGGTGGATGGCAGAGGGCGTTGGAGGTGGAGGGCATCAACGCTAGAACGTGGAAATATATAATGAACTTGGATACAAAAAGTTGGTTTACTGATCTCATATAGTCATATATTTACCTCATATATATATTATTATTGGGTAAAATAAATAAAACTAAAAGAATATAAAAAGGTATAAAAATTAAAAACCTTAATAGAATATCGAACACAAACGAACATAAATGAACGAACACGACCTCTGTTCATGTTCGTTCGTTTAGCTAAACGGACGGAATTTTTTATTCATGTTCATTCATTTATTAAAAGAACAAACACAAACGAACTTTACGCCGAACGGTTCATGAACTGTTCGCTGAAAGTTCAGTTCGTTTGCAGCCCTTGGCACTATTCTATTTATAGCACGAACCAAACGTCTGATGAGCTAAGATTGACGTCACCTAAGAAAGTGACATCTAACAAACACTAACATCTACCCTATTACTAACATAGACACTGTTCCATTGATTAACACTGATGAGTAAAACCCTGTTACTTCATCATCTGTTGAAGCCTAAGTACTGATGGGCATCAACAGATCTTGTTTATTCTCAGCAGACTTTAAGCTCAATCGACCTTCTTCTATATCAATATATGTTGCTTCATCATACCTTTTATAATCAGTTGTTTACAACACAGTTATTTAGTCTTCATCAGCAGTTGTTTGAGCCAATAGTCTTTTGGGAGGATCTATTCATCTTTGCACTGTTTTATTGATGATCATATATTAGCATGTTTTGGCTTTCCAATCATCTGTTCTTTTTAGGATCAACAGAGTCCAACAATCTCCCCCTAGAACAAATGATACCAAAACTCAGCTTTATTTTTTATCTTTATTCCTCATCAGATTCTCCCTTATTTGGCCTTTGAATTGAAGTTCAAAGTCTTAGGAGGCCATGTCTTCAAAATCCCTTTCTAGTTCATGATCTAGCATGTCTTGGAGATCACTAGCTTCCAGACCATAAGCTTGTTCTCTGCTAATCTTCTGAACTGTCCCATCTGATCTGAGCAGTGTCAATTCATGGGTGTCTTTATTGGACTTCCATTTTAGAATTTTAAATCAGATGGATTTCTGGGTTGAGGGGTTATTTTTGATGAGTTGGGTGAAAGTGGGCGGCTAATAAGTTGTCTGAATTTATCCCTGGTTGGATTAGTGAAATATTTAAGATGATTCATGAACCCCATTTTTCTATATTATGCAAACATCTGCTCATCTTCATCAGCCATCTCCTCCTGCCTTTTAGTCTAGCTGTTCAAAATAGTTGGGATATTTTCCAACTAGATGTGAATAATGCATTCTTGTATGGTGATATTCATGAAGATGTTTACATGTCTCTACCTGAAGGTTTTACTTGTAATTCTGAAAACAAAGTTTGTAAGTTAAATAAATCTCTATATGAGCTCAAACAAGCTCCTAGAATTTGGAATTCAAGTGATCAGTTGGTTGGTCTATTTACAAAAAGGGCTTTTAACTCATCAACATGAGAAATTGTGTGGGATGGTTAAAATGTTTGATGTGTTTAAGTAATCAAACTGAGGAGGGGTGTTGAAAATATGTCATATTGTATACTTTGGTTTTATTAATTAAACTTGGTCATATGTCAGGACTTTGATCTTGTCAGAATTTATTGTCATTATTTTTCATATACTTTGATATTTTGAATAAGTCTTGTTTCAGGTTTGCTTATTTGGAAGTGTGGGTTTATGTTGAGTTGTTGTGTTGATCCAATAAAGAGGTAGTTATGTTTATCCAGTATAGAAGTCGCCCATATGTGCTATTGTTTTTAGCTTAGTCGGCCCATGACCCAGTGGTTTGATCTGCTCTATATCCGTGTAATCTAGTTGAATGGCTGAGATGCATTGTTGGAGTTGGTGTTGTTGGGAGCTTCTACTCCTAGTATAAAAGGACTCTTTTCTCTCTCCTCGATTATTCTTTGCACTTTATCATCTTCACTTCAAAATTTGTTCTCTATATTCTCTCAGTAGACGATCTAGGGTTTGAGATGTATCATACATATCATCTTGTATTTTTGATTCCCTGTGTTGATCTGTATCTAGAGTGTTTTGTTAGAGAGTTGTTTTGTGATTACAGTAGTTTGTAATCTTTGATTCTTGTATTTCTGTGATAATCTTTTGGTTTGGGTTTATTAATAATATTTTGATATTCTTTCTTCTATTGTGCCATGAAAATTTTACATGGTATTAGAGCTAAGCAGCTCTGATTCTGGTTTTCTTCCGCTGAGTTTGTAAGTTCTCTGGTGTCTTCGTTGATCAACCGGTGGATTCGTGTTCTTGGAATGGACCTGGTTGTTTGTTGAGGGTTTCGATTGAAGTATGGAAGATCTGGTTTAGGAGACTCTGAATCTGGTGTTTTCAGATCTAGGGTTTTGAAGGATTGATGTGCTTCACCGGCTGTAAATTGTTAGCATATTTTCTTTTTCTCTCCAGCGATATAACCCTAAGTGCAGGTTATACACTGTGAGTTTTTGGAGAACCCTAACTTGGGCCCTTCTCGGTGAGATCTTTCTGATTTCTTGTTTTTTTTCCTAAAGTTGTCTTAAGGAGTCATTGTTAAGGGTTTGTATCCCTATTTTACCTCTAAGGTTGGTCTAGGTTTAAGGGCTCCCATACTAGGACTTGCGTTGACACCTTTGAGTGAAGAACCAATGACTTGTACACAAGTATGGCTTCGCCAAGTGTCTTGGTTTGATTCTTGTTTTGTCATTGTTTTGGTTATTACTTATTCTTTGTTTTCTTGTGTTTTTGTGATTTTTCTTGTTGCCTGGTTGTTTGTTGTTCTTGTTTGCCTTGATTCTTAATTGTTGTTTGTGGCTTAAACATGAGTGGTGTAGATGATGTTGTTGCTGCTGCAGCTGCTGCCACTGCTTCTGGTTCACTTGTTACCTTAGTTAATAAAATTGATGTTGGTGATCCATTGTATCTTTATCCTAGTGATTCTGTTAATCTGACTATTGTTAGTATGAAATTTAAAGGAACAGAAAACTATAGTGTTTGGGCTAATGCAATGATTTTAGTGCTGCAAGTTAAAAAAATTAGGGTTCATAAATGGTGATTGCGGTAAACCTGTTGATGATTTTGTTTTGGCTAGGCAATGGGATAGATGTAACTTTATTGTATTAACTTGGATTTTAAACTCTGTGTCTGATGATTTGTATATTGCTCAGGTTTATCCCAAACTTGCATCTGAAGTTTGGAAAGACCTCAAAGAGACTTATAATAGGGTTGATGGATCTGTTATTGATATACGTTAAATTATACATAAATAAGTCCACGGTTTTACTCCCGTTTGACCCGTTTTCGACTGTAAACTTGTAGTTTTGGTACTTAATCTTGTACTTCTATTTTTGCAGGTCCTAAACGGCGTACCAAAGATAAAGTTGAAGAAAAGGATGGATTTCTGGGCAAAACAGACAGTTTCTACACATTCTGCAGGTGTTGCACGGCCATGCGCACCAAGTGCATGGCTTTGCAGACCCAAGCTAGTCGGAAGCACTGCCAGTGCAGACGAGAGTGCAAGCCATTTCCAAATCAGCACTCTCGTGCAACTGGTGGCACTCCCATGCAACTAATGGCACTCCCTGCAGACCCAAGTTACTCGGAAGCACTGCCAGTGCTGACGAGAGTGCAAGCCATTTCCTGATCAGCACTCCCGTTGAAAGAAAACTACTTGTGCCTATACACTACAACAGAATGGTGTTGTGCAAAGAAAACATAGGCACTTAATGTTGCTAGGGCATTGTTGTTTCATAGTAAGGTTCCTATAAGATTTTGGTTTGATTGTGTTCTAACTACTTCTTACTTGATAAATAGGACACCATCCTCTGTGCTTAATGGAAAAACTCCCTATGTTGTAGTTTATGGTTTTGATCCCTTTCTTGATCATTTAAGAGTGTTTGGATGTCTATGTTTTTGTACTGTTCTTAATGAGTCTAATAAACTTGAGAATAGGGCTGAGAAATGTGTGTTTCTTGGTTACTCTCATGAAAAAAAAAAGGTTACAAAGCTTATAGTTTAGATAGTAAAATAGATAGTAAAACAATCTTGTTTTCTAGAGATGTCAAGTTTTATGAAACCTGTTTTCCTTTTAAGGAGAAAACTGTTTTTGAAAATTTTGATGCTAATCTTGACAAATCTGTTACTAGTTTAAACTTTTTTGATCTTTTTGAAAACATATAAATCCAACATATCTTGAACATGAATGATCCCAATAATGATGGAAAAGGAAATGGTAATGAGGATCTGGGAACACAGTGGTCTCAGCAACCAGATCATCAAGCTTCTACTGATGGCTTGGCTTCCCAAAAGTAGCCAAGTAACAGTTTGAATGAGTCTAGAGGGGCATAGATTGTGAGTACCATAAGTGAAACTAATACCAAGTCTAAAGGGGACATGATTCAGGATAATGTTAGAAAATCATCTAGGAATATAGTTTCCTAAAAAAACTAAACGATTTTGTTGTAGAGCGCAAGGTTAAATATGGTATTGAAAAAGTTCTCAATTGTTCCAATCTTTCTAATGAAAGCAAATGGTTTTCTGTTTCATTACATTGGAATTTTGAACCTAGAACCTATACTGAAGCTATTAGGGTTGAAATTGGATTAAGGTTATGAATGATGAATTAGAAGGCTTATATAGGAACAATACTTGGGAGATTGTAGATCTTCCTAAGGATAGGACAAGATAGGGTGTAAATGGATTTATAAGGTTAAGTATAAGTCCAATGGTGAAGTTGTTGGTTATCAACAGTTAGTGGGTAAAATAATATATATATATATATATATATATATATATATATATATATATATGATACAAGACATGATATATCCTATGTTGTTCATTACCTTAGTCAGTTCATGCATAAACTGTGTGAAGGACATCTAAAAATTGCTTTTAGACTTTTTAGATATCTGAAGTCTGCCCCTGGAAAGGGTTTTTTCTCTTTCTAAACATAAAGACTTTGATCTAACAACTCTTTATGATTCTGATTCGGCAAAGTGTATCAATACTAGAAACTTTGTTACTAGTTTTTATGTCTTTGTGGGAGGTTGTTTAGTTTCTTGGAAGAATAAAAAACAGGCTACTGTAGCTAGGTCCTCTGCTGAAGCAGAGTATAGGGCTATGTGTGATGTGGCTTGTGAAGTTTTGTGGATTAGAAATTTTTGTCTAAACTGGAAATTCATGTTTATCTTCCAGTGTCTTTGAACTGTGACAGTTCAGCTGCTATGTCAATAGTAGCTAATCATGTGTTTTATGATAAAACAAAACATTTTCAGCTTGATCTTTTCTTTCCAATGGATCTTATATCAGAAGGTTTTATTACAACCCATAAAGTTCATTCAAGTGATCAGTTGGTTGGTCTATTTACAAAAGGGCTTTTAACTCATTAACATGAGAAATTGTGTGGAAAAGTTAAAATGTTTGATGTATTTAAGTAATCAAACTGAGGAGGGGTGTTGAAAATATGTCATATTGTATACTTCAGTTTTATTACTTAAACTTGGTCATATGTCAGGACTTTTATTTTGTTAGAATTTATGGTCATTATTTTTCATATACTTTGATATTTTGCATAAGGCTTGTTTTAGGTTTGCTTATTTGGAAGTGTGGGCTTATGTTGAGTTCCTGTGTTGATCCAGTATAGAAGTGGCCCATATGTACTTTTGTTGTCAGGTTAATCGACCCATGGTCCAGTGGTTTGATATGATCTATATCCGTGTAATCCGGTTGAACGGCTGAGATGCGTTGTTGGACTCGGTGTTGTTGGAAGTTTCTACTCCTCGTATAGAGGACTCTTTTCTCTCTTCTCGACTATTCTTCGCACTTTATCATCTTCACTTCAAAATTTGGTCTCTCTATTCTCTCAGTAGATGATCTAGGGTTTGAATTGTATCATAGATATCATCTTGTATCTTTGATTTCCTGTGTAGATCTATGTCTAGAGTGTTTTGTTAGAGAGTTCTTTTGTGGTTACAAAAGTTTTTAATCTTTGATTCTTGTATTTATGGGATAATCTTTTGGTTTGGGTTTATTAATAATATTTTGATCTTCTTTCTTCTATTGTACCATGAAAAATTACACAAATGATGTTAGGTATACATGTATTGTCTCAAACTATTTAACGAGTGATTTATATGCTTGAGTGTGTGTTTTGGAGTCTCGTGTGCGGGTAGTCGTTGTGAGTACGACATTGTGTGGACGATGATTGGATGTGGGAAACGCATATTGATGTGATGCATGCATGTTGATGTAATAGCCATTGTGGTGTGTAGGGGGTTGTATCTAGTGATGAGGTCAGTTTTTGCTGGGATGAAATTGATTAATTGAGAATGTTCACACACATTTTTTCACATGGGTCATGAAAAATAAATAATGATTTTTGAAGTTTTCATGTGATGTTTTAAAGTTGTTAAAATGTGGTTTCAAAACTATGTTTTGTTTAAATGTTTTGAGGTTAGTGACATGTTGTTTTACTAAATAGAACTCATTCAACGTTGTTTATAGTTTTTAGCATGTATGTCAGGGCTCTTGGTGGTATGTATGGCTGTTCCCTAATAAAGAGATGATGGTTACCCGAGTTTCGTGGGCTTTGACATTTCTATTTTGAATAGTTGTTGACTATTTCTTGGGTTAGCATTGAAGATGCACTAGGTATAATAACATGCATAATAATTTTTAACTTAAAAAATATTGACAATAAAGCAAGTGTGCATTACCTAGCCGAAAGAAAATACTTGAAAACTGATGAAACGAGAGTGTTTTATATTTCAAAAGAACACCGCTCATGATGGGGATATAAGGTATATTAAATCCACACACTCATCAACATACCTTTTAGTATGTACTTTCTTTTGGCCATAGGTAAGCAACAAAAACTAAAAAGAAAAGAAAGCAGGATAGTGTGAGACTAGAACTCATGATCATCTCAAACTAAAACCAAGAGTTTACCACAACACTTCTAAATATATTGCTCCAACCCATGAAGATTAACCC
This sequence comes from Ambrosia trifida, assembly GCA_028751855.1. Taxonomy (NCBI): domain Eukaryota; kingdom Viridiplantae; phylum Streptophyta; class Magnoliopsida; order Asterales; family Asteraceae; genus Ambrosia; species Ambrosia trifida. The sequence goes on along the minus strand of CM054122.1, from coordinate 18,356,977 downwards.
AAACAACTACATAGATTCACTCGAATAATTCCTTAAGGTTCACTAAAAAAGTCGATTCATCACCTATACTACTGATTTTTTTTTAAATCAACGGGTTCTAGTGAGCCCAATACATACAAAGTGGGTCAGACCCAATATATAGCCATGGGAAAACAATCTTGGGTACTATGCTGATTGACATGTTAATGACAAAACTCAATACGATTAAGCATTGTGTCCTATCGTGTTAGACAAATTACTAGATCGACATAAAAGTTTATGACTTGTTCATCAAAATGATATCTATCTATTATAGGGGGCACTACCCATAAGGTTTTTTCACTTCACTGATTTTCACAAATCCTAAACTGCCAGATCACTTCACTGGAACACTATTTTAGAGGCAACACTCCACTTATTCGTTTATTTATTTTTTTATTTAAATAAATAATATATATTTAAAGTGGGTTTTACCCACATTTGGGTTTTAAAACCCACAAGTTTACATTGTCTTCCCTAACAAACAAGTGTCTCTCACTAAAAAGTTCAGTCCCTCTTTCTTGACTTTCTTTCTCACTCTAAAAACCATCGTTATCTTGACACCGACCATCTCCAGCGCTGTTATCGTTTGCTTACAGCCTGATCGGTTCCTACAAACTACCGGAGTGTTTGTGGCAGTCGATGAAGCCCTCCGACAGCGACGGTGATGAACTCTCCTTTTAATTTTCCGCCCTTGGTGATGGTTACAGATGGTTGTGATGATGATAATTAGGGAAACGGTGGTATAGAAAAATATAATATTTTATTAAAATTCATGGGTTCACATCCATTAGATAGAACCATAAATTGGTTCATGGGACCACTATCAGCACGGGTGGCGGCGGTGTTACCGTGCAAGTAGTGGGGTACCCGTGACCATTTCTGGTGACGCACCGTCCCCTCTAATAACGGAAAGCAATAAATTCCATATAACACTCAAAGAGGGCATTCTCCCCCTTGAGTGTGCCATTTGGCAATGACAAGCCATGTGGCATTAAGTGATTTTAAGAAAAAAAAAATTAAAAATAAAATTAGATTTTTCTCTCTCATGTTTCCTCCCATAATTTTTAGACGTTAATATCTTTTATATATGTGACACTCGGCATATTCAGGTTAATACTTTTTCAAACATATAAGTCTACCTTAGCGAAAAACATTTATTAACGTACTTAACTGGGTCAGTTGAGTCGGGTTACATTACGTATTGCCCAGGGTTCAATAATTCGGAGGATCATTGGGGTTATTTTATGTACACACGAGTCTTGAGTCCCGTTGTTGGTGAATTACATGAATTGAATCAAGTGACAAACATAGATTGATCCAAATATGTTATATGATGTGCAAATACGTGTTTAACAGTGTTTATATGATTATACATGCTTAACATATGTTAGGATTGCATGTCCATGTGTTAGGATGTGTTAAAACGCATTAAAACGACAAAACAACAAAAACGAGAATTATGGGAAACTGGTTCGACCAGGAAAGGGTTCCAATCAGTTTGATGGAACTCATTCGACCACTTTTCAAACTCATTCGACCCTAGCAAGGTGCGAATGAACTTGGGGTATAAATACCATACTTTGCAACTTTTTCATCATTTCACAAACTCTAAACGCCTCTAAGTGCTCGTTCTTAACCTTAAACATGTAGGGAGGAGTTTTTGACCTTGTTTTTTTAGAATCTAACCTACAAACACCTTCTATATCATAAACAAGAGAAGATCTAAGGTGTGTTTGATGCGTTTGGTTTTAGTGTTTAAAAAGATATCAATTTCCCCAGTGCCAAAAACTTTGATTTGTCAATCCCAAAACGATGGTTTGGGGGAAATGGCTGATTTTTACCTAAGTCTTTTTACAAAGTTTTAAATTTATAAGTAAACGATAATTACTCAGAAACTAAAACCAACACATAGGCAGAGAACCTGGCGTGCATAGTATAGCTTGCTAGGGCAAATACCGAGTATCGTATTCCAAGAGAACACACTTTCCCCTACTCAACCTTTCATCAATTAACTGATCTGATTTTAAAAAGAAAATAAAACGGAGGGGTTCTTTAAAAGAAAATAGTTTTGAAAAAGGTCTTGGTTTTATAAAATAAAAGATAAAATAGTAGAGTAGGTAAATATGCACATCTCGGGGCCATCCGTATAAATAGTTAAGTTTATTATTAAAATTAATAATTTAGGATGGTTAAATGTGAGGAAGACGAGAGGGGTCTTGAAGTGTTGACTCCTTTATAGAGAAGCGGGGCCACTACTAAGTAGCGTGCATAACCTTCTAATATGGGCCCTCATGAAGGTACTCCGCTAGGTCCTCGCATATAGCGGGCTCCTTAAACCGCGGTCAAGTCTCTGGTCCTTGAACTAATCCTCTTCTTGAATTGGAGGCTTCACTTTCAACATGGAACACCGTACACCTCCCTTAGCTCCGGCGTTCCGTACCGAAGGGTCTCTCCTTAGGGTCAATCCTGGCAACCTCGTATCCCCTAAGTAGGTTAACGATCATGAAGATCGAAGGATCTGTCTTACAGTTGACTCAGGCGACTCGTACCCCCATTGGCTAACGGCGTTGTACTAGCGAGAACTAGAAATAGAATCTTTAACTTATTTATCTTTTAAGTGACACTTTATTATTTAGTGATCAATTAAATATAAAGTTGGTAAAATGAATGATAACTTAATAACCCAACCCTTAACTTCCCGAACTGAATGAAATCCTTGGTAAAGGTGGCACATAATCCTAAAAGTGTGCAATCCGAAGTGCGCCCGTAGGGAAATCGTCTTTTACCAAGAACATCATTCAATCATCTGGTAAGTACCAGAAATGTGTCACTCAGATCTCGTCCACTTCAGAGAGCCATTGCTTAGAATCCGGTTTGGATATCAGAAGCCCGAAGGATCTGTCTCACTACCGGTTTCCTCACCTTGGATCTAGCTCGGGGCCACCAGAAGCTGATTATACCTCTAGTTATTTAATTAAGTTAAAGTATTTAAGTTATTAAATTAATCATCATTCAAACCTGCCACAAAGATAAACAAATAAATATTAGAAGATGATAACACAACAAATAACTAAAAATAAAGTACTATTAATAATAATAAAAGTCTACAAATCGAAGTGGGTTCGGAAATTATGAAAAGATACAACCATAAGAAATAGTCAACACAAGAACATGGCTGCTCATAGACAAGCTCTCCATCTTCAAGTGATATGTAACTCACATTATCCTCACGACCCTCGATATATATTGCATAACTACTCTATGATCCCATGCTTGACCAAATTATCCAAGGTAGGATGAGGCCTAACCTTGGTGGGTGTTCTAGGAGGGCCCTAAGGCCTCCCAAGGGACCCCAAGATCTCCACAAGACACCTATAAGTCGACCCAAGAAGTGCTCAATTCAAGGTGGAATGTGATGATCAAATGGTGGGGGTTAGCTTGCTATTTATAGAGCTCTAAGGGAAGCACGGTCGTGTCAGTGGTTGTCAAGGGCGTGCTCGCTGTCACACGTACGTTCTGTTGCTGCAAATCACAGCCTGTCTGTACCTTTTGTCTTTGGCACGGTCGTGCCTATGTCTTTGGCAAGGGCGTGCACCTTCTGCTGCTTCTATTTTCTTGCTCTCCAAGTTTGTTGCGTTGTCCTCTCGCGTTCAGGGCCTTCGTGCAAGTGGGCGTGCTTGGTCACTCCCGGATTGATTTCAGCATTGTTTAAGTCCAGGGATTGTCTTCAAACATACAGTGAACAGGTGGGAAGTCTCGTATCTTCAGTAATCTCCAGTTTTTGCTTGTTTTCACCCGGAAATCCTCTGTTTCCGTCTTGGAGCTCTATTTTCCTGATAAATACAAACAGGAACGAATTAAGTACCAAATATCAATAATACAAGCCTAATTGTATCCTATTATGAGACTGTTTATGCCTGTTTTATATGTTAATTTTGTGAGTTATCACAATACCCGACACTTAGACTATTGCTTGTCCTCAAGCAATCAAACAAACACAAGTACAATTAAAACAGACCGTAATTAACAAACCCTCAATCCATTTATTTATTTATGTTACGAGAAAAATAAAATTGCATGACACGCCTACTTAACCCGTACGATTATGCTCGAACCTATACCTGCTCACAATGTTCACTCATCACTCGGGTTTATCATTTTGGTGAGTTTTGGGGGTGAACACCCAAGTCCGTACCAAAGTCGACTAAGGTCATAGGCTTGTATGCATATCAAGTCCCCGTCTCCAAACCGAATAGCTAAGAAAAATCAAGAGGAATTTTAAATTCGGGTAGTAATGTAGGGGTGTAAAAACAACAACTTTTTTTAAACTAAAAATAAAAGGGGATGAGCCACCGAATCACAAAGGAAGCGTCATGGCTGAGAAGATGACGAAGCTACAAGACTTGGAAAAGGGCGACTGTGACATTATGCGACATTTTCGGTGGCGATCTCTAAGAGGAGTCGGGTGTTAATTCCGAGGTCCTTCATCATGGCTATCTCGTCCCTCACAGTGTATTCGATGTTACTTCCTTTTCTGACTTTACGCTCGGCCCGGTATCGAATAGCACCTTCATGAATCAACATAGTATACTCAAACTACGAATAGGTCGAGTTGTTGCTGCATTTTCCTTCATGAGACCAGTGGCCACACTTTCTGCATTTATCGTATCTCTTGGCCCGTCTTTTTGCAGCACTTTTTTACTGTACACAAAAAGGTGGATTCTGTTCCATCTTCCTCCATAATTTTCTTTCGTCTGCCATCTTCTCAAAAATAATTTGCAACATATCAGGGGGCAAACGTGGCTCAGCGAAGTGGAAACATCGTAGCAATTGTTCGCCAAGCGGATGCATCTTGAGAAAGCGAGAGGGGAAGCAAGAGAGAGATGAGAGATCATAGAAAGAATGTAGAGAGAGCAGGAGAGAGAGGGAGAGAGCAGAGTTCCAGTTCTTTTAGGTCTCACCGGTCAAAGACCAAATTTTTTACTTTGAAGAACTTTTATTTCTTGGGCTCTTTTTTGTGGGTCTCTCTCTCTCTCTATTTATTGGGATCTCGTTTTATTTTGGGATCTCAAACTACTTTTTTTTAAAAGATCTCCCTCTTGGCCCCGTCTTGTGTTGTTCCCTCCTTTGTCAACAGTGTCGCCTTTTCTTCAAACTTGCGCCCTCGGTGATAACAAAGTCTTGAAGCTGCTGTAGTGACGCATGATCAGGACTCATCTATTGGGTGAAGAAACGAAAGGCTAGCTCAAAGTGGTTTTCTAAGGGAAAGGATTTATTTTGGGGAGAGAAACCTAATTGCCTCTATCATTTTAATCTAGTTACCGGTTTTAAAACAAGAAAATGCATAACCACACAAGTTCTAACCGAGTCGGACTAAGGTCGGACATCTCTCAAGCCAAACGAAACGAGCAATATATGATATAGATAATATAAGTGTGGTGCTTGAAAAAGGCTCAAAAATCTTACACAGAAAATCGAGTAGGATAAGGTATCAGTTTTAAGCATAATTTTCTGGGTATTTTTCTACTTGCCATGCAACCTATTTTTCTACTTTATTTTAGATTATTTTAAATGGATCTATCGGTTTTTATTAACATCGTCTATTTCGGCTATCCTTTGATGTGAATTGCTCGGCATAAATGCCTAATATGGATCACTCGGACGAGCCTAATAGACTATAAAAATCTGCCAAAAATGACCATGACTAACGCTACGGGTATCAAGCTGGTAAGAGGGTACCGGATAACGCACGATCGATGACATATGAGCTGCAAGATAAAATAAAATAAGCAGCAATAATGGTCCACCCCACACTTAAAATTTTGGTATAAATTTTAAGTGCAGAACTGGAGAAAAAGGCAAGAGAAACTAATACTCCCCTGATAACGACGAATCCTCTCGCGTGTGAGCGAAACCTGCATACTCCAAACAGAGACGTCGAAATGGCGGCTCCAAAATATCAAGTTGTCCTTGACCTGTCCTAAAATAACTAGAAAAGAAAATAAAAGTAACAACGATAAATAAAATAAAGCTACTGTCCTAGGATAAGTGCTAGCGGGATGGAACGTGTCCGGCATGCACCATGCATGCAAAAGTATCAACTATACAATCATCCAACAACCACAAATAAAAGAAAAATAAAAAGAAAAGAAAAATAGTGTATCAAGTCAACAAACCTTCAGTCATCATTCAAAAACCTACAAAGAGAGATAATCACACTGAGCGGCTGCGGCGGGAGCGGTGGCTGGAGCGGGACCTGGAGGTGGAGGCGGTGTAAGAAGCCATGTGTCTCGAGAAATCCTCCCTAAATGACTAGAAATTGGCGGTGAGAGTGTCGAGCCTATCCAGGATAGTGCGGAGAATACCTCCCCGCTGCTGGCGGTGGTCCTGCTGGTGCTCTGGAGCTCTGTCGACGGGTTGCAGCTGCCGAAGACTCCGCTCTCCTAGCCGCAGTTGTTGCAGATGACTCAGCCCATCCAGTCTCATCTGGCTCCCTCTCTCCATAAGCTGCTTTCTCATCCCACAATGTCTCCATAATCTGGAAGAATTTGTGCCACTGGTGGGATAACATGTTGTAGAACCGGGGTTCCAGTTCTACCTTCTTCAGGGCCTCATAATCAACAGGCCAGTAAGTCCCCAACTGTCTCCCCTCAAACACCCGTAAACGCCTGCGGGCGTTTCTTTCAGTCTCGTTCCTATTAAAGTACAAACATGGGTGGACGTCATCTGCCATAGGCCCATCAGGCTCGAATGTGTATATCTCTTGCACATCTAATGGAGCAGATTCTTCCAACTACTAGGAGTGGTGAAAACCTGATGATACAGATGGTGATCGTTGGGCTAGGCGTTTCACTCTGGGCATAACCTGCAAAACACAACAGAATCGGTTCAGCTTTAAAACTTAAAATTTTCTGCAAAAAATAAACAGTCTGGGTCCAGTGGTTGCACGCCCGTGCTCAGGTAAGGAGCACTACCGTGCGGCTCAGTCTGCAGTCTGGGTTTCAACTCTTTAAACTAGTTTCTTACCTAAAATACCCTAAAACTGATTTTAATCTGCAAAAATAAGTTAACTTTTAAAACTTAAAAAGTTCTGGTGTTTAAACAGAAGAGCACGACCCTGTGCACTATGGTGCACGACCGTGCTCAGTCTGTTGGGCCAGACTGGTTACGCGGAAAGTTTTTAAACGGTTTTTCTAGTCAAGCACACCCTGCACACTACTGTGCACGGTCGTGCTTGTGACCGATGTGACGGTTTTTCAAACCCGTCAGTTTTCTTGAAAAAAATTTCGCAAGATTTCTCAAAAATTTTAACCACCTTATGATCCTAGTTCTACCCTAATTATTTTCCTACAGTTTCATGCAAAGATTCGGGCTACAAACACTAGAAATCTAAGGTTTTCTTCACGAACTACTCAAAAACTCAAGAATACAGAAAGATCTGGATATAAAACACATAAAAGATGTTAGGGGTCGAGTATACATACCTTGTATTGAAGAATGGGGCTTGGAATGGAAGAAAATAGTGGAAATGGTGGGTTTTAGGTGTGGTGCGACGGGTATGTGTGTTTTGGAAAGAAGAAGTGGGTTGAAAAGTCAAAATGACTTTTTAAATACCCAAATAATTTTATTCTGCACACTGGCATGCCCGTGCCCAAGGAAGGGGCACGGCCGTGCTCACCATAAAACTTCTCGTTTTTTCCCGTTTTTTTTTTTTCATTTTTAAACTATTTTTAAGGGTCTGGTTTTAAAATTTTTAGTTCGATTTCTCCAAAATAATTTTTAAATCTCAATTTTAATTTCGAAAACAGTTTAAAGTTTAAATTTCTGAAAAACCTTCAACCGGCTCATTTTCCACATTCTCAGTACTTACCTGGAGATATTTAAGGAATGGGAAACCGATCTCTAACGAAAATAAAGAAGAAACAAAAATCCTCCAAAATAAAAGTTGATAATTTTGGCGATTTCGGCATCATTCACGGGAATTCTCCAAGGTCGCGAATCTCAAAGGAAACCTGCAAAGAAAACTCGAAACAACTGCATTTATCGAAAATAAAGCAGAAATAAAAAGAAAAAGGAAAAATAAAGAAGACCAAAAATAAAAAGAAAAATAAAGTGAAAATAAAATGAAAAATAAAAATAAACCGATCAGTCAAGTGACTTGGGTCTTTCTTTGGAAACCATTGTGTTCCCTGGCAACGGCACCAAAAACTTTGATGTGTTTGGTTTTAGTGTTTAAAAAGATATCAATTTCCCCGGTGCTAGAAACTTTGATTTGTCAATCCCAAAACGATGGTTTGGGGGAAACGATTGATTTTTACTAAAGCCTTTTTACAAAGTTTTAAATTTATAAGTAAACGATAATTACTCAGAAACTAAAACAAACACATAGGCAGAGAACCTGACATGCATAGTATAGCTTACTAAGGCAAATACCGAGTATCGTGTTCCAAGAGTACACACTTTCCCCTACTCAATCTTTCATCAATTAACTGATTGGATTTTAAAAAGAAAATAAAACGGATGGGTTCTTTAAAATAAAATAGTTTTGAAAAAGGTTTTGGTTTTATAAAATAAAAGATAAAATAGTAGAGTAGGCAAATATGCACATCTCGGGGCCCTCCGTATAAATAGTTAAGTTTATTATTAAAATTAATAATTTAGGATAGTTAAATGTGAGGAAGGCGAGAGAGATCTTGAAGTGTTGACTCCTTTATAGAGAAGCGAGGCCACTACTAAGTAGCGTGCACAACCTTCCAATGTGGCCCTCATGAAGGTACTCCGCCAGGTCCTCGCATATAGCGAGGAGAGAATCAAGAGAGAGATATGAGAGATCACAGAAAGAATGTAGAGAGAATAGGAGAGATAAAAAGACCAGAGTTCTAGTTCTTTTAGGTCTCACCGGTCAAAGACCAAATTTTTTTACTTTGAAGAACTTTTATTTCTTGGGCTTTTTTTGTGGGTCTCTCTCTCTCTCTCTCTCTCTCTATTTATTGGGCTCTCATTTTATTTTGGGCTCTCAAACTACTTTTTTTTTAGAAGATCTCCCTCTTGGCCACGTCTCAGCATTGTTTAAGTCTTGGGATTGTCTTCAAACATACAGTGAACTGGTGGGAAGTCTCGCATCTTCAGGATTCTCCAGTTTTTACTTGTTTTCACCTGAAAATCCTCTATTTCCGTCTTGGAGCTCTATTTTCAAAATAAACACAAATAAGAATGAATTAAGTACCAAATATCAATAATACAAGCCTAATTGTATCCTATTATGAGACTGTTTATGCCTGTTTTATATGTTAATTTTGTGAGTTATCAGTGTTCTTGATCTAAAACCTTTTTAAGCATTTTTCATTCATTTTTATCAAAACCCAAAGATCCAGATCTGTTCTAAGATGGTTTTCATGAATAAAAACCTTTCTAACATCTTTCTAAACAAAACCTTATCATTTATAATGAGTTTTTATGCAAAATAACATGTGTTAATAGTGTTTAATGAGGTGTTATGTGTTGTTTGATGATTGAATGATGTGTAGATGTCATAGCAATGATCTAAGACTGTTATAGATGATGGTTTATGATTATCATAGGTTACAAGTTGATGGATGTTGATATTTTGCTCATTTTAGGGGGGGGGGGTTGTGTTAGATTTAGGGTTTGTTCATGATGTTATTGTTAATGAAATGATTAGGGGTTTTCATATACATGATAATCTGAGCATATTGAGCTGATTGTTAGATGATTTCGACAGGTTTCCATTTTGAGTAAAGTTTACATGCATTGATGTGACATTTCCATAATTTGCCATTTTGGGAAAGTTGTAAAACGGACTGATTTCAGAGTAAAAATTAGTAGAGTTTTGTGGGGATAGGTTAATGATAGTTTACTGCTATGATTTGTGATGTTTCGTGATGCTTCGTGATGTTTTCGGACTGTTTAGATGTGATTTAGTGCGTTTTATGTGATGTTGCAGCATTTGGGTTGAACCAAGAGGTTGGTTCGACCAATCGAAGGGTCAAACCAACATCCTTGGGTTCGAATGAACTTCAAGTAGGTCGAAGGAACTTCATTTTGGTTTAATGAACATGTGTTAGGTCTAATGAACATGTGTTTAGGTCGAATTAACATGTGTTAGGTCGAATGAACTTGTGTATACGTCGAATGAACATCATGAGGGTCGAATCAAGACCCATATGGGTCGAACCAACTTCTTAACATACTGATTTAACCTTACTACTTGATTTGTGCGATTTTTTATGCAAACTAAGTGTTTTATGCTTGAGCCTTATGTGTAATCTATATGTACTTAATTAGTTTATGAAATAGGCCAACAACGGGATGTTGGGTCTGTCTGGTGTGTCGGGTCAACAGTCAAAACACGTTTTCAAACATACTTAGTCGTGATCTGGACAATCGGGGACTAGTTAACCTAAAGGTTATTAGTCAAAACACTTATACAAACTTTTATGATAGATCGCTGGTATTTGGGACTATCAGGATTGTGTATTTATTAAGGAAAGCAAACTAAGGTGAGTGTCACAGCCCCATTCTTTACTGTTTTCATACTTTTGGGAGAGAAACATGCGGTACGAACTTACAAATTTTAGACTAACATATTACATTATATCACATGGATACTTAGTGACATTTATTCATCGGTAAAGACCTCTCAAACTTTTAGTGAGCCATTAATATGTGGATTGTAACACCCCAACCGATGGTGGAATCATCGAGGTGCCACGTAGTGACGATTGTTCAAAAGCTCATGGTACTAAAATGTAAATATATGATTATTTAATATTGTTTTACAACATGTGAAATTAAATACAAGACAACAAAATAAAGATAATTGATTGATTTAATCTAAGTCCAAAGTCCTATGTGAAGCGTCAAGCAGCTTATCCTGAAACATGCACGAAAATAATTTTGTCAACATATGATGTTGGTGAGTACTACTTAGTTTTGTACATATAGTATAAGTTTGAAAAGGTAGTACAATTCATGTGTCTAGCATCACCAAGGCATTATGTAAACACGCAAGTAACCAAACAAGACAAAGACTAAATGTAAAGTTTGTACAATGAAATTGATAATGAGCACCTCAACACGTGTGAGTCTAAAAAAGCACCATAACATAAGTTACGTCTAAATGAGCACCGTAACATAAGTTACGTCTAAATAAGCACCGTAACATAAGTTACGTCTGTATGTAAAGAGCACCATAACTTAAGTTATATCTGTATGTAAAGAGCACCATAACATAAGTTATGTCTAAATGTATGATTTTGTATGTAAGCTACGTTCATGTTCAAACATAAGCACAAAGATAAACAAGACACGTATATGAATTGTAAATGAATAAAAATGTATGTGTAAATGAGTACGAAAGTTTGTATACTTGTGCATGAATCACCCCAAAAGTTGTAAAAGCGGAAAAAAGGGGATAAGTAATACTCACCTTAGCAAGGCGGTAAGTCTTGTGTAATTGAATAAGTGTAATCCAACGTTTGCCAAGTATCACCCTATGTATAAGGTAACAAATAAGTCTAAGTCTATCTAGTCTATAAGTATTTTCTAGGGTTTCGAATTGGGGATAAGTATTCGTTTGGTTAATAAATAAAATGTTTAATAAATAAGAGAAATTTGTTAAATATATAAACAAAAGTCTTTTTGTAAATTTTAAATCAAGGATGGTCACAATATAAAGTTTTAAGTGTGAAAATAATTTTTATAAAATTATTTTCTTATAAATAGATTATTAAATCTATTTATTTCAAAATGTCAAAATATAACTTTAATATTTAAAAATATTAAAATTAAAGAATTTTTAAATTAAAAAATTTTATTTCTGTTCCAAATGAATAGAAATAATTTATGTAAAATTTTGGTACAAAAATATTGAAAAATGAATTTATTATGATTTATTTATGATTAAAACTAACAAAAATTGATTAAAAATATTAAATAAGCGATTTTTCTGAAATAAAAATTATTTCATAAATGTTTATTGATTTATAAACTTAGAATAATTTTTGTGGAATTTTACAAAGTCGTTTTAATATTTTTATAGAATTTTACAATTATAAATGAATAAATTTGTAATATTTATAATATATATTAAATAAATTATTTTTGAAAAACTAAAAATTGGATAATAAATTTTATCATTTGAATAACATAAAATAAATTTTATAGAATTTATAAACAATGTTTAGTATTAAAAATCTATTTTAAAAGTTAATATCATAAGTATAAGAAAGAAAAGGATAAAAAAAATGTGTGTTGTTTGTGGGGATCGAACCCAAGAATCAAAGCTCCAACACAGACACCCTACCAACTGATCTATGGGTCTGATGTTGTTTTATTTCAGTAAAAAAATGATTTTATACACTAATGGGTTTGTGTCATCTTCCCCAAATATAACTAAGAACCCTAGTTTTTCCAATCCGATTAATAGCGGATTTAGAGACTGATTAACCATGGGGTTAAGGATTGTAAGGGGCCGATTAAAGCATAGATATAACAAATTTGATTCATACCAGTGATATGCACGATGAACACGCTAACCAAGTGTGCGACAAGAAACTTCAAAATCCAAAGGTTTGCGAGACATTAGGTGTTTCATGAGGTGGGGTTAGTGATTTTCGTCTCATAGAGGATGATAAGGAGCGTCCAATTTATATTATTACATTTAGCTTCAATGATTTGGAAAGATTTGACCACGGCTTGGTCAAATCGAGTATGATAGCACGAATTTAGTTTGACTAGCGTGATATTAGGACAGGATTGATGCGTAATGGTTTAGTCGTTTAGTATAAGGTAACGAGTGATGATTATTGTTCCAAAATCACGGCCACATTGCTGGCCATACTCGCGCACAGCAACAAGAAAAGGGGAAGAAGGAAGGAGGGAAAGAAATCGGGTTTAAATGATTTAGTGGCTCAGACTTATCACGAGTTGCCTAAGTGGCTCAGTGGTGATGTTGTTGCTTGTTGAGGTCGGACCGGCTATGTATCCATGTGACATCCGTCACATTAGGTGTTTCATGTTGTTACATTGTTAATTGTTTTAGATTAGGTGCTACTCGAAGCTTTCCTGCATGTAACTGCAAAACGCATTAGTCTATTTCATATGTAAAATTGATATGTCATATTAGATTTCTCTAACCTCAGGACGTTCCCGAGGTATAATCTAGTAGTTATATAGTTTATAATTAATTAAGTATATTATAGCTAACTATGCATCATTATAAGTTTATAACTTAGGCAACTTAGGGGTTGTTTGGTAAGCCTCTTAATGAGGCTCTGAATCATTCAACGTTTAATGATTCAGCATTCAACGCGTTTGTTTCAGCTTCTGAATGGAATGGTTAAGGCTGAACCAATAACACTTGAAATGTTGCTGACCCATTAAGCACTGAACTATGCTGAACCTTAATGAGGCTCCCCTACCAATGTGGGACAAAAATACTAACCATTAAGAGGTGCTACTTAATGATTCAGCACTTAACCATTCAGACCTCTTAATAATTCAACAATTAATCAACCAAACAGCCCCTTAAACTATATCAAATTAAGAGGAAAGTTCTTTAACAAATGAGTCTTATCCTACAAATAATCATTTAACATGAGAAGTGAATATGAATTTTTTTTTTTTTGAAATATGTTTTTTCAATCTTGTTAAACATGTATTTTAGGTAATGAAATCTTATTTTTTTAGTATAGAGTAATTACGTAATTACTATAGTGTAAATTAATGTAATTACTTTAATGACGTAATTACGCTAATTTTTTTTATATTATTCATTTAGAAAGCATGTTTAAAAAGTTGGAAAAAAAAAACAAAAACAATTTCCTCTCTTCACTTCTCATCTATTATAATATATATAAAAGAATTGAACATTGCTGACGTGGCGTGCAATGGTGCCTTCAACCTCTCCATGAAACTGCCACATGACATCATAATTGAAAGATTTTAGTGTTTTTAAATTATTTTCTTTTTTAATTAAAAAAAAGATAAACATAAAACCCTAAATTTATCTCTCTATCTCTCAATTCTCAATTACTAAAATTAAATTGAGTTATTTTAGGAAAAAAGAATATAAAAATAAATTTAGATTTTTCTCTCTTATGTTCCTCCCATAATTTTTAAACGTTAATATCTTTTATATTCGAGATTTTTTAAATAAAAAAATTACACCAAATTAACGAACGTTTTATTATCTTTCCAACGAGTACCATAGTGCTATATAAAAAACGGAGAAAAAAACGACTATTTTTTGTGGGGTTATGTTCGTACAGAAAAAAAAACACAAAGTGTTCAGGTTATTCATTAATCATGATTTTTCTTTTAAACCAGGTTCTTATCTACGATGTTGAAATTCAGCCCAATCGTCATGCTATCATTGGAATTTTACTCTTCTAAAGATGGATAGGTATACTTCATCAAGAGAAGCTAGGAGAAAGAATTGCGCAACACTGCAACACATGGTGTCACCTTATAACAAGGTTATTTTTTTATTTATTTAATTACAAGAGTAATAATTATTACTATTAGTATTAGTATTATTAGAATGGTTATATTTTTCAACCCCCTTCATGAATTCTACATCTATATAAGTCAAAGTCAAATTGTAACATATTTTAAATTACGTGAAGATGATTATATGTTGAAGGTTATCCTTTTAATAATGTATTATGTTTAATATGGTTTATGCTTTTTATTTTTTTTAACTTTTTAAATAAATGTTTTTTAAACTAAGATTGATTATGTTTAAGTTATTTACTCTTTTCGTGATTTGAGTTTTCTTCTTTTATCAATTTTTTATTAAATCATATTAAATTTTTCAACCCCGGGACCTTCCCGGGGTAATTAGCTAGTATAGTCATATTTTATTTTTACTCGTCATATTAGTTGTGTACTTGTGTCATATTATTAATCAAATGTGCCAATTACTATGCTATGCACTTCGTTTCATAATTGCTTAAACTAAGTTGACATAATTTTGTGAATAGGTCCCCTCCCGTGTCAAGCTATCGTTTGATTTGTTTTCAAGTACTCTAAAAGATTCCTCTTAAAGATTCTTGAATCGAAACAATACTCAAATTTTATCCTCTTGTTCATCAAATGCAAATACACCTTTCCAAAAAAAAAAAATGTATCTACTTAGAAAATATTTACAATTCATACTCAATATACTCTAACTATATATTCACATCTCAGATGAAATTACAACCATCCATGCTTGTTGGACGTTTGAGGATGACGCTAAACAATTTTAAAGTAAACCAACTAGCTTCTAAAACCTTATGACTTGCTTTTCGGAAGCAATTCACTAGAGAAAAAAAAAAAAAAAAAAAAAATTAAACTTGGGTCTCCCTTCAATGAATCACTTCACGACATAAATCCCCATGATATATTCTTTTTTTTTTTTTGGAGAGTAGTGTTTCAGTGATAAATCCTGTGTTGCAAACGACCACTGCTCAGAATCGAATCCCATAACACCACACGGGTTTTTCCTTTCAAACCCAAGCGGTTATTTTTTCGGTGGAGCGTAAGATTCGAACCTAAGACCAAACCCGGGCAGGAACCCTCCAAGAAGGTAAACCTTCCCACCTCAAACCAGCTAGGCTGGAGATCATTGGCCCCGATAATATATTCATTAAATTTAAGAAGTTTTTACTTGATTTATACAACATCCAATAATCAATTATTTATGTATCATTATAATCGATTTATAGCTCCACCAACTTTAGAAAACATATTTGAAAAAACAATAATGCAGTGGCAATACCGTAAAATAACCGAATATCCAAGGCATATTCGTAATCTACCACCCCACCCCACCCCACCCCTTCCCAATATCTCTGTTTTTCGTAAACCCAACAAACACACCAACACCCAATCTGCACCGTAGATCCCCTCCACGTCATCAATCCATGCTTAAACAATCCAACGGTCCAAATCCCATCCTAATCCATAACCAGACAAAATATCTAAACTCTAGGGTTAGGTTTGTTTAACCCAACCAATACACCATTGTGCCCATTACTCATTACATCTCCTCTTCATCCTCTGAACACAAAACATAGGGTTTAAGCAGAAATTTATAAAAAAATAAGTTTGTAATTCATCACATCAATATTATTATTATTATCATTATTATTATTGTTAAAAAAGTGAAATTTGAGTTTGTAATGGACGAGATCTGGGAGAGGGCGGTGGAGACGGCGTTAGACGGTCAACGGGATGTTACAGCGGTCAGGACGTTAACACTTGACGGCGCCGTTAAGTGTGTTCACGGACGTTTACCACATCCGTCGTTGTTTGAACAGTTTCCGATGTTACAACAGTTATCGGTAGCGAATATTGGGGTTTCGTCGTTGGAACAGTTCCCGAGGTTACAGAATTTGCAGAAATTGATATTATCGGATAATAGGATTGCTGGAGGGTTGGAGTATTTGGTAGGGTTGGAAGGGTTGAGGGATTTGGATTTGTCGAATAATCGGATACAAGAGATTGATGATTTGAGGCCGTTGGCTGAGTTGAGGATTGTGTCGCTTGATTTGTATGAGTGTCCGGTGACTAGGGTTAAGGATTATAGGGCTAGAGTGTTTGGGTTGATTAAATCGTTGAAGTATTTGGATAAGATGGATGTCGATGAGAACGAGCGGCCCGAATCGGATGACGAGGAGGATGAGGAGGATGATGAGGAGGGGGAAGGGGAGGGGGAGGATGAGGAGGAGGATGATCCGGGGAGTGGAGAGGTGGAGGGAGAGGAGAAAGGGCCGAATCGGTTGACGAATGGGAACGGGCGTGTTGGAGGGCAGGATGGGGTGGTGGATGTGGATGAGGATGATGAGAGCGATGCGGACGAGGAGGAGTCGGAGATTGTGCGAGGGTTGAGTGGGAACGGGAACGGGAACGGGGCGAATGGTGGTGTTGGTGGACAGGCGAATGGGTTTCATGTTGAGGAGGATGATGAGGAAGGGGATGGGGATGAGGATTCGGATGAGATTGATGAGGAGGAAGGTGAGGATGAGGAGGATGTGATTGAGGTTCACGAGGTTGAGGATAGCGATGACGAAGAAGATGGGGTTGAAGATGAGGAGGAGGATGATGAGGATGATGACGATGATGAGGAGGTTGATAATGATGATGGGGATGTGGGTGAGCCAGGGAGTTCGGGGTGGGTGACTAGTACGGAAGGTGAAATTGATGGGCATGAGCAGGGAGAGGATGACGTGGATGAAGACGATGATGGGGAGACTGGAGAAGAGGAAGTTGGTGTTGAAGAAGGGGATTTTGAAGAGGATGAGGACGCTGAGGATGAGGTAGTATCTCTTATCTTTGCTTTAAAGTTTTGTTTACTATGAATACATGCTTATTTTGTTTACTTGTATGTGTGTGCGTCATTTTTAACTTGTTTTTTTTATTACCTGTTAAGAATGTTAGTAAAAAGGATATATTTTAAATTTGTGGCATAAGTAAATAGTTTAGGTTGACTGATAGTTAATCTTTCTGATACGGGGTTTATTTTTGTGTGTGTAAGATATGGTTGTTGTTTTCAGATGTATCGTTTGAATAACAAAATATTTCTAGTCAACGATTAACAAAATACAGTAGAATATAGTTCAACAAAAGATCAGGACTTTCTAAATTTACAGAAAGATCCCAAAACACCAGCAAATGATCTAGGTCCAACCAGCAAATTTGTGCGTAAGATGACCATCTTTAATTAAGATTCTGTTTTTATTTCTAGTCATCGTGTTAGGAGGATTTTGTTTTCAGATGTATCGTTTGATTTCTTGTCTGCACAAATATTCGGTTTTAGTGGCGTTGTGAAAGAACAAGAGCACATCTGTTTAACTTTTGGCGTATTTTAATCTCATGTATGTAGTTGTATGGAACTGATAGCTGTAATCATTTGTGCTTGTGCCTGACCATCTAAAGAATCTATAATGATAATATAATCTTACCACCAGATTATTGATTAAGGGCCCGTAATTGATATATGTGCGTGTGTTAAGATCTGTTATTGTTCTTATTTCAGTATATGCTTAAAGGTCCATAATTGTCCTACAATTGGTCTTGGGCTCAGCCAGTAATTTATTTAAATGTGCTCTAGATATATGTATCCCAAAGTTGTTATAATGAGATATGCAGGGTTATGTTAATTTTTGTGACCTTCTGTTAATTGTGTACCATTTTTGGAACGTGGTTAGTTTTCTGTTACGTTCTCTACCATCTCTGCATGTTAATTTGCTTCTTTGTTGACATGTAATTGTTTGGTTGATCATGTTAAAATTGATTGTATGTGCTTTTATCTCATACATCAGGTGATAAAAGTATTTATCATTGTTGGATGTGTAAATATATTTCTCCCTAATATCATTGCAAAACTTGTTAAATTGGACCTAGATCATTTGCTGGTGTTTTGGGAATTTTCTGTAAATTTAGAAAGTCCTGATCTTTTGAACTATATTCTATTCTACTGTATTTTGTTAATTGTAGTTCCTGTGAATTTAGTGTTTGATTGCAAGAGTGGTTTAATGGAAATCTGTGTTTTTCATGCTCTGTTTTTAGTTCCTGTGAATGCAAATGTTCGATTGCGAGAGGCTGGTTTAATGGAAATCTGTGTTTTCCATGCCCTGTTTTTAGTTGCTGTGAATTTAGTATCTGATTTCTAGCGTGGTTTAATGGTGACAGGAAGAAGAGGACGTTGGTACAGGGTACCTGGTACAACCAGTCGCACAGGTTACAGAAGGTGCTGGGGATGAAGAAGATGATCCTGAAGTGGAGGAGGAAGAAGACGATGACGACGATGATGATGAGGTGCATCCTCCCGCTTCTTCAAGTAAGAGAAAAAGAGATGATGGAGATGACGTCGACGAAGAAGATGATGAGGATGATCATCACCCCAAATCACCAAAACACAACTAGCAAGAATTGGAAGATATGATGATGAAGAAGGTTGTTGTTGCGTGTGATGTGTATGGTTTGATGGCTGGCGGTCATCAATGGTGATCGTTTGAAGGGATGGAAAGAAGGTTTGTAGTATGGATGATGGGAAGTATTTGAAACATGAAAGAAAGTTATAAGGGTTTGGTTAAGTTAAGATATATATCCGTTGAACAAACTGATTCAAATGACAGTTAATGTTTAAAGAGGTTTTTTTGAATGACAGTTGATGTTCCAAATGGAGGGAAACAAAGTTAAAAAAAAACCCTTAAAATCTATGAACCATCATCAAAGAGCGAACTGAAGTGAAGTATCTTTATATTTCAATAATAATAAAATAATAATAATAATAATAAATAAATATAAAATGGATGATGGATGCAAAGAGAATTCGGACAATGGAGCGGGTGTGAAGTTCGATTCGACGTCGTATTGGAAATGTGTTAAGTTGCAACTTGTAAACCAAAGAATATGCAGGTAGCAAGTGTGGGAGGACAGGTGTTGGGTTCTAATTGGCTAACGGGAAAGCAGGCAAATGCACGAGACTCGGCTCGGTCGCTAGAATCAAAGGGCTTGAGCCACGTAGGATGGGATGACTCTTCAAAGGGCAAGTTATGAAGGAGAAAATAGGAAGGACTTGGCTTAGCTTGGATTTCATCGGCTCTTTATTATTTTAGTCACTAGAGCTACCTTTATTTATGTACACCGTACACGTCTTGTTTAGAATTAAAGCCCATTTTGTTTGTTTGGAAATAGAACTACCTTTATGTAGTGGTTGTACTTTTAGATTTTATGTAATGTTTTTTTATTTTTACTATTAATATTTTATTGCTCTTTTTTTATTTACCTTATGTATTTTAGTATTTGATTTCACTTGGTAAACCATCAAAAAATTAATTAAAACTACGACAATATCGGTTTAATAATGAATTAAATATATATCGAGTGATTATATTATTACTAGTTTATATCCTGAGGCGTCCCGGATTGAGGAATCTAAGTAAAGTGAATAAAACTAAAAATATTTAAACTATAAAAATGGCATATGATTAATGAATATTATTATTATTATTATTATTATTATTATTATTATTATTATTATTATTATTTTAAACAAATCTCTGTCATGAGTTATCATATTCTAATATAAAAAAAGGGTAATTGTGTCGGGTATCACCTAATTCCAGGCCCGACCCAAACCCACAATTTTTTTTAAACTAATTCCAAACCTGACACAATACCTGTCGGGTTACAAAAAATAGTCGTTTTTTTTCTCCGTTTTTTATATAGTATTATGGTACTCATTAAAAAGATAATAAAACGCTCGTTAATTTGGTGTAATTTTTTTCTTTAAAAAATCTCGTATATAAAAGATATTAACATTTAAAAGTTATGAGAGGAAACATGAGAGAGAAAATAATAAAGCTTTAATATTTAAATTTAGTAGATTAGATATTTAATAGATTATGTTAAATAATATTTAAACCATATTTATTCTTTTTTTTTAATTGCTCTAGAGTTGCCACATCATATTCTATGTGGCATCTCTAAAAAGAGAGATTGCATAATATTATGACATGTCATTAAAAATGTTTTGGTTTATTATATACTAGACTAGCTTATACCCCAGGAGCGTCCCGGGTTGAGAAATCTAAGTAAAGTGAATAAAATTAGAAGTATCTAAACTATAAAAATGGCATCTATGTATCAACTTATATTAGATACTTTAAAAAAAATATACCAAAAAATCCAGTTCACCTTACAACATCAACACCTAAAACAGAATATTAAGATACCAAGCACTTCAAGGGGACAACGATTGTTTAGCACCAATACATTCAGTCAAAGGTCTTTAACTGCATACAATAAGATTTGAGCTATTTCAGAATATGGTAGAAAAAAAATCATAGCAATTACCCGTTGGAGAGTGTCCCGGATTGAAATATTTAATATGACATAATAAAATATCTAATATGACAACATAATTAATGACTTGCCAATATATGATTAACTAGTTGATTACCCCGGGAGGGCCCTGGGGTTGAAAAATCTAATTTTACGTGATAACCTATTGCAAATGGCTCAAGTTAACTAACCACAAAATCTCTCAATCATAACATGTTCATAGTATTCTAATCAGTAATAACTCATATTCCCTAATCTAAAACCTAATCAGTAATCATCTAAAGAATCACTTATGTAAGCTGCAACTATTCAAAAACTTATCACATCTCTCTAATTTCTCACATTCTAATGGCTCTTATAATTCCTAACCTAATCAACTAAACTGTAACACCCCAACCGATGGCGGAAACATCGAGGTGTCACGTAGTGACGATTGTTCAATAGCTCATGGACTAAAGTGTAAATTTGAATACATTCATTAAATAATTTATTACATTGAAACAAAATTACAGGATACAAAAATTTTAAAGTGACAAGTCTAGCTAAAATACAATGTAAACAAGTCTGAAATATAAAATCCAAAAGCCTAAAAGAAGCGTCTCAAAACAACCTGAAACATGTACAAAATATTTTGGTCAATACAAAAATTGTATTGGTGAGCATACCCTGTTTAAATAAATATAGTAGAAAAGTGTTTAGCAATTCATGTGTCGTATACTGTTTGCAATTATGTAATAAGTGGTATCCGGGTCAAATCAACCCTAAGAGAAGAAAGCAGATATATATAGTATGCGCTAGTAGTAATGTAATACATAGCAATGACGAGGACTCTCAACAGAGTCACAAGGGTATAAACCATAGTACTATTCATTGAAATGCCAGGCCGCCCAGCGGTTAATGATTTGACAGGTCATAGATACACAAAATAACACAAGCAAACACACATAAGAATTGCTATTTTAGTAAAAGGAAATATAAACTTGATAGTAAGTACATGAATCACCCCGAAATGTAAAATAGTAAAAAGGGGAAAGATATACTCACAGTTTGCGAAAGCGATCAAAATCCACTTAAGCGGTCGTGAGCTAAGTAATGGGAATTCCGAGGAATTCAACCTATAATGTGTAAGCATACTAATAAGGAAATGTCTAAAAATCTAAGGTATCTAGGGTCTAAGGCATTAGGGTTTGCTATGTCGATTTGAGGAATTAGTGTTTTTATTTTTAGTCAAAGTAATGTAAAAGTTGTATATTAAAAATAATATACCAAAGTTTGTAAATATGATTTAGGTAATAACCGTAACAAAATTATTACCAATTAAATATTTAGATCAAAATATATTTGAATAATTATGACAAAATAATTTAGTTAATTACTTGAACTAATTATTTAAATAAATACATTAACTATAAATGTTTAAATAAATAATTAGGAATTACACATAATCCAACAACTAATAATAAATACTTTCAAACATTAGAATATGTATATTCTATAATAAAAGTATTTATAAAAATAGATTTTAAATAGTGTAAATAAATAACTGTCTAATTATGTCTAATCAACATAAATAAAATAAAAAATACAAGACATGATCCAAAAATGTTAGTTTTATAGGAAATGGATTATTTCTGATGTAAGTTAATGAAAATAATTTTCTCACAATTTTTATAAACTTATTTATATTTAAAACTGATTTAATGAGATTAAATCATGTTTAAATGACTAAAAATAGGAAAATTAATAAAAATAAGTGTTTTCTGGATCAGTAATTTTTATTTCAGTTCATAATGATGAGAAATAATTACTCAAAAATTTGGAGATTAAAATCATTAAAAATGAATTTTTTATCAATTAATTATGATTAAAACAATTTAAATTAATAAAAATATAAAAATAAAACATTTTTCAGAAAATAAAAGTGGGATAATTTTCTATGAGGTGTCAAGAAGCTACTCCTAAATTTTTATAATATTTGAGTAAAGTATGAATTTATTATGAATATTTAAAGATTAAATGAATTATATATATATATATATATATATATATATATGTAATATGATATGAAGTTAAAATAAAGAAAATGAAAAAAAAAAACAAACAGAAAAGGTGGTAGGCGAAGGGCTCGAACTTGAGTTCTCTCACAAACTCAACACCATACTAACCACTACACCAAGTACTTGTTATTATTAATATTTCAAAAATGAATGCATTTATATAATAAACCACTTTCATCTTCTTCTTCCCCAAATCCTAACATAAACCCTAACCCTAACCTTGATTTCAATAACACGAACAAGACTCGATTAATGACCTGTAATAAAGGGGTTTTACTCTACAAGGGCCGATTAACATGATGCAATAAAGAAATCAAACTTACAACTCGTTTTGAAGGTCGAATAGAAGAAGCATAGGGCCGAGTTTTGTGGTTCAATTTAGAAGCTTTCTGACACAATTATGACGAGTTTTTAGTGGGTTTAGAATGCTCAGAGGTTAGGAAACGAGATGGAATCAACAATTTAAATGATTGTTAAGTAAAACGGATGATTTTGATTAGTATTAAAGTCCGGTCGGTTATACACTAAAACCGGTTTAAAGGGCATTAAAACACATGATTAAGATTGATATTATAATGGTAAATCGATGTTTAAAGGTGGAGAAACGTATTGGGATATTTATGGTTCATCAAAAAACTTTAAATGTACACATAATGTTCGCCGGAAACAGGTAGTTGCTGGCCGGAATTTTTCTGCCGGAGAAAGAAAAAAAAAACGTGAAACAGAGAAGAGGGAGGAGGAAAGTTTGAAACTTTCAGGATTTGGCAGAATCAGCCCCTATACTATTAATTAGGTTAGATTATAATAAAACTAGGTTAGTTTTTCTTTTATAAAACATAACCAAGTTAACTAGATTATCCTATAATGTTTTTACGCTTTACAAACTTGATTTTTTTTAAATATATGCCGAATAATGTTTCAACACGAGCACTTGATTAAAACGAAGGTACGATCTAGCATAAATATAAATGATAAAATTTTTAGTTCGTTCTAAAATTAATTTTGAAAACGACGAAGCTTACAGGAACTATAATAGAAATAGTTGAAGGACTATTATTGTCAATTTGACGAAAGACAAAGGTGACGGATGTCACATAAACAAACACTTAAGTTGAAAGTTGTAACCATTGCATCTCATTATGCCACGTGACATAATCAAGAGATGGTTGAAGCCACCATTGAACGCCATGTCAGCAACTATCAATTCTTCCCGGTAGCGTCCCGGGGTTGAAAAATATAACCATTCTAATAATACTAATACTAATAGTAATAATTATTACTCTTGTAATTAATAATTAAATAAATAAAAAAAATAACCTTGCTATAAGCTGACACCATGTGTTGCAGTGTTGCGCGATTCTTTGTTCTAGCTTCTCTTGATGAAGTATACCTATAAAATTCTAATGATAACATGGCGATTAGGCTGATTTTCAATATCGTAGATAAGAATCTGATTTAAAAGAAAAAACATGATTAATGAATAACATGAACAGTTTGTGTTTTTTTTTCCTGTATGAACGAAACCTCACAAAAAATAGTCGATTTTTTCTCCGTTTTTTATATAGCACTATGGTACTCGTTGGAAAGATAATAAAACGCTCGTTAATTTGGTGTGATTTTTTTCTTTAAAAAATCCCGTATATAAAATATATAAACGTTTAAAAATTATGGGAGGAAATATGAGAGAGGAAATTTTAAATTTATTTTTAAATTATTTTTTCCTAAAATAACTCAATTTAATTAAAAAATGAAATAATTCAAAAACACTAAAGTCTTTCAATTATGATGCCACGTGGCAGTTTAATGGAGAGGTTGAAGGCACCATTGCACGTCACGTCAGCAATGTTCAATTCTTTTATATATATTAATAATAGATTATTATTATTATTATTATTATTATTATTTTAAACAAATCTCTGTCATAAGTTATCATATTCTGATATAAAAAAGGGTAATTGGTTCGGGTATCAGCTAATCCTAGGCCCGACCCAAACCCACAATTTTTTTTAAACTAATATATCCCGGGAGCGTCTTGGATTGAGAAATCTAATTTGAAATATCAATTTTACACTTGAAATAGACTGATGCGTTTTACAGTTACACGCAGGAAAGCTTCGGGTAGCACTTAACCTAAAACAATTAACAATGTATCTTCAATGTTAGTGCATAACCTTAAACACTGTATAACTCTAATATTAAAACCTAACCTAAAACAATGTACAACTCCAATGCTAACACATGTTGTAAATAAAAATCATATTTACTGGTTTGAACATAACTAATGACTTGCCTATACATGATTAATGAATAACCTGAACACTTTGTGGTTTTTTCCTGTATGAACAAAACCACACAAAAAAATAGTCGTTTTTTCTCCGTTTTTTATATAGCACTATGGTACCCGTTGGAAAGATAATAAAACGCTCGTTAATTTGGTGTAATTTTTTTCTTTAAAAAATCTCGTATATAAAAGATATTAACGTTTAAAAGTTATGGGAAAAAACATTAGAGATAAAAATCTAATTTTGTTTTTAAATTTTAAATTATTATTTTCATAAAATAAAACCCTTGTCATATGGGATGACACATGACACACTCAATGAATAGAATACCCTCTTTGAATGTCATGTCATTAAAATGGCTTTGGTTTATTATATGTATAGATTATACCCCGTGAGCGTCCTGGGTTGAGAAATTTAATATGATACATCAATTTTACATATGAAATACACTGATGTATAACTCTAATGTTAATATCTAACCTAAAACAAATTAACAATGTACAACTCCAATGCTAACACCAAACCTAAAAGAATGTAGAACTTTAATGTAACTCTAATATTAACACTTATCCTAAAGACTAAACAAATGTACAACTCTAACATACTAATATTGATACCTGACTTAAAACAACGTATAACTCTATTAACCTATTCGGCTCTGGTTGAAAAAAAAATTCATATTTACTGATTTAAACATAATTAGTGACTTGTCTATACATGATTAATGATTTACCTAAACACTTTGTGTTTTTTTTCTTGTATGAACAAAACTCCAAAAAAAAAAAAAATCTCTGTTTTTTATATAGCACTATGGTACTCGTTGGAAAGATAATAAAACGCTCGTTAATTTGGTATAATTTTTTTTCTTTAAAAATCTCGTATATTAAAGATATTAACGTTTAAAAATTATGGGAGGAAACATGAGGGTGAAAATCCTATTTTGTTTTTCAATTATTTTTTGCCTAAAATATCTCAATGCCACATGGGATGACACATGGCACACTCAAAGAAGAGAATGCCTCTTTGAGTGCCATGTCATTAAAATGGCTTTAGTTTATTATGTGTATAGATAGATATAGATACTCTAAAATTATGTTTTGATAACTATAAACTTTTAATTATTAATAACATTATTTTTTCTTAAATAACTTGCTTTCATCAACTTTAAAACTAAATGTAAAGTTATGTTTAATTGTTTGTAAGTTTTAACAACATTCCGATATTTTATTTTATACTAGCTGATTACCCCGGGAAGGTCTCGGGGTTGAAAAATTTAATATGATTTAATAAAAAATGATAAAAGAAGAAAACTCAAATCACGAAAAGAGTAAATAACTTAAACATAATCAATCTTAGTTAAAAAAACATTTATTTAAAAAGTTAAAAAAAAGCATAAACCATATTAAACATAATACAGTATTAAAAGGATAACCTTCAACATATAATCATCTTCACGTAATTTAAAATATGTTGCAATTTGACTTTGACTTCTATAGATGTAGAATTTATATCACATTGAAAACAAAAACACTTATTTCAATACAGTGACTTTGTAAAGAAAAGCATATACGAATTTTCTTTGAATACATGAATTTAGATCAATAAATGTTTATTAATCTAAACATAAATCACTTTCAATAATCAACGAAGAAGAAAAAACTTCAAAGTCCTTTAAAAATTTTTAACACTTACTTCTTGATGATAGAAGGAGAATTCATAAACTTTTTAAGAATGAATGGTTTGATGTTAATGTAACCATATATTTATAATGGCTACTCAATAATTCTATATTAAATTAATTTGTAAATAAAATCTTCTATTTTAAATTAGAAGATATGCATATCTTCTTTTATTTATTTTATAAATAAATATTTTATTAAATTTACTGTAAACAAATAAATATTAAAATTTTTATGTTAATCTTTATACATAAATCGAAAATAATATTTATATATAGTATATATCAAAAATAATATTTAAATTTTAAAGATTTACAATTGGAAGATATGCATATCTTCTTTTATTTATTTTTATATAAATATTCTATTAAACCTCTCACCTCAACGTGCCACGTGGCACATTCAATGGGGGGGGGGGGTTGAGGCCTCCATTGAATGCCACATTATCATAAGTCAATTCTTTTATTAATAGTTATATAGATTATAGATATATTATAGATTATAGATTGGAAGCAAAGTTATATTCAAAATAAAATGCTTTTTGGTACTATAAATTATATTGAGTATCCATACTGTAACGAACCAGAGCGGTACTAACCAAACAAACATCACTATCTATATATGTAATACATGTCAATATTCTTTTAGTTATATCACGACTTTATTTTGTATTACGTATAACGTTTTACCATTGTAAACATTTTTAACTGGAACTGAAAATCCGACTCGAACCCGAATTAGATAAAACCTGGAAAACCCGAACCTAAAACCTGAAACCTGACCAACCCGAACTTTAAATGGGTCGGTCATCGGGTTACTTTTTCCCAACCAAAAACCCGAATACCCTGACACGAAAATCCCGAAACCAAAAAAAAAAAAAAAAAAAACATTTAGTGACATTTTTATATAGATGCGTTTAAATTTAGAGTCTTTGGTATATAAAGCATCGAGTTTTTTAGACTTTTAAATATTATCATATCATATTATCAATAATGTATGAATTTTGATAATATTTTTAAGTAATATGATGTAACACCCCAACCGATGGCGGAAACATCGGGATGTCACGTATTGATGATTGTTCAGTAGCTCATGGTAAATAATAAGTTTCAATATATGATTTAAATAAATTACATACAATTGTTCTAAGAATTTGTACATCAAGATAAAAAAAATACTAGCTACGCATCTTCAAGCATTAACTCTAATCTTGGAGCAAGCTATAACCTGAAACATGTTAAGTTTGAAAATATTTTGGGTCAACAAAAGTTGGTGAGAATTACATAGGTTTTGATAATTGAATAAAAACTTGTACAATTCGAGTGTCATGGCAAGTCTAGTCCATATGTGAAAACAAAACCATCGGGTAAATCGAGTGCATAATCAAACCTTGTGACTAGAATATTGTGGTCCATCCCATACGCTCATGGTTCACTCGATTATGTTATAAATTCGATAACAATCACCCACGCTACCTATGTAGGAGGTACACGTATCCGGGTGGGATTGTCAGTCCAATAGATCTATCATTGTATACCGTCGGCTGATCAATGTTAATGATTATGCTAGAATAATGTGCTTATCTTAGTAATGTTTAAGATATAATGCAACATAGAATAACACATAGACACTTATGATTGAATTGTAAATTGAATGTTGTAACATGTTTCACCCCAAAAAAATAATAGTGAATGGAAAAGGGGCTATGTAAACTCACCTTAGGTGCATAATGAGTTCGTGCGTTTTATTGAGCGTGCAAACACTTAGTAATAATGCCTTGGAAAACTCGAAACTAGCTAGAGGAGATAATGACGGATGAAAACTTTAGTATATGGGAGATGGGATAATAATGTTTTTTTTTTTTTTTGAATGGTAGGCTAGTGTATTTATAGTGTAAAATTTGGAGTTGTAATTAGGGACTACTTTGACTAGGCTAGAATTTAGGAACAACTTTGACTTGACTAGAAGACCATATTTACTAACACTTTGACTTGACTAGGAGACCATATTTACTAACACTTTGACTTGACTTGACTAGGAGACTACGTTTGACTTTTCAGGTTTGACTAAGGGACCTTGAAAGGGTTTAAGTTTAATTGGTTTTAATTAACATCACAAAACACCAAATGGTGTAGTGGTTTGTATGGTGTGGTTAAGGTTTAGCCCGCCAGGGACTCGGGTTCGAATCCTGGCACAGGCAAACATTTTTTTTAACGTTTTTAAATCAGAATTTAATACAATCCAATTTAATATTGATTATACGTCATTATTTAAACAAAAAAAATTAACAAAATGGATGGTAAAGATACTGTAAACATGAATCGGATGAATAAACGAGGGAGTTATATTTTGGAGATGCTTTCTGAGATGTGAACCACCCCACCCATACTTCTCTCCAACACCACTATTCCCATCACCACCACCGTTACCGCCTCCATGACCGCTATTTAAAGAATTCTTGACAATATAACATTTTGGTCAACTATGTTAAGGATCCGGTTGAGGTTCTAAGTTTAACGTGCTACAGCCTAGTAAGATAATATTGGTACATGCTTTATATTAAAGAATTAACTTAAAAACTTGGCGAAAATCCAAACCACTACCTACTGATAAACACTAAAAATCTAAACAAATTATTTTAATTGCTTACAATATTGTTAGGGATGCAGCCTAGTAACATAACATTGGTATATACTATATTTTTAAAAAGTATCTTACAAAGTTGGTGAATATCCAAACCAATGCCCAGTAATAGACAATTAAAATGTAAACAAATAAGGAGTTGCAGCCGGAATCTTCGCCGGAGCTTGGTTGGAAGATCGATACTCTAATAGTTGTCGGATCTTAACGAACGCAGCAACAGAACTCGTAACCATCTCCATCTTTGCCAAAGCTTGGTTGTCACCATTGCCATGTCGCCGGAACCTTAGTTCCATTTGCCGCTGCTATGTACCATAAGTCAATCTACATGTGGTGAAATTAAACACTAAATTAGATCATATATGATAACGAATAACAATAGCAAAATATAATAAAAAACATAAATAAACTGCAAACTAATCATCAAATACATACCTGATTATGGTGGATGGTAATGAGGGTAATGGATGGTGCTTTACCATTATAAATAAACCAATGTAACCGATTGGGAGCGCATTTACTATGAGGTCGACGGATTACAATCCATTGAGTACTCAATCTCAACATTGATAGAAGTAAAGACCATCATTCAATGCAATTAGGAGTTATATCTTGCTGATCGTTTGCTCTTCTAAATCCTTATGAAGTCATCAAACAGTAAACAGTATGAAGTCTTCAAAAGTTGTATCGAGTAGTATTGGTGTATCACTTGTAAAGTTGCCATCAAAAATTGTACAAAAGGGTATAAAGGGAAGAAAGGGTGTAAAAATTTGGTGATTACACTTGAGCCTCTTGATATCCCATCTTAAAATGTGTATAAAATTACTTTTCTAACCATATCTCCTCCTTAATAAGGTAACATAGATATATAAAGAAAATTTGTGTGATGTTACATATGATGAGTTTTTTTTTTTTTTTTTTTTTTTTTTTGATATTTTGTGAAATAAAAAAAACATTTTTTGTATTACATCTATACCCGGAAACCAAACAACCCGATCTAAACTAATCCGAAGCTGACCAACCCGAACTTTAATATGGTCTGGTTATCCGCTCACTTTTTCACTTTAAAAAACGTGAACAACCACAGCTAATAAATCCAAAACCCAAAAAACCTGAAGAATACCCTTACTAGATGCTTTCATCATCAGCATCATCATCATCATACTCAATTAATTCCACCAATAGCAAAAACTAAGTTGGGTCTGAGAAAGGTAAGATGTAGACAACCTAACCTCTACACCATAGGAATAGAGAGACTGCTTACAGTGAGACCCCCGACTCGATATTAGTTTTGTATCAAGCCTTAGACATAATGCACATAATGCTTAGCAATCGGGACAAACCCAATTTGTGTATGTACCCCCTTGTCTTTTGGCTATCAATGCCACCACATGATGCATAATTAACTGTTCATTATTTTTAACGTTACTTTTCACAAAATTAGTAAAATAACCTTAAATTAGTGCAACTTTAATTTTGTCATAGAATCACGAATCAGGATGCTTTGAAACCTTCATAACACTTTTTATTAGATGTAACAAACTCACAAATTCCAACCGTTCACCACATATCCCACAAATATCCTTATCCCTTCCCACACTCACCACCCAAACATGTTACTCCGATCCCTTTCTACCACACCTTACACCACCCAATGCCGCCTCAACCACCACTCCCACCACCATCATCACCGCCGTATCACCACCACCATCTCCATGGCCAAACAAACCGACGACCAACCCACCGCCACCACAACTCCTGAAACCATCGCCATAGCCGGCGGCTTAGTCTCCAACCCAGTCATTGGATGGTCTCTTTACACCCTCAAGACCACCGGCTGTGGCCTGCCACCTGGTCCTGGTGGGTCCATTGGTGCATTGGAAGGTGTTAGTTATTTGGTGGTTGTTGGCATTGTGGGTTGGTCTTTGTATACTAAGTCCAAAACCGGGTCGGGTTTGCCTAATGGGCCGTTTGGGTTGTTGGGTGCTGTTGAAGGGCTGTCTTATTTGTCGTTGGTGGCGATCTTGGTTGTGTTTGGGCTGCAGTTTGTTCAGCAGGGTTCGATCCCTGGTCCGGTCCCGGTTCCTGGTGATCAGTGCTTTGGTTGAGATGTTTATATAGTTTGATTTTTGTGATATACAATTCAATGTGTGTTGATGATGTTTTTATAAAGTTGTGATGATCTCTTGTTTGAATATAATGACTATATTAGTATTTACTTTTTTGTTAACTAAAAGTGTGATCCTAATTATTATGTATATTAATATATACTCTTAAGGAATATCTAAAAGAATTGAAATACACTCCAATGTTATGGTTAATGGTTTACTAGGACATAAACTGTAAACCAAATCGTTCGTTAGGTTTGGAAATGTGAAGTTGACTGATTGAAAAAAAAAAAAAAACATCCGACTGTGAATGGTTTTAAATCGGATTGTTATATGTGTCTACTTGCTAGAATGTTAGGCCAGGGAAGAGTAGGGGGGTGTCTGTTTGTGGGCTACTTGAGTCTGACTTGCTAAAATCTCGAAACGAGACTAGTTGAAATGAGCTAGAGACCAAACTCAAACTTAAATTGGAGCTTATATAACAAATGAGCTCGAGTATGAGCTTCATATATAGTTCATACACTGAGTTGGACTAAATTCGCCAGCATTAACGAGACCGAGGATTTCTTTCCGAAGGGAGGTTTGTTTCTATTCACTTGGTCTGGGTTCTAAGGTTCGAAATCGGAGGCGCTGATTATAATCTGGTATAGCATGTTTCAGGTGTGCCAGTTGCTTATTTTTATTGTTGATTTGCTCAATTGCTTTGTTAGTTTGTTGGTCATTTGTCACCAGCTTATTCTTATCACACATGCCATTTGCCATTGGTTGATTTGCTCAACTTCTTAGTTTATACTGTTGATTATGAATATATAACTCCATTTAGTTAGATAAACATCAAAGGCTTCTAGGCTAGTGGTATAAAGCATTGTTCTCCCAATGAGGTTGAGGGTTCAAGTCTAATCTAGGACATTGGTGTAGAATTAGGAGTAATATTAGAGGCTATATGTGTTAGCCGGTCTAAACAAATGTAGTTAAACTATAATTAGATATTTCCATGTCAAAATATGACAGTTCAAAAAAGTTAACAGATATAACAAGCTTTAATTGAATTACAAATGCGGTCATTACTAAAATTCATAACAGACACAAGGAATAATGAACAAAAGAATATTGGTGAACCTTCAAAGGAGAAAGGTTGATAACAACAAAATTCGAAAAAGAACTAGCTTTTTATTTCGCGGTAAGCCTTAAAAAGGTGAAGTCGCACTTGGATATCATCTCCATGGATCCAAAGGCACCCCTCTCTTTCAAGAGGATTCGCGATTTTGGATATAAAGCTTGATTAAAAATACTCCAAACCAACACTTAAAAGTTACAAATGAATCTTTTTACATTTCTGTTCATTGTATATTTGTATCCCTCCCAACACATTAGCCATCTCTATGTTACGAAGCTTTTAAACTTTACACTCATATTATACATGTGGAACAGCAAACTTCTCAAGACTCATAGACCGAATGCGTTGCGAGTCCTTTGTAGTTAACATATTTGGCATCGACATGCCTCCCGAGATTATAATCTCTGCATGATACAAAAACAGAAATATTTTGTTTACCACCAAACACACATGTAACTTAACAATAATATAAATGGTATCTAATATAATGAACCTGTCTTACCTATCCCTTCTCGAACTGAGATATTCGGCTTCATGATGTCTTTGGAATTCACAAGAACAATATCGCCGAGGTAAAGATGGTTGGTTGGGACATACACGCAACATAGCTCTTCGGCACCTGAGCCTTTCCTAAGCATAACAGTTGATGTTATGAATCCAATTGCGTATTCCCCAACATTCGGATGTTTTATGATTGCAACTTCCTTAAAAGCATGTGAACCTTTTCCTAGAGAAGATATTATCTTTAACGGGTCATATGGTTAAAAAAACAAGCTAAAAATGGATCGGGCTAACTCCGTTGAAAGCCAAGCAAAGTCAATTATTTATACAAGTTTTTTATAAAATGGGACAAGGAATGATTAGGTTGAGGGACTTGCCTGGTGAGATGGCTGCACTGATTTGCTTAGATGCAGTGTAAATATAACTCATAAGAGGCATCTTTTTAATTATAAACTCTCCTAAACTGAGAAGAGAAGAGCCCAACCATGATGACATGAACACACCCACAAAAAAGATGAATGTGATGGTAGTAATGAATCCAAGACCTGAAAAGAAGCTAAACAATTCAGAAAAGATCAAGAATATTAAAAGTTGGACTGACAAGTTAAGCAAAACAGCCATTTCTTAATTTTTTTTATTAAAAAGTTTTAAATTTTGTAATCATATTTGACACACCTATTTATCAAAACAATACATCTTTTTTGGACGGTGCCATGGGTCAACCCAACCTGTACCTAATTGACCCATTTTGACTCATTATCCAACCCGTCTAAGCCACCCAATTTCTCTATTCTTAGCAATAGAGGTAAGACTTGCCTACATCTCATCCTCCTCAGACCCTACCAACAACTTTTCTACCTGGGGGATTTATTGGGTACGTTTGTTGTATCTAAGACACCCATTTAGCAAACTCTTAAGTATTTCGCAATACGTAATTCGTAAAATAAATATAACATAAGTAATGAGATCTTGTTTCATTCATACGTTTAGATATCAGTCAACTATCTTATAAGGGGGTGTTTGGGATTGATTATTCAAAACAGATTATGCGTTTTGGAAAAGCAGGGGTGGAACTGCTTTTAGATTATTGCGTTTTGGTAGCCTAAAAAACTGACTATCTGCGTTTTCAAAACGCAATCCCAAATGCTAAAAACTGATTATCTGCGTTTCAAAACGCAATAATCTAAAAATCAGATTCAAAACGCAATCCCAAACACCATCTAAGTAGTAACTCCCTAAATAATAACGAAGTAGAGAATTATTGCGAACCAAACTTTATGTCAGTTCACCATGTTTTGAAGAAGCTGCTAATGAAATAAACATGTGATTTTGAACTCAAGCGTCG
Source organism: Ambrosia trifida (assembly GCA_028751855.1). NCBI lineage: Eukaryota > Viridiplantae > Streptophyta > Magnoliopsida > Asterales > Asteraceae > Ambrosia > Ambrosia trifida. Next base: position 18,322,371 of record CM054122.1, on the reverse strand, counting down.
CTAGCAAGAGAAATCTTGCTTTTATAACCAAGCAAAATTGCAAGAAAACATATTAGTTTGGTATTGAAGGTCAAGATATAAAAAATAAAGCATGGACATTAAGCTTGTATCAGAAGAGGCATAAGTATTGAGGTAGATCTCAACAATACTATGATTTGAAAGGTGATCATTTACTTGGCATTACAGATAAAAACAAGAATCATTATGCAACAAGAATGTTATCATGCCGCTGCGCTCAAATGCTTATGTGAAAACGATAACTAAACTGATTCACTAACCGAATATATTAATTCCCAAAAGTGCGTAGATCGGGGAGAAGATCCAGTCCCCAAGTTGAATAAACCACCAAGTCACATAGAATGTGATGGCTATGGGAGATAAAATGACACTGCAAACCAATAAACTTGTTACTGAACAATGGGAAAAAAAAAACATATCTTAATCATAGTAGAATTTATCATTACTTTGAACCTACCATTAGAATATAAAATATAACAAAGATGGTTGTCATTGTTCATTTTGCTAAATATAGCATTGATTTTACAAGATTGCTTATTATGTATGCCTACTGCTTTATATTATTATGCATGTTCCAAAGAGTACCATGAGGAAATGAATGTTCGGATTTGGAATCACTCCAAATCATATACACTAAACATGTAAGGATCAAGTATGGATGGGATTAAGGTCTTTGAGTATGCACATGTTTGTGCAGGGACTCCGATGAAGAACAGGGCAGGGAAACACAATATTATACACACAATGATAATATGTTCCACACTTACAAATGATACATAATAGGCCTATTTATACATACAAGTTTGACGGTTAATTAAATGCTATTATAACCAACACAACAAATCAAACAGATACATCGTTCCTTCCTTTTGGCGCCTTTTCCTTCTCAGTTTGACTTCTAAATTTCTTGATTATTATCTTCTAACAATGAAGAGGTAGAGAAAGTCATAAATTAAAATTAGGGAAGATTTTGTTGTATTATTTGTTCCAAATTATTTATGTTGGTTAGAGGTCGGATTTGAATAATACCATAACTAACTTACAGATGAAACAAGAATATGAAAATACCATCCACTAATGAACTTTTTTGAAGCCCAGCTACGAACGACTTTAATACATGCCTGCGCAAGCGAAAAAGAACAAAACTAATTTAAACCTTTTGGTATTGAGCTGATTCAAGAGTTCGCAGATTCACATTTGGAGCAACCAAATTCGATATATAAGCTCCAACATGGTTATGTTTGCTTAACTAAAAACCATTCGACCCGTTAAGGATAATATATCTTACAGGACATAACTATATATACCATCTGAAACTTCAAAAGTAATCAGTTGTGATCTCAAAGATTAGCCACACATTGAATATTAATCAATCAAGGATTAATCTTAGCAAATTAATTCTTCTAAAACACCTGGACATTAAAGATGAACAAAACTATGATCACAACAAATTTAACTATCATCATGGGCGGACCTAGGTATGGTTCAAGGGGCGAGCGCCCCCTTGATTTTTTTTTTTTTGGTGTAATTTGAAGGTAAAAATCCTGATTGCATCCCTTGAAAATAATTCCTGGGTCTGACACTGACTGTCATATATTTCACCGTGTAATTCAAATGAATCAGTAAAAAAAATTGGGGCACAATTTGTGTATCTTACATGAAAACATAATGTTTATATCAAAAAATATAATTTCAGAAAAACATAATTATAATAAACAAAAACGTTCAAACACATTATATAGTAATCACAAACACAAAGCACAATAATAATAAATTGATCCTATAATCAACCACCTCTCTGCCGGAATTATGAGAGGAAGAAGCAGCCCCAGGAAGGGTGTCGGGCAGAGAACCGATTGTATCCGAGAATCCGGTCGCCGGAATCAGTCGTTCTAGATCTCTGTCTCTATCTCTCGTTTCCATTCTCCAACCGACTGTAACGAACTTTTTTTTCAGCTTTTTTTCTCATTTTTGGACGTTCATGCATAAGTTTTGCATGATGAAAAAGTTTACAAAAAAAGTCCCTCAACTATTAGTGAACTTTCAAAAGTTACCCTTAACTTTTAGTTTTGATAGTTATACGCTTGATAAAAAAGGACTACACATAAAGCAGATTGAACTTAGATAGCTTTCAATCCGATCATATTTTACCGGTAATTCGCTGGAGACGACAAAAAATCCGGCTGAGATTGCAATTTGTCAATCCATTTAGGCGATCGAGTACAGATCGCAAATTCTTTTTGAACCACTGGTTGAACATCTAATCACTAATTTTTAGCGTTTCTAATAAGGAGTTGATATAAAAGTTTGCGGTTACATGGATCAACTTGTTGATAAGGGGAGAGATAACATATTTGACCCAAATTTAAACGAGTATAACTTGGGCTACGATTAGAGTTACAAAGCTTGGGAGCAACTGAAAGAAATGTCAAGCCAAAACATTTGCAAATCATCGTAGGTGGCTTGATTTAGGTGTTAGATTAATACTCCAATTTTGTGAATAATTTTTTTTTCCCAATTTCTTTAATTAGTAGTATTTTCCTTTTAATAGTTTATAACGCGTAAATCTTTGATTAAATAAATTTATGCACTTAATTTCACTATTTTTTATTTGTAATTCCAAAAATTCAGAAAATCTTTCAAATTTTGAATCCGTTACGTAACTTACAGGTTCAGTCCTCAGGAGCATTTTATATATACTTTAGTCCCTCAACTAACAGTCTTGGAGTTTTCCTTAATTTACAGGTTTCCTTTGTCGGTGACCTGAGTTCGAAACCTTCTCAAGTGGCACTTTCCGGGTTTAAGCCTTGGAGACGCAACACTAAACAAGTTTTGAACCTGGAGCTCTAAAGAACATCCCGTTGTTCTTCGCCGTTCCTTAAAAAAAAAAAAAAACTTTCAAATATAACCCTCAACTTTTAGTTTTGATAGTTATACCCTTGATTAAAAAAAACTACACAACAAGCAGATTCAACTGAGATAGCTTCCATTCCAATCAGAATTTACCGGCGATAGGATATTAATAATTAGACAGAATACTGTTTACCGATGTACAGTTCATTTACAATCGTTGTTTGAAGATCTAATCGTTAATTTTTAGGGTTTTAGAAGGTCGGAGAGAGGATTATCTCTCAGATCGAGTGATATTATGATAACGCGTGCAAAACTAGTGGAACAACTTAGGGATAATCAGATACGATTGCAGCAGAAGTGGTCTCCTCTCGTGATTTTCTCTCCAAAACCTATTATATCCACCTGGTATACTCTCTGTTTATGATGAACAGTTGTTTATGTTATATGTGATAGATTTGTTGGTTGTCATTTGATATTTTTATGTATATGTGTACAACTTGAAGAGATAGAATCAGACAATGTAGTTGAGTAAAGGCTGTGATAGTTAGATGATGTTACAACTTACAATTATAGTTATTAGTTTTGAGTATTTTGATCCAAAATGCTTGGAAAGGCGTACGTTGGTTTTCCGAATACTAAAATTTGATTATCGCAGCGTTAAATTGCAATGACCGATTGACCGGTTTATACGCACATCTGGACTCTCCGTTTTGTGGATTCACATTGGCTTAAACTGAGTTGAAAACTTGAAATTCTGCTAAGCGAAATGGTTTCGTTTTTGGTCCATGGTTCAATCGAGCATTTAAAGCATAACATGCTCTCAGAGTATGGAACTAAGATGAAGTTAGGTGTGCTTTTGATAACTGCTTATCTGCTTATTAGATAAGCATTGTTGAGGGTGTTTTGGATAGGTTATCTAAGCTGCTCATCTGATTATTTCTGGGAAATAAGCAGTTGTGAATTTACAGGTTGGAAGTTGTTTAGTTTAAACTGAATATCTGAATATTTTAATAAGCGTAAGCTGTTTATATTAGCAATCCCAAACTAGGTAGTCGAAGGCTAGTGTGCCCTTAAGGCACAAAAGGTGAGCCTTGGGCCTAGGCACAACACACAGTATAAACATACCAGTTTCAGGGGTTGTAGACATGTTTTAGGCTGGTTCCAGGCCATTTTTGGATGTTTCAGACCAGTTTTAGCTGTTCAGACCAGATTTTGCAGAATCTGGCCGAAGCGCATTGATGTACGCAAGGCGGTGTGTCTGCGCTTGGGCGCCTAGGCGAGCGTTTTGTGTGCATTTGACTACTATGATCCCAAATCCCCTTGTTTTTCTTAATAATGTATAAATGTATAACCTATTTGGATGATAATAATTCTAGATCGGTGGTTAAAATGGGTCTGGCATGCGAGTTTTGAAGCAAAATGCTTGTGGCCATTGTAACTGGGAACTGGTTGTCGCCATGCAGTGACTTACATTGATCTAAATTAGAAGCCCAGGGTCACAAAATTGATACATGTTGATAAGTTATGCTTTCAAGGTGATTAGAGTTTAATTTCTAGTCAGACGCGGAACCTTTATGTTGGCAATGTAGTGAGTTTTGAATCTTCTCATCATGAACAACACTTTGAAGCTGCATATAGGATTATATGGTTATAAATGGCTGTCCATAAAAGACCCTTTCTTTCTAGAAAAATTAACTATGTAGCACTTAAGCACCTACTCATATAACTTGGGAGTTAGGAACTCCGAACTCATTGACTAAGTCTTTCTACATGCATGTAGGGAACTTAGCTAAGCAAAGCAATTCACTCACTGAACAATCCGTGTTCAGATTGATAGACGATGTGTAAAGAATATGGGTTGGCAAATATCCACCTGGATCAAAAATTCAAACTGGAATTGGAGCCTGTTACATTTCATTCCTGTTTAGGTTCTAGATTTTTGTAAGTAATTGAACCAAACGGGTTTTCATATTCGTTCTTTGGTTTAAACAGAAACAACACTGTTTTAGATTTTTTTTATCTGGGATTGGACTCCAAATTAATATTCCGATTAATGTTTTACCCGCTGATTTTTTTTTCGCTCTTTCTTGATCAACTGTTTTTTAGTTTTCCATCTTCATTTTAATTAATGCCTATAAGTATTCTGATCATAATTTGATTGAAAAATGTAGGGTTGATGTTGCTGTGGCAATCTTGTGGGCGACACTGTTCATTGTGCTTGTAGCATCATCGTATATGACCCTCTACTTCAGACATTTCTGGTTTTCATTTCCCATTATTTGTTTCGGTATTTTAATTCCTATACGCTTGAGGATTTCTAGGCAGACAATTGCAAGGAAAAAGGATAGAAGGTTGCTATTGCCTTTGTCAATGTGACCATCGACAATTGGTCAAACAAGTCAAACCCTGTAATTTGATCTACTAGATTATTGAATTACCCTCCACGAAGCTCCGCGGGAACTGTTATAAACTTGACATACAGATACAGCTGTTAGAACTTAGAAGCTAGAATAGATGCCCTTTTTCTTTTTTCATCTCCAGACATGTACAAAACATATTTCATTACTTCTGACTTGTAAATTTGACTTGTTCATCTAAATTACATATTATTTAAAATCTTATCTGTCAATCCCATTGTCTAAAGTTGTAAATCCTCAATACACCAAGTCTTTCAATATGCAATACATAAAGTCTTCCAAATAATTAGCAGTTTATGGATAATTATCGGTTTTAGGACGCAAGTTATTTTTGTACTCTAAAAGCAGTAAAGTTTTCCAAATCAGCTCAGAAGTGCAACAGTTTTTATTGTGTGTCTTTTTAACCCAGTCTGGCGTTTGGAGATCATTCCCATATTATGTCTGCATACTAAAGTTGAATTGCTTTTATATAACTGTACAGTTGTGACCCAAGCTGGACTGCTTGTGTCCAATCATTTACATGAAGATCCATCCAGAGGAGTCTTGATATCAATGGATTATGAGTGGGCATATGAGCTCATCATTGTCATCTGTCAATGGATTGGATTGGCCATGAAACAGCACATGCCTCAAAAGGTAAGCTTTTCTTTTCTTTTCTTTTTATATGAAGTTACAGATTGTTGAAGAATGATGAAATTATTATAACTGCTTGGCTGTTTGCTTTTAGAGTTTTAGTTCTAATGGAATTCTTTTCCTGATTATGACATTTGGTATATCACTTGTACTATTTCATGATCCATTAATGGATCTTGTGGTGCTAAGAGTAAAGTTATTACTAGGGGTGTTGAATGGGCCGTGTTCGTGGGTTGGTGGGTCATACCCGACACAAACCGGAAATTTGACACAAACTTGACACGCACAAATTGTATCAAACATATGAACTCAACATGACACAAGTTTTCGCGGGTTGACATGAACATGACTTGTTTAAAGTCAGATATTATATTTTCGCATAACAATAACCTAAAATGACAAATTTACATAAAAAAATACAAATGTATAATGTAAGTATAAAATTAAACGGGTTAACGGGTCAACCCACAAAATCATCAGCTTGATCCATACACAAAACCGTTAGCTATACATGTTTATGGGCTCAGCCCGAACCCCTGTAGACTAAACCTAAATTCTCTACTTTCATGTTAAGTTCGTGTCGTGTTTTTTGTTATGTGAGAAATTCACACCCCTAGTTAATACTTAGTACTATAGTAATTGATTATCTCACATCAAGCAAATAACTTATATGATAACTATATATGATCTTAGATACTCCACTCGTTGGCAACACTTTATACCAAGGTGGCAAGATGGGAGGTTGGATAATGGGTCAAAACACGTTGGGGTTGAAACAAGTCATTTATAATACATGTCAAATGGGCCAAGGCCATATTGAACCTGTAATTAATGGTTTAATTATGATTAAAAACAGTAGTAATATAAATTTATCAACTTTCCTGTTTGCAAGGCTGCTGTTGAATGACATCCTGGAAGAGAGTATCCTCAAAGAGAACAGGAATTCCAAAGGGTCCACATTCAAATTCATTCATGATTAATCTTCCACTAAGAAAGTTGATTTGGGAAAAAGCTTACAGATCCACTGTTGTACTTACATGTTATACATGTGTGTGTATATATATCATTTAAAATGCTTGACTTTGGATAGTCAGTAATCATATTAGATCAAATAAAGTAGACATCCCTATAGATAATAGCTTCAACATGCTCACACACCCAACAAAAGGGCCAAAGGGCAAAGTAAAACAAAGAAGACATGGATTTTTTTTTTTTAGATTTAAACTGTACCAAGCTATTGGACCCTCTCGCTTACCATCAGCGTCACCACTGACACCACCGTCATGTCACCACCCCCACTTCCATCACCACCCCACGCACCCATTCTCACCATATTTCATTTTCTATAATAAATTTATAAACCGGACATGATAGGAACCTTAATTATTCTTCTGCGAACCAAATACCCCATGTTTTAATGGTGAATATATTCTATAGAGATACAATGAAGGGTTTAGATGACCTTTTTAGTAGCATAGGATAGGAACCTTATTAGATAATGCTTGTAAAGAATGGAATTTGTTCACCTAATCATATGTATGCTATTTTTGTAGTTTGCTTAGGGAGAATTTTTGTGTTATGTACTCTCTCCTACATGATTAGCACGTGATATTATTTTTGATAAATTTCGGACTTTAGTATTTAAAGGACAAATAGAAATTTTATGGTAGCAATATATATGTACCCCCTCTCTCTCTCTCTCTCTCTCTCTATATATATATATATATATATATATATATAGATAGGGTCAGGATCCTGTACAAAGTACATTTTTTGTGAGAAGTGTGAGAAGTATTAAAAATTGATACTTAGGCATCATTTTTTGAAGTTAGTCATGATGTTTTGGATTGTTTTGCCTATAAAAACACCAAACATAACAATTAAAAACCGAAAACAATGTATTTTAGGCTTAAAACTTAAAACACCATGCTAAGAACATTAGCAGTGTGTTTTAGCTGTTTTTTAAATTTAATGACTATAATACATTGTATTGTGTTTTAGATTGTTGTGTTTGGTGTTTTTCAAGTTAAAACAACCTAAAACATCATTCCTAAATCCAAAACATGATGTCTACATGTCAATTCTTAGTCCTTCTCACACTTCTCACGAAAAATGTACTTTGTACAGGATCCTAAACCTATATAGATATATAGATATAGTGATAGGTTCAATGGGGGAACCTAAAAAAAATGGGAAACTGGGAAACCACTCTAAAAACCCTTGGATTATGTGAATCAATGGTTGAAATCAAACAAAGTAATCATAAGCTTTATTTTCAGCCAAGGGTATAATAGGCATTTAAAAAAAATATTTCACCTAAATCTCTCTACTCTCTTTCTTTTGCAATCTCTCTCCCTCTCTCTCTCCTTGATCTCTTTTCTCTTCAGCTCTCTTTCTTTTTCTTTTCTGTTCTCTCTTTTCTCGATCTCTCTCCCTCTACTGCAAGTCATCAACGTCTCCTACTACTATTCACTAGATTTAGGGTTTAGTCTGCATCTCTTCAATCTCTTCGATTGACTCTCTCGTGACGCGTTCTTCAGTTTGGATATGATCGATTCAGATTTTGGTGCCCTAGGTGTCCCCTGGTGTAAGATCTCCTCACTCTGAGTTTTAATTTCTTAGATCTGTGTGTTTTTTTGTTTATTGATAGAAATGCTGGATTGTTACTATGATTGTGAGTTATGATATAGTTAGAGTAGTTTTAGTGTAGTTTTTGGTTGATTTGTTAGGATTAGGATATGGTTTTATTATCAGGAATGTAATTATTCATGTTTTATTTTTTGTTATTTTGTATTTTTAATGCTATTATGGAATATGCTGGCCGTGGCTAGTGAAGGTGGAACTCGGTTATTAATTTAGAAAAAAAGTTGGATGAGGTTGATAGGGAGGATTTGTTGTTGAAGAAGCGGAATAGGTTAGTGGTACATATGGAGTTGGTAAAGAAGAAGGGAATGTGCGCGAAAACGAGCTCATCAGGTGGATGGTTAGTGAGATTAAGTCTACCATTGAATGTATTATTGATTATTTGAATGTGAGTGGGTTCGATAGGGATAGGTTTGATGTTGTTATGGTGTTGATGATCAAGAGGGAGTGTAGGAGGCTTGATGACGGATTAACTATTTACGCTGATCGTCAAGACATTCTTTTGTAGATACACTGTCAGCAGGTACTCTTTATACTTTATATGTTTAATGTTGTTAATAGTTTTGGGAATTTGTTTTCAGTCTCGTTGATACATATTTTTGTGCGGGTGATGGTGTTGATTTGTGAGACTGGTTCAGGAAAAAGCACACAACTGGTTTAGTCTCTTACTGCTTTGGGAGTAGGCGGTGACAAGTCCATAGTGTGCACTCAGCCGTGTAAACTTGTTGCGTGGAGGCAAAGAAGAAGAGGAGGAGGTGTTGTATTCCACCAGCTTCTAAGAAGCAGAGGACGGTTTCATAAAGCTTAAGACCACACAATGGCTTCTCAATTCCTTGCTTTTGCTTTTCGCTTAAGGTTTTGGATTGTTCATGCTCTTCTATTTGCCCCTACACCGATACACTCTGCGTCGTACCATACGCTCTAGACGCCTCTACATCAACCCCGATGCCATTGTCTACAAAGTAGTTATTTAATGTATTACTACTCTTCTATATATGCTTATTCATTTATTCATTTTGTGACTCACAGGTTACAAATCCATATTTTGGGATTGGGCGTTGAAGAAAGAGAAACATGTGTCGCTGCCTTCTGGTGCTGATGTTGTCATTGAACAACGCAATTTGCAGTCCAGCCACGACGTCTACTCTGTTAGAATTAAGACCATAATGTTGCAAGATTTTTGTTCCCTGTAATGCATTGTCTTCCTGAAACAATGATCATCTTTTTTTCATGGGAGAATGGGCTGGCGTTTTGGTAACTTCCCACCCATGAACCAGCTATTAAAGATGTGGTCGTCAGATAAAACTGTTGTAGACCTGCTAGCCAGTGCAATCCATTATGTCTCGATCCATCTCTGTTGTATCTTATACATCTCTGGTGAAAATTGTGCCGTTATTCTTGTTTAATTTGCTCAATCGTCGCGAAAACCTTATGGGAGGTAACATTGTCCAGTTTCTTCAGTTTAGTAGTGTTTACTTTGATCATTATTCTTTGATTATAGTCCAGTTTCTTCAATTTATGTTGAGTTTAATCATAATTCTCGGATTTGATGTGAATTTCAATTAGTTTTGAGGTCAAATATTCCGATCTAGTTTTTTCCTTAAGTAGTTCATTGATAGTTCTTGGAATCCATAAATTTAACATGTTATTTTTTCTTTACTTCAATTGCAGTTTCATACAGATTTATAAAAACATAACATTAAAAAGATTTAACATGTTAAATTGAAATTGTTTGATGTTTTGCGGTTGAGCATGATCATTTTTTATAGTGTTCCATATGGTCCTTTAAAAAATAGCGACACAAGTTAAATTATTTTGTGGATTAAAAAAAATGAACGTAACATGTTAAATTATTTTATTTCTGTTTGAGTTTCCTACCTTCTTGTAAAACTCAACTTTTAAAAGATTTAACATGTTAAATTAAAATTTTGGATTAAAAAAATAAATTTAACATGTTAAATTATTTTATTTATGTTTGAGTTTTCCCTACTTTATTGTAAAACTTGGAAATTAAAAAAATTTAACATGTTAAATTAAAATTGTTTAACATGTTAAATTTGATTGCTATTAAAAAGTTTATAAGATTTTCAATGTGTTTTATATTAATTTGGCCGAAACATTCATCACAATATAATTTAAAATAATTTTTTGATTGTAAGTATGTTTTTTAAATTAAAATGTTTAACATATTCTCAAATCCCAGTTAAACCCTTTTGATAACCCAAATTGTTCATATCAAATGCTATTAAAATTTTTGATTGGAAGTGTGCTTTTTTTAAACATGTATGGGTTGTATGCTTTGTGCCATGGATCTTGTGTTTATGGGTCATAATCTACAGCAAAAACGTGCCAAAATAGGTCAAAACTACAACAAAAATGTGTTAAAAACTGCAGCCAAGAAAGTGTCGAAATGTGTTAAAATTTGCAGCAAAATGTGCCATAACTGCAGCCTAAATGGGTCATAAATTGTAGGAAAATATGTCGTAATGGGTCAAAAATTGCAGCAAAAATGTGCCAAAATGTGTTAAAAACTACAACCAAGTTGGTGCCAAAATGTGTCAAAACTGCAGTAAAATGTGCCAAAACTGCAACTGAAGTAGATCATAAACTTTAGTAAAAATGTGCTAAAATTGGTCAAAAACTGCAGTCATAAATTGGTGTTTTGGTAATTATCTACCCATGTTCATATTATTTTGTGGCTTCAAGAAAAATAAGCTTAACATATTAAATTATTTTATTTCTCTTTGAGTTTCCTAACTTCTTTTAAAAGTTAACATGTTAAATAGCCTTGCTTTTAAAGAATTATCCAAATTCCATTGTGTTTTATAATAATTTGACTAAAACATTCCCAATAATATCATTTTTCAAATTATCTTGTGTTTATGGGTCATAAACTGCAACAAAAAACTGTAGCAAAAACGTGTCGAAATGGGTCAAAAAGTGTAGCAAAAATGTGCTGAAATGTGTTAAAAACTACAGCCAAGAAAGTGCCAAAATTTGTTAAAACCACAACAAAACGTGCCAAAACTGCAGCCGGAATGAGTCATAAACTGCAGCAAAAATGTGACAAAATGTGTTTAGGTCCAAAATGTGTTAAAAAACCATAGTAAAATGTGCCAAAACTGCAATCGAAAATGGGTCATAAATTGCAGCAAAAATGTGCCAAAACGGGTCAAAACTGTAGTAAAACACAAGCGTTTTGGTAACCTTCCACCCACGTTCATATTTTTTTATGGCTTAAAGAAAAATTAACTTAACATGTTAAATTATTTTATTTCTATTTGAGTTAACTAGCTTGTTTTAAAAATTAACATTTAAAAGATTTAACTTGTTAAATTAAAATTATTTAACATATTAAATAGCCATGATATTAAAGAATTCTCTAGATTTCAATGTGTTTTATAATAATTTGACAAAATCATTCGTAACAATATCATTTTCAAATTATCTTGTGTTTATGGGTCATAAAATGCATCCAAAAACTACAGCAAAAAAGTACTAAAATGGGTCAAAAACTGCAACAAAAATGCATCAAAATGTGTTAAAAACTGCAGCCAAGAAAGTTCCGAAATGTATTTAAAACTGCAGTAAAGTGTGCCAATATTGCAGCCGAAATAGGTGATAAACTGCAACAAAAATGTGTCAAAATGTGTTAAAAACTATTGCCCAAGTTAGTGCCAAAATGTGTTAAAAACTGCAGTAAAATGTGCCAAAATTGCAACCGAAATAGGTCATAAACTGTAGCAAAAAGTGCCGAAATGGGTCAAATACTGCAGTCATAAACTAGCGTTTTGGTAACTTTCCCCATGTTCATTTTATTTTGTGGCTTAAGAAAATTAACTTAAATTGTTAAATTATTTTATTTGTTTTTGAGTTTCCTAACTTGTTTTTTGTAGATGCATTATATGCGACTAATGCTTTGGATTGCGAATAACACATGTTTTTGTTCATTGTCGAATGGTCGAAGGTGAAACTATACGGTCGAATGTGGTTTCTTGAACGGTCGAAGGTAGATAAATAGGGTCGAAGGAGCACAGGAGGTCGAAGGTAGATATAGGATTTAATGTATAACTTGGTTCGACCATGTTGATTGGTCGAACCTGCACATTCGACCAACACAAATGGGCGAATGTGCAGGCCTATATAAGGTCAAGTTGATTTTTGCAATGTAACTTTTGACATTTTGTTTTCCCTCTCTGTGTGTGTCCTCCCTAGGTTTTTGTGTCAAGTCTGTAAACGTCTTTTAATCATTATAAACGTTGTTTTAACGTGTAATTGAGTATGTTTATGAATGAAAAGCAATGTTTATGATGATCTGTGTGTTTTGTTGATATTATTATCATTTTGTAACTGATTCAGGGATTCCGCACCTGAATTAGTAGACTTGTTTGATCAAACCAATAGTTTTTGTCAAATCAATCCTCATACAGTTTTAAAAGTTAACATTTAAAAGTTTTAACATGTTGAATTAAATTTATTTAACATGTTAAATAGCCTTGCTATTAAAGAATTTTCCAGATTTCAATGTGTTTTATAATAATTTGACTAAAACATTCCTAACAATATCATTTTCATATTATCTTGTGTCTATGGGTCATAAACTGCATAAAAACGTGCTAAAATAGGTCAAAGCTGCAGCAAAAATGTGCTAAAATCTGTTAAAAACTGCAGCCTAGGAAGTGTAGAAATGTGCCAAAACTGCAGCAAAATGTGCCAAAACTGCAGCAAAAATGCGCCAATGTAGATTTTTTTTTTTGTAAATAGTCGAGCCAAATAGTATAATGATATGTTATGAATATTTCAGCCAAAATAATTGTTTTTATAAATCCACCCACTCTTTGAAGGAAGGATCATGAAAGTTACACCTAGTTAATAACATGTTTAGTAGATCGGTTATAAGGATGGCACTAGCAAATGTCTATGCACTTTATGGCAAGCAGCCGTCATCAGCCCATCCTCAGTCTATGTTGTAATTTCAAATGCATTATGACGAAAGATTTATTTATCAATCATTAGGCTATGATATCTACCAACAACGTACGAGATGGAAAAAATGCAAATAAAAATGGTAAGAGCATACATGCTTAGTAACCAAAATTCCAATCCTTTTAATAATAATTTCAACACGTTTCATGTCAACTTGCCCAACCCACTCATTTTGTCACTAACAAAAACAATGTTCCATTTTTTGGAACCCTACTAACTAATGAGATCAGCTAAAATTCAGTCTGCATTTTGGGGTAATGACATTAAAAAATGAAAATTTGATTGTTTTTCACCAGAATGATTCAAACATGCCATGAATTCTCTAACACATAGAATGGTGTAAGTGTCTGCTAGGTGGGCACCCTTTATTTTTTTAGAATTAGGAATAGTGCCTTTAGTAACCCACTATAAAATTCTATAACTTTCTAACTAGATTCAATTCAATAAACCAACATTTTAAAATAAAAATATCTCACGACCAGTTTAAAATGAGATTACATCAACACCAAGCATAAACCAACTATTAGTTTCAATTGACTCCATCTTAGCTTTGTGTTTTGCCCATAAGTATGTAACTTCTTTAATTTCCGCCAGCACCTTTTCGCTTAAAATATGTGAATTCTTGAATACCTTGTTGTTACCCCTCTTCCAAATCACCCATAGCGTGGCCAAAGTAATGCATAACACAACTTTTTCCTACGTTTATGTAATTGCAGATCCGTAGTAGCATCCAACAATTCTGGCACCGATGACACGAACTAAGAATCGGAACATTAATCCAACTCCCAACCATTGTCCAAATATCCACCGCCATACCATAAGAAACTAAGGCATGGCTAACCGATTCCTCCGAAACTCCACAGCTTGGACAACCTACACCCCCGACTTGGACTCCCCACTTAAAGAGCTCGACCTTTGTGGGAATTTTGCTCGTCCCAGCCCTCCCAACGAAGGTATTCACTTTGGGAGGGACCCAATTGCACCACTTAACCACCGGGTTTGATTCTACTATAAATAAGATCCTCCTTCACACTTTTGACTGAAAAATCCATTCCCTTTTGTGACTTCTGGCCCTATATATCATCAGTCGTATCCATAGACTTTCCTCTGAGAAGCTCCATAAGCTGACCAACTTAGACAAGCCTTCCATCGAGTCAGGAAGGGAGGTCCACCCCTAGTGACATACTACAGATGAGTCAGACCATTATAATGCATTTTCTACGCTTGAGAAAATAGAACTTTCTATCTTATTTTCCTCTGAAGTTAAACCAGGTGTTGTATCACTTGTCCTATTCTTATACGATTACTTCAAATAATGACTAACTTTTGTAATTCTTTTCATTTCCTTATCGGGGGCAAAACCACTCATTGCTTCAAAATCTGTAAGATTTCATCTGTTAAATGAACAATTTTTTTTCATTAAAAGTTTCTAATGTCAATTTAAAACTTTTAGTTTGGCAAAAAATAATGGCATGTTCTTTTCATATGTAACTACAATAACATCACAAGAATTGCATATGCATCTGTTATACTAACCACGAAAGTGAAAAACAAGTTCAAATTTCCTAAAACATTCCAAATAAGTCCAAAATGAAAACAAAGCATATCTATTATGTTTGGTATTTTTAGAGATGACTACCCAATAGGCTATAACTCTCCTTATTCCACCTGTTTCCAAGGATAATCCCACCCCCTTGAGCAAGTGTTCATACAAATACACACATAGGTGCATGAAAAACACAGCTCCTAATCAAAATAATTGGCAGGGGAAACAACTAGGATGACTACTCTGTTAAACTTTTGTTTTCGTATGCCACCATAGCCTAACATTTTACCCCTTTCCTGATCCATAAGGATCTGATGCAACTTTCTTTGATTCTTCATACAAAGAGCACCAAGTAATTTAAAACTACCTTTATTTTTCTTTAATTTTTCATCACTAATGAACACTTTAGTTTCTTGAAGCTTTTCATCTATTATCAACATCTTTGAATATTTTAATTTCTTGCACAGTTTCCAAAATCAAATTTAAATCTTTTAGCTTATCAAGCAAAATCATTTTCAATCATATTTGCAGTTAAAATTACCGTCACTACCAAACATAAAGTTAGTGGTATCAAGCTTTTCTTCTTCTTCTTCTTCAACACTTTCTAGTAACAAATTTAGTTGTTGAAGTTCATTCTCTTTATATATGTTATCACAATCTATATCAAATTATTTTTATTAGCAAGGGAGAGTATATTGTGGAACCACACAAAAATGCATAATACATTCAAGTTCATGTTATTTTTGGTTTTTCAAAATAAAATTCAATTTAACATGTTAAATTTTTTATTTTAGCTATCTTGTGAAACTTCAAGATTGTAAAATAAAACATACATGAAATTTATCCAAAACAATTTAGGGATAAAAAATGATAACTCATATAAAACATTTAACAAGAATTAACTTGTTAATTGAAATTGTTTTACATGTTAAATAGCCTTGCTATTAAAGAATTTATCAGATTCTAAATGTGATTTATATTATTTTTCCTAAAACATTCATAAAAAAATCAGTGTCAAATTATTTTGAATTGTGAGATTGTGGAAAAACAACGAAAGTAAAATGTTAGTTATTATTCATCTACAGGTTTATATTGTTACTAAGTTGACATATTTTATTCATCTGCAGCAGTGTTTGTGACACCCGGCAAATTCTGGTTAACAACGTTGTCTAGATTAAAGTCTACTTTAGCGAGTCACGCGTATATTATACTTAACTAGGGTTAGCTAGATAGCTAGGTAGGACATACGTGCATTGTTGTGAGTTAATATGTGATTACATGATTAGTGAACCTCGGACGTTGGTGAATAATAAACTTATGTGTCTCGGTGATATCTGACAAACTTATGTGAAAACCATACGTGATTATGTGAACCTAAACCGAATACGTTAATAAAAATCACTAAAAGTGGAGTATGAGGTTGATTAGGGTCTTAACGCATGGGGTTGCACTTGTTACGGTCCGAAATAACGAAAACGTCAAAGGATAACGCGTCGGGTGATGAAACGAGACACGAACGAGGGCCTCGGGCCTATGAGCGGCCGCTCACAGGGCCCGAGCGGCCGCTCGCTCATGTCTGACGGGTTTAAACCGCCTTAAACTCTTATTTAAGCATCCTTAACCCCATGCAACCCCTAAACTCAACCCTAATCGCCCCCTTTCTGCCCCACACGAATTATTAACCCTAAACCACCTGCTAAAGCTCAAGAACATCAATCGGGAAGCTTGGAGAGCGTTCGGTTGGTTGTTTTGGAGTGTTTGTGGTATAATCTTCATTCCCTTATGTTTTAATCTTCTTTAAATTGTTTTAAAACATTAAAACCTTGTTTGTCCAGGTCTGAAAGTATTTTATAAAAGTTAAAACATGATGATTACGAAGATTAAAAGGGTCAAGCACATTGTTATATAATGAATGTTATATGTTTTGCATGATTATGCATGTTCTTGATGTTTTAGACTTCTAGGGTTTGTGAATAATGATGTTTGTGATGTATAATTAGGGTTTTGATCAGATGTGGTTCTTACTAATGTTGTATGATGATTATTAGGTGTTATTGATTGATAATATGCAACTAGGGTTTGATATAATTGATAATATTGCATGATTAGAATCTGGACAGATTCTGAATGTCGATTTGTAGGGTCTGTTTCGTGGCTTGAAAATAATTGGTTTGATCTATTCTTTGCATGAATGATTGTACATAGTCTTAGATTTTTAGAATGGGCAAAATCATCTGATTTGGATGTCGTTTGATATGTTTTTGGAATTTTCATTTAAAATAGGTCAGGTCAGAATTTCGGGTATCAAACTGAGTCAACTTTGAAACATCATAAATCAAGTTTTATAAAGAGTTGGGTTGTGAAATTTTTACAGAAGGTTAATATTGGAGTAATATGAGTTTTCCAAGTGGATTCATCCCGTTTGGATGAATACACAATTTTTGGGAATTTATCTACCAAACTGACCTGTTAGGAAGGTTTTCTGAACATAGATGTATTAGACGAATTTTAATTATTTTTGTGTTTGGATTTAAGACAAAACAAAAATAGGTATTGTTAAGTGAATCCCAAAGAAAATTCAGTAAAAATTTGGGAGGTTAACTCACTGATTTGCTATTTTAAATAAATTCGTTTTGATGGCGCACAATCTGTCCTGAAAACACAGATTGTGTATTATGTGCTTTTGTGATTAATTGAGGTCTTAGGTGGTATGGAATTGACATGTAACTGAAGTACACTTGTCTGAGACACATACGGAATGTAGAAACTAATTGTAACCAACGTATTCACCAACGGGTCCGTAGGATTTACTTATGCATGTAGAATCACTAGGTGTCACTTACACGCTTTTGAACATTTAAAACGCCTTGGACAAACGAGTTATATGGTGTAATGATATTACGCCTATACTCACTTAATGACACTGTTATTAGGGTGTCGGTAGCATATATTACATGCTTTTCGGATTCTTTGCTTGCACGTTAAGGTGAGTTTACGGCCCCTCTTTTAACTGGTTTCACTTTTCGGGGGAGAAAACATGTGTTAAACTGATGTTTTGGTAACAACTGTCATACTATGGGTTTTCTATGGTTTACTATACGATCTTTGGAAGTCCCGGGGGAAACCATGAATGTACGGGTTAGCACAACGGGGAAATGTGAATAGATCTATTGGGAATGACCAACCCCGCTCGTCGGCTTGGAGGGCCGGGCGAGTGCATATTGTCTCAAACAGGAACAGGTTTACTATTCGGGCATAACATCTGGTTTGCGAGTTAGTAATGGTTTTCCAATCGTAGAAGTAACAAAACATACGCCTAGCTAGCGTACTTTGGTTTGCAAATTGATATAGTATGGACAGGTTGAACTTGGTACTTTAATTACAAACCTGTGAACTCACCAGCATTTTTGTGCTGACGTAAGTCTTACATGTTTTCTCAGGTCGCTAAGGTAGCACAACGGAACTAGGGCGCACGCGTCTGCACAGCGTCTAGTTAGGATTGCATGGTTTTCAAACATTGAATAATTTGGTTTACTTTTGGATTATGTTTTGAGAATAAGCTTCCGCTGTATTTGGGGATTTTAAACTATGTTTTTGAAATTGCATATGTTCATTTAGATTTGTTTATTGTGATCGTTGACTTGGATCCTGGTTTGTCATGCGCCTCGCGGTAAAACTCCGCAAGTGGATTTTGAGGGTGTGACAGATTGGTATCAGAGCCAATGG
The DNA here is from genome assembly GCA_028751855.1 of Ambrosia trifida. Classification (NCBI taxonomy): domain Eukaryota; kingdom Viridiplantae; phylum Streptophyta; class Magnoliopsida; order Asterales; family Asteraceae; genus Ambrosia; species Ambrosia trifida. Next base: position 18,303,549 of record CM054122.1, on the reverse strand, counting down.
TTATAGTGAACTAGGACTGCATGTAGAGTCTAGTCTATAGCCGAGTCGCACACACTAGACGATCACATAGTACTAAACATTATGGTGGATTACGTATGGCCTTGTCGGAGTGTCTCTAAATCATCTGACCTTCCTATGTTACATCATCCGTTCTATCTTAGGTCGGGTTACTTGCTCTCTAGGCAGTGTGGTATATTGGGGTAAATCGTGTACTCTTGAGATTTGTCCAAGGCTCGGACATCTCCCTTTCATACTCCAATAGAAACACTTGCCATAAACTACCGTAGCATTACGGTGTATAGCTAAGAGTGTATGTTCGGTGATTTGAACTTTGAACTAGGAGAACACTTGGAGGACCATGTAGAGCGGTTTATCATTTTGGGTGCACACAAAATCATAAACCGAAATGCATGAAAGCCCTAGTGAGCTTTGGGTTTGAATGGATAGTCCTGGGTTGGATCTAGCTTTGATCTTGTGAACGCTAGTGGTTACCATTAGCTGTGAAACTAAATTTTCTCGTCCTTTCTGTCAGAATTATGTCTGGAGTACGAGGAGGACGTGGAGGTGGCCGCGCTGGTGGGCGTGGTGGTGGTCGTGGTGGTGGTGGTCGTGGAGGTGTAAACCTAACACAAGAAGATCTGAACAACTTACTGCAAGCTGCCTTTCAGTTAGGGCACAATGGTGGTGGTAAATTGACTTATCCACTTTTGCCTCATTGGTGAACCTTGTTGACATCCTTCGTGGTTTCTCATGCGTTTCATTTCAGGTGGTCCTGTTAACCCACCCCCACCTATGTGTACCTACAAGATGTTTCGGGACTGTAAGCCCCAGGAATTCTCTGGCACTGAGGGTGCGGTGAGCTTGCTCAGGTGGCTGGAAAAGGTGGAGTCAGTGTTTCTGATGTGCAACTGTCTCTCAGAGGATCGAGTCAAGTATGCTGCTGCGTTATTCCAGGATGTTGCTTTGACCTGGTGGAACAATATCACCCAGAATATGGGTATAGGGGAGGCTTATGCTATGCCTTGGGAAAATTTTGTTCAACTACTGAAGCGAGAGTACTGTCCAAGGGAAGAAATTCAGAAGCTAGAGTATGAGGTGTGGAACCTCAAGATGACCGGGTCAGAGATTGAAAAGTATACGGTAAGGCGTAATGAGTTGGCAGTGCTGTGTCCTGATCTGCATGTGCCAGAATACAGAAGGATTGAACACTATATCTCGGGGCTAGTACCAGAGATCGCAGGGTTGGTGGCTGCGGGGAATCTTCCTACATACTCAGAGGTGGTTCGATCGGCTCACAGGATGACAAACTTGAAGGTGAATGAGGGTATCTTGCCTGCTAAGGGTTCGACTGTCAAGGCCCCGGAGAATAACAAGCGTAAATGGGATAATGAGGGGAAAGGATCTGTGCCAGCATCAGCACAACAGGGTAAGAGGTTCGATAGCGGGGGTTCTTCTTCTTCTGGTACCAAACTGGGTGGTTATGCGGGGAAATTACCTAAGTGCAACAAATGTGGGCGTCATCATCAGGGGGACTGCGACCGTAATCGTTGCCATCGCGGGGATGTGAGGGATAGAAACGGTAACGGGAACAACGGGGGCGGTGGCAGGAATGCACGTGCCTTCGTCATTGGAGCCACAGAGGCTAGACAGGATCCTGACACAGTTACCGGTACATTCCTTCTCAATAATCGCTCTGTTAGTGTTTTATTTGATTCCGGTGCCGATAAAAGTTTTATATCTATGGAAGTTAGGCGACTGCTAGATGTAGTACCCGAGCCATTAGAGGCTAAGTATGTAATTGAGTTGGCTGACGGTAAAAAGATTGAAGCTATTTGTATCCATCGGGAGTGTCAACTAGAGTTGTCGGGTTTGTCGTTCCCCATCGACCTTATGCCGGAACCTTTGGGTAGTTTTGACGTTGTCGTAGGCATGGATTGGTTGTCTTTGTATCGCGCTGAGATCGTTCGTTACGACAAGATTATTCGGATTCCCCTCCCTGATGGAGAATTCCTTTCTGTGTACGGTATCAAGGGCGGTGCTCCACTAAATCTCATCTCCAGCATGAAAGCCCTTAAGTATCTTCGAAAGGGTTATTCGGCCGTTTTGGCACTTTTATCTGTTTCCTCTACCGATGAGAAGAAGATCGACGATATTCCTGTTGTACGCGAGTTTCCTGATGTATTTCCCGATGACTTATCTGGTCTTCCTCCCCATCGTCAGGTTGAGTTCAGTATTGATCTTGTACCGGGGGCTGCTCCTATTGCTCGGGCCCCCTACCGTCTTGCACCTCCCGAGATGCAGGAATTGTCCAGTCAGTTACAGGAACTCCTGGACAAGGGTTTCATCAGACCAAGTTCTTCCCCTTGGGGAGCCCCGATTCTGTTCGTTAAGAAGAAGGATGAAAGTTTTCGATTGTGTGTAGATTACAGAGAATTGAACAAAGTGACCATCAAGAACCGTTATCCTCTTCCACGTATTGATGATCTATTCGACCAACTCCAGGGTTCTAGCTACTACTCTAAGATCGATTTGAGGTCCGGTTATCACCAGTTGCGCGTAAGGGAAGCTGACGTTGCAAAGACTGCCTTTCGTACACGTTATGGCCATTTTGAGTTCTTGGTCATGCCTTTCGGTCTCACAAACGCACCGGCGGTTTTCATGGATTTGATGAACCGCGTTTGCAAACCGTATCTTGACAAGTTCGTCATCGTGTTTATTGATGACATCCTGATTTACTCCAAGAACAAGACCGAACATGAGGAACACCTGCGCTTGGTTTTGGAGCTTTTGCGACGGGAACAACTTTACGCTAAGTTCTCAAAGTGTGACTTTTGGTTACGCGAAGTTCAGTTCCTAGGACATGTGGTTAATGAACTAGGAATTCATGTCGATCCAGCTAAGATCGAAGCGATCAAGGACTGGGAAGCACCAAAGACGCCAACTGAGGTGCGGCAATTCCTAGGCCTTGCGGGCTATTATCGTCGTTTCATTAAGGGGTTCTCGAAGATCGCTCAACCCCTCACCACTCTTACTCAGAAGGATAGAAAATTCGCCTGGGGTGAACCACAAGAGTCAGCATTTCAAAAACTGAAGTCTAAACTTTGTTCTGCTCCTATTTTGTCCTTGCCTGAAGGCCCTGATGATTTCGTTGTTTACTGTGATGCTTCTATTCATGGTCTCGGTTGCGTGTTGATGCAACGCGAGAAAGTGATTGCGTATGCTTCTCGGCAACTCAAGGTGCACGAGAGGAACTACACCACCCATGACTTGGAATTGGGTGCAGTGGTTTTCGCGTTGAAAATTTGGAGACATTACTTGTACGGTACCAAATGCACCATCTACACCGATCACAAGAGTCTTCAACATATTTTCGACCAACAACATTTGAACATACGACAGCGTCGTTGGATTGAACTCCTGAACGACTATGATTGCGCCATTAAGTACCATCCTGGCAAGGCGAATGTAGTAGCAGACGCCTTGAGCAGGAAGGAATCAATTAATCCTCGTCGCGTTCGGGCGTTGCAGCTCACCATTCATTCCTCTATACCTGACCAACTCCGTTCTGCTCAGTTAGAAGCTTTGAAGGAGGAAAACCTTAAAGCTGAGACTATGCACGGTGCCGACAAGCACCTCGAGCGAAGGCCTGATGGCCTGTACTACTTTGCAGAACGCATATGGGTTCCTTTATTTGGGGGACTTCGGGAGCTTGTTTTAGATGAGGCTCACAAGTCCCGGTATTCTATTCATCCTGGTTCGGATAAGATGTACCAAGATCTAAAGGTGCTTTACTGGTGGCCAAACATGAGGTCGGATATAGCCTCATACGTGAGCAAATGCTTGACCTGTGCTAAAGTCAAGGTGGAATACCAGAAACCGTCGAGTTTCTTGCAACAACCTGAAATTCCGGAGTGGAAATGGGAACGGATTACAATGGATTTCGTCACGCAATTACCTAAGTCACCGAGCAGGAATGATAAGATATGGGTGATTGTTGATCGATTGACAAAATCAGCCCATTTTCTCGCTATTAAGGAGACCGACACCATGGATCGTTTGGCTCCTCTTTATCTGAAGGAAGTTGTTTCTAAGCACGGGGTGCCGGTTTCTATTATTTCGGATCGTGACTCCCACTTTACTTCTCACTTCTGGAAGTCTTTGCACAAGGCTTTGGGTACCCAGCTAGACATGAGTACCGCTTATCACCCACAGACTGACGGTCAGAGTGAACGCACGATTCAAACCTTAGAAGACATGCTGCGGGCACGTGCGATCGATTTTGGCAAAAGTTGGGAAGCCCACCTACCGTTAGTAGAATTCTCTTACAACAACAGTTACCACACGAGCATCAAGGCAGCTCCGTTCGAGGCACTGTACGGGCGGAAATGCCGGTCTCCTCTTTGTTGGGCTGAGGTGGGTGAGAGTCAACTCACTGGGCCTGAGCTAGTGTACGAAACTTCGGAAAAGATCGTACAGATTCGTAACCGGTTGGCAGCGGCACGGGATCGGCAGAAGAGTTATGCCGATCAGCGTCGCAAGCCATTGGAATTCCAAGTTGATGACAAAGTACTTCTGAAAGTTTCACCGTGGAAGGGCGTCATACGCTTTGGGAAGCGTGGCAAACTCAACCCTCGGTATGTCGGCCCATTTACAATCCTGGAACGGATTGGACCGGTGGCATATCGTCTTGATTTACCGACGGAGCTCGGCAACGTACATAACGTCTTCCATGTATCCAACTTAAAGAAGTGTCTGGCTGACGAGTCTCTTATTGTTCCACTGGAAGAGATCAAGGTTGATGATCGTCTTCGGATTGTGGAGGAACCTGTTGAGATTCTTGATTACAAGATTCGTAGCCTACGTCATAGCAAGATTCACATTGTTAAGGTTCGCTGGAACTCGAACCGGGGACCAGAGTACACTTGGGAACGGGAGGATCAGATGAAGTCTAAGTATCCTCATCTCTTTCCTAAGGAAGCGTTCGAATCGAGATATGTTACCACTGCAGCTGAATGAATCTCGGGGCGAGATTCCTTTTTAACGTGGGGATGATGTGACAACTCGGGTAAATCTCTCTCTTGGTTTCTATCTTTTGTCTGTTTCTTTTGTTATTCCTTTTGGTACTTGTGCAATTTTCGGGACGAAAATTCTTTTAACGTGGGGATGATGTGACACCCGGCAAATTCTGGTTAACAACGTTGTCTAGATTAAAGTCTACCTTAGCGAGTCACGCGTATATTATACTTAACTAGGGTTAGCTAGATAGCTAGGTAGGACATACGTGCATTGTTGTGAGTTAATATGTGATTACATGATTAGTGAACCTCGGACGTTGGTGAATAATAAACTTATGTGTCTCGGTGATATCTGACAAACTTATGTGAAAACCATACGTGATTATGTGAACCTAAACCGAATACGTTAATAAAAATCACTAAAAGTGGAGTATGAGGTTGATTAGGGTCTTAACGCATGGGGTTGCACTTGTTACGGTCCGAAATAACGAAAACGTCAAAGGATAACGCGTCGGGTGATGAAACGAGACACGAACGAGGGCCTCGGGCCTGTGAGCGGCCGCTCACAGGGCCCGAGCGGCCGCTCGCTCATGTCTGACGGGTTTAAACCGCCTTAAACTCTTATTTAAGCATCCTTAACCCCATGCAACCCCTAAACTCAACCCTAATCGCCCCCTTTCTGCCCCACACGAATTATTAACCCTAAACCACCTGCTAAAGCTCAAGAACATCAATCGGGAAGCTTGGAGAGCGTTCGGTTGGTTGTTTTGGAGTGTTTGTGGTATAATCTTCATTCCCTTATGTTTTAATCTTCTTTAAATTGTTTTAAAACATCAAAACCTTGTTTGTCCAGGTCTGGAAGTATTTTATAAAAGTTAAAACATGATGATTACGAAGATTAAAAGGGTCAAGCACATTGTTATATAATGAATGTTATATGTTTTGCATGATTATGCATGTTCTTGATGTTTTAGACTTCTAGGGTTTGTGAATAATGATGTTTGTGATGTATAATTAGGGTTTTGATCAGATGTGGTTCTTACTAATGTTGTATGATGATTATTAGGTGTTATTGATTGATAATATGCAACTAGGGTTTGATATAATTGATAATATTGCATGATTAGAATCTGGACAGATTCTGAATGTCGATTTGTAGGGTCTGTTTCGTGGCTTGAAAATAATTGGTTTGATCGATTCTTTGCATGAATATATTGTACATAGTCTTAGCTTTTTAGAATGGGCAAAATCATCTGATTTGGATGTCGTTTGATATGTTTTTGGAATTTTCATTTAAAATAGGTCAGGTCAGAATTTCGGGTATCAAACTGAGTCAACTTTGAAACATCATAAATCAAGTTTTATAAAGAGTTGGGTTGTGAAATTTTTACAGAAGGTTAATATTGGAGTAATATGAGTTTTCCAAGTGGATTCATCCCGTTTGGATGAATACACAATTTTTGGGAATTTATCTACCAAACTGACCTGTTAGGAAGGTTTTCTGAACATAGATGTATTAGACGAATTTTAATTATTTTTGTATTTGGATTAAAGACAAAACAAAAATAGGTATTGTTAAGTGAATCCCAAAGAAAATTCAGTAAAAATTTGGGAGGTTAACTCACGGATTTGCTATTTTAAATAAATTCGTTTTGATGGCGCACAATCTGTCCTGAAAACACAGATTGTGTATTATGTGCTTATGTGATTAATTGAGGTCTTAGGTGGTATGGAATTGACATGTAACTGAAGTACACTTGTCTGAGACACATACGGAATGTAGAAACTAATTGTAACCAACGTATTCACCAACGGGTCCGTAGGATTTACTTATACATGTAGAATCACTAGGTGTCACTTACACGCTTTTGAACATTTAAAACGCCTTGGACAAACGAGTTATATGGTGTAATGATATTACGCCTATACTCACTTAATGACACTGTTATTAGGGTGTCGGTAGCATATATTACTTGCTGTTCGGATTCTTTGCTTGCACGTTAAGGTGAGTTTACGGCCCCTCTTTTAACTGGTTTCACTTTTCGGGGGAGAAAACATGTGTTAAACTGATGTTTTGGTAACAACTGTCATACTATGGGTTTTCTATGGTTTACTATACGATCTTTGGAAGTCCCGGGGGAAACCATGAATGTGCGGGTTAGCACAACGGGGAAATGTGAATAGATCTATTGGGAATGACCAACCCCGCTCGTCGGCTTGGAGGGCCGGGCGAGTGCATATTGTCTCAAACAGGAACAGGTTTACTATTCGGGCATAACATCTGGTTTGCGAGTTAGTAATGGTTTTCCAATCGTAGAAGTAACAAAACATACGCCTAGCTAGCGTACTTTGGTTTGCAAATTGATATAGTATGGACAGGTTGAACTTGGTACTTTAATTACAAACCTGTGAACTCACCAGCATTTTTGTGCTGACGTAACTCTTACATGTTTTCTCAGGTCGCTAAGGTAGCACAACGGAACTAGGGCGCACGCGTCTGCACAGCGTCTAGTTAGGATTGCATGGTTTTCAAACATTGAATAATTTGGTTTACTTTTGGATTATGTTTTGAGAATAAGCTTCCGCTGTATTTGGGGATTTTAAACTATGTTTTTGAAATTGCATATGTTCATTTAGATTTGTTTATTGTGATCGTTGACTTGGATCCTGGTTTGTCATGCGCCTCGCGGTAAAACTCCGCAAGTGGATTTTGAGGGTGTGACAGTGTTTGAATAGAATCAAACCATGGTCCGTGTAGAAACAACCTAAATACTCCACACAGGATTTACACCGAACAACACAAATAGGTGCATGAAAAACGCATCTCTTAATCAAAATTGGCAGGGGAAACAACAAAGATATTTTGTTGGGAATGTTTCGTCAAAGTACTATAATGACATTTATAATCTGGTATAGCAATAGCAAAGCTATTTTACAGGTAAAACAATCTCAATTTAACATGTTAAAGCTTTTTACTGTTGTGTTATACAAACATATATATGATAATCAAACAACTTGTTAAATCAAAATTGTTTTTTTTTTCTCAAAAAAATAAAATAAAAAATAATTTGAATAGCAATTTAAATAAAATAACAAGTTAAATCTTTTTGATAAAATAATTTAACATGTTAAACCTTTTTAATAACATATTATGTTTTTTCAAATTTGTTTGAAACTTAAGCTGAAATATAATAATTTAACATGTTAATTCCAATTCTTGTTTGACAAAACCACAAATAAAATCAACCTGATGAAAAGAATAAAAAGAAATCAAAACCTGATAGCAGAATGAAGAAAAATAGCAAGCTAACTAAACATCTTGTTACAAATCAGAACCTAATTACTTATTCAACCAAACAACCATCCAATCTCGTACGAATCACAGAAAAACAACTAAAAAGATACATCATAGTAACCTAATAATGTTAAATTAGCTACAAAGCAGTAAAAACATAAATCAAACAACATAAATCATTGAATATGGTCCAGATCAACCTGATGAAGAGAATAAAAAGAAATCAAAACCTGATAGCAGAATGCAGAAAAATAGCAAGCTAACTAAACATCTTCGTACAAATTAAAACCCAATTACTTATTCAACCAAACAACCGTTCGATTTAATACGAATCACTAGTAAAATAACTAAAACAATACATCGCAATAACCTAATAATGTTAAATTAGCTACAAAGCTGTAAAAACATAAATCAAATAACAGAAAACATTGAATATGGTCCAGATCTTACACATATTTGATGAGAGCACAAGTAATTAGAGGCAATTAAAAGATTTTATTTACCTACAAGAAGACAAATGAAGGTGATGGAAGACAGCTGTGTGTTTTCTACTGTGAATTCTACCATGGAAGACTGTCAGATTTCTGCAGTGAGAGAGGGAAGGGAAGGAATGTTATGGATGGAGGGAGAGAGGGGGAGACAGAGAAAACGAAGATAAGGGGATGGAACTTTATGATTTGATTTAGGTTATGTTATATTTTTGACAATTTGACGAAAACACCCTTAGTTCCCTAGTTCCCCATTTTTTTTATGGTTCCCCATCGAACCCAACCCTATATATATATAGAGAGGTTCCGGTACAAAAGATGGAATTTGTGAGAATGATTTAGGTTATGTTAGATTTTTGACAATTTGACGAAAATACCCTTAGTTCCCTAGTTCCCCATTTTTTTATGGTTCCCCATCGAACCTAACCCTATATATATATATATATACACACACACACACACACAAGGGAAAGTTAATTTAAGAATACCTATATTTCGTGCGAACCGTGAGAACGGCATCTAAAACCATTCAAATTCAAAATTTCTTTTTACACTTGTCTTTATTACTAAAATACAATATCAAAAACACAATTTACGTGTAAAAATTCAAACGTATACGAAAATAATTTGTTTTTACACATGTGTAAATTTACTGTTTATACATGTGTAAACTGTTTCATTTACACATGTGTATAAAGTTAATTTGAAAGTGTTTTTGCAAAAAAAGATGAATTATTTGGAAAGAAAATTCATTTATTAATGTTGTATTTTGATTATAATGAGGTTTGTATTAAAATTTTTTGATTTTGATTGATTTTTTTACTTGTTCTCACAGTTCTCACAATATTTAGCGTTCTCAAGATAACCCTCCCCTATATATATATATATATATATAGAGGTTCCGGTACAAAAGATGGAATTTGTGAGAAAAGTGAGAAGGCTTATGAGAGTGACATGTGGCAATATTTTATTTTAATCATAAGGGCATTAGGGTAATTATAAACCTATTCAACATTAAATGAAAAATCAATCTTTAATTAAATTGAGATATTATCAGGATTTATTTTAGATCTTTAACAAGTTACAATTTCTCTGCTTAAACTTAATATCACACTTTTTCATTATAAAAGACATCTAAACTACGAACATAAAACACAAAATCTGCTTTTAACAACTGTTGTGTTTTATCCACAACATCTAAACTATGAACATAAAACACAAAATCTGCTTAATAACAATCCCTTTACAACTGTTGTGTTTTACGAGAGTTATAAACATAAAACACAACACATACACTATGAACATAAAAAACAAAACACAACACCTACACTATGAACATAAAACACAAAATCATAAACAAGAAAGAGATGTTATTCATGTCATCACTAAACAATGGATACTTTTTCTTGTGAAATAAAGAATGATAAATACACATAACAATTAACAAACACTCATGCTTCTTTTGTAAACTTATGTTTACTTTTAGGCAATAATTACTATTTTCAACTATCAAAATCATATGTCTGTTGCTATATGGATCCAAACCGGCACCATGATTTTTAATAAAAAGAATATGAGAAAAAGAGAGAATCTTAAATAAAATGGGGAGAGAGGGGGAGGGAGTTATGGAAATCTCCTTAAATGAAGGAGATGTTAATTGCTTTTTATTTTGTGTTTGACAATTATACCCCCATAAACCTATTTTATTAATTAACTTATAACATAATTTACAAAAATGCCACTCCCTTAATCTCACCCATCCATCAAATTGATCCAATGACAATTTTTATTTCTCACCCTTCTTACAAAACACATCCTTTGTAGCCTAACCTCACCATATATATATATATATATATATATATATATATATATAATTTAATAACAAGTGATTGATGAATGACTATTTCAATCATCTTTCCCAATAGCATGTGTTGTTTGTGGTGCCAAAAGTTGTTCTTCTTTGAGAAGGTGTCAGAATGAGAGTAATGATTCCTTAGCACATGTACACTAAGAGATGACTTCATGTCTATTCTTTTGAGTTTACTTGGTTAACCACTAGTCAACTCTTGTCTCTCATTTAATTCATGGAGCACCTCATAGATATGTAGGGAGAGGCAATCTCCTCATTCGGGGTGTTCACGAGCCGAGCCGATCCAAGCGGAGCTTTGCTCATGCTTGACTCGTTTACAAACCGAACCGAGCGGAGCGGCTCGTTTACAATCGAGCATAAAACCGAACGAGCATTCTTCGAGCGCAAATCTTTCGAGCGAGTGCCGAGCGAGAATCGAGCGGAGAGTAATGTGTACGATCATAAGATTGCGATGATTCCTCCGATGTTTTCATTGTCGGGTGACAACTAAGGTCGAAATGCCTAATAATAACACTAATATGGAGATCCTAGTGTCCAATAATGAGGCTTGGATTGAGGCTGGTGAGATGATGAGCATACGTCAAAGAAGTTAAGACTGTCACCTCATGACTTATTGTTTTACTATTAAATCTAGTGTTAAATTTATATTGATTTAAGTGGGCTAGTTATATTTTTTTTGCATCTATTGAGGCAAATCCAATATAATGTTATATAAAAAGCAATAAATTTATCTATAAATTGTGTGTATATCTATTATTAAATAAATAAAAATTTATTCGAGCCGAACCGAGCCAAGCGTACCTTTGCTCGTGCTTGGCTCATTTACAAACCGAACCGAGCCGATCGGCTCATATACAACCGAGCGGAAGATCGAGCGAGCATTTTTCGAGCATTTTCCGAACGAGCGACGAGAGAGCCACGAGCCGCGAGCGATTTGAACAACCCTACTCCTCATACTTATCAAATTGTCATTTTTAGGGAAATACATGATGTATTTCAATTTGGATTTGGGAATTCATGATGTATTTAACGTCCCACTTACGGTGTGCGCATATAATGTATATATGTGTGGCCTTTGGGGGGCAAAAGTAAAGTTGTACTAATTTCCACGTTATTTTACTAATTTCATGAAAATAATGTTAAAAACGACGGACGGTTAATCATGCATCATGTGGTATCGTGGATAGCCAAAAGACAAAGGGGTACATGCACCGATCGGGTTTGTCCCGATTGCTAAGTGTTCTATGCCTTATGTCCAAGGCTTGATACCAAACCACATCGAGCCGGGGGTCTCACTGGAAGCAGTCTCTCTATTCTTAGGGGTAGAGGTAAGGCTGTCTACATCTTACCCTCCTCAGACCCTACCTTAGCTTTGCTATAGGTGAGATTAACTGAGTATGATGATGATGAATTCATGATGTATTTGGATACAATTGCTGAAAAGAACGGCTGTAAAATCAGCTTATTAAATATTCACTATTTCTATAGAAACTTGAGTGATATATTTGTCCATACAGTTATATTTTTTTAGAGCGGTGGTATTTATGCACCCTTCAAATTATTTGCACACCCCTCAGGCTACAAGCGGCGTATAAGGGGTTTCACAAACTTTCAAGCGTCATTAATTTCCACAAGTCAGAGACATGCCAGGGACATATACACCGCATATAGGTCTATACGCGACGTATAGTGGGCTGCGTGAAAGTTTGTGCAACCCCTATATGTCGCGTATAGCCCTATACGCGACATATAGAGGACACATATGTGCAATTATATAGGTGTCTGACAATATCTAAAGCCTTTTTGAAAAGAGGGGCATGAAGCGTCTTGTGGGACCTGTGTTTGAAAGGTGAAAATTGTGAGGAGTGGAAGAGAGGGGGGGGGGGGATACTGGGATAGTATTATATTATTTAGTTTGTGTGTTAAAGTTTAAAAAAAGTGGCCAATCAAATTCAGCCAACTCAATCTCAACCCCCCCCCCCCCAGAATGCCTTCCACGCCCCTTTTCCCCCACTCCTCCATGCACTCTTAGAACTCTTTTGTTTATATTGTGTGGGCCCTCGTATTTATACCTCTTATGTTTAAATTGTGTGGGCCCTCGTAGTGCACATGTGGCATACTTCTATATGGAAAAACGCAAAACAAAGGAAATTCTTATGTATTTTACATGTTTCACCTTTTATCTTAAGAAAATACGTTGAACATCTTTTATGTAACAAATCTCCTCCTTTTGACTAATGTCCATTTGTTTTTCCCGTGAACTTATATCACATGAGTTCCATGCGAGAGATTAAGAGGGCAATTAGATACTTTCATCATCACTTTTGACAGAACACAAGTGATTACACTAGGCTAACACATTAAACATAAATACTTGACAAGAGTGTAATTTAGATTATTGGTGTAACAGTAGAGTAGGTGTAACATTTGCAGTTCAATCTACATATAATTATTTTATTCCTCTATATGATAATTAAATTTATATACATTAGTTTATTAGCAAAATATATGTTCATCATCATAAGCTAGTTAATTTTTTAAAAATAAAGGTGATGCTTTGGAAATGAAAGGATGTAACATTTGATAACGAATATCTTTTAAGGATGAGTGAAAATGTTATTTGACAGCTAATGTGACGTGTTTATGAATTTTTGAAATCTTTCGCAATATTAGGGTTTAGCAAAAATCGGGTTTACCCGAAAATAACCGAGACCCGGACCGATAAATACCCGAACCCGAACCGATATCATGTAAACAAGTTGGTCTTCGGTTCCCATGTCATGCACATTTCGGGTCCGGGTCAGTTCTCGGGTCTGCACACAGGGTAACCGAATTTATGACAACCGGACCGAAGTTATTAAAACAGAAAACAAACTGAATAAAAACCTGCAACAATAGCTATCTATATTTCTGATCATCTTATCCAGCTGTAGAATTATCATAAACAGACACAACACTCATCTGCTTGCGACAAGAAATCAAGTGAGAATTGTAGAAACAAAGATGAAAAGGTCGATAAAAATAGACATAAGAAAACAATCTCGACTGAAGAGTTTTTATCATTTATCATCCAAGGAGATAGATTATCAGTGTGAGAAAAATAATAGAGTATATAGAATTATAGATAAAAGAAGTTTGTATGGATTTAATGCATAATAAATTAGTACTATTTATTAAACTTTTAAATATTATTATATTCTATTATAATTACAATTTACGAGTTCCAATATAAGAATCAACTTTTCTGTGGTTTGACATTAACATTAATAATTTAATTAAATAAATAAGGAGGGACAAGTTCAAATACAAAGTAATACAAACGTGCGAAGGATGCGAAGGATCACCTTGTACATGATAATTATGTAATGATATTACGTAATGCTTTCATGAACATACAAAAACATTACGTAATTATCATTACGTAATTATCATGTAAAAAGTTCCTTCGCATCCTTCGCACGTTTCTTTTACTTTGTAGAATAACCGTCCCCTAAATAAGTATATCCTTTTTCTTATTAGTACTCTCTCCATATTCTTCTGCAATTCAACTCTCTCTACCAACAAAACACCATACATCTTCTCTGCAATTTGCAAATTAAACAATCATTTGTTCTTCAAGATTATTCATGTGTATTGTGCAAATATATTATGTAGATGTTCAAAATTACTGGTTCATGACTTCTGTTTTCTCTGTTTTTTTTTTCACGGCGAGCTGGGTTTTTGTTTAACTTAGAGAAAGAAATTGATGAGATTTGATCTTTTTTCATTGGTTTCGGTCTTCCATCAATACCCGAAATGCCGAGACCGAGTTTACCCGATACACGAAATGAAAATTCAGGTCATATCATCGGTTCTTATTAACGCACCTTTTCGGGTTTTGGGTCGGGTACGACCCGGTTTGGTCCGGTTCCACACATATGCTCACCCCTAGGCAATATGGATGTTTTTAGGAGTAATGCGATCTCTATAAACACAAGTGATTAGACTAGGCTAAAATTAATCTCATTCTAAAGGTACGTGTGTTCATGTTTTTTTAAAAAGTCAAATCATGAGACAAACCGTTAATAACGCCTAATGACCATTATAAATCCAAACCTGAAGGTTAAAGTTATATAATTAAACAAAACCTTGTTTCTTATGGGTTGGTCTTATAAAGCCTTTTTATATTAAAATGCATAAAATATGGTCTAAGTATAGAAACGATAATGTTCCATGGTTATTTTTTTTACTCTATATATTGTATTGCTAACCAAAGTATAATCATATCTGTTGTCACACCCCGCCAAGGTGGAAACGCGATGTGCGACTTCGAATGATTTCCAAGCACAAAGGTCACATGAGCATTAATTAAAATAAAACAGGAACTTCCATTAAACAACTAAGTTTGTCAAACATAAAGTTGGTGAGTTCTCGGGTTTTCTATATGATGGACATGTAATTCAAAACCGACTAAATTATTGCCTAGCTAGGGCAATAATTAATATGTGATCTGACATGAGTCCATAACCAAACCTTGACATGTTGTGCCTTTCCCATTGTACACTAAAGACAATGAAATAATGTGAAATACAAGCACTCTTTTGATATCTTTCATCCGGTCAGAGCGACTGACCAAGAGTGGGGGTGTCAACCCAATAGATCTATCCTGGTGTTTCATGGCTAAGTCCATAGTTAATGGTTATGGTATGACATATGACACGAGGGCTTAATGGATCCTGAACCTTAATGTCTCATGTTCACATAATAGTCATGATTGTAACTAAAAACCGTACGCATGTTTTTCCCTCGGAAAAATGTAAAAACAGTAAAAGGGGCCGTGAAAAACTCACTTGATGTCTGGATGCTAGACTGAACTGAATTTGATGCGGTGTGTCTGGTCTGGGATGCCCTAAGTTCAATTAAAGGCAACTTAAGTCTATGTTTGGTTCTAACTACCATGCAATTGTTCACCCAACTGGAACACCTATGGACTAGGGGTTTATGTACCACTATCTATGTGTGTCACACACTGTTTGTGTTAGAAAATGTTCGTTTTTGTCGTTAATGTGACTATGTTTAGTCTGTTTATGGTGAAATAAGTGTCTTGACTTACTTAATGTTACTGATTGTTACTTATGCCTCAATTATGTAAGTCTAGGGGTGAGATATGGACATATCTTTTTTGAAATTTTGTATAACACAACATATTTATGTATTTTGCCCTTGTACATACACACATATTAGTGTTTATCATAGGTTTTCAAGAAAACTCTTGTGTTAAGCTTGTTAACACATGTTTTTAATGTCTTTAACACATGTTTATAAAACAAGCCTTAGTATATGTTATGACACTAAGCGAGATTGACTTGTTTTGGGCCGACCTCGAGCCTATACACTCACGCATACATGCATATGTATGTGTGGGTGTACGCGTATGTCCATATATGTGTTCTAGGAGGTATGTAACCGTACACATGGGTGTGTGTATCGTTAAGTGAAAACATTGAACTTTAATCATAAAACTTAGATTTTTAAGTTGGTTTTACTCGACAACTTGTAGCTTAGTGATGTGTGCGAGTGGGTGCCTTTGGGTGGACACTACATGTGACCGATTTATTGTGAAAAAGAAGGAAAATAACTCGGTTCTAGTACCTTATGTGTGTAGCCGAATGTATCCAAAGAAAATAAGCTAACTTCCCACGATGTGACTCCTAAATGCTTGCTAGTGACTTGTGTCTTCCAAATGACGATGGTGATCGGTCGAACAAGGCCCTTTGGGGGTGGTTTGTTCTCGACCGATTGGCTATCAAGAAGAGAAGGTGTGTTTTCAAGTGTTAGTGAGATTTGTGGTGTTGTGGTGTCATCTCTATGAGTCTTGTGCTCCTATATATAGCCGAGGGGTGAGGAAGAGGCCATGGGTTCATTGGTTCACAATTATGGAAGGTCAAAACCTTGCTTTCATGGTGTGCGTTCAACTAGAGTTTCTTAGGGTGAAAGAAGTTGACTTGAAGGTTTTGTTTGGATATGTAGGGGTGGATTAGCGGCCGAAATACATGGGGAAGGGGCAAATTGTTTTGGCAAGTTTGACAAGGTGTGGAGGCTCATGCATTTTATGTTTTTGCCATGTTAGTGCAATGTGTTGACTAAGGTTCTTGTTTGTTTGTGTGAGCACTCTTGGGGGCCGAAAATCATGGGGAAAAGGAGGGTTATTGTGGCTAGTCAACTTAGCTTGGAGGTTGTGAGAACTTGTGTTGGTTCCATGTTTGTATAAGGGTTCAAGATTAGTGGCTTGTAAGGATAAGGATGGTGACATGGTTGTGAGTGTATGTATGCCGTATGTATGTATATATATATATGGTTAATGAGAGTTGTTTCTACCAAGGGCTATGCATACATGTTCCTAGTTGATCTTGGAACTTGAAATGTGGATGTTAGGGTAGTCATCCAAGCATGGTTTTATGTGATAGGTTTGTTAGAGTCCTAAATTGGTGTAATGGTAGCTTGGAGCTTAGGTTGGTCTAGTGTGGGTATGTCGTGATGTATGTATGTGTAGGATGAGATATTCAAGCAAATGATAATGTATATGTGTGTATGTGATCGTGGATATATATATATATATATATGTGTGTGTGTGTGTGTGTGTGTATGGGGATGGACTCTTATTGATACAAGCATTTATACACACATGTATGTGCATTGTATACACATATACATAGTTATATGGTCTTAAATTTTGCTTAACATTCATTTGTCTATGTGTGTCCATATGAATATATATATATATATATATATATATTTCAATCGGTGTCTATGTACACATGTTAGTTGGAATTTAATCACCCTTGTAGTTTGTATGGATCTCCTATAATCTGTCGTGAATTATTTGACTAAATAGGACTTTTTGTTAACTAGTGTGTCTACTGTTAGACTGTATGCTTCGGGATTGACTTTTCGGAACCCTGTATGGCCCAATCGTAATGAAACATATGGAATGTAATTCTATGCACACTGTATACATGTAGCTAGGTGTACGGATATGACCAGTGTTTTCGACGGGTGTCACATCTGTAGTCTAACTTAAAATATGCACAGTCTAACTTAAAATGCTGAAAAACTCATGTAAAATACAAAAAAGTTACGTAGGATAGAACTGAGGTTTAATTCATTTTCCAGCCAATTTCGAGTATAAACCTTAAGCCATACGGATTGAAAAGTTTTAAACCAGATGACCGAACACCTTTTAAAAAACTGATCATGAAATCATACCAATAACCGATTAGAACGGTTTTACGATTTTCAAGCCAAACAACGAGCACCCATGTGTGTGTGTATATATATATAATATACTAGCAGGAACCCACGCGTTGCAGTGGGGATGCACAGTGTTGGTTGTTGCGTTTGGTCAATCGTCTCATTAGTGTTGTACATTATACAAACTTAAGGTTGGAAGCAACAAATAGTCATAATTATAAGATAAAGCATACAAGAATAAAGGTCCATTCACATAATGACAATTTTTTTTCACTCAATTAGTTCAAAGAGTCGACTATATCAAATAGTGATTGATGACAAGAAAACTTAAAAAGTAGAAGTAATTTATGGAAAGTGAGTAGATGCATACCATCATCCCCAACCAAGTAGCCAACATATACTCTCATAAGCGAACATGAATAAGATACAACGAGTAATTCAAGACGCTAAATGGAAGATAAAACGAAGAAGCAAAACAATATGTGAAAAACGGGGAAAATAGTCATTAGACATCTAAATAGAGAAATATTTAAAAGCTAAAAAACCATGTAAGAAATGTTGTTATGTGTAATAAAAAACGCTAAACTCAATGTCATATGTTGCTAAATAAAAGTTGTCCACTTCAGTCAAATCAGGACCCCTTCCACCCGGCATAGCCAGACATGTAAGGGAGCTCCTGGTTTCACCAAGTCCACCAAGTCTGGGAAAAAACCCGACTATCCACCCTCCCGAAAGCACGAAAATGGAATAATCGGTAAAACCTGGTGCATATGCAATACGAGGGCCCACACAATTTGTCCATATAGAAGTATGCCACATATGCAATATGAGGGCCCGCACAATTTTACATGTTTCACCTTTTATCTTAAGAAAATACATTGAACATCTTTTATGTAACAAATTTCCTCCTTTTGACTAATGTCCATTTGTTTTTCCCGTGAACTTATATCACATGAGTTCCATGTGAGAGATTAAGAGGGCAATTAGATACTTTCATCCTCACTTTTGACAGAACACAAGTGATTACACTAGGCTAACACATTAATAATAAATACTTGACAAGAGTGTAATTTAGATTATTGGTGTAACAGTAGAGTATGTATAACATTTGCAGTTCAATCTACATATAATTATTTTATTCCTCTATATGATAATTAAATTTATATACATTAGTTTACTAGCAAAATATATCTTCTTCATCATAAGCTAATTAATTTTTTAAAAATAAAGGTGATGCTTTAGAAATGAAAGGATGTAACATTTGATAACGGATGTCTTTTAAGGATGAGTGAAAATTTGATTTGACAGCTAATGTGACGTGTTTATGAATTTTTGAAATCTTTGGCAATATGGATGTTTTTAGGAGTAATACGATCTCTATAAACACAAGTGATTACACTAGGTTAAAGTTAATCTCATTCTAAAGCTACGTGTGTTCACGTTTTTTAAAAGTCAATTCATGAGACAAACCGTTAATAACGCCTAATGACCATTTTAAATCCAAACCTGAAGGTTAAAGTTATATAATTAAACCAAACCTTGTTACTTACGGTTTGGTCTTATAAAGCCTTTTTATAATAAAATGCATAAAATATGGTCTAAGTACAAAAATGATAATGTTCCATGGTAATTTTTTTTTGACTCTGTATATGGTATTGTTAACCAAAGTATAATCATATCTGTAGTCTAACTTAAAATATGCGTAGTCTAACTTAAAATACTTAAAAACTCATGTAAAATACAAAACATTATGTAGGATAGAACTGAGGTTTAATTCATTTTCCAGCCAATTTCGAGTATATACCTTAATCCATACGGTTTGAAAAGTTTTAAACCAGATGACCGAACACCTTTTAAAAAGCTGATCATGAAATCATACCAATAACCGATTAGAATGGTTTTACGATTTTCAAACCGAACAACGAGCACCCATGTGTGTGTGTGTATATATATATATATATATATATATATATATATATAGGTTTAGGTTCTTGTACAAAACCCATTTTATGTGAGAAGTGTGAGAACCAATCTTAGAGTGACACGTGGTAGCCAATTTTTTTGATTAGTAGGGCATCATTGTAATTTGTATTGATAATCTTATTTTTAGTAGATAATTGTCTAATTAATTTCGTTATTAATTATGGGTAATAATAGGGATATTTGTTTTGATTTTAAACGAATTTTATTGAATTCTTTATAAAGAATCAATCTTCATGTATTGAAATTCATATTCAACTACATCGATCATCCAAATATCATATTGTGGTGTTTTATTCACCATCATCATCGTCATTACTAACGTCATAGTGTTCTAACAATCAACGTGTGGTGTTTTATGCTTATGGTAGATTTTTAGGTATTCTTTATGCAAGGTATGGTGTTTTATTATAGTCTTGTAAGTTGCTTCATCCAGAAAGTGTTTTACGTTCATACCCGTGTGTTTTATCACATATTCCAATGTGTTTTTAACAGTCCTATGTGTTTTATAATCATTTTCTTCATAATCCAGTGAGTTTTATCTTCATCATACACAATCTATAACACATTAAAAAAAAAAAACACACTAGATCAAGTGTTTTATGTTAAACAAAAAGTAAAATAGTATCAGCAAATTCAACACTAGATCTATTCAACAGAAGTGCTAAATAGCGAAATAAGGTATAAAGCAATTCATGTCTGTTTAGTAAATGTAATACGCAAGGAATAAAATATGCCTAGAAAAAGTCTAATTACAATTGTTTTATACATAAACATTAAAAATTAAAAACAAGGTGTGGTTGGCAAACGTAAAAATTAAAAACAAGATGAGCATAGAGAGAGAAAGGGAGAGAGAGAGAAATAAATGAGGGTGAAGGGTTGTTTCCATTTTTTTAAGAGCTATCAATTAAATGTGGGTGCCTAATTTATTTTAATACCCCTCAGCCATGTAAATTATTATTAATATTATAACATTAATTACCAAAATGGCACTTACTTAATCCACACCATAGATTAAGATGATCCAATGGCCAAAACACATTCTCACACTTCTCAGAAAAAAAAACATTTTGTACAGGATCTTGACCCTAGATATATATATATATATATATATATATATATATATATATATATACTAGCAGGAACTCGCTTGTTGCGGCGGGGCTGCACAGTGTTGGTTGTTGCGTTTGGTCAATCGTCTCATTAGTGTTGTACATTATACCAAATTAAGGTTGGAAGCAACAAATAGTCATAATTATAAGATAAAGCATATAAGAATAAAGGTCCATTCACATAATGACAATTTTTTTTCACTCAATTAGTTCAAAGAATAAGATAAAGCATATAAGAATAAAGGTCCATTCACATAATGACAATTTGTTTTCACTCAATTAGTTCAAAGAATCGACTATATCAAATAGTGATTGATGACAAGAAAACTTAAAAATTAGAAGTAATTTATGGAAAACGAGTAGATGCGTACCATCATCCCCAACCAAGTAGCCAACATATACTCTCATAAGCGAATATGAATAAGAGAGAACAGGTAATTCAAGACGCTAAATGGAAGATAAAACGAGGAAGCAAAAAATTATGTGTAAAAGGGGGAAAATAGTCATTAGACATCTAAATAGAGAAATATTTAAAAGCTAACAAACCATGTAAGAAATGTTGTTATGTGTAATAAAAAACACTAAACTCAATGTCATGTGTTGCTAAATAAAAGTTGTCCACTTTAGTCAAATCAGGACCCCTTCCACCCGGCATAGCCAGACATGTAAAGGAGCTCTCGGTTTCACCAAGTCCACCAGTTCTGGGGAAAACCCGTATCCACCCGACCAAAAGCATGGCAATGGAATAATCGGTAAAACCTGGCGCATATGCAATACGAGGGCCCACACAATTTGTCCATATAGAATTTATTTTGGTTTGCGTTTGTCCATATAGAAGTTTGCCACAAATGCAATACGAGGGCCCACACAAATTTAAGGTTCGAAGCAACAAATAGTTATAATTATAAGATAAAGCATACAAGAATCAAGGTCCATTCACATAATGACAATTTTTTTCACTCAATTAGTTCAAAGAATCGACTATATCAAATAGTGATTGATGACAAGAAAACTTAAAAAGTAGAAGTAATTTATGGAAAATGAGTAGATGCATACCATCTTCCCCAACCAAGTAGTCAACATATACTCTCATAAGCGAACATGAATAAGAGAGAATGGGTAATTCAAGACGCTAAATGGAAGATAAAACGAAGAAGCAAAAAAATATGTGAAAAAGGGGGAAAACAGTCATTAGACATCTAAATAGAGAAATATTTAAAAGCTAACAAACCATGTAAGAAATGTTGTTATGTGTAATAAAAAACACTAAACTCAATGTCATGTGTTGCTAAATAAAAGTTGTCCACTTTAGTCAAACCAGGACCCCTTCCACCCGGCATAGCCAGACATGTAAGGGAGCTCTTGGTTTCACCAATTCCACCAGTTTCAGGGAAAACCTGACTATCCACCTGCCCAAAAGCACGACAATGGAATAATCGGTAAAACCTGGCGCATATGTAATACGAGGGCCCACACTATTTGTCCATATAGAATTTATTTTGGTTTGCGTTTGTCCATATAGAATTATGCCACAAATGCAATATGAGGACCCATACAATTTTACATGTTTCACCTTTTATCTTAAGAAAATACGTTGAACATCTTTTATGTAACAAATTTTCTGCTTTTGACTAATGTCCATTTGTTTTTCGGTGAACTTATATCACATGAGTTCCATGTGAGAGATTAAGAGGGCAATTAGATACTTTCATCCTCACTTTTGACATAAGACAAATGATTACACTAGGCTAACACATTAAACATAAATACTTGACAAGAGTGTAATTCAGATTATTCGTGTAACAGTAGAGTAGTTGTAACATTGCAGTTCAATTTACAAATAATTATTTTATTCCTCTATATGATAATTAAATTTATATACATTAGTTTACTAGCAAAATATATGTTCATCATCATAAGCTAATTAATTTTTTAAAAATAAAGGTGATGCATTGGAAATGAAAGGATGTAACATTTGATAACGGATGTCTTTTAAGGATGAGTGAAAATTTGATTTGACAGCTAATGTGACGTGTTTATGAATTTTTGAAATCTTTGGCAATATGGATGTTTTAGGAGCAATACGATCTCTATAAACACAAGTGATTACACTAGGTTAAAATTAATCTCATTCTAAAGGTACGTGTGTTCCTGTTTTTTTAAAGTCAATTCATGAGACAAACCGTTAATAACGCCTAATGACCATTATAAATCCAAACCTGAAGGTTAAAGTTATATAATTAAACCAAACCTTGTTACTTACGGTTTGGTCTTATAAAGCCTTTTTATAATAAAATGCATAAAATATGGTCTAAGTACATAAACGATAATGTTCCATGGTTATTTTTTTTGACTCTGTGTATTGTATTGTTAACCAAAGTATAATCATATCTGTAGTTTAACTTAACATATGCGTAGTCTAACTTAAAATACTTAAAAACTCATGTAAAATACAAAAAAGTTATGTAGGATAGAACTGAGGTTTAATTCATTATCCAGCTACTTTCGAGTATAAACCTTAAGCCATACGGACTGAAAAGTTTTAAACCAAATGACCGAACACCTTTTAAAAAAAACTGATCATGAAATCATACCAATAACCGATTAGAACGGTTTTACGATTTTCAAACCGAACAACGAGCACCCATGTGTGTGTGTGTGTGTATATATATACACACTAGCAGGAACTCGTGCGTTGCAGCGGGGCTGCACAGTGTTGGTTGTTGCGTTTGGTCAATCGTCTCATTTGTGTTGTACATTATACAAATTTAAGGTTGGAAGCAACAAATAGCCATAATTATAAGATAAAGCATACAAGAATAAAGGTCCATTCCCATAATAACAATTTTTTTCACTTAATTAGTTCAAGGAATCGACTATATCAAATAGTGATTGATGACAAGAAAACTTAAAAAGTAGAAGTAATTTATGGAAAATGAGTAGATGCATACCATCATGCCCAACCAAGTAGCCAACATATACTCTCATAAGAGAACACAAATAAGAGACAAAGTGTAATTCAAGACGCTAAATGGAAGATAAACGAAGAAGCAAAACAATATGTGAAAAAGGGGGAAAATAGTCATTAGACATATAAATAGAGAAATATTTAAAAGCTAACAAACCATGTAAGAAATGTTGTTATGTGTAATAAAAAACACTAAACTCAATGTCATGTGTTGCTAAATAAAAGTTGTCCACTTTAGTCAAATCAGGACCCCTTCCACCCGGCATAGCCACACATGTAAAGGAGCTCCCGGTTTCACCAAGTCCACCAGTTCTAGGGAAAACCCGTATCCACCCGACCAAAAGCATGACAATGGAATAATCGGTAAAACCTGGCGCATATGCAATACGAGGGCCCACACAATTTGTCCATATAGAATTTATTTTGGTTTGCGTTTGTCCATATAGAAGTATGCCACAAATGCAATACGAGGGCCCACACAATTTTACATGTTTCACCTTTTATCTTAAGAAAATACGTTGAACATCTTTTATGTAACAAATTTTCTCCTTTTGACTAATGCCAATTTGTTTTTCCCGTGAACTTATATCACATGAGTTCCAAGTGAGAGATTAAGAGGGCAATTATATACTTTCATCCTCACTTTTGACATAACACAAGTGATTACACTAGGCTAACATATTATACATAAATACTTGATAAGAGTCTTGATAAGAGTGTAATTTAGATTATTGGTTTAACAGTAGAGTAGGTGTAACATTTGCAGTTCAATTTACATATAATTATTTTATTACTCTACATGATAATTAAATTTATATACATTAGTTTACTAGCAAAATCTATGTTCGTCATCATAAGCTAATTAATTTATTAAAAATAAAGGGGATGCTTTGGAAATGAAAGGATGTAACATTTGATAACGGATGTCTTTTAAGGATGAGTGAAAATTTGATTTGACAGCTAATGTGACGTGTTTATGAATTTTTGAAATCTTTGGCAATATGGATGTTTTTAGGAGCAATACGATCTCTATAAACACAAGTGACTACACTAGGTTAAAATTAATCTCATTCTAAAGGTACGCGTGTTCACGTTTTTTAAAAGTTAATTCATGAGACAAACCGTTAATAACGCCTAATGACCATTATAAATCCAAACCTGAAGGTTAAAGTTATATAATTAAACCAAACTTTATTACTTACGGTTTGGTCTTATAAAGCCTTTTTATAATAAAATGCATAAAATATGGCCTAAGTACATAAACGATAATGTTCCATGGTTATTTTTTTTTTTAACTCTGTGTATTGTATTGTTAACCAAAGTATAATCATATCTGTAGTTTAACTTAACATATGCGTAGTCTAACTTAAAATACTTAAAAACTCATGCAAAATACAAAAAAGTTATGTAGGATAGAACTGAGGTTTAATTCATTTTCCAGCTACTTTCGAGTATAAACCTTAAGCCATACGGACTGAAAAGTTTTAAACTAGATGACCGAACACCTTTTAAAAAAACTGATCATGAAATCATACCAATATTCGATTAGAACGGTTTTACGATTTTCAAACCGAACAACAAGCACCCATGTGTGTGTGTGTATATATATATATACACACTAGCAGGAACTCTTGCATTGCAGCGGGGCTGCACAGTGTTGGTTGTTGCGTTTGGTCAATCGTCTCATTTTTGTTGTACATTATACAAATTCAAGGTTGGAAGCAACAAATAGTCATAATTATAAGATAAAGCATACAAGAATAAAGGTCCATTCCCATAATAACAATTTTTTCCACTTAATTAGTTCAAAGAATCGACTATATCAAATAGTGATTGATGACAAGAAAACTTAAAAAGTAGAAGTAATTTATGGAAAATGAGTAGATGCATACCATCATCCCCAACCAAGTAGCCAACATATACTCTCATAAGAGAACACGAATAAGAGACAAAGTGTAATTCAAGACGCTAAATGGAAGATAAAACGAAGAAGCAAAACAATATGTGAAAAAGGGGGAAAATAGTCGTTAGACATATAAATAGAGAAATATTTAATAGCTAACAAATCATGTAAGAAATGTTGATATGTGTAATAAAAAAAATACTAAACTCAATGTCATGTGTTGCTAAATAAAAGTTGTCCACTTCAGTCAAATCAGGACCCCTTCCACACGGCATAGCCAGACATGTAAGGGAGCTCCTGGTTACACAAGTCCACCAGTTCCGGGGAAAACCCGACAATCCACCCGCCCGAAAGCACGACGATGGAATAATCGGTATAACCTGGCGCATATGCAATACGAGGGCCCACACAATTTGTCCATATATAATTTCCATTGGTTTGCATTTGTCTATGTAGAAGTATGGCACATATGCAATACGTGGGCCCACAAAATTTTACATGTTTCACCTTTTATCTTAAGAAAATACGCTGAACATCTTTTATGTAAAAAATTTCCTCCTTTTTGACTAATGTCCATTTGTTTTTCCCGTGAACTTATATCACATGAGTTCCATGCGGGAGATTAAGAGGGCAATTAGACACTTTCATCCTCACTTTTGAAAGAACACAAGTGGTCATACTAGGTTAACACATTAAACATAAATACTTGACAAGAGTGTAATTTAGATTATTGGTTTAACAGTAGAGTATGTATAACATTTCAGTTCAATCTACAAATAATTATTTTATTCTTCTATATGATAAATAAATTTATATACATTAGTTTACTAGCAAAATATATCTTCTTCATCATAAGCTAAATAATTGTTTAAAAATAAAGGTGATGCTTTGGAAATGAAAGGATGTAACATTTGATAACGGATGTCTTTTAAGGATGAGTGAAAATTTGATTTGACAGCTAATGTGACGTGTTTATGAATTTTTGAAATCTTTGGCAATATGGATGTTTTTAGGAGCAATACGATCTCTATAAACACAAGTGATTACACTAGATTAAAATTAATCTCATTCTAAAGGTACGCGTGTTCACGTTTTTGAAAAGTCAATTCATGAGACAAACCGTTAATAACGCCTAATGACCATTATAAATCCAAACCTGAAGGTTAAAGTTATATAATTAAACCAAACTTTATTACTTACGGTTTGGTCTTAAAAAGCCTTTTTATAATAAAATGCATAAAATATGGTCTAAGTACATAAACGATAATGTTCCATGGTTATTTTTTTTTAACTCTGTGTATTGTATTGTTAACCAAAGTATAATCATATCTGTAGTTTAACTTAACATATGCGTAGTCTAACTTAAAATACTTAAAAACTCATGCAAAATACAAAAAAGTTATGTAGGATAGAACTGAGGTTTAATTCATTTTCCAGCTACTTTCGAGTATAAACCTTAAGCCATACGGACTGAAAAGTTTTAAACCAGATGACCGAACACCTTTTAAAAAAACTGATCACGAAATCATACCAATATTCGATTAGAACGGTTTTACGATTTTCAAACCGAACAACGAGCACCCATGTGTGTGTGTGTGTGTGTATATGTTGGATCAGTATGCTCTTTGTTTAAGTAAGAACTTGCTATCTTTGACACTTAAGTGTTTAGCAAGCTCTTGTATATCAGATTGTAAGCACAGCGGAATGTATAAGTTAAAGCAACACTTTTTATACTTAAGAGGAGTTATTACTCCCTCTTGATGATTGAAACTAATAATGACAAGTATTTATTATGAATCTAAGCAGTAAATGAGAATTAGATACTTAGGCAGATTCACAATAAATACTGAAATGGAATAGAACAGTGAAAGTGTTTGAAGGATTTTTCTATTAAAATCAATGTCTAAAATAGAAGGTTGAAGCCTCCTATTTATAGACGTTTACATGCATGTATCTTGCCAATAAAGCAAGTACAGAAACATCAGAAACAAGTTGCACAAGTTGCAACATTGAAACAAACAATTACAGCTAAAAGTAATAATAAACAATAAACTACTGATACAAAAGGCGGTGGAAAATATCTGATGCTAAGTGCTGATGAATGACAAACTACTGATGAGTAGTTTGTCTTCAGTACTTCTGAAGTGAACTTGTCTGGTTTGGACTTCAGAACTTCTGATGAAGTTTCTTCTTCAGCACTTGTCATATCTTCTCTTCAGCAGTTTCTTGTCTTCTCTTCAGTACTTCTATACTTAGCCAAAATTGACAGAAGTGAATTAGACTAAGGTTTCCAAAAGTGGTTTCACCAATCCTCTTTGTCCTAACAATCTCCCCCTGGATTGATGAACCCAAAACCTTACTAATTCCTTATGATCTTCTTCTGTCTTGAACAATCTTCCATATTTCTTTATACATGGTGTTCTTTAGCTGGTTTAACTGTCCATCAGATAGAGATCCTTTTTGTGGTTCCAGATGTTGAATTGTGAGCAGGTCTTGTGTTGACAGTTTCTTTAGATCACTGATCTTCTTGTAAGCCCTGCTTGAAAGGTCTCTTCTTGTCAATAATACTGAGTTGTTAGCAGTAAGTGACCATCTGATGATAGGTACCTTTGACTCGTTAAAGTCAGAGGTATAGGGAACCAGACTTGTCCCTTGGGTTGATGATCCTGAGTGTTGGATGCTTTCTGTTTCAGTAAGCCTCAGGTGGGAGTCTCTTCCTTGTTGTTGGTGTTGTTGTTGCATATCAGGCATCTGAATAGTTGGGAGATGGTGTTCAGTCACTACCTTGGTATGCATCTTTTCTTTGATAGTCTTTTGAATTTGGTAGGCAAAGGTGGAAGGATCCCTGAATTGTGTTATCAGAGGTTTCTCCTCAATGTCAAAATCTGAGTGAACTACTGAACTTCCTTCAAGTAGTACCATTTTGAAATCAGTTTTGACATTGTCCTCTGATTTCTTCCTTTGAGTAGCAGGCCTTCTTGTTAAAATACCAGAAGTTCTAACTACTGATCTTGAAGGATCAGCAGTTTGAAACTTCTCTGGATTTGCAGCCTTGGCAGCCTTATATTTTCGATAAGTATCCACCAGTCTTTCTTCTTTCCATCTGGATACTGAGGCTTTTGAACCATAGCCATCTGCTACTAATTCATTTATCATCTGGGCTCTCTTGGCCTTTCCTTCTTTACTTGTGGCCAGTTTGTCTGCAATTAGTTGTGCCCTTCTTGTCAGCTCTTGCATAGAGAGTCCCTTGAGTGTGTAGGCTTTAGTCTTGCTGTTCTTTGTGATGTAAGACACCAGTTGTTGTCTTTTGTCTTCTTCAGCAACATGATCAATTTCAGCCTGTCTTTCCAGTTCAGCTTGATAAGCCTGGAGCTTCTCTTCAAATTCTAAGTCATCCCTTTGTTCCAGATTTTTCCAAATCTGGTCTTCCTTGGCTTTTTGTTGAACTGCCTTTAACCTCTGCTCAAGAAGTTCAGTAGATTGAGAGATTGGAGCAGGGGTTAGGACAGTCATAGTAGTGGTTGTTGTAGGCCTTGGAGGAGCAGAAGTTGGTTTGATTTGTTCAGTGGATCTGGAAGGTTTAGTTTGTTGAGATTTGGAAGTGTTAACCTCTGCTGGGTTGACAACTGCTGATGGTTTGTCAACTACTGAAGGATTGTCTTCAGTATCTTCTGAGTCATCAGGACTTTGACCATCAGAGGTTTCTTTATTATGCCTTAGGGATTCTTCAGAAGTTTGGGTCTCATCTTCTTTTTCTGTGGCTTCAATATCTTCCACTGAGACACCAAACTGTTTGGCCATTGCTTCTTTTCTGGCCTGGTTTTTTTGATCTCTCTCTAGGATAGCAAGTCTTGCCTTTCTTCTGGCTTCAACTGTATCCATTGGTTCCTTCATCTTCTCCCTCTTTTTGGATTCATCAATAGTCTTCAGAGGTTTGATCTGATCTGTCAGATTGGCAATTTGTTTGCTGTTGAAGTCAATCTTGGTCTGCAGATCATTCATTTTCGTCTAAATCACCCCAAATTGGTTCTTGATGGACAGCTCCAAGTTAGCTGTATAGGTTTGGAGGTGATTCTTGATGAGGGCATTCATCATATGATAAAGGTCACCACCTGGGCTGCATAGTTGGTTCATGTCTATGCTTGAAGGCCCGGGGAATTGGGTAGGCATTTGATGTGAAGGGTGTGTTTTTAGGAGATCCTCATGTTGTACAGAGGATGCCACTCTAGGGGTTTTAGGGATTGAGTGGACTTTAACCTGTTCAGGGGTGACTAGCTTCTTGAGCTTGGATACCCCTGAAACAGGACCTTCATAAAGTGTCGTCAATTCAGTAGTTTTGGTTGTTGAAACATCATCCAAATTAATGGAATCATCTGAATCCCTGATGATGTCCTCAATGAGGACTGTCTCAGTTAAATCATGAGCTGAGCCCAACTCAGTTCTCTCATGAACCTCTTGTTCTTGGTTCTGAGG
This sequence comes from Ambrosia trifida, assembly GCA_028751855.1. Taxonomy (NCBI): domain Eukaryota; kingdom Viridiplantae; phylum Streptophyta; class Magnoliopsida; order Asterales; family Asteraceae; genus Ambrosia; species Ambrosia trifida. The sequence continues at coordinate 18,273,215 of CM054122.1, read as the reverse complement.
ATTTCCTACTTCAGGCATTAAGCCTTCATTAGTAGTTGCCACATCTGAGGTCTTAGCTGTTTTACTTCTATCCTCAGATCCACCACTGGGTGGTAACTGAGTAGTAGCAGCCTCAGATGCCCCAAGAGTCTCTAAGATTGGGCTTAAAGACTCTGGTCCACCCTCATCTCTTGGGTTAGGGCTAGTGATGTCCACACCCATGTCTGATTCTGTGGTTATGTCCCCTGTTTGTTATGGTTGTAGGGGACTGACATTATCAGATGGGACTTTCTCTTTTAGCCCAGAGAGAAGTTTGGCAATCTCTATTGCCTCTGGTTCAGAAATTTGAGGGGTTGGTTCAGAAGTTTGGGCAATAGGTTGAATAGGTTGGTCAGCAGTTTCAAAAGAAGTGTCAGTTACAACAGTTTTTCTAAGTCTTTTTCTTTTGAATAAGATTTTTATGGGTGCTCTTGGTGGGGTTTGAGATGGATGAGACTGAGAGGGTGTTTCAGTCTCACCTATTTGAAGAGCAGATTGCTCATGAGCATGTTCAGGCATCTCAACCTCTTGAACAACTTTTCTTTTGGGTTGGTGGGTTATTGTCTTTGTTGGCTTGGGCTTTTTGGCTTTTGATGGTGTGAGTTTGGAAGATGTGGGTTTCAGGGGGACTTTTTGTTGTTCTCCCTGATCATCTTCTGGCCAGGTAGCCGGTTTGTTATGCCTAGAGTATGCTTGTGACGTTAATGGATTTAAAGTTGAAACTTTTCCCACAAGCACCTCATTACCCAGTTCCCCTATTATGCATTGCATAATGAACCTTGGGTATAACAAAAACTTTTTCTTGGTATTATTATGATGTAACACCAACTCATTGAAAAATAATTTTGATGCCCTGAATTTAGTTCCATTCACTATGGAATGAAATATTGGTTGAAAAGTAGAGGGCATCTGGTCATAAGACCCTGTCTTTGGACTCAAACACATAATAATATAATGAAACAAAAGCTTGTATTTTGGTTCAAAATAGTTTTTGAAGATAGTAGCATGGGAGAGAGTACCTTGATAACCACACTCAGTCATGGTTAAGTGAATGTCAGAGTTAGCAACATGATCAGGGGCAGCTACATCATTCAGGCCCAGTCTTGTTGCCAGTGTGGCCGGTGTGATGGTCAGTGGTTTCCCTTTTATTCTTGAGTTGAGGGAGATAATTTCACCATCAGCCGTCACCGTCTCAGCATTAGCCCATAACTCATTTAGAGTTTCAGTATGAATTGGTGGGTCGATTGTGAGAGCAGTAAAATATTGGGATTTTACGACAAGATCAATGATCTCATCGTATTGGGACCAGCCTTCTTGTTTTTCAAGAAAGGCCCTTTGATTGTGTCCCTGTTTGAGAACTAAAGCCATGTGGTTTGGGTTTTTGTTGATAGAACAGTTGATTTGCAGGTTTAGGTTTTTTAAGAGAGTTTTTGAGAGAGAAGGAGGGAATTTTTGAGTTTGAAAGGATAAGTGTTGAAAAAAGGTATTTATCAGAAGTTTTTAACCGCTTGGATCTTCTTTATTAGAAGTTTTTAAACCTCCTAGGTTAAAAATCTTTTTATCAGAAGTTTTAAACCGACTAGATCAAAACTTCTGATGATGGGAAAAGTCAGATTTGCCCTTTTTGACTAAACTGCTGATGAAGGATTATCTTCATCAGTAGTTCCCATTTCCTCTTCAGTAGTTTTAACAGCTGATGAGAAATGTTTTATAAATACTTTTATTCACAACTTCTGAAGGTTATTTTATCAGAAGTTATTCACTTTTCAGAAATTATCCCCCATACTGATGTTTTGTTCATCAGTAGTTTCTCTCTTTTCAGAAGTTTTTGTTTCAGACTTTTTGTCTTTTTGTAAGTGGAAAATGAAAAATATGTGCAGAACAATAAAATAAACACTTACAAATTTAGCATCCCAAGCATGGATACTAACTTCTGAAATGTTGATGTGTCAAGGGGTTTTGTGAAGATATCAGCTATTTGATTAGCTGTTGCTACATGCTTCACCTCAATCTTGCCTTTTTCATAGCAATCTCTTATGAAATGGTACCTGATCTCAATATGTTTAGTTTTTGAGAACTGTACCGGATTTTGAATGATGCTAATGGCAGATTTGCTGTCTACAAACAAAGGTGTCTTCGTTTCTTTGATTCCATAATCAAGAAGTTGATATTGGAGCCATTGTATCTGTGATGTACAACTTGCAGCTGCAATGTATTCAGCTTCAGCAGTTGAAGTTGCAACAGATGTTTGCTTCTTTGATTGCCATGATACTAGAAAGTTACCCAAGAATTGACAACCACCAGATGTTGACTTTCTTGTCATCTTACACCCTGCATAGTCACTATCTGAAAAAGCTGATAACTTGGTATTGCTTGAAGCAGGATACCAAATTCCAAGTGTTGGAGTTCCTTTCAGATATCTGAAAATTCTTTTGACTGCTATAAGGTGTGATTCCCTTGGTGCTGATTGATATCTAGCACAGACACATGTTGAAAACATAATATCTGGTCTAGAAGCAGTTAGATATAAAAGGGAACCTATCATGCATCTGTACATGGTTTGATCAACCTGTTTTCCTTGATCATCAGGTTCAACTTGTGTGATTGGTGTCATGGGAGTGGAACATGATTTACAGTCTTGTAAAGAAAATTTGTTTAATAATTCTTTAACATATTTTGATTGATGTATAAAAGTTCCATTTGTTTGTTGCTTGATCTGCAGTCCCAGAAAGTACTGCAGTTCTCCCATGGTACTCATCTCAAATTTTGATTGCATGAGTTTCTTAAAATCATCACACAGTTTTGTGTTTGTTGAACCAAAAATGATATCATCAACATAAATTTGAACAAGTAGGACATGATTTCCAACATGTTTAATGAAAAGAGTTTTATCAATGGCACCTCTTGTAAAGTTATTTTTGAGTAAAAAGGTGGAGAGTGTATCATACCAGGCTCTTGGAGCCTGTTTGAGCCCATAAAGAGCTTTGTCCAGTCTGTACACCCACTCAGGATGAGAAGGATCCTCAAACCAGGTGGCTGACAGACATACACCTCCTCTTTTATCTTTCCATACAAAAATGCACTCTTTACATCCATTTGATAAACTTTAATTTTGTTGGAAATGGCATAGGCCAGAAATAACCTGATGGCCTCAAGCCTTGCAACTGGAGCAAAGGTTTCATCATAGTCAATTCCCTCTTCTTGAGAGTACCCTTGAACTACCAGTCGTGCCTTGTTCTTGATTATCATACCAGCTTCATCTTGTTTTTTCCTGAAAACCCATCTTGTGCCAATTGGTTGCTTGTTTGGAGGTAAGGGACAGATTTCCCAGACCTGTTGCTTGTTGAACTGAAGCAGTTCATCTTGCATAGCTTGCAGCCAATTATTGTCTTTGAGGGCTTCCTGGTACTTCTTTGGTTCCAACTGTGAGATAAAGGCAGAAAATAGGCAAAAGTTGGAGTGCTGGTTTCTGGTAAGAACACCTGAAGCTATATCACCCATGATTTGATCAAGTGGATGATCTCTGTGTTCAATCAGTTGTTGTAAACCACTGACAGGTGTAGGTGGCTCATGTTCTTCAAACAAACTACTGAGGTCTATAATATCTGGTTCAGATGTTCCTCGATCTTCAGTAGTTGGATCTACTGAACCAGAAGTTTGAGTTTGTTCCTCAGTACTTGTTTGATCAGAAGTTTGTGGAACTTCTGATGATTTTGAAGTTGACTTGATAACTGTTTGAGGAGTCCATGGTGTGGGATCCTCATCATCAAACCTTTTGTCACCATAATAAGTAGGTTTTGATGAAGTAACAGCCTTCTCAGGTCCAAAATGGAAGTTGTCAAGGTCAAAAAGTTCAGCAGGATGTGCTGGAATAAGTGTGTGTTTTGACTCATTGAACTTGACATTCAATGTTTCTTCTACTATCCTGGTGTGAGAATTAAAAACCTTGTAGGCTTTTCTAGTTGAAGAGTAACCAAGAAAGTAACCTGAGTCAACTTTGGCAGCAAACTTTGAAATAGATTCCTTGATGTTCAAGATGAAACATTGACACCCAAAAGCCCTGAAAAAGGAGATAAGGGGCTTCATGCCATGAAGAACTTCATAGGCAGTCTTGGAATGTCTCTTGACCACAAGAACTCTATTCTGAACATAACATGATGTGTTAACTGCTTCTGCCCAAAAGTACAAGGGTAGCCCAGAATCAGCTAACATTGTTCTTGCTCCCTCTATTAAGGTTCTGTTCTTCCTTTCTACTACACCATTTTGTTCAGGAGTTCTGGGAACACTGTATTGTCTAATAATCCCTTTAGACAAACAGAATTCATCCAGAGTTTTGTTCCTGAACTCTGTCCCATTATCACTTCTAATGGTTTTGACAGGTAGAGAATATTGTTTCTCCACTTGTAGAATGAAGAACTTGATGATTTCAGCAGCCTCATCCTTGGAGAATAAGAAGAATACCCATGTGAATCTTGAGTAGTCATCAATGATGACTAAGCAGTACTTCTTCTTACCAAGGCTCATAATCTTGACAGGTCCAAATAAGTCCATATGGAGTAGTTGAAGACATGCAGTTGTTTTTGATTCTTCAATAGACTTATAGGAGGACTTATGCTGTTTTCCCTTGAAACAGGATACACAGTGTTCTTGACACTGGTATACTTTCAAAGGTAGACCTCTGACCAAGCCCATTTTTGTGACTTTATTTATGGTTTTAAAGTTCACATGGCCAAGTCTCCTGTGCCAGAGATCAGTTTCTGAAGTTGATGCCCTTGAGAAGAAACAGGCAGTGTTGTTCAATACCTTGTCTTTCTCAATGTCCACTGCATAGACATTGCCACATCTTTTGGCAATCAGCAAAGTATGATCTTCAATGATCTTCTCTATCAACTTCTGGCCTTCTGGTGAGATGATCTTGCATGCTGTCTTTGTGAAAAAGGAAGAATATCCTTTATCACACATTTGTGACACACTTAGCAAGTTGTATTCAAGGTTTTCAACCAGATTGACCTTGTCAAACTGTATTTTGCCAGAGGAGACATTGCCATGTCCTAGCACATATCCCTTAGCATTGTTCCCAAAGGATACAGATCCTTCTCTTTGGCTGATAAAATTGTTTATCAGGTATCTGCATCCAGTCATGTGCATAGAGCCTCCACTATCAACGTACCATATGCTGTTTAAGCCCCTTGAAACTCTCTGCACACAATAGCAAATTAGTTAGATTTAGGAACCCAAGCCTGTTTGGCTTTGGGTTTGCTCTTGAGAACAGTTACAGTTTGTTTTTGACCAGGTTGAGAAATCCATGTCTTTTTGGCAATGGATTTTTCATTAAGAGCCATGGTGGTATCTTTTTCAGGACCACCATCAACCTTGGTAATCAGTAGTTGTACTAAGTTCATTAGATTTTGAACCTCAGCAGTTTGTGAAACTGCTGATGATTCAGGTCTAACTACTGACAAAGAATTTTGAGAAAAAGATTTTAGTTGAGATTTTATCTTTTTCTGAGAAAAGGTGTTTTCAGGTTGTTGTTTCTTGGGATTAAAGATTCTTTCATAATCATTTCTGATTTGATTTCCCACAACCTGTTGTTTAATTTTTTGATTGAACTGAATTCCTTTTCTGTATCTACAAAACTCTGTTTTGTGGTTGAACAGACCACAAATTTCACATTCTTTTGCCTTTTGTTTTTGATCTAAAGGCAAATTTCTGACATTAGTGTAAAGATTTTGCTCATCAGTAGTTTTCAGGGTCTCAACTCCCGATGTAGATGAAACTACTGATGGCTTGTTGTCAGATTTTGTTAATACTTCTGAAGTACTTTCTTTGAAAATACCAGGATTTCTGTTTAGAAAGTTTTCATGGAAAGATGTGCAGTCTTTCCCTTCAGAAGTTTCATTTGAAACAATTTTTCTCCCATCTTCAGTAGTTTTGGGAGAGAAATCTGTTGGTGTTTCAACATGATGGTACCCTATGCCAAACTTAACATTTGAAGCACTCTGTTTGTTTAGCAATAGCTGGTACCCCTTACAAGAATCCACCCATTTTTCACAACTGATCTTGGTGTCAGCAAGCTCTTTTCTGACATTCCCAAGATCTTCTATCATCATTTTAATTTGTGCTTGGGTTTCAATAGCTGAGTTAGTTAATTTAGAGACTTCTTTTGTTTTAGTAGTAAGTTTTCTCTCTAAATCACATTTCATCTGAGTGTATTTTCTTTCTAAATCATTGGCTTTTCCTTGTAAGTGCACATTTGTCTCTCTTATGAGAGCAAAAGATTCTTTGCAAGAATTTGAGCAAAGTTTTGTCAAAGACTCTTTTGATACATGTGACAATGCAGATTTTGAAGTACAGCCTTCAAATGCCATTAAGGCAAAGTTCTTTCTGCCATTGTCTGGTTCTCCCCAGTTGATGTCAAACAACTTGTTGTCTGCATCAGGATTGCACTCTGTGGTGTCAAAAGGAAGACTGCTCCAGTCAACATACCCTGAGGTGAAAAGACTTTGTTGAGAGGGTTGTTGAGGCTGTGGAGGTTGTTGAGCAGCTGGAAAGGGAGGGACTGATTGTTGGCTCTGCATCTGTTGAGCAGGTATTTGAACATATTGTACTTGTGGCATGTATTGCTGTTGAGGAGCTTGTGCCTGTACAAAATGAGCACTCCCTTGAGTTCCATTATTCCTATTATAATTGGGGTTAAAGTTATTTCCAGATTGTGATTGGTTAAAGCTAGAGTTTCTACACTCTCTAGCAAAGTGTCCCAACTTCTGACACTTGTGACATCTTAGTTTAGATTTGTCAAAACCAATTTTTGTATTACTGGTCAATCCTGGAAATTTCCTTCCTGACCTTTTATAAAACTTGTTAGTTTTAATGCTTAGCATGGCCAGTTGGTGTAAAATGTCCATTTCTTCTAAGTCATCACTGCTAAAGTTTTTCAAATCATCCATGATAAAACATAGATTATCAGCAGTTTGACTTTGGTTATTATTGTCATAACCTGGGAAAGATCTTTCTGATGAGATCCCAGTTGTTATGTCAATGTTGTCATAAGATCCATAGGAACAAGTTGGTGAGTCTTGTCCCAAAAGTGCTGTACTACCTGGTAGGTAGTCATCAGCAGTTTTACCAGATGATTGTAATTTCTTCTTTTGATCAATTTCTCTCTCAAAAGTAAGTAATCTCCCATGGAGTTTTGTAAGAGTGAGGGAGCCAAAATCTGGTGAGGATCTTAAAACAATGGAGTATGTTTCCCATTTGTCTGGTAAAGACCTTAAAAATCTATGTAGCATAGATATTGTTGTATAGGTCTGACCATTTAACTTTAGCTCAGATATTAATGAGGAAAATCTTTCAAATTGTTGAGTTAAAGTTTCCCCATTAATGTGAGCAAATATCTCATATTGTTGAGCTAAAATCTCTCTGGTGTTGGCAATCACCTCTTCAGTTCCTCCAAACTGTTCTTTAAGACAATCCCAGAGTTCTTTGGCACTTTCACAATGTAAAAGGCCAGAGTATATCTCATTTGGGAGAGCCATTGCCAACATAGAGAATGCTTTTGCATCTAGCTCAAGTTTTAGGAAATCATCATCAGTATAGTCTTTTGGTTCTTTTGGGACCTCAACTTTAGTTTTAAGATTAATGTTTACTGGTTTGTGAGGACCATATATCACAGATCTCCAACAACCTGTGTTGGTCTGTGACAAGGTATGTGCCATTCTCTTTTGCCATATGTTGTATTCATTTCTTACAAGCATGGCAGGTTTAGTTGCAGAACCAGTATTATGTGGATCCATTTTAAAGAGTATTGATTTGTCAGATGACTCTTTTAAGTGATGGATGTTGATAAAAAGTGAACTTTTGATCTTTTATTGAGTATCAATAAGAGCTTTGTGTCTGATTCTCAATTTGTTAGATTGATATGTGATCAGATAAACCAATGCTCTGATACCAATTGTTGGATCAGTATGCTCTTTGTTTAAGTAAGAACTTGCTATCTTTGACACTTAAGTGTTTAGCAAGCTCTTGTATATCAGATTGTAAGCACAGCGGAATGTATAAGTTAAAGCAACACTTTTTATACTTAAGAGGAGTTATTACTCCCTCTTGATGATTGAAACTAATAATGACAAGTATTTATTATGAATCTAAGCAGTAAATGAGAATTAGATACTTAGGCAGATTCACAATAAATACTGAAATGGAATAGAACAGTGAAAGTGTTTGAAGGATTTTTCTATTAAAATCAATGTCTAAAATAGAAGGTTGAAGCCTCCTATTTATAGACGTTTACATGCATGTATCTTGCCAATAAAGCAAGTACAGAAACATCAGAAACAAGTTGCACAAGTTGCAACATTGAAACAAACAATTACAGCTAAAAGTAATAATAAACAATAAACTACTGATACAAAAGGCGGTGGAAAATATCTGATGCTAAGTGCTGATGAATGACAAACTACTGATGAGTAGTTTGTCTTCAGTACTTCTGAAGTGAACTTGTCTGGTTTGGACTTCAGAACTTCTGATGAAGTTTCTTCTTCAGCACTTGTCATATCTTCTCTTCAGCAGTTTCTTGTCTTCTCTTCAGTACTTCTATACTTAGCCAAAATTGACAGAAGTGAATTAGACTAAGGTTTCCAAAAGTGGTTTCACCAATCCTCTTTGTCCTAACAGTATATATATACACTAGCGGGAACTCGTGCGTTGCGGCGGGGCTGGACAGTGTTGGTTTTTGCGTTTGGTCAATCGTCTCATTTGTGTTGTACATTATACAAATTTAAGGTTCGAAGCAACAAATAGTTATAACTATAAGATAAAGCATACAAGAATCAAGGTCCATTCACATAATGACAATTTTTTTCACTCAATTAGGTCAAAGAATCGACTATATCAAGTAGCGATTGATGACAAGAAAACTTAAAAAGTAGAAGTAATTTCTGGAAATTGAGTAGATGCATACCATCTTCCCCAACCAAGTAGTCAACATATACTCTCATAAGCGAACATGAATAAGAGAGAACATGTAATTCAAGACGCTAAACGGAAGATAGAACGAAGAAGCAAAAAAATATGTGAAAAAGGGGGAAAATAGTCATTAGACATCTAAATAGAGAAATATTTAAAAGCTAACAAACCATGTAAGAAATGTTGATATGTGTAATAAAAAAAAATGCTAAACTCAATGTCATGTGTTGCTAAATAAAAGTTGTCCACTTCAGTCAAATCAGCACCCCTTCCACCCGGCATAGCAAGACATGTAAAGGAGCTCCTGGTTACACCAAGTCCACCAGTTCCGGGAAAAACTCGACTATCCACCCGCCCGAAAGCACGACGATGGAATAATCGGTATAACCTGGCGCATATGCAATACGAGGGCCCACACAATTTGTCCATATAGAATTTCCTTTGGTTTGCGTTTGTCCATGTATAAGTATGGCACATATGCAATACGAGGGCCCACAAAAGTTTACATGTTTCACCTTTTATCTTAAGAAAATACGTTGAACTTCTTTTATGTAAAAAATTTCCCCTTTTTGACTAATGTCCATTTGTTTTTCCCGTGAACTTATATCACATGAGTTCCATGCGGGAGATTAAGAGGGCAATTAGATACTTTCATCCTCACTTTTGACATAACATAGGTGATTACACTAGGCTAACACATTAAACATAAATACTTGACAAGAGTGTAATTTAGATTATTGGTGTAACAGTAGAGTATGTATAACATTTGCAGCTCAATCTACAAATAATTATTTTATTCTTCTATATGATAATTAAATTTATATACATTAGTTTACTAGCAAAATATATCTTCTTCATCATAAGCTAATTAATTGTTTAAAAATAAAGGTGATGCTTTGGAAATGAAAGGATGTAACATTTGATAACGGATGTCTTTTAAGGATTAGTGAAAATTTGATTTGACAGCTAATGTGACGTGTTTATGAATTTTTGAAATCTTTGGCAATATGGATGTTTTTAGGAGTAATACGATCTCTATAAACACAAGTGGTTACACTAGGTTAAAATTAATCTCATTCTAAAGGTACGTGTGTTCGCGTTTTTTAAAAGTCAATTCATGAGACAAACCGTTAATAACACCTAATGACCATTATAAATCCAAACATGAAGGTTAAAGTTATATAATTAAACCAAACCTTGTTACTTACGGTTTGGTCTTATAAAGATTTGTTGGATCAGTGTTTAAGCTGCTCTTATATTTGAACTTGCTAGTAGACACTTAAGTGTTTAGCAAGCTCTTTGTGAGTGTTAGCACAGCGGAATGTTTAATAAGTTTATAGCTACACTTTGTCAACATGAGTTATTACTCCCCCTGGAATCAAGAACAATAAATGAGAAGTGTTTATTGAGAATCTAAGTATTGAATGAGAATGAAATACTTTGACAGATTCTCAGTAAACACAAAATGGAAATTACAATAATAAGTGTTGAAGGATTTCTTGTATTAAAATCAATGTCTAAAACAGAAGGATGAATCCTTCTATTTATAGACTTTACAAATACATGAACCTTGCCAAAAAGCAAGTTCAGAAACAAGTTGCAACAAGTTGCAGTCTTGGAACTTGTACATAAAGCAAAAAGAAATACTAGAATACTAAACTACTGATATACAAGGGCGGTGGAAAAGATCTTCTATAAGTACTGATGAATGACAAACTACTGATGAGTAGTTTGTCTTCAGCAGTTCTTCAGTTGAAGTGTCTGGTTTGAACTTCAGAACTTCTGATGACTTCTTCTTCAGTACTTCTGATTCTCTTCTTCAGCAGTTTGATTCCTTGTCTTCAGCAGTTCCATACTTAGAGTATTTTGACAGAAAGTGAATTAGACTAAGGTTTGCAAAAGTGGTTTCACCAATCCTTTTTGTCCTAACAATCTCCCCCTGGATTGATGAAGCCAAAACCTTACTAATTCCTTATTGTTCCTTTCTGTCCTTCACAATTTTCCATATTCCTTTGAACATGGAATTCTTGAGTTGGTTGAGTTGAGCATCAGTAAAAGACCCTTGTCTTGGTTCCAAGTGTTGGATTGTAAGCATGTCTTTGGTTGATAGTTTCTTCAGTTCTTTCATCGACCTATATTCCCTGCTTGTTTGATCTCTTCTTGTCAAAAGTACTGAGTTGTTATTAGTAAAGGACCATCTGATGACTGGTACTTTAGACTTGTCAAAGTCTGCAGTGTAGGGAACCATGGTGGTACCCTGGGTTTCTCCTGAGTGTTGAATGTTTTCAACTTCAGTGAGTCTCAGGTGGGATTCACCTCCTTGCTGTTGTTCCATCACATTAGGTATCTGAAATGTAGGCAAATGATGTTCAGTTGTTACCTTAGTATACATTTTGTCTGTGATGGTCCTTTGGATTTGATATGCAAAGGTGGAAGGATCCCTGAATTGTGTGAGCAGAGGCTTCTCTTCTATGTCAAAATCAGAATGTACTACTGTACTACCTTCTAGTAGTACCATTCTGAAATCAGTCTTTACATTTTCCTCTGTCTTCTTTCTTCTTTGGGTAGCTGGTCTTCTTTGAACACCAGAAGTTCTAACTACTGAAGTTGAAGGTTCAGTAGTTTGAAACTTCTCTGGATTAGCAGCCCTTGCAGCCTTGTATTTTCTGTATGTGTCCACCAATCTTTCTTCTTTCCATTTGGACACTGAGGCTTTTGAACCATAACCATTGGCTACCAGTTCTTCTATCATCTGAGCTCTCTTGGCCTTTGTGTCTTTACCTGTTGCCAGTTTATCTGCAACAAGTTGAGCTCTTCTTGTCAGCTCTTCCACAGAGAGTCTCTTTAATGTATGGGCTTTGACTTTGCTGTTCTTCATAATGTAAGACATCAGTTGATGTCTTTTGTCTTGTTCAGCAATCTCATCAAGGCTAGCCTGCCTTTGTAGTTCAGCTTCATAAGCCTGAAGTTTTTCTTCATGGCTCAGGTCTAAGTCATCCCTTTCTTCCAGATTTTTCCAGATCAGATCTTCTCTGGCCTTCTTCTGGGCTGCAACTAAACTCTTCTCTAGTAATTCAGCTGATTGAGAGATTGGAGAAGGGTTTAGCACAGTCATTGTTGTAACTGTTGTAGTAGGCCTGATAGGAGCAGATGTTGGTTGAATGGGAGCAGTTGTTCTGGAAGGATCAGCAGTTTGAGTCTTGGAAGTGTTAACATCTGATGGGTTGACAACTACTGAAGGTTTGTCAACTACTGAAGGATTGTCTTCAGTACTTTCTGATTCTTCATCAGAACTTTGGCCATCAGAGGTTTCTTCATTATGCCCTTGGGTTTCATCAGCCTTTTCAGCATCTTCTATTTCTTGAATAGAGACACCAAACTGTTGTACCAGTTTCTCTTTTCTGGCCTGATCTTGTTGATCTCTAGCTAGGATAGCCACTCTTGCCTTTCTTCTGGCTTCAAGTGTATCCATAGGTACCTTGATTTTCTCCCCCTTTTTGGCTTTATCACCTTTGGAAGTTGAAGCTTGGGAGAAATGACCTTGAAGATGAGCAATCTGTTTGCTGTTGTGATCAATCTTGTTGGACAGATCATTCATCTTCGTCTGTATCACTCCAAATTGATTCTTCATGGACAGCTCCAAGTCAGCTGTGTATGTTTGGATGTGATTTTTGATGAGGGTGTTCATCAAGTGATACAAGGGACCATTTGGGCTGCATAGTTGGTTCAGGTCTATGCTAGGTTGCCCAGGGAATTGGGTAGGCATTTGTAGTGAGGGGTGTGTTTTTGGTTGATCTCCTTGTTGTACAGGAGATGCCACTCTAGGGGAATCATGGATTGAGTGGGCTTTAACCTGAGATGGTGTGACTAGCTTCTTGAGCTTAGAGACACCAGGTGCAGGACCTTCACTTACAGCCGTCAATTCAGTAGTTTTGAGTGTTGAAACATCATCCAAATTAATGGAATCATCTGAATCCCTGATTACATCCTCAATGAGGACTGTATCAGTTACATCATGAGCTGAGCCCAACTCAGTTGTCTCATGTACCTCTTGTTCTTGGTACAGAGGATTTCCTACCTCAGGCATTAAGCCTTCATCAGTAGTTGCCACAGTTGAGGTCTTAGCTGTTTTACTTCTGTCCTCAGGTCCACCACTGGGTGGTAAATGAGTAGTAGCAGCCTCAAAAGTACCAAAGGTTTCTATGTTTTGGCTTAGAGACCCTGGTTCATCCTTATCTCTTTGGTTGGGGCTATGAGTGTCCACAACCATGTCACTGTCTGAGTCTATGTCCCCTATTTGATGTGGTTGATGGGGACTGACATGTGTTGATGGGACTTTCTCTTTTAGCCCGGAGAGAAGTTTGGCAATTTCTATGTTTGGTTCAGAAATTTGGGGTGCTGGTTCAATAGTTTGGGCAGTGGGTTTAGCAGTTTCAAAAGATGAGTCTATTGGAATAGTTTTTCTAAGTCTTTTTCTTTTGAAAAGGATAGTTATTGGTGCTCTTAGTGGGGTTTGAGATGGATGAGACTGAGAGGATGTTTCAGTCACATCTTTTAGAAGTGCAGATTGCACAGTAGTATGTTCAGGCATCTCAACCTCCTGAACAGCTTTTCTTTTAGGTTTGGTGGGTTTTTGTTTTGTTATCTTGGGTTTCTTGGCCTTTGGTGGAGTAGGTTTGGAAGATGAGGGTTCCATGGGGACTGGTGCTTGTTCCCCTTGGTCATCTTCTGGCCAGGCAACCTGTTTGTTGTGCCTTGAGTATGCTTGTGAGGTTAAGGGTTTTAAAATTTCAATTTTACCCACAAGCACCTCATTACCCAGTTCAGATATTATGCACTGCATAATGAACCTTGGATATAACAAAAACTTTTTCTTAGTGTTATTGTGATGTAACACCAACTCATTAAAGAAAAGTTTTGATGCCCTGAAATTTGTTTCATTCACAATGGAATGAAATATTGGTTGAAAGGTTGAGGGCATCTGGTCATAAGACCCAGTTTTAGGACTCAAGCACATGATAATATAATGAAACAAAAGTTTATATTTTGGTTCAAAATACTTTTTAAAGATTGTAGCTTGTGAGAGAGTACCTTGATAACCACACTCAGTCATGGTTAGGTGGATAGCAGAGTTGTCAAACTTCTCAGGGGCATTCACATCATTCAACCCCAGTTTGACTGCAAGTATGGCCGGTGTAATGGCCATTTGTCTTCCTCTGATTGTTGAGTTGAGGGAGATAACTTCATCATCCACCATCACTGTCTCAGCATTAGCCCAGAACTCATTTAGAGTTTCAGGATGAATTGGTGGGTCTATGGTGAGAGCGGTGAAATATTGGGATTTGACGACAAGATCAATGATCTCATCGTATTGGGACCAGCCTTCTTGTTTTTCTAAGTAGGCTCTGAGATTGTGTCCCTGTTTGAGAACTAAAGCCATGTGGTTTGTGTGTGTTGATGAATCGAACAGTGATTTTGTGTTGCAGGTTCAGGGGTTTGAGAGCTTTCTTTAGAGAGAAGGAGGGAATTTTTGTGTTTGAAAGGATAAGTGTTGAAAAAAAGATATTTATCAGAAGTTTTTAACCGCTTGGATCTTCTTTATTAGAAGTTTTTAAACCGCCTAGGTTAAAAATCTCTTTATCAGAAGTTTTAAACCGACTAGGTCAAACTTCTGATGATGGGAAAAGTCAGTTTTGCCCTTTTTGACTAAACTGCTGATGAAGGATTATCTTCATCAGTAGTTCCCATTTCCTCTTCAGTAGTTTTAACAGCTGATGAGAAATGTTTTATAAATACTTTTATTCATAACTTCTGAAGGTTATTTTATCAGAAGTTATTCACTTTTCAGAAATTATCCACATACTGATGTTTTGTTCATCAGTAGTTTCTCTCTTTTCAGAAGTTTTTCAAGTGTTTTGAAAACAGATGTAAGTGAAAAACAAAAAAATGTGTAGAAAAATAAATAGAAACACTTACAAATTTAGCATCCCTAGCATGGATACTAACTTCTGAAATGTTGATGTGTCAAGGGGTTTAGTGAAAATGTCAGCTATTTGATTAGCTGTTGCGACATGTTTCACTTCAATCTTGCCTTTTTCATAGCAATCTCTTATGAAATGATACCTGATCTCAATGTGTTTAGTTTTTGAAAACTGAACAGGATTTTGAATGATGCTAATGGCAGATTTGCTGTCTACAAGCAATGGTGTCTTGGTCTCTTTGATTCCATAATCAAGAAGTTGATATTGGAGCCATTGTATCTGTGATGTACAACTTGCAGCTGCAATGTATTCAGCTTCAGCAGTTGAAGTTGCAACAGATGTTTGCTTCTTTGATTGCCAGGACACTAGACAGTTTCCCAAGAATTGACAACCACCAGATGTTGATTTTCTTGACATTTTACACCCTGCATAGTCACTATCTGAAAAAGCTGATAACTTGGTATTGCTTGAAGCAGGATACCAAATTCCAAGTGTGGGAGTTCCTTTCAGATATCTGAAAATTCTTTTGACTGCAATAAGGTGTGATTCCCTAGGAGCTGATTGATATCTAGCACAGACACATGTTGAAAACATAATATCTGGTCTAGAAGCAGTTAGATATAAAAGGGAACCTATCATACATCTGTACATGGTTTGATCAACCTGTTTTCCTTGATCATCTGGTTCAACTTGTGTGGTTGGTGTCATGGGGGTGGAACATGATTTACAGTCTTGTAAAGAAAATTTGTTTAATAATTCTTTAACATATTTTGATTGATGTATAAAAGTTCCATTTGTTTGTTGTTTAATCTGCAGTCCCAAAAAGTACTGCAGTTCCCCCATTGTACTCATCTCAAATTTTGATTGCATGAGTTTCTTAAATTCATCACACAATTTTGTGTTTGTTGAACCAAAAATGATGTCATCAACATATATTTGAACAAGTAAGATATGATTTCCAACATGTTTTATGAAAAGAGTTTTATCAATGGCACCTCTTGTGAAGTTATTTTTGAGTAAAAAGGTTGAAAGTGTATCATACCAGGCTCTTGGAGCCTGTTTGAGCCCATAAAGAGCTTTGTCTAGTTTGTACACCCACTCAGGATGAGAAGGATCCTCAAACCCAGGTGGCTGACAAACATACACTTCCTCTTTTATCTTTCCATACAAAAATGCACTTTTGACATCCATTTGATAAACTTTTATTTTGTTGGAAATAGCATAGGCCAGAAATAACCTGATTGCCTCAAGCCTTGCAACTGGAGCAAAGGTTTCATCATAGTCAATGCCTTCTTCTTGAGAATAACCTTGTATTACCAGTCTTGCCTTGTTCTTTATTATCATACCAGCTTCATCTTGTTTGTTCCTGAAAACCCATCTTGTCCCAATTGGTTGCTTGTTTGGTGGTAAGGGACAGATTTCCCATACCTGTTGCTTGTTGAATTGAAGCAATTCATCTTGCATAGCCTGTACCCAATTGTTGTCTTTGAGGGCTTCCTGGTACTTCTTTGGTTCCAACTGTGAAATAAATGCTGAGAATAGACAAAAGTTGGAAAGCTGGTTTCTTGTAAGAATACCTGATGCAATATCACCCATGATTTGATCAAGTGGATGATCTTTGTGTTCGATTAGTTGTTGTAAACCACTGACAGGTGTTGGTGGCTCATGTTCTTCAAACAAACTACTGAGGTCTATTATATCTGGTTCAGCAGTTTCAGTGTCTTCAGTAGTTGCAGGTGCTGAAGCAGATGTTTGAGTTTTGCCTTCAGTATTTGTTGAATCAGAAGTTTGTGAAACTTCTGATGGTTTTGAAGTTGACTTAATGACTGTTTGAGGAGTCCATGGTGCTGGATCCTCATCATCAAACCTTTGGTCACCATAATAAGTAGGTTTGGATGAAGTGACAGTCTTTTCAGGTTCAAAATGAAAGTTGTCATGGTCAAAGAGTTCAGCAGGATGTGCTGGAATGAGAGTGTGTTTTGACTCATTGAACTTGACATTCAGTGTTTCTTCTACTATCCTGGTCTTTGAGTTAAAAACCTTGTAGGCTTTTCTAGTTGATGAATAACCAAGAAAGTAACCTGAGTCAACTTTGGCAGCAAACTTTGAAATAGATTCCTTGATGTTCAAGATGAAACATTGACATCCAAAAGCCCTGAAAAAGGAGATAAGGGGCTTCATGCCATGAAGAACTTCATAGGCAGTCTTTGAATGTCTCTTGACAACAAGAACTCTATTTTGAACATAACATGATGTGTTAACTGCTTCTGCCCAGAAGTATAAAGGGAGGCCAGAATCAGCTAACATTGTTCTTGCTCCTTCTATTAAAGTTCTGTTCTTCCTTTCTACCACACCATTTTGTTCAGGAGTTCTGGCAACACTGAATTGTCTAATAATCCCTTTAGACAAACAGAAGTCATTCAGAGTTTTGTTCCTGAACTCTGTCCCATTATCACTTCTAATGGTTTTGACAGGTAGAGAGTATTGCTTCTCTACTTGTAGAATGAAGAACTTGATGATTTCAGCAGCCTCATCCTTGGAGAATAAGAAGAATACCCATGTAAATCTTGAGTAGTCATCAATGATGACTAAGCAGTACTTCTTTTTACCAAGGCTCATGATTTTTACAGGCCCAAATAAGTCCATATGGAGTAGTTGAAGACATGCAGTTGTTTTTGATTCTTCAATAGACTTATAGGAGGACTTATGCTGTTTACCCTTTAAACAGGATACACAGTGTTCTTGACACTGGTATACTTTTAAGGGTAGACCTCTGACCAAGCCCATTTTTGTGACTTTATTTATGGTTTTAAAGTTCACATGGCCAAGTCTCCTGTGCCAGAGATCAGTTTCTGAAGTTGAAGCCCTTGAGAAGAAACAGGCAGTGTTGTTCAGTACTTTGTCTTTTTCAATGTCCACTGCATAGACATTGCCACATCTTTTGGCAATTAACAAAGTATGATCTTCAATGATCTTCTCTATCAACTTCTGGCCTTCTGGTGATATGATCTTGCATGCTGTCTTTGTGAAAAAGGAAGAATATCCTTTATCACACATTTGTGACACACTAAGCAAGTTGCACTCAAGGTTTTCAACCAGATTGACCTTGTCAAACTGTATTTTGCCAGAGGAGACATTGCCATGTTCTAGCACATATCCCTTAGCATTGTTCCCAAAGGACACAGATCCATCTATTTGACTGATAAAATTGTTTATCAGGTATCTGCATCCTGTCATGTGCATTGAGCCTCCACTGTCTACATACCAAATGCTATTCAAGCCTCTGGAAACCCTCTGCACAATATAGCAAATTAGTTAGATTTAGGAACCCAAGCCAGTTTGGCTTTGGGTTTACTCTTGAGAACATTTACAGTTTGTTCTTGACCAAGTTTAGAAATCCATGTCTTTTTGGCAATGGATTTTGCATTAAGCACAATGGTGGTATCCTTTTGAGGACCACCATCAACTTTGGTCATCAGTAGTTGTACCATGTTCATAAGATCTTTAATCTCAGCAGTTTGTGAAACTGCTGATGATTTAGGTCTAACTACTGAAAGAGAATTTTGAGAAAAAGACTTTTGTTGAGATTTTGTCTTTTTCTGAGAAAGGGTTTTTGCTGGTTGTTGTTTCTTGGGAGAAAAGGCTTTTGCATAATCATTTTTGATTTTTTCCCCCACAACCAGTTGTTGATTTTTCTTATTAAACTGAATGCCCTTTCTATATCTGCAAAATTCTGTTTTGTGGTTGAACAGACCACAAATTTCACATTCTTTTGTCTTTTCTTTCAAAGACAAATATCTGACAGTTTTGATTGGTTTTAGGTCATCAATAGTTTTCCGGTTCTCAACTCCAGATGTAGTTGAAACTGCTGATGACTTAAAGTCAGATTTAATCAATACTTCTGAAGAACTTTCTTTGTGTGATTTTAGAAAGTTTTCATGGAAAGATGTGCATTCTTCCTATTCAGAAGTTTCACCTGAAACAATTTTTCTCCCATCTTCAGTAGTTTTGGGAGAGAAATCTGTTGGTGTTTCAGTGTGATTGTACCCTATGCAAAACCTAACATTTGAAGCACTTTGTTTGTTTAGCAATAGTTGTTACCCCTTACAAGATTCCACCCATTTTTCACATGTGACCTTGGTGTCAGCAAGCTCTTGTTTGACATTTCCTAGGTCATTAATCATTATTTTGATTTGTGCTTGGGTTTCAATAGCTGAGTTAGTCAATTTAGAAACTTCTTTTGTTTTTGCAGAAAGTTTTCTTTCTAAATCACATTTTATCTGAGTGAGTTTTCTCTCAGAATCATTAGCTTTTCCTTGTAAGTGCACATTTGTCTCTCTTATGAGAGCAAAAGATTCTTTGCATGAGTTTGAACATAATTTTGTCAAAGATTCTTTTGATACCTGAGACAAGGCAGATTTTGAGGAGCATCCCTCAAATGCCATTAAGGCAAAGTTCTTTCTGCCATTGTCAGGCTCTCCCCAGTTGATGTCAAACATTTTGTTGTCTGCATCAGGATTGCACTCTGTGGTGTCAAAAGGAAGACTGCTCCAGTCAACATACCCTGAGGTAAATAAACTTTGTTGAGAGGGTTGTTGTTGCTGTGGAGGTTGTTGAGCAGCTGGAAAGGGAGGGATTGATTGTTGGCTCTGCATCTGTTGAGCAGGCATCTGTACATATTGTACTTGTGGCACATATTGGTGTTGAGGAGCTTGTGCCTATACAAAATGTGCACTCCCTTGTGTTCCATTATTCCTGTTATAATTGGGGTTAAAATTGTTTCCAGACTGAGATTGGTTAAAGCCAGAGCTTCTACATTCTCTAGCAAAGTGTCCCAACTTCTGACACTTATGACATCTAAGTTTAGATTTGTCAAAACCAATTTTTGTAGAACTGTTAAGTCCTGGAAACTTCCTTCCTGACCTTTTGTAAAATATATTTGTTTTTAAACTTAACATGGCCAGTTGGTGCAAAATATCCATTTCTTCAAGGTCATCACTGCTGAAACTATTTAAGTCATCCATGATAAAACACATGTTATCAGCAGTTTGACCAAAGTCATTATTGTCATAACCTGGGAATGATCTTTCAGATGAGATCCCAACAGTTATGTCAATGTGGTCAAAAGATCCAAAACTATTTGAACAAGTTGGTGAGTCTTGTCCCAATAGTGCTGTACTACCAGGTAGATAGTCATCAGCAGTTTTACCAGAGTTTTGTAACTTTTTCTTTTGATCAATTTCTCTTTTCAAAAGTAAGTAATCTCCCATGAAGTTTTGTAAGAGTGAGGGAGCTAAAATCTGGTGAAGATCTTAAGACTATTGAGTATGTTTCCCATTTATCAGGTAAAGACCTTAAAATTCTATGAAGCATAGATACAGTTGTATAGGTCTAACCATTTAGTTTTAGCTCAGATATTAATAAGGAAAATCTTTCAAATTGCTGAGTTAAAGTTTCTCCATTAATGTGAGCAAAAGTTTCATATTGTTGAGCCAAGATTTCTCTGGTGTTGGCAATCACCTCTTCAGTTCCTCCAAACTGTTCTTTTAGGCAGTCCCAAAGCTCTTTGGCACTATCACAATGTAATAGGCCAGAATAGATTTCATTTGGGAGTGCCATTGCCAACATAGAGAAAGCTTTTGCATCAAGCTCAAGTTTTAGGAAATCATCATCAGTATAGTCTTTTGGTTCTTTTGGAATCTCTTCCTTAGTTTCAAGATTTATGTTTACTGGTTTATGAGGACCATATATCACAGATCTCCAACAACCAGTGTTGGTTTGTGACAAGGTATGTGCCATTCTCTTTTGCCATATGTTATATTCATTTCTTACAAGCATGGCAGGTTTAGTGGCAAAACCAGTATTATGAGGATCCATTTTAAAGAGTATTGATTTGTCAAATATCTCTTAAAGTGATGGATGTTGAAAAAAGTGAGCTTATAATCCTTTATTGAATATCAACAAGAGCCTGTGTCTGATTCTCAATTTGTTAGATTGATATGTGATCAGATAAACCAAAGCTCTGATACCAATTGTTGGATCAGTGTTTAAGCTGCTCTTATATTTGAACTTGCTAGTAGACACTTAAGTGTTTAGCAAGCTCTTTGTGAGTGTTAGCACAGCGGAATGTTTAATAAGTTTATAGCTACACTTTGTCAACAGGAGTTATTACTCCCCCTGGAATCAAGAACAATAAATGAGAAGTGTTTATTGAGAATCTAAGTATTGAATGAGAATGAAATACTTTGACAGATTCTCAGTAAACACGAAATGGAAATAACAATAATAAGTGTTGAAGGATTTCTTGTATTAAAATCAATGTCTAAAACAGAAGGATGAATCCTTCTATTTATAGACTTTACTAATACATGAACCTTGCCAAAAAGCAAGTTCAGAAACAAGTTGCAACAAGTTGCAGTCTTGGAACTTGTACATAAAGCAAAAAGAAATACTATAATACTAAACTACTGATATACAAGGGCGGTGGAAAAGATCTTCTATAAGTACTGATGAATGACAAACTACTGATGAGTAGTTTGTCTTCAGCAGTTCTTCAGTTGAAGTGTCTGGTTTGAACTTCAGAACTTCTGATGACTTCTTCTTCAGTACTTCTGATTCTCTTCTTCAGCAGTTTGATTCCTTGTCTTCAGCAGTTCCATACTTAGAGTATTTTGACAGAAAGTGAATTAGACTAAGGTTTGCAAAAGTGGTTTCACCAATCCTTTTTGTCCTAACAAGATTTTTTATAATAAAATGCATAAAATATGGTCTAAGTACAGAAACGATAATGTTCCATGGTTATTTTTTTGACTTTGTATATTGTATTGTTAACTTAAATATGCGTAGTCTAACTTAAAATACTTAAAAACTCATGTAAAATACAAAAAGTTATGTAGGATAGAAATGAGGTTTAATTCATTTTCCAGCCAATTTCGAGTATAAACCTTAAGCTATACGGAATGAAAAGTTTTAAACCAGATGACCGAACACCTTTTAAAAAACTGATCATGAAATCATACCAATAAACGATTAGAACGGTTCTACGATTTTCAAATCGAACAACGAGCACCCATGTGTGTGTTTGTGTATATATATATATATATATATAAATATATATACATACTAGCAGGAACTCGCGCGTTGCGGCGGGGCGGCACTGTGTTTGGTTGTTGCGTTTGGTCTATCGTCTCATTAGTGTTGTACATTATACAAACTTAAGGTTGGAAGCGACAATTAGTCATAATTATAAGATAAAGCATACAAGAATAAAGGTCCATTCACATAATGACAATTTTTTTCACTCAATTAGTTCAAAGAATCGACTATATCAAATAGTGATTGATGACAAGAAAATTTAAAAAGTAGAAGTAATTTATGGAAAATGAGCAGATGCATACCATCATCCCCAGCCAAGTAGCCAACATATACTCTCATAAGCGAACATCAATAAGAGACAACGCGTAATTCAAGACGCTAAATGGAAGATAAAACGAAGAAGCAAAACAGTATGTGAAAAAGCGGGTAAATAGTCATTAGACATCTAAATAGAGAAATATTTAAAAGCTAAGAAACCATGTAAGAAATATTGTTATGTGTAATAAAAAACGCTAATCTCAATGTCATGTGTTTCTAAATAAAAGTTGTCCACTTCAACAATAAAAGAGACATCCAACACGGGTCAATAGTTAGGAAAGACTAATTGCATAAAAATCTTCGACTAATAAAACTTTAAGCTTTTAATTTTGATTTAAGGTAGTGAACATTCAAAAAGTTCGTTGTAAGGTTATCAGACCGAGACACTGAGTTATCCGGTAAAAAAAGATAATGTAGGTATTAAAGCAATTTTAAATTTTGACAACGATAACCTTTTTTCACACATTGCTCCGGGAAATAGTTCACATTAGAATATTACCTTAAACATCAATATTAGAACTTGATGATAAATTTTCTAGGGTAAAAAAACTGGTTTACATGCAAATAGAAAGATGATGTTATGCAATTTTGCTCTTTAACAAAAATTGGTTTTGTTGGATTAGTATTGCTCTTTGTGTGAACTTGCTAGTGAACACTTAAGTGTTTAGCAAGTTCTTTTATCAGTAATAGCACAACGGAATGATATGAGTTTAAAGCTACACTTATCAACAGGAGTTATTACTCCCCCTGGACGTTTGATAAAACTAAAGACAAGTATTTAATGAGAATCTAAGCAATGAATGAGAATGAACACTTAAACAGATTCTCAGTAAATGAAATGGAAATAACAAAGATAAGCTTTGAAGGATTTCTGTATTAAAAATCAATGTCTAAAACAGAGGAATGAACCCATCTATTTATAGACTTTACAAATACATGAACCTTGCCAAAAAGCAAGTTCAGAGACAAGTTGCAACAAGTTGCAATCTTGGAATTTGTACAAAAAGTTAAAGTAATACTAAACTAATAAACTACTGAAACATAAGGCGGTGGAAAGATTCTTGAACAAGTGCTGATGAATGACAAACTACTGATGAGTAGTTTGTCTTCAGTAGTTCTTCAGAGAACTGTTTGGTTTGGACTTCAGAACTTCTGATGTATTTCTTCTTCAGTACTTGTAGAATCCTTCTTCAGCTGTTTAGTCTTCTTTCTTTAGTAGTTCTATACTTAGAATAATTTGACAGAAGTGTATTAGACTAAGGTTTACAAAAGTGGTTTCACCAATCCTTTTTGTCCTAACAATCTCCCCCTGTATTGATGAAGCCAAAACCTTTCTAATTCCTTATTGTTTTCTTCTGTCATTCACAATCTTCCATATTCCTTTGAACATGGAATTCTTTAACTGGTTCAGCTGTTCATCAGTGAGAGATCCTTTTTGTGGTTCTAGATGCTGGATTGTAAGCAGGTCTTGAGTTGATAGCTTCTTCAGATCATTCATCGACTTATAGGCTCTGCTTGTTTGGTCTCTTATTGTCACTTGTACTGAGTTGTTATCAGTAAAGGACCATCTGATGATAGGTACTTTAGACTTGTCAAAGTCTAAAGTATAGGGAACCATGCTGGTACCCTGGGATGCTCCTGAGTGTTGGATGTCTTCGACTTCAGTGACTCTCAGGTGGGATTCTCTTCCTTGTTCTTGTTGCATCACATTAGGTAGTTGAAAGGTTGGCAAGTGATGCCCAGTAACTACCTTAGTGTGCAGTTTGTCTTTAATGGTCTTTTGAATTTGATAGGCAAAGGTGGAAGGATCCCTGAATTGGGTTAGCAGAGGTTTCTCTTCAATGTCGAAGTCAGAATGGACTACTGTACTTTCTTCCAGTAGTACCATCCTGAAATCAGTCTTCACATTCTCCTCTGTCTTTTTCTTTGTAGCAGGTTTTCTTGAAACACCAGAAGTTCTAACTACTGAAGCTGACACTTCAGCAGTTTCAAACTTCTCTGGATTTGCAGCCCTTGCAGCCTTGTATTTTCTATAAGTGTCCACCATTCTTTCTTCTTTCCATTTGGACACAGAGGCTTTTTAACCATAACCATTTGCTACTAATTCTTCAATCATCTGGGCTCTCTTGGCTTTTGCATCTTTACTTGTTTCAAGTTTGTCTGCAATAAGTTGAGCTCTTCTTGTTAGCTCATCCATGGAGAGTCCCTTTAATGTATAGGCTTTGGTCTTGCTGTTCTTGGTAATGTAAGACATCAGTTGTTGTCTTTTGTCTTCCTCAGCAATTCTTTCCAGGTTAGCCTGCCTTTGAAGTTCTGCTTCATAAGCCTGTAACTTTTCATTGAGGCTTAAGTCATCCCTTGTTTCCAGAGCATTCCAGATCTCATCTTCCTTAGCCTTTCTTTCAGCTGCAATTAAACTCTTCTTAAGTAATTCTTTGGACATTGATAGAGGAGAAGGGTTCAGCACAATCATTGTTGTAGTTATATTAGGCTTTGGAATAGGAGTTGGTTGAGTAGGTTCAGTTGATCTGGAAGGCTGTTCAGTAGTTTCAGTGTTGGAAGTGTTGACTTCTGATGGGTTGACAACTACTGAAGGTTTGTCAACTACTGAAGGATTGTCTTCAGTATTTTCTGAGTCTTCATCAGAACTTTCACCATCAGAAGTTTCTTCATTGTGGCCTTGGGATTCATCAGGATTTTCAGTATCTTCTATTTCTTGAACAGAGACACCAAACTGTTGGGCCAATTTTTCTTTTCTGGCTTGGTCTCTCTGATCTCTTTCTTGGATAGCCACTCTTGCCTTTTTCCTGGCTTCAAGTGACTCCCTAGGTTCCTTAGTTTTCTCCCCCTTTTTGGATTCATCAAGCTTTTTCTTTGAGGATTCAGAGAAATGACCTGTAAGAGTAGCAATCTGTTTGGAGTTGAAGTCAATCTTGTTGGACAGATCGTTCATCTTAGTCTGTATCACTCCAAATTGGTTTTTGATGGACAGCTCCAAGTCAGCTGTGTAGGTTTGGAAGTGATTTTTGATGAGGGTGTTCATCATGTGATATAAGGGACCATCTGGACTGCATAGCTGGTTCATGTCTATGCTGGATGGCCTAGGGAATTGGGTAGGCATTTGTAGTGAGGGGTGTGTTTTTGGTTGATCTTCTTGTTGTACAGAGGATGCCACTATAGGGGAATCAGGGATTAAGTGGACTTTAACCTGATCTAGTGTGACTAGCTTCTTGAGCATAGATACACCAGGTGCAGGACCTTTACTTGTAGCCGTCAATTCAGTAGTTTTGGGTTGTGAAACATCATCCAAGTTAATGGAATCATCTGAATCCCTGATTACATCCTCAATGAGGACTGTATCAGTTACATCATGAGCTGAGCCCAACTCAGTTGTCTCATGTACCTCTTTTTCTTGGTTCAGAGGATTTCCTACCTCAGGCATTAAGCCTTCATCAGTAGTTGCCACAGTTGAGGTCTTAGCTATGTTGCTTCTTTCCTCAGATCCACCACTGGGTGGTAAATGAGTAGTAGCAGCCTCAAAAGTACCGAGAGTTTCTAAGTTTAGGCTTAGAGACCCTGGTTCATCCTCATCTCTTTGGTTAGGGCTTTGAGTGTCTACATCCATGTCAAGTTCTGAGGCTATGTCCCCTGTTTGATGTGGTTGTTGGGGACTGACATGTTCAGATGGGACGTTTTCTTTTAGCCCAGAGAGAAGTTTGGCTATTTCTATATCAGGTTCAGAAATTTGGGGTGCTGGTTCAGTAGTTTGGTCAATGGGTTCAGCAGTTTCAAAAGAGGAGTCAATGGGAATAGTTTTCTTTAGTCTTTTTCTTTTGAAAAGTATGGTAATTGGTGCTCTTGTTGGGGTTTGAGATGGATGAGACTGAGAGGATGTTTCAGTCACATCTTTATCAAGTGCAGATTGCACATTAGTTAGTTCAGGCATCTCAACCTCCTGAACTGCTTTTCTTTTTGGGTTGGTGGGTTTTTGTTTTTGTTGCTTGGGTTTCTTGGCCTTTGGGGGTGTAGGTTTGGAAGATGAGGGTTCCATGGGGACTGTTTCTGGTTCCCCTTGGTCATCTTCTGGCCAGGCAGCCGGTTTGTTGTGCCTTGAGTATGCTTGTGAGGATAAAGGGTTTAAAATTGTTGTTTTACCCACAAGCACCTCTTCTCCAAGTTCTTTTATTATGCAATGCATAATAAATATTGGGTACAACAAAAACTTCTTTTTAGTATTGAGATGATGTAACACCAACTCATTAAAGAAAAGTGATGATGTCTTGAATTTTGTTTCATTCACTATGGAATGAAAAATAGGTTGAAAAGTTGAGGGCATCTGATCATAAGATCCATTTTTTGGACTCAAACACATAATAATATAATGAAAAAGCAGTTTATACTTTGGTTCAAAATATTTCTTAAAGATTGTAGCACGTGAGAGAGTACCTTGGTAACCACACTCTGTCATGGTTAAATGAATCTGAGAGTTTGGAAATTGGTCTGGGGCATTTACATCATCCAAACCCAGCCTAATTGCCAAAATAGCCGGTGTGATTGCCATTCTTCTCCCTTTGATGGTTGAATTGAGGGAGATCACTTTGTTGTTCACCGTCACCGTCTCTGCGTTTGCCCAAAACTCATTTAGAGTTTCAGTATGGATTGGAGGGTCGATGGTGAGGGCGGTGAAATATTGGGATTTGACGACTAAATCAATGATTTCGTCATATTGGGACCAGGCTTCATGTTTTTCGAAGTAGCCTCTTTGATTGTGTCCCTGTTTCAGAGTTAGAGCCATGTGGTTTGTGTGTGTGTGGATCGAACAATGTTTTTGCAGGTTCAGGGTTTGAGAGCTTTTTGAGAGAGAAGGAGGGAATTTTTGCTTTTTGGATGGATAAGTGTTGAAAAAGGTATTTATCAGAAGTTTTTAACCGCCTAGGTCAAACTTCTGATGTGGGAAAAGTCTGATTTACCCTTTTTGACCAAACTGCTGATGAAGAATTGATTTCATCAGTAGTTCCCACTTTCTCTTCAGTAGTTTTGAACAACTGATGAGAATGCTTTTATAAATACTTTATTCATAACTTCTGAAGGTTGTTTTATCAGAAGTTAATCACTTTTCAGAAGATATTCCCATACTGATGTTTTGTTCATCAGTAGTTTCTCTCTTGTTTGTTTTTCAGAAGTTTTCAGACTTAAAAACAAATGTAAGTTAAAAATGAAAATATGTGCAGAAAAAAGAAACACTTACAAATTTAACATCCCAAGCATGGATACTAACTTCTGAAATGTTGTTGTGTCAAGGGGTTTAGTGAATATGTCAGCTATTTGATTAGCTGTTGCTACACGTTTCACTTCAATCTTGCCTTTTTCATAGCAATCTCTTATGAAATGATACTTGATTTCAATATGTTTGGTTTTTGAAAACTGAACAGGATTTTGAATGATGCTAATGGCAGATTTGCTGTCTACAAGCAATGGTGTCTTGGTTTCTTTGATTCCATAATCAAGAAGTTGATACTGGAGCCATTGTATCTGTGATGTACAACTTGCAGCTGCAATGTATTCAGCTTCAGCAGTTGAAGTTGTAACAGATGTTTGTTTCTTTGATTGCTAGGACACTAGACAGTTTCCCAAGAATTGACAACCACCAGATGTTGATTTTCTTGACATTTTACACCCTGCATAGTCACTATCTGAAAAAGCTGATAACTTGTTATTGCTTGAAGTAGGATACCAAATTCCAAGTGTTGGAGTTCCTTTTAGATATCTGAAGATTCTTTTGACTGCAATGAGGTGTGATTCCCTAGGAGCTGATTGATATCTAGTACAGACACATGTTGAAAACATAATATCTGGTCTAGAAGCAGTTAGATATAAAAGGGAACCTATCATACATCTATACATGGTTTGATCAACCTGTTTTCCTTGATCATCTGGTTAACCTTGTGTGTTTGGTGTCATGGGAGTGGAACATGATTTACAGTCTTGTAAAGAAAATTTGTTTAATAATTCTTTAACATATTTTGATTGATGTATAAAAGTTCCATTTGTTTGTTGTTTAATCTGCAGTCCCAGAAAGTACTGCAGTTCTCCCATTGTACTCATCTCAAATTTTGATTGCATGAGTTTCTTAAATTCATCACACAGTTTTGTGTTTGTTGACCCAAATATGAT
This sequence comes from Ambrosia trifida, assembly GCA_028751855.1. Classification (NCBI taxonomy): domain Eukaryota; kingdom Viridiplantae; phylum Streptophyta; class Magnoliopsida; order Asterales; family Asteraceae; genus Ambrosia; species Ambrosia trifida. Next base: position 18,244,665 of record CM054122.1, on the reverse strand, counting down.
ATCATCAACATATATTTGAACAAGTAAGATATGATTTCCAACATGTTTTATGAAAAGAGTTTTATCAATGGAGCCTCTTGTGAAGTTATTTTTGAGTAGAAAGTTAGAAAGTGTTTCATACCAGGCTCTTGGAGCCTGTTTGAGCCCATAAAGAGCTTTGTCTAGTTTGTACACCCACTCAGGATGAGAAGGATCCTCAAACCCAGGTGGCTGACAGATATACACTTCCTCTTTTATTTTTCCATGCAAAAATGCACTCTTAACATCCATTTGGTAAACTTTGATTTTGTTGGAAATGGCATAGGCCAGAAATAACCCGATGGCTTCAAGCCTTGCAACTGGAGCAAAGGTTTCATCATAATCAATTCCTTCTTCTTGAGAGTTACCTTGTACTACCAGTCTTGCCTTGTTCTTTATAATCATACCAGCCTCATCTTGTTTGTTCTTAAAAACCCATATTGTGCCAATTGGTTGCTTGTTTGGTGGTAAGGGACAGATTTCCCAAACCTGTTGTTTTTTGAATTGAAGCAACTCATCTTGCATGGCTTGTACCCAGTTGTTGTCTTTGAGGGCTTCTTGGTACTTTTTAGGTTCCAACTGAGAAATAAATGCTGAGAAGAAGCAAAAGTTGGAAAGCTGGTTTCTGGTAAGAACACCTGATGCAATATCACCCATGATTTGTTCAAGTGGATGATCTTTGTGTTCAATCAGTTGTTGTAAACCACTGACAGGTGTAGGTGGCTCTTGTACTTCATCAAACAAACCACTGAGGTTTATAATGTCTGGTTCAGCAGTTTCAGTATCTTCAGTAGTTTTAGGTGCTGAAGCAGATGTTTGAGTTTGTACATCTGCAGTTCTTGAATCAGAAGTTTGTGAAACTTCTGATGGTTTGGAAGTTGACTTAATGACTGTTTGAGGAGTCCATGGTGCTGGATCCTCATCATCAAACCTTTGATCACCATAATAAGTAGGTTTAGATGAAGTAACAGTCTTTTCAGGTCCAAAATGGAAGCTGTCAAGGTCAAAAAGTTCAGCAGGATGTGCTGGAATAAGAGTGTGTTTTGACTCATTGAACTTGACATTCAGTGTTTCTTCTACTATCCTGGTTCTTGAGTTAAAAACCTTGTAGGCTTTTCTAGTGGAAGAGTAACCAAGAAAGTAACCTGAATCAACTTTGGCAGCAAACTTTGAAATAGAGTCTTTGATGTTTAGAATGAAACATTGACATCCAAAAGCCCTGAAAAAGGAGATAAGGGGCTTTATGCCATGAAGAACTTCATAGGCAGTCTTGGAGTGTCTCTTGTTGACAAGGACTCTATTTTGAACATAGCATGCAGTGTTAACTGCTTCAGCCCAGAAATACAATGGTAGGCCTGAATCAGCTTACATTGTTCTTGCTCCTTCAATTAAGGTTCTGTTCTTCCTTTCTACTACACCATTTTGTTCAGGAGTTCTGGGAACACTGTATTGTCTAATAATCCCTTTAGACAAGCAGAATTCATCCAGAGTTTTGTTCCTGAACTCTGTCCCATTGTCACTTCTAATGGCTTTGACAGATAGAGAATATTGTTCCTCTATTTGTAGAATGAAGAACTTGATGATTTCAGCAGCCTCATCCTTGGAAAATAAGAAGGATACCCATGTAAATCTTGAATAGTCATCAATGATGACTAAGCAGTACTTCTTCTTACCAAGGCTCATGATTTTTACAGGCCCAAATAAGTCCATATGTAGTAGTTGAAGACATGCAGTTGTTTTTGATTCTTCAATAGACTTATAGGAGGACTTATGCTGTTTTCCCTTTAAACAGGATACATAGTGTTCTTGACACTGGTACACTTTTAAAGGTAGACCTCTGACCAAGCCCATTTTTGTGACTTTATTTATGGTTTTAAAGTTCACATGGCCAAGTCTCCTGTGCCAGTGATCAGTCTCTGAAGTTGATGCCTTTGAGAAGAAACAGGCAGTGTTGTTCAGTACTTTGTCCTTTTCAATGTCCACTGCATAGACATTGCCACATCTTTTGGCTATCAACAAAGTGTGATCTACAATGATCTTCTCTATCAACTTCTGGCCTTCTGGTGATATGATCTTGCATGCTGTCTTTGTGAAAAAGGAAGAATATCCTTTATCACACATTTGTGACACACTCAGCAAGTTGTACTCAAGGTTTTCAACCAGATTGACCTTGTCAAACTGTATTTTTTCCAGAGGAGACATTTCCATGTCCTAGCACATATCCCTTAGCATTGTTCCCAAAGGATACAGATCCTTCTCTTTGACTGATAAAATTGTTTATCAGGTATCTGCATCATGTCATGTGCATTGAGCCTCCACTGTCTACATACTAAATGCTATTTAAGCCTTTGGAAACTCACTGCACAAGATAGCAAATTAGTTAGATTTGGGAACCCAAGCCAGTTTGGCTTTGGGTTTGCTATTGAGAACATTTACAGTTTGTTCTTGACCAAGTTGAGGAATCCATGTCTTTTTGGCAATGGATTTTTCATTAAGAGCAATGGTGGTATCCTTTTGAGGACCACCATCAACTTTGGTCATCAGTAGTTGTACCATGTTCATGAGATATTTAATCTCAGCAGTTTTTGAAACTGCTGATGATTTAGGTCTAACTACTGAAAGAGAATTTTGAGAAAAAGATTTTTGTTGAGATTTTGTCTTTTTCTGAGAAAAGGTGTTTACTGGTTGTTGTTTCCTGGGAGAAACAGTTTCTATAAAATCATTTCTGATTTGTTTTCCCTCAACCAGTTGTTTAATTTTCTTGTTGTACTGAATACCTTTTCTGTATCTGCAAAATTCTGTCTTGTGGTTGAACAGACCACAAATTTCACATTCTTTTGTCTTTTCTTTCAAAGACAAGTTTCTGACTGTATTGATTGGTTTTAGGTCATCAGTAGTTTTCAGGTTCTCAACTCCTGATGTAGTTGAAACTACTGATGGCTTAATGTCAATTAATCAGTACTTCTGAAGAACTTTCTTTGAGAGTTTTTAGAAAGTTTTCATGGAAAGATGTGCATTCTTTCTCTTCAGAAGTTTACCTGAAACAATTTTTCTCCCATCTTCAGTTGTTTTGGGGGAAAAAATCTGTTGGTGTTTCAGTGTGATTGTACCCTATGCCAAACCTAACATTTGAAGCACTTTGTTTGTTTAGCAATAGTTGGTACCCTTTACAAGATTCAACCCATTTTTCACATGTGACCTTGGTGTCAGCAAGCTCTTGTCTGACATTTCCTAGGTCATTTATCATGATTTTAATTTGTGCTTGGGTTTCAATAGCAGTGTTAGTTAATTTAGAAACTTCTTTTGTTTTTGCAGAAAGTTTTCTTTCTAAATCACATTTCATCTGAGTGAATTTTCTCTCAGAGTCGTTTGCTTTACCTTGTAAGTGCACATTAGTCTCTCTTATGAGAGCAAAAGATTCTTTGCAAGAATTTGAACAAAGTTTTGTCAAAGATTCTTTAGATACCTGTGACAAGGCAGATTTTGAGGTGCATCCCTCAAATTCCATTAAGGCAAAGTTCTTTCTGCCATTGTCAGGCTCTCCCCAGTTGATGTCAAACATCTTGTTGTCTGCATCAGGGTTACACTCAGTAGTGTCAAAAGGAAGACTGCTCCAGTCAACATACCCTGAAGTAAATAAACTTTGTTGTGAGGGTTGCTGAGTTTGTGGAGGTGGTTGAGCAGCTGGAAAGGGAGGGATTGATTGTTGGCTCTGCATCTGTTGAGCACGCATCTGTACATATTGTACTTGTGGCACATATTGGTGTTGTGGAGCTTGTGCCTGTACAAAATGTGCACTCCCTTGTGTTCCATTATTCCTGTTATAACCGGGGTTAAAATTATTTCCAGACTGAGATTGGTTAAAGCTAGAGCTTCTACACTCTCTAGCAAAGTGTCCCAACTTTTGACACTTGTGACATCTAAGTTTAGATTTGTCAAAACCAATTTTTGTTGAACTGTTGAGTCCTGGAAACTTCCTTCCTGACCTTTTGTAAAATTTATTTGTTTTTAAACTTAACATGGCCAGTTGGTGTAGAATATCCATTTCTTCCAAGTCATCACTGCTAAAATTTTTTACATCATCCATGATAAAACACATGTTATCAGCAGTTTGACTAAAATCATTATTGTCATAACCTGGGAATGATCTTTCAGATGAGATCCCAACAGTTATGTCAATATGGTCAAAAGATCCAAAACTATTTGAACAAGTTGGTGAGTCTTGTCCCAATAGTGCTATACTACCTGGTAGATAGTCATCAGCAGTTTTCCCAGAACTTTGTAACTTTTTCTTTTGATCAATTTCTCTTTTCAAAAGTAAGTAATCTCCCATGAAGTTTTGTAAGAGTGAGGGAGCTAAAGTCTGGTGAAGATCTTAAGACTATAGAGTATGTTTCCTATTTTTCAGGTAAAGACCTTAAAAATCTATGAAGCATAGATATAGTTGTGTAGGTCTGACCATTTAATTTTAGCTCAGATATTAATGAGGAGAATCTTTCAAATTTTTGAGTTAAAGTTTCCCCATTAATGTGAGCAAAAGTTTCATATTGTTTCCCCATTAATCTTTCAAACTGTTCTTTGAGGCAGTCCCAAAGCTCTTTGGCACTATCACAATGTAGTAGGCCAGAGTAGATTTCATTTGGGAGTGCCATTGCCAATATAGAGAAAGCTTTAGCATCAAGCTCAAGTTTTAGGAAATCATCATATGTATAGTCTTTTGTGTCTTTTGGAATTTCTTCTTTAGTTTCAAGATTGATATTTACTGGTTTATGAGGACCATATATCACAGATTTCCAGCAACCTGTGTTGGTCTGTGATAAGGTATGTGCCATTCTCCTTTGCTAGATATTATATTCATTTCTTACTAGCATAGCAGGTTTATTGGCAGAACCAGTATTATGAGGATCCATTTTAAAGAGTATTGATTTGTCAAATATCTCTTAAAGTGATGGATGTTGATAAAAGTGAACTTTTAATCCTTTATTGAATATCAATAAGAGCCTGTGTCTGATTCTCAATGTGTTAGATTGATATGTGATCAGATAAACCAGTGCTCTGATACCAATTGTTGGATCAGTATTGCTCTTTGTGTGAACTTGCTAGTGAACACTTAAGTGTTTAGCAAGTTCTTTTATCAGTAATAGCACAGCGGAATGATATGAGTTTAAAGCTACACTTATCAACAGGAGTTATTACTCCCCCTGGACGTTTGATAAAACTAAAGACAAGTATTTAATGAGAATCTAAGCAATAAATGAGAATGAACACTTAAACAGATTCTCAGTAAATGAAATGGAAATAACATAGATAAGCTTTGAAGGATTTCTGTATTAAAAATCAATGTCTAAAACAGAGGGATGAACCCATCTATTTATAGACTTTACAAATACATGAACCTTGCCAAAAAGCAAGTTCAGAGACAAGTTGCAAGAAGTTGCAATCTTGGAATTTGTACAAAAAGTTAAAGTAATACTAAACTAATAAAATACTGAAACATAAGGCGGTGGAAAGATTCTTGAACAAGTGCTGATGAATGACAAACTACTGATGAGTAGTTTGTCTTCAGTAGTCCTTCAGAGAACTGTCTGGTTTTGACTTCAGAACTTCTGATGTATTTCTTCTTCAGTACTTGTAGAATCCTTCTTCAGCTGTTTAGTCTTCTTTCTTCAGTAGTTCTATACTTAGAATAATTTGACAGAAGTGAATTAGACTAAGGTTTGCAAAAGTGGTTTCACCAATCCTTTTTGTCCTAACAGGTTTACATATCTCCTTTACAAGATTGCAACTTATGAGAGTAAACATGACATTTATCATCAAAGAAACGCACTGCATCCAACAATTTTGAACCTATAAATGAACCATGGTTCAGTTCCTGTAATCATTGCATGGGTGGCCCAATTATTTTTGTGGCATCATCATCTCATAAATCCAATTTATTTTTTATGGCATTCAATGTAATTTATAAAGTAACACCTTTAGGTTTGTAATGGAACACTAATATTTATAAAATGAATAGGCAAAATCAAGAATTCAGGAAAATATGTATCTAATCACCAAGAAATGAACTAAATCTGAAAAAACTAAATATACTATCAATCATTACAAACTTACAGTATTACTCCACTTAAGTACCAACTTTATCTCCAAAAATCTTTGATAAAAGATGTGTTTCAGCACGTGCAACATTAGGAATGATGGAATTGTAGCTTGAACCTTTACCTGATCCTGAATCCATCAATGAAATTGTAAAGAACTTCAATATCATTTTTAAAGATGATAGAAAGAACATCCTACTACCGTATGGCACCAGAAGACAGCGAGTGTGGAAAACAAAAGACAGTGATGATGTGCTTCACATCAATCCGCAGTATAAACACCAACCAAAGACATGTTAATAGAAATTTTAACCCTTGAAGCCCGTTACCTAGATCTTTAGCAATAAAGCTCAAGACGCGGTTGACGAAGGCGATGATGGTGATCAGATCAGTAACTGACATCTTAAAACAATCCAAGAGATGCGTGGTTAACAATTAAAAGTCATTTTAAGAAACATCGGTTTCTCAATGACCTGAGCCATACCGGTGTTTCAGTAATAACAGTACCCAGATTCAAGTGAAGAACAATAGCAACTACACATCCAAACTTTGGGCTTTTTACAAAGCTTTTAAGTGTTCTAGATCTCGAAGAGTTACCGAAGCCAAACTTTTCTAGCCAAGGTTCTTGCAAAATGAAGGCATAGCATGAAAGATTGCATTTTTTTTGTTATAAAAATGCTTCTCATAATTACCAACTTACTATATCCTCCTGTTAAAATTTTAAGGCAATAGCAATGCAAAATTATTGAATTCTTCTACATTAATCTACATGTAAACGATCAGAATAGACTAAGACACTAACCATGGATTATCTTTTAGGATATAAATTAATAAAATACCTTATCATCACTATTCTTATCCAATGCATTATTTAGAAACTCAAAATCTTCTCATGATATTGTTGGCATTCTCCTGAATAGAAGGTGCTTTTTAGTTTTCCAAAATAAGTACTATAAAACAAGGGTTCAACAGTAAATTACAAAGGCCGTTATCAAACAACCTGATACATTGTTCCTTATCAAGACTGCATTTACCCTGTTGATTTGGAGAGATTTTCACAACATACATAACTCATACTTACAGTTTCATCATAACTCATACCCGAACGTCCCTATTCAAGTTCTAAATTAATGATTAAACAAACAAACAAACAATCAATTCCAAATTAAAACAACCCAAGCCTTAAGAGGCACCGTAGACCGCATTGCATACCATATCCCTACCGTTCCGTTGCTCTCGACCATAATGCTCCAACCTCAATAATCTGAACAGAACTTTATTTTAAAAAAACAAAAAATTTCAATTTGGGGTTTTCAAATTAAAGACAGCCCATATAGAAAGCAATAATTGTAATCAATAAGACTATGCCATTGCGAAGGCTTAAAAGTAAGTTTGACTTGTAAATGGAAGGACAAAATAAATGATACATTTAAACCGATTAGGGTTGAATGGATATCAAAACAGTCCCTGCAGTGATGGACGGTTGATGGAAAGGAGGTGAAGCATCATTTCTGCAAGAGAGGCAATGTAAAGAAGGTGAACCTCCTGCAATTAAGAAATTCAATTAGCGACTTTAAATATTACCCATAAGATAGTATTGATATCAAAAACAAAATTAAAGAAAAGAGATTATAAATGAAATTTGACTTGTATTAAATTTGTCTTTTTAGTTGAATGAAATTACAAATTTGCCCATGTAAATGAATATGAAATGACTATTTTACCCAACCAGAATACATTATATAGTATATATATATATATATATATATTGACATGGAGGTGCTTAAAGGGTAATAATCTTTTTATACTACTGTTCCATATCACTACTTTTTTTTGTGTGATTTTAGTGTCATCAAACTATTTTGGTTAATTTTATTTACATAAAGTATCACTGGGGAAATTACAATATACATTGGTTCAAGTAAGGAGGTGTGAAGTGCACGCTTGACCATACTATTGTAATTTTAGGAACTAAAGCAATGGGTTTCAAAGAGGCAACACCCTTGGCAATTCTTCTAAGGGGTTGCGCCTCCTTGGGTGGGTGAAGAGGTATGTACCTGCGCATGGTCAAATCCAAGTCAAAAGCACTTAATTTTACTGACCATTTTGCCATCCTTCCTGATATTTCTGGTTTTCTAAGTACATTTTTAATAGGGTAATTAGTTTGAACATGTATCCCATGTGTTTCAAAATAATTCCTTAACTTGGTAGATGACATGATTAAAGCTAAAATAAGTTTTTCAAGATGTGAGTACCTGGTTTCAACATCCAATATGGTTTTACTTACATAATATACATGATGCTGTTGTCCTTCAAAGTCTTTCACCAAGACTGCACTTATTGCATTTACAGAAACTGTAAGATATAACGAGAGAGGCTCACCATCCTCAGGTTTCATCTGGAGTGGAGCTGCTACAAGATATTCCTTCAATTTCTGCAATGCTCCCTCATGCTTTTGTCCCCAATCAAATTTCTTGTTCTTTTTCAGGATGTCATAGAACTCCTTTCATTTTTCCGAGGACTTCGAAGTGAATCTATTTAGAGCTGCTATACTGTCAGTCAATCTTTGCATATCCTTGATATTTGTTGGAGATTTGAGATCAAGGATGGCTTTAATTTGTTCTGGACTGGCTTCTATGCCTCTCTTGGTTACTAAGTATCCAAGAAATTTGCTAGCACCAACTCCAAAGTTGCATTTGGCCGGATTCAACTTCATATTGTAAGCATCCAGGATGTCAAAGGCTTCTTTGAGATCCTGAAGATGGTCTTCAGCTTTTTTGGATTTGACTACCATATCATCGATGTAGACCTCCATTGTGTCCCCAATCTTTTCTTTGAACATCATGTTTACCAATCTTTGGTATGTTGCACCTGCATTTTTAAGTCCAAAAGGCATGGCAATATAACAATAAATACCTGATGGTGTCATGAATGCAGTATCCTCCTAGTCATCTGGTTCCATCTGGATTTGTTGAAATCCTGAGGATGCATCCATGAAAGTCAACATTTCGTGGCCTGCTGTAGCATCCACCATCGAGTCAATATTGTCATACCCTCAAATTTCCACTGCGGAGTTTTACCGCGAGGCGCATGACAAACCTGTATCCAAGTCAACGGTCATAATAAACAACACTTATATGAAGTACGTAAACTCAAAAACATAGATTTCATAAGCGGAAGCATTTAAAGAATTTAATCAGCTACAAAACAGTGTTCCAAAGTATTCAAGACACTTATTTCAAAATGTGCAACTAAGCCTAGAAGCCAATGCAAACCCGTGCGCCTAATCCAACCGATGCTACCTTAGCGACTTGAGAAAACATGCCAAAAGAGACGTCAATATATATAATGCTGGTGAGTTCACAGGTTTGTTCAATATGTTACTAAAATGTTACCAAATGTTACCACAGTGTTACCATGTCCATACTATATCAATGTTACCAAGTACGCTAGCTAGGCGTATGTTTTGTTACTACTACAATTGGAAAACCATTACTAGACACGTTTAGCAATGTTTAGCAATGTTCAGCCCCAAATGTTCAGCATGTTACCAATGTTACCAGTTCGAGACAATATGCACCTGCCCGGCCCTCCAAGCCGTCGAGTGGGGCAGGTCACGCCCAATAGATCTATCCATATTTCCCCTGTTGTGCATCCCCGCACATTCATGGTTTTCCCCGGGACTTTCAAAGATCGTATAGCAATGCAAAGTTAAAACCATAGTATGACATATGGTACCAAAATAAGTTTAGCGCATGTTTTCTCCCCCAAAAGTTAAAGCAGTAAAAGTGGGGCCGTGAACTCACCTTAGGTTGTGTTCCTCAGTAATATAAGAAAGCCAAGCCCTTGATAATCCCATTACCGGAGATCTATCAAAATGTTCACATAAGTGTTCCGACTAATAACCATAAGGTTATCTAGTCCCTGATTATCCAGATCATGACCAAGTATGTTTTAAAACGTGTTTTGAATGTTCAACTGACACACTAGACCGACCCGACATCCCGTTGGTGACTCATTACCCTAACTAATCAAGTATACATAGATTACACACAAGGTTCAAGCATAAAACACTTAGTTTGCATCAAAAATCTCATTTTTGATTGTATAGGGTCGAACCAGGGTTTTCTGTTCCACCTTCGCCCCTTTTTCTTCCACGTTCGACCCTTTTTGAGTTACCTTCAACCCATTAGACAGATTCGACCACAGTTGTCTAGGTTCGACCATGGGATTCCACCTTCGACCCCACGACTGGTCGAAGGTGCCTAGGTTCGACCCTGGCAGAATGTTTTTCCCCAAAACGCTTCAAAAACATCCGAAAACATCCCGAAACATCATTAATCACAGCAGTTAAGTATGAATAACATATCCCCACAAAACCCCACCAACTTTGCCCCAAAACCTGTTCGTTTTAGCCCTTTCCCAAAATGGCAAAAATTATGGAAGTGTCACATCATGCATGTAATCTTTACCCAATTTGGAAACTTTCTGAAATCAATCCATAATCATCTTAAAATGATCGGTTTATCGTGTATATGAAAACCCCCAATAGTTCTATTGATAATACTAGCATGCAACAAGCCCTAGATTTATTAAAATCCCCAAATTAGACATGATATCATCATCCATCTAATTGTAACTTTAAACAATCCTAAACTAACATCAATAGCAGCCCTAGATCATGTTTCTAGCATTAGTACAGCAACAAATCATTAAACAACACATAATATCACATAACACGTAATTAACATATGTTTATTGATATGAAAACCTATGTTTAATGATAAGGTTTAGGTTTAGAAAGATGTTTAAAAGGTTTTTAATCATAAAAACATCCTTAGAACAGATCTGGACATTAAGGATTAGATGAAAACGAATCAAAATGCTTTAAAAAGGGTTTAGGATTAAGAACACACCTTGGATTCTTGATTAGATGTTGTTTGTAGGTTAGATTATGAAAAACAAGAGCAAAAACTCCTTCCTCAGTGATTAAAATCGTTTGAGAGTGTTTAGAAACGGCTAGGGTTTGTGAAATGGTGAAAAATGACAATGTGTGGTATTTATATAAATTCCACATTCGCCCCTTGCATGGGGTCGAAGGTGCCACCTTCGCCTCTTATCCAAGGGTCGAACCAAGGAACATTTCCAGGTTCGCCCCCACGCCATGGGTCGAACCAGGACTTGTGTTTCCCAATTTTTCCAGTTTTGTCGTTTTAACGTATTTAAACACATTCTAACGTATGATCATGCAATTCTAACACATGTTAAGCGCATATAGGCACGCATAATCATGTTCACACCTTGTAGCACATATTATCATGTTATGTTACACATGTGTTAATAATCTACCTGTCTTACTTGATTCAGTTCATGTAATTTCACCAACAACGGGACCCAGTACTAGTGTATTCCCAAATGACTCCCAATGATCCTCCAGATCATTGAACCCTGGACAATCCTATCATAACCCAACTCAACTAACCTAGTTAAGTCCGTTTATAAATGTTTCTCGCTAAGGTAGACTTATGTTTTACCAAAATGTTTAAGCCGAACATGCCGGGTGTCACAGATATGTGGAAGAGGAAATGGATCTTTTGGACAAGCTTTGTTGAGGTCTGTGTACTCTACACATACTCTCCATTTTCCATTTTTCTTTTGTACTACAACCACATTGGCCAGCCATCTTGGGAATTTGACTTTCCTTATCATCTTGGACTTGAGTAATCTGTCGACTTCTTATTGTATGATAATATTCCTCCCAGGTGCAAATTTCCTTCGTTTTTGTTGTATAAGCTTGAAACTTTTATCAATTCCAAGTTTGTGAGTAATGACATCCTTGGAGATGCCTGTCATATCCTCATGTTTCCATGCGAATGTCGACATCCTGCACTTTTAAAACGAAATTAGAGATTGTTCAATATCATTATGAATGTTCTTACCGATTTGCACAGTGATATCCTTATTATTCTAATCGAGGCAGACTGCCTTGACATCCTGGTCAGGATATGCTTTGTCATCCTTGAGGATATCACGTGCATCCTGCTTTAATTGCTATGCTTGTTTTCACTGGGATGAAGCTTTCATCGATGTTGTGTAGCAATCCTTTGCTTCCTGCTGGTCACTGTTTACTTTAACGACTCCCCATGGAGTTGGTAGCTTTACACATTGGTGATATGTTGAAGGCACTGATTTCGTGTCGTGTATCCAAGGCCTACCTAGGACGACATTGTAACAGGATAAAGAGTCTATTACACAAAACCTTTGAATAGAGTTTAGCCCTTTAACATATACAGGAAGTTTGATATCACTAACTGTACTTTTGGTTTCCCCACTGAAACCAACTAAGACAAATGACCTAGAAACTATCTTAGTTTCTGGGATGTTCATCCTTTTGAGAGTCTCCAGTTGTATTATGTTAACTAAGCTTCCTCCATCAACCAATATCCTGCGAACAAAATGGTTAGCAATGTATAATGTAATCACCAAACCATCATGGCGAGGATCTAATATATTTTCTCGATCATCTTCTCCGAAGCTGATCACTCTTGCATTTGTCAGCATGGTGGTCTTTGTAGGTCTTTCTCCTTTTTCGGACTTAGTTTCCCTTGCATGCCTTTTTGCTGCTGAGTAGGATGTACCACATATATCCGAACCACCTGAAATAAAATTGATAATACCAGCATCCTTAGACGGGAATGCTGCTCTTTTGGGAATGCCAGTGCTATCCTGAACCTTAGGCTTCTTTTTACCTACGAGATCCTTAAGATTGCCCTTGCTTAGAAGATATGCTACTTCCTTTCTCGAGGCAATGCAATCCTCAGTTATGTGGCCAAAATCTTCATGGAAAGCACACCATTTGGACTTGTCTTTCCATCCTGATTTGTTGTCTTTCCTTGGCCATCTTGCTTTTTCTTCAAGATCCTTCATATCATACATGAGACCTGTTACATCCACAGAAAAACAATAATCTGAAAGTTTAGGACAATCCTCATCGTCATCCTCAATCACATTAACCTTTTTGTTATCAACTTTAGCATATGGTTTATGCTTATAAGGTTCGTATTTGGGAGTGGATTTTCTATTAGGATTGTTATATCTTGAGGATGCTTCTATCCTCTCCTGTATCTTCTTGTCATCCTCAAGACAGATGAATCTTAAAGCTCTGTTTCGAACTTCATCAAGATTTGTAGAAGGATTCATAACCAATTCTTGATAGAAAGGTGAATCCTTTTGTAATCCCATATTGAAGGCTTGCACTGCTGTTGTGACATCTAAGTTTGGGATGTCAAGTGCTTCCTTCCCAAACCTTGTAATAAACTCCCTTAATGACCCCCCCCTGTGGCTGTGTTACCCTGTATAAATCACTTGTCAAACGTTCAAATGTTCGACTGCATGAAAATTGATTATTTAACATATTAATTAAATGAGCAAAGGAAGTAATAGAGTAGGGTGGAACACTTAGCAGCCATTTTAAGGCTGGACCAGTGAGGGTGGAACCAAATCCTTTGCATAAGCATGCTTATTTAAAGTGGGCTAGAATAGGATTTATTTCCATCCTTTCCCTGTATTGTACTACATGCTCTTCAGGATCTGTAGATCCATCATAAAGCTTCATACTTGGGGTCTGGAATCTCTTCGGGATCTCTGCATCACATATTAGAGGTGCAAAACAAGACACCCTGTGACATGCTGAGGATACTTCAGGGTTGGGTTGTACTGTCCCTGGTACACTAGATACCATATCCTTAATCTTTTGAAGCTCTCTTGCCAATTGTGGTCTTATACCTGTATCCTGCAAAGAACCAATATCGTTAGTAGCAAAAGTACTAGAACTTAAAGTGTTACCATTGTTATATCCTCGAGATGGTTCAGTGGTATATCCTCGAGATGGTTCAGTGACATATCCTGGATCCCTGGTTGTAGCTGTTGGTGGTGAAATCCTCAGGATGGATTTACCTCAAATATTTTATGTGACTTCCTCAGGATAATGAAGGACTGAAGCAGACTTTAGGATGTAACAACATTCTGACCTATGTGCATACTGAGGATAGACTAACAAATTATCTTGTTATAATATTATTGCAGGTATAATCAATGAATGAGTAAGACTTGTAACTCCTCTTCAACGGCTATAAAGTCTTACCAAGTCAAAGAAAGTAAAGATTCAGAAGCTGTACGCATATAAGCTTAAAGGATGAGTCAAAATGTAACCGACAAGTGATGAATACTAGGTGTAAAAGGTGGAAACTGTTACACCAACGAATATTTAAGTTGAAACAGCCCCAACAGTCACCTGAATCATTCAAGAAACTTAACTAAGCTAGCGAATTACATGGGATCCTCCATTTACTTTCGTGTAACTATATATAGGGGCATGATGAACGAAAATAGGACACTTACACATCACCTAACACCTGATACTATCTAGCAAACACTTGATACTCTCTCTACCCGCACACACAACATTTAGCACTCTACCTCACTTTTACTAATTTGGAAAATAAAATTATTTCTATTAAGTAATTTTTGACCAAAACAATTTGGCGCCCACTGTGGGGCAAGTGGTGCTATTTTTAACAAAAGCTTTGTTAAAATTATTTCTCAATCAATTTATTTCGAAAATCTTGACAACTATGGCCTCAAACCCAAAACCCGTGTCTTCTTCCACAACATCCACAACCTCTGCCAGAAACGTGACTTTACCACCTCCTCTTACCTTTTCTAAGAGTTCTGGACAAGTTACCAGAAGTGTTGCTCCTAATACTGCTAGATCTGGGATGGCAACATCTGGAACCACTTCTCCAGTTTTCGTGTCAAATGATGAGCTCCTTTCCATGTTTGCAATGGTAAAGGATCAAATAAAGCAATAGCAGGATACCAACTAGATGCTGATGAGAGAGATACAATCCCTCAAAACATCCTCAAAGAGACCGGCTGAAGACATGGGGACACCATTACAGCCTAGAGTGTTGGATTTTAATTCTGGCATCCCTGGGGGCATTCATCAAGGAGATTTCATCCTCACGAGCACTGGATTCTCTACACCAGAAACTATTTCAGCACCTAGGATGGCAACAACTAGAGATGCAGGATATACTTCCGAGCTATCTAGAGGATATGTTGTAGAGACATCTCGAGGATATGCCACTGAACCATCCCGAGGATACAACAATGGTAACAATTTAAGTTCAAGTACTTATGCTACTAACGATATTGGTTCTTTGCAGGATACAGGTATAAGTCCACAATTAGCGAGAGAGCTTCAAAAGATCAAGGATATGGTGTCTAGTGTACCAGGGATAATACAACCCATCCCTGAGGTATCCTCAGCATGTCACAGGGTGTCTCATTTTGCACCTCCAATATGTGATGTTGAGATTCCAAAGAGATTCCAGACTCTAAGCATGAAGCTTTATGATGCATCTACTGATCCTGAGGAGCATGTAGCATAGTACAGAGAGAGGATGGAAATAAACCCCATTCCAGCAAACCTGAAGGAAGCATGCTTATGCAAAGGATTTGGTTCTACCCTCACTGGTCCAGCCTTAAAATGGCTACTAAGTGTTCCTCCCTATTCAATTACTTCTTTTGCTCATTTGGTTAAGATGTTTAACAATCAGTTTTCTTGTAGTCGGACGTTTGAACGTTTGACAAGTGGTTTGTACAAGGTGACACAACCACAGGGAGAATCATTAAGGGATTATATCAAGAGGTTTGGAAAGGAAGCACTTGATATCCCAAACCTAGATGTCACAACGACAGTGCAAGCCTTCAAGATGGGACTACAGAAGGATTCACCTTTCTATAAAGAATTGGTGATGAACCCTTGTAGGAATCTTGATGAAGTTCGAAATAGAGCTTTAAGATTCATCCGTCTTGAAGATGAAAAGAAGATACATGAGAGGATAGAAGCATCCTCAATATACAACAATCCTAATAAAAAATCCACTCCCACATATGAACCTTACAAGCATAAACCATATGCTAGACCTGATAATAAAAAGGTCAATGTGGTTGAGGATGACGATGAAGAGGATTGTCCTAAACTATCAGGTTATTGTTTTTCTATGGATGTAACAAGTTTAATGTATGCTATGAAGGATCTTGGAGACAAAGCAAGATGGCCGAGGAGAGATAGCAAGTCGGGATGGAAAGATAAATCCAAATGGTGTGCGTTCCATGAAGATTTTGGCCACATCACTGAGGATTGCATTGCCTTGAGAAAGGAGATGGCATATCTTCTGAGCAAGGGCCATCTTAAGGATTTGCTAGGCAGAAAGAAGACAAAGATTCAGGATAGCACTAGAATCCCAAAAAGGGCAGCATCTCCACCTAAAGATGCTGGCATCATTAATTCCATTTTAGGAGGTTCAGATATTTTTGGGACGTCCTACTCAGCAGCCAAAAGACATGCAAGGGAAATGGAATCAGAAAAAGGAGAAAGACCCACAAAGACTACCATACTGATGGATGCAAAAGTGATTAGTTTCGAAGAAGAAGATCGAGAAAACGTTCTAGATCCTCACCATGATGGTTTGGTGATTACTTTATATATTGCTAACCATTTTGTTCGCAGGATATTAATAGATGGAGGGAGTTCAGTCAACATAATACAAATGGAAGCTCTCAAAAGGATAAACATCCCTGAGATCGAGATAGTGGCTAGATCATCTGTCTTGGTTGGCTTCAGTGGAGAGACCAAGAGCACAGTTGGTGATATTAAACTGCCTGTATATGTTGACGGGGTAAACTCTATCCAAAGATTATGTGTGATAGATTCTTTATCCAGTTACAATGTTATCCTAGGGAGACCTTGGATACATGACATGAAAGCAGTTCCTTCGACATATCACCAATGTGTAAAACTACTAACTTCATGGGGAGTTATTAAAGTCAACAGTGATCAACAGGAGGCCAAGGATTGCTACACAACATCAATGAAGGCTTCATTACGAAAAGCATAGCAATTACAGCAGGATGCACAGTGTCATCCTCAGGATGTTAAAGCACATCCTGACCAGGATGTAAAGGCAATATGCCTTGATGAAAATAACAAGGATATCACTGTGCAGATTGGTAAGAACATCCCTAATGATATTGAACAATCTTTAATCTCAATTTTGAAATACAGGATGTCGACATTTGCTTGGAAACATGAAGACATGACTGGCATCTCCAAGGATGTCATCACTCGTAAGCTTGGAATCGACAAGAGCTTTAAGCCCATCCAACAAAAGCGAAGAAAATTTGCACCTGAAAGAAATGCCATCATACAAGAAGAATTGGATAGATTGTTAAAATGCAAGATAATAAGAGAGGTCAAGTTCCCAAGGTGGCTAGCCAATGTAGTCGTAGTACAAAAGAAGAATGGAAAATGGAGAGTATGTGTAGATTACACAGATCTCAATAAGGCTTGTCCTAAGGATCCATTTCCACTTCCACACATCGACTCAATGGTGGATGCCACAGCTGGCCATGAAATGTTAACTTTCATGGACGCATCCTCAGGATTTCAACAAATCCAAATGAAACCGGACGACCAAGAGGATACTGCATTCATGACCCCATCAGGTATTTATTGTTATATTGCTATGCCTTTTGGACTAAAGAATGCAGGTGCAACATACCAAAGGTTGGTCAACATGATGTTCAAAGAAAAGACTGGGGACACAATGGAAGTCTACATCGATGATATGGTAGTGAAATTCAAGAAAGCTGAAGACCATGTTCAGGATCTCAAAGAAGCCTTTGACATCCTGGACGCTTATAATATGAAGTTGAATCCTGTCAAATGCCATTTTGGAGTTGGTGCTGGCAAATTTCTTGGGCACTTAGTAACCAAGAGAGGCATTGAAGCCAGTCCAGAACAAATTAGAGCCATCCTTGATTTAAAATCTCCAGCCAACGTCAAGGATGTACAAAGGTTAACTGGCAGGATAACAAATCTAAACAGATTCATCTCAAAGTCCTCAGAAAAATGCAAGGAGTTCTATGACATCCTGAAGAAGAATAATAAATTCGACTGGGGACAAAAGGATGAAGAGGTGTTGAAGAAGCTGAAGGAATATCTTGCAGCAGCTCCACTCCTTATGAAACCTGAGGACGGTGAACCTCTCAAGCTATACCTTGCAGTTTCTAGAAATGCAATAAGTGCAGTCTTGGTAAAAGACTTTGAAGGACAACAACATCATGTCTGTTATGTAAGTAAAACCTTATTGGATGCTGAAATCAGGTACTCACATCTTGAAAAACTTTTTCTAGCTTTGATTATGGCACCTACCAAGTTAAGGCATTTTTTTGAAACACATAGGATACATGTTCAAACTAATTACCCTCTAAAAAATGTGCTTAGAAAACCAGAAATGTCAGGAAGAATGGCAAAATGGTCAGTGAAATTAAGTGCTCTTGACTTGGTATATGAGCCTAGAAATTCAATTAAATCACAGGCTCTAGCAGATTTTGTGGCTGATTTCAGTATTGACATCCTAAGTGAAGTTGAAAAAGAAGTACAACAACTAAATGAAAACTTGGGAAAATGGATTTTATATACTGATGGTGCTTCAAACATGAGGGGCACTGGATTAGGATTACTACTAAAATCGCCACAAGGGGACATAATACACCATGCGATTAGATATGCATTTCAAACAACCAATAATGAAGCTGAATATGAAGCTCTCATTGCTGGTTAACAACTTGCTAAGGTTATACATGTTTCAAATTTAGGAGTATTTGTTGATTCTTTGTTAATCACTAACCATTTTAATAGATCTTATGCAGTCAAAGGTAAAAAATTAGCTGAATATCTTGAAATGGTCAAGAAATTAGCATCTGTTTTGCAGAATTTACATTAACACAGATAACTAGGGAAGAAAATGCTGAGGCTGACGCCTTGGAAAACTTAGGATCTTCTCTGAATTTACCAGAAGGATCCAAAATCCCTATCATCCACATCTTGAAGCTGGCAACTATAGATGTGCATCCTAAGGATAACGCCGCACATCCTGACACCTTGGCAAACTTAGAATCTTCTCTGAATTAAGGTTTGAAGGCAGTTAGGGTTCAAACACAAAATCAGTGATTAAGGACTATTCAGTTGATGATAACCTGCAAATGATATGGCAAATTGATCAGTGAATCAATACGAACACAATGATATGATTTTTATTACACGGACAACAAGATCACTTAATCTCAGAATTTTGAAATTTTTTGAAAGTGGGGGTCGAATGTGCAGATATGATATATATAGGCTCCACATTCGACCGTTTGACTAGGGCGAATGTGAAACTTTTTCCACCTTCGACCCTACTAAAAGGTTCGAATGTAGAAAAAGGGTTCGAATGTGAAAATGTCACATGAACATTCACATTCGACCATTTAAAAGGTACGAATGAGCAGAAAAAATTCCACCTTCGACCCAACAAAGGGGCGAATGAAAATTGGAATTTTTGAAAATTTTACCAAATCTATCGAGTCCTGTTCAAAATATTTTTCAACTTTTAAGCATCTTACATTCATTATTTCACATTTAAAGATGACAAAACTCAAATGGTTCATCAAGTTTTAGAAAATCATCATCAACCACCACCAGCTATCAAAAATAAGATAGAAATTTAAAATCTATTTGAATTTTCTAAACTTTTTACCTAAAATCTTTTTGAGTTTTGTATTTTTGACAAGAAATGGAAAATGCACAAATGTAAAGAGAAAACAGTAAATGTTTTGTGATTTCCGGTAAAGGGATCATATCAGTTATTGAGAAATCTGATCACACCGTTGATCTTTTGATTTATTATCATTAAAGACAATGTGTGATCTGGCAACTGTTGATATTGTGATCCACATAAACTCACATGCAGACTGTTGTGCAGTGCTTTATACTGATACTATTATTTATAGTATAAACTCAATTGTCTGTGGTTCCCACACACACGACATACTCCCGTATCAAGAAGTAAATGCACAAGACTCATTGTAATGCGTGATTATGCTTTTGTCATCTGTAATTTACAAGGTATGAGGCACAGAGGTATACAGGTCAGCAAATCAATGCAACAAAGTAAGATGTGCACTCTACCAGGTTGAGGGCTAATATCAATCATGATTTGCATCAGTGATTGGATACGATGTAATAGATAATCTTTGATTATCGTCATACATGGAACGTTCCTCAATTCGGTAACTTTAGGATTTGGCTTTAAAGCTCTTTTATAAAGACACCCTGTCTGATCTAGGTCCGTAATGACTTACAGCAGAAGATCAGAGAGGCTATCCCCAGACAACTAATAACATAACGACCCGAAACCTCCGAGTTTTGTACAAATACCCTATCAAACAAAATTACGGTACTAAGACCATATGCCCATGAGGAGTTCATCCACACAACAATTCGTTTGATATGTATGTATCAGGCACGCAGTAATAGGTCTATGAAGCCTATCAACAAATCACACAGACTCAAACACACACCTTATATTGCATTACATTTCTTTAGAATGTGTCAGATCCGCACTGATGTACTATCATTTCCCCTTTTTCTCCAGGAAATCATTTTTGGTTTTTCTAATTTTTATGGGTTTTTGAATTTTTCAATGTTTTTGGGTTTTCTGTATTTTTCTGAAAAGCAATAAAAACTGTACTAAAAAGTGTTAAACTGAGGTGGTGATCAATCCTTTTTCTCTTTAATACCATTAGCTTTTAAAAGATATTCAAATCTTGATTTATCAAAAGCTTTGGTAAAAAGATCTGCACGTTTATAGTCAGTGTGGATTTTGACCATATCGATCAACTCTTTTGCATAACAATCACGGATAAAATGGTATTTAATCCGGATATGTTTAGCTTTCGAGTGATTTACTAAGTCTTTTGTTAATGCAATTGCGGCTTCATTATCACAGTAAATAGGGGTTTTAAGAAACTGCAAACCGCAGTCCACCATCTGTTGTTGTATCCAAAGAACCTGTGAGCAGCAGCTTGATGCTGAGACATATTCTGCTTCACATGTGGATAAGGCAACTGCGGTCTGTTTCTTGCATTGCCAGGTCACGAGCCTGCTCCCCATAAACTGGCATCCAGCCGTTGTGGATTTGTTGTCTTTGTCACAGCCACCCCAATCTGCATCACTAAAAGCGATAAGGTCAAAATTATCATCATTAGGGTACCATAGTCCTCTCGACGGACTACCCTTCAGATATCTAATGATACGTTTGACAGCTGCAAGATGACTCTGTTTTGGCTTCGACTGATAACGTGCACAGAGACATGTGGCAAACATTATATCTGGTCTGGAGGCGGTGAGGTACATCAGAGATCCGACGATTGCTCTGTATGTAAAAGGATCAGTTAGCTCCCCCTTAGCGTCAACACAAATCCCGTGATTAGGTTGTATCGGGGTATCCATCGTCTTTGTTACATCCATATGGAATCGGCTCAAGACTTCAGAAACATATTTCGTCTGGTGAATAAAGATCCCCGTTGGTCTTTGGTCCACCTGCAAGCCTAGGAAAAACTGCATCTCTCCCATCGCACTCATTTTGAACTTTTCCTGCATAACACGTTCAAATTCTCTGCACAGAAGTTCGTTAGTAGAACCAAAAATAATGTCATCAACATAAATCTGCACTAGAAGCAAGTCATCCCCTATTCGTTTTGTGAACAGTGTGCAATCTACCAAACCTCGTTTAAATCCTTTGGACAGAAGATACGTGCTCAGCTCCTTATACCATTCCCTCAGAGCCTGGTGCAACCCGTAAAGAGCTTTGTTTAGAACGTAGACCTTATCTGTAACACCCCAACCGATGGCGAAAACATCGAGGTGTCACGT
The DNA here is from genome assembly GCA_028751855.1 of Ambrosia trifida. Classification (NCBI taxonomy): domain Eukaryota; kingdom Viridiplantae; phylum Streptophyta; class Magnoliopsida; order Asterales; family Asteraceae; genus Ambrosia; species Ambrosia trifida. The sequence continues at coordinate 18,222,726 of CM054122.1, read as the reverse complement.
AGTGATGATTGTTCAATAGCTCATGATACTAAATGGAAGTTGAATATTACTAAACAATTTACAATTTGTCCTATAATTTAATAAATACATCAACTTGATTTACATAACTAGATCCAAAGCTCCTATGTGATCCAAGACTCGTACAACTTCCAAAAGCACGTAAAAACCTGAAACATGTTTAGTTGGAAAGATGGGGGGGGGGGTCAACTATAAATAGTTGGTGAGAATACATAGGTTTTGCATATAGTTGAAAACAATATGTTGTATAGCAATCATAGTTGAAGTATAATGATGAGTAATGATAGAATATGAGTCGGACATGTAACAATGCGTCTTTTGTACAATCAAACCTTGTGTCGACTGAGACCTAACTCGCAACTTAGTAAAAGTGTAACTGTTATCGATCATCTCTGAATTTATGCGGGGGATGGGTTTGTCAGACCTATAGCGCTATAATCTAAACAGGCGGCTTGATCAATGATAATGATTATAGTGTGTCTTTTTGTTACAGTCAAAGGATAGAATGAGTAAATGATAGTGTTATTGAATCACAAGTTTCAACAATGTAAGAATGAGTAAATGATAGTGTATAAAATGTTTAAACATGTTTCACCCCAAAATGTAAAACAGAAAAAAGGGGCTATGTAAACTCACCTAAAAGCTTCACACTTTCAAAATCAATAATCATCCTCTCATATTAGACAAAGATGCACTCTATAGTTGAGGCAAATAAAATAAATAAACAACATGATCTTTACAATCATCTACATTGGAGTTCAAGTTAATTGGTTGAGTTTCTATTGTGTGATTATAAAACGTAAGACACGCTTTTATTAAAATAAATAAATTCTACTCCGTTTAGTTTTGCTTAAATCCCATGAAATTTCTATGCTAACTAATATTATTTTAAGTGTTGGATCACCAATTAACAAGCGCTGAGATAAAAATTTGCAGATAATTTGCCAAAATCGTTGCATTAACATAGAAATTTAAATATGTATATATTAATCATTTGACCTCCTATTAAAATAATTTCATAAACAAGTTAATAATGGGAAAATTCAATGGGAAAAATATTGTCGACTGAGTGGCTAGGATTAATATATATACTATTGATTTTCAAGGGATAGCTAAAGAAAAGTATAGTGGCGACCATCTTGCCAAGAAGATCACATGGACCCTCCAAAAACTCATCCATCCCTTTCTATGTTCATCTCTTACCTTCATTGTATTGTTATGAAAACTCCATTAACAAATTTGAAGCTTATATAAAAATTCTTATAATCATTCTTTTAACGTATGGACCTTCTGACGTAATCATTCTTAAACTATGTGTATGATTCGTTCATAAAAAAAACTCGTTTATCATAATGACATCTATTCACTCGCGTGGTAGTCGTATTTGTTCAAATGTTGCTCCTTAAACTCAACCAAAATATGATGCTCCAACATCTTACATAGGAAACAAAACTAAACGGTAAGTTAAGGGTTCAAACTACTTACTATTCGTTACACGCAAGGCCCCTAATCAATCACCCAGCAAAACATGACACTAGCTCGATAAAATCAACCATCTCATTATGAACCACAAATAAACCAGGGCCAAACTTGTTTAGAGAGACATGCACAAACAAGAGATGGCGAACGGTTATCCGAGTGAGGGGGTGTTGTGCGAGGTGTAGGTAGAACTGGGTGGTCGTTCGGGTCGGTGAGGATGATGGTGGCAGGGTGATCGAAGTTCCTATATTCTGGCGTGAAGTCCCTCCAATTCGGGTTTGAGGTTCAATTATACGAATGGCAAAGAGTGCATGTCGTTTGAATATATATATTTAGTTCCAGCGAGAAAGGCGGATCCTTATTTCAATTCAATTACCTTGAACCATGGGTCAAAAACATGTGAGAGTTTATGGAAATGATTGGCGAATGATTAAATCAAGTTTAATGGCTTGACTAGGAGCAGAATTGGAAGCTCCAAGATTTGTGGATCATAATACGGGTTACGTAGTGTAGGCTAAAGACTTAAAGGTCAAAGGCGCGTTGACTTGGTTCAAAAAGTTACCGGAAACAGAATTATTAGAAAAATGTATTTTCCTAGATAATTTTATAATAGTTTTTGTTAACGGTTTTATAGAACTTAAGGCTTTAAGTTGAATTCTCTCATTTAGTTTAGGCAATATCTATAAAATGAAGGGAATATATAAATACGAAAATTTTCTGTTTTTCAAGGAAATTCAAAACTTTGTGATAAATACACAAGTGGAATAATTGGGTAAAAGGATATTTAAAATAATTAAACTACATTTATAAAAAATAATTAATTGGAAAAATATAAAAAAAAATCAAAAATTTTATAGTGATTACATTATCCCGGTGAATAGGATCCTCAATGCCTGGTGGTTGACCTACGTAAACTTCCTCCTTGACCACACCGTAAAGAAACGCGCTTTGGACGTCCATTTGATACACCTTGAATTTCTTATATGATGCAAATGCCAGAAACATTCGGATAGCTTCTAAGCGTGCAACCGGTGCATAAATCTCGTTGTAATCAATTCCCTCAACTTGATGAAAGCCTTGTACGACCAAACGAGCTTTGTTCCTGAAAATCACTCCTCTGTCATCTTTCTTACACTTGAACACCTATTTCGTTCCTATCTTTTTCCGTCCTGGGGGTAAATCTGTCAGTGTCCACACTCCTGGTTTCTGAAACTGTAATAACTCCTCCTGCATAGCCTCTACCCAGGCGTCATCCAAAAGAGCATCCTTGTATGTCCGCGGCTCAACCTGCGAAACATAACAAGCAAAAGACCAGTCATTTTGAAAACCTGATTTTTGAATTTTGGCATATAAAGCAAGAGCGCCTAGGTTTTCTGGTGAGTTTGCATTCCTTAGTTGACCTCTCGTCATCACGCTGCTACCAGGATCACCAATAACCTGCTCGATCGGGTGAATCCGATGTATCCGAGATTCCGAATAATCAGGTGCTTGCACTCCCGTCTGAGTAGTTAAGTTCTCTGTGGAATCCAGATCATTACCCACGTGCGATGATGAAGCACCATGTGGATTTGGGTTCACTGGAGGTGTCTCTGTAGCAATATCTGGAACAGCTTCACTTGTAACATCATCGTCATCTTCAGATTCCGATGAATTAAGAGTTGTGGAAGCTTCCTGAAATACCTCTTCTTCAGCTACATGAGCATTGGTATCATTAGAAGTCGTTTGGGGGTTCACAGTGATCGGACGCACCAACGGTTATGTCATTGCTTTTTCGACCTCGTAATATAATCGTAATACAGCTTCTTCAACCAAGCTATCTAGATTGAATGATTCAAAGAAGTCCTTGTAATCAAACATCCAGTCTGGACCGCTACCCTGTACATTCTGAGTATATCTTTGAACTTTGACATTAGCCCGCTCCTCGACCTTATGAGTTCGTGTGTTGAAAACCCGTTTGAGCGGGGTTGCATATCCAACAAAGAATCCTTCTTCAGCCTTCGGTGCGAACTTCTCAGATGGATTAAGCATTGTACATGAGGCTCCAAACGGTTCTAGATACTCTAAGTTCGGCTTTCATCGATTCAACAGCTCATAAGAAGTTTTGCCAAACTTCTTCACCGTTAAAACACGATTAAGAGTATAACAAGCTGCGTAAATTGCTTCGTTCCAGAACATTACGGGAAGATTTGAGTCCGCGAGCATTGTTCTTGCCGTTTCAATTAGAGTCCTGTTTTTGCGTTCTGCGACACCGTTCTGTTGTGGGGTATACGAAGCACTGTATTCATGATGAATGCCTTTGTTTTCACAAAGAGCGTCCATCTGTGTATTCTTAAACTCCGTCCCATTATCACTCCTAATTCTCTTGATCTTGAGACCATAAACATTTTCCAATCGAGTGAACAGAACTTTCAGATTATCAAATGTGTCGCTCTTATGGTGCAAGCACATAACCTATGAAAATCTGGAATAGTCATTGGTAACCACAAGACAGTACAATTCACCAGCGTGACTTTTACGTTTGACCGGTCCGAACAGATCCATGTTCAAACGCTCAAGTGGCAGTTCAACGGAATTGACTTTCTTTGGCTTATTGGATTGTTTGTGCTGCTTACCCTTCTTGCAACTGACACACTTGTCATTTAAATGAAAATGTTTAACATTCACGCCTGTGACAAGTTCATTCTTCACCAATTGATTCATCTTTCGAAGGTGAATGTGTCCCATCCTCCTATGCCACATGATTGATTCTTTTTCAGTAGCCTTGGAGAGAAAACACGTGACTTGGCCTTGTGTAGTCATTGCTTTTGACATATCGAGAATGTACAAGTTGTTCACTCTCGGCGCCTTTAACATCACCCACTCTTTTGGTAAAACGAATCCCAGCTTGAGTATATAGCAGGATTTGTCATCAAAGTAAACTGAAAACTGCTTATCACAAATCTGACTGACACTGAGCAGATTATAATCGATTTGCTTCACGTAAGAAATCTTCTCAAAACTCACTATTCCATTACTGACACTACCTTCCATGGTAATGTATCCACCCTTGTTACCAGCAAACGCTACATAACCTCCATTGATATTTTTGATATCGAACAGTAGCGATAGATCCCTTGTCATGTGACCAGAAGCTCCACTGTCAACAATCCAAGGACTGCTTACAGGGCCAGCTGAAGCTCCCTGCACATATCAAGTAAAAGATTAAATTTTTCGGGGGACCCAAGCCTGCTTGGTCTTGGGTCTTTGAACTTTGTGTTTCAAAGATTCTTTCTTACAATTAGATTGATTTGAATTGATCTTTTATAGATCAATTAAATGTTTTTTAGTTTCAGCTTTGACATTCTCATTTTCTTTTGAAGATGAAGCACCTTGTGAACCCTTTGGTGACCAAAGCTGTTCCGAACGTTTCAAGATCCGGATTTGAGATTTTGGGGTCTCAACCGGTTTCTTTACTTCGTCTTTGAATGAAACTTTCTTGGTTACCTTTTCTGATTTAACAGAGACAGGTCCAACTGTTGGTTTGACAGCAGGTTTAACAGGAACCTTTTTCTTGTCAACAGTTATGTTCACCATTGGTTTCTTAAGGGATTTTTCAGTTGCTATCCGGTTACGATGATCATATGTCATCGAACGATTATCCCTTCTTTGATAAAAATTGTTTTGATTGTAAAAATGTGGTTGTTGAGGGATAACACGTTGTTGTGGATAACATTGATTATCTACTGGACGTTGATAATTTTGCTTCACTTCCACCTCGTGCCTTTTGTGCCTAACATACGGGCAGTGAGCAAGTAAATGCCCTCTCTCCCCGCATTTATAACACGCACGGTATTCTTCAAAGTTATTCTTGGCGTTCGACTTAGAGTATGTGGTTATAGGATATTGGTCCTCCACACATTTCCTTCTAAGACTCTCAGGAGCTGGATCCAAAGAGTAAGTCGGCTCAAGAAAACTGTTAGCCTTATTCTTTGGCTTGATGAATTCTGTGACATGCACTTTCGGTTCTTTAGGAACATCCAAATAAATTCTTTCTAAAACCTCTGGAGGTACATCATTTGTTCGCTCATGCTTTGGGAACCAAATGGTACTCTCCTGCCAAATCTTTTCAATCTTTGAATAATTGGCGAATTTAATAGGATATTCCTCGTCAGAGATTATCTTATCGGATCCAATCATCCGATAGAAAATCTTGACGGGTTTGTCACAAGATTCATTTTTCTTTTCAACAGGCTTAACTGATTGATTCTTTCTATGAGCGTTAGCCATGGGATGCACAATCTGAGATAGTGAAACAGGTTCGTTTGTGATTATGTGATTTTCATCAAGAATATCGCACACCTTGTCAGATACCTTCTCAGATTGATCATCCTCAGAATCGGAATCATCAATTACAGTAGCTACTTCTTCATTGTTTAGTCCCAAAACTGGTCGAACATCAGAATTTGGGTCTCCCACACTAGAAGTGTTCGACTCATTATCCGATGTCGATTCAGACTTGACTGAGCTCTCCGGTGTTATTGAATGTAGAGTATGATTTTCAAATAACACTGGAGATGGGACGGCCTTGTAGTTTGCACTACTAGACTGTGAAGGCTCCTCTATTATATGATCAACAACATAAGCAATATGCTTATAACTCTCAAGTTTCTTATTCACTTTTTCTGCAAAGCACTTGATGGTAGCCATTTCAAGTTTTGTATTTTCTAAATCCTTAATATAGTTATTTATGGCTAGTTGTTTCAATGATAAAGTCTTTTTCAATTCTGAAACATCTTTCTTATAACCATCAAGCACTCTGTTAAACTCTCGTGCTTCTTTTTGATATGATTGACAATTGATTTTAGCACTCTCAAGCTGAACCTTGAGTTGCTTATTCTCCCCTGTCAATTTATCACAAGCATCACAATGTTTATCACAAATTGAGTTTGAAGTAGATTCAGTACTTACCTGTTTTATAGGTTTTGTCATCGCCATCGGTGCAAAGTGTGCTTCCTTCCCAGCGAAAAACATTGAATAATCAATCCTGGTACAAGCATCATCCACCATGCATGATTTGCGGGTCATCAAAAAGTCAGCTTCAGCAAGCAATTGGTCAATATCATCATCCAGTGAGTTAACACTAGATTCAGAATTAGACTCACTCTCCACATCAGAATAAGCTGAATCATCCAGATTTCTTCTCTCCACAATCATCACTTTCTTCACTCAACTCTTCGATTTTCACTTCAGACATCTTCTCAGTCACTATCTCTTCTTAAACACATACCGGCTCATTCAGATCCATCTTTTGTGCAACACATGCCACATTACCAATGGTAATCTCCTTAACACCCAACTGCATACCCGTCCAATCAAAACCCTCGTCTTTCTAAATCACCAATGCTTGGTTTTGATTATCTGATTGGGTTTGTGTGTTTGGTGTAGAAATAGGAATGATTGTTCGGTTTGGATTTTGTGGTGTTTGGTTTTGGTTCTGGTTTTGTGTTGTGGTTTGTCTAGCAGTGTTATTTTGTGAAGTATTTTGATGGTTCTGGTAGGTATTTTGTGGTTGAAAGCTTGAAATATTAGGGCTTTGGTAAGATACCTGGTTTTGGTTTTGACGATTTTGATAGTTGGTGTTGAAAGGATTTCTATTTCCCTGCTGTGCTGGCTTTGTGCATTCCCTCTTAAAGTGACCTTTCCCACCACAATTGAAACATGTCACTTTGGCTTTGTTGAAGCCATATGTGGTGTTTGGGGAAGTAGAAAGATCAGTTCTTCCGATCTTCTCAATGAATTCGGTAGCTCTCCTCATAACGCTCGCAAATGCCCACTGGATATCAATGAGCTCCATCTCTTCTTTATCAATCTGTGCGTAGTCTTCACTGGTCAAGTTGTTGTTACCGATTTGACTCGCAACCAGCCCGTTATAAGAAGCTACCATAGCTGACACCAATGCTACATGTTGCTGTGCAATCTCAACAGTAACATTGTTCAAGTTTGAGGTTTCCAGCACGGTTGAACTCTGAGTAGGTTGGGTTTGATTCATCTGGGTTTGATTCACTTGAGGAATATAGGATTGTTGTTGAGGTTGGTTTAGATTAGTAGAATAATAAGCTGCTTGTTGCATTGGTGAGAATGGTGGTATGAAAGTTGTAGTAGGATATGATGGTGGAGTATAAGATGAAGTTTGTGCAAGGTAATTGATAGGTGTTTTGGATGGTTCAACCTGGCTAGAAACGCACGCAATGTGTGGTGCAACATTTGAACTAGAACTTGAACCAGTAAGAGATGAAGATGCATTACCATGATATAAATCCGGGTTCTGAGGAATTTGAGCTCTTTTTGCCTTCCTCTTTTCTTCCATCTCTTTATTCTCAAGTTTCTGAATAAATTCGTTGATGCTCTAGTATTGGTACACATCCTTTTCCTTCAGTACCTCTATGTGCTGATTCCAGTACGGTGGCAACGCATTAGCAAACTTGTCCACCAGCTCCGACATTGGTATATTTATCTCATAGCTTGAAAGCTCGGTCAGTAAATGACAATACCTCGGAATCAACTCCTTCAGCGTCTCATTCCCCATGTAGCTGAAGTTCTCAAACTCTTTCCTTAGTTCCTCCATCCTCAACTTCCTCGTCTTCTCATTCCCATCATGACAATTTCTTAACATGTCCCACAACTGTTTAGATGTAGTGCAAGACCCAAACTGATGTAAGAGATCAGTATTAATGGCCTGGGACAGTTGAGAAAACACCTTCTTCTCAATAGCAAATTTCTTTTTCTCATCCTCAGCAAGATTTTCCAACGGAATTGGCTCACCCGTGTTCTCCAAGATCGGAGCAACATAGCCCTTATCAATCATTTGCCAAGCTTTCGTTCCTTTTAATCCCATTCCCTCAAGGTGTATCTTGAATTTGGTCTTCCATGTGTTGTAGTCTACCATTTCCATCAACTTTGGTGGACGGCTTCCACTACCCGATGATAAGTCTTGAATATGAGTCGAGATCGCGTTGGTAGTGTGAGAGTGAACCGCCGCTGCTGCTACTCCCCAATAATCAGCCATCGGTTGTGGTTGTGGTTGTGCAACTTGTTGGGGGCAAAGAGCTAGTCATCGCCATGTAGTTAATCGGTTGGGATGGTTGACTAGACTTTTGAGCAGATACCGACCAAGGATCCTTGGTTGTCTGCTGTTGTGGTGTTGTAATAGGTCGTGGTGTTGTAGGAAAATTCCACATATCGATCTAAAAATGATTAAACACGAAACGATTAGAAAAGTTTTATTACAGATTCTACTTTCGATCCTTTGTAGTAATCGCGTGGTCGAATGTGAAAATCAAACCACTTTCGACCGTTTGAATAAGCTTGAATGTAGAAAATAACAAACTCAAGTTCACTTTCGACCGTTTACACCCACGTTCGACCAATCGATTGGTCGAATGTACCCAATAAGGTCGAATGAACAATAACAGACTAAAAACTTCTAGGTTCGACCAAATAACACTCCACTTTCGACCAAATAATCCCTGGTTCGACCAAATACTCACACTTTCGACCAAATCTCCCTAGGTTCGACCCTTCATGTTTGAAAAACGGTTATTCTTTGAAAATCAGTTATTTTGATCAAAAGTTTTCAAATGTTGATGAAATTTGATGATTTTAAGCAGGTTTTGCTTTGGATTAGATTTGGAACAAGTTTAACAAAGAGAATTATGAGTTTTATCCATGAAAACAAGTTCGAATCAATCAATTTAACACCAAGTTCAGTTTATCAATGAAAAACAGAGAGTTTTGATCAAAATTGGTTCCAAATCAGCTGTAATATTATCAATTTGTGGTTGTTTGATCCAAATGGCTTTGATACCACTTTGTATGCGCGTAGGATCGTCTAAACAACAAAGATAATGATCAAACAAGTTCAATTCAGGTGCGGAATCCCTGAATTGATCACAAAATGACAATAAAACTAGCAAAACACAGAAATCATCATAAACATCTTTAATTCATTCACTTTCATAAACGATTACACTTGAAATTGCAGTTTATAATGATTAAAAGACTTTTACAGACTCAATAATAAACCTAGGGAGAACACACACAGGGAGGGAAAACAAAATGTCAAAAGTTACAATTCAAAAAATCAACTTGACCTTATATAAGCCTGCATATTTGCCCATTTGTGTTGGTCGAATGTGCAGGTTCGACCATTTGTTATGGTCGAACCAAGACATACATTAATCTAAGTTCTACCTTCGACCTCCCTGTGTACCTTCGACCCTGCAATTCCACCTTCGACCGTTCATATTTCTACCTTCGACCGTTCATATTTCTACCTTCGACCATTTGACTGTTGACAAAACATTTGTTATCCGCAATCCAATAGCATTAGTCGCATAATATGCATCTACAACTCCAAGATTGAGAAAATTTGGCAGGAGAGTACCATTTGGTTCCCAAAGCATGAACGGACAAATGATGTACCTCTAGAGGTTTTAGAGAGAATTTACTTGGATATTCCGAAAGAGCTAAAGGTTCATGTCACAGAATTTATCAAGCCAAAGAATAAGGCTAACAGTTTTCTTGAGCCGACTTACTCCAAGGACCCAGCTCCTGAGAGTCTTAGAAGGAAGTGTGTGGATGATCAATATCCTATCACTACATATGCTAAGTCGAACGCCAAGAACAACTTTGAGGAATACCGTGCGTGTTATAAATGCGGGGAGAGAGGGCATTTGCTTGCTCACTACCCGTATGTTAGGCACAAAAGGCACGAGGTGGAAGTGAAGCAAAATCATCATCGTCCAGTCAATAATCAATGTTATTCACAACAATGTGTTGTCCCTCAACAAGCACATTTTTACAATCAAAATTATTTTTATCAAAGAAGGGATAATCGTTCGATGACATATGACCGTCGTAACCAGATAGCCATTGAAAAACCCTTTAAGAAACAGGTGGTGAACACAACTATTGACAAGAAAAAGGTTCCTGTAAAAACCTGCGGTCAAACCAACAGTTGGACCTGTCTCTGTTAAATCAAAGAAGGTAACCAAGAAAGTTTCCTTTAAAGACGAAGTAAAGAAACCGGTTGAGACCCTAAAATCTCAAATCCGGATCTTGAAACGTTCGGAACAGTATTGGTCACCAAAGGGTTCTCAAGGTGCTTCATCTTCACAAGTGATTGAGAATGTGAAAACTGAAACTGAAAAAGATTTAATTGATCAGAAAAAGATCAATTCAAATCAATCTATTTGTGAGAAAGAATCTTTGAAACTCAAAGTTCAAAGACCTAAGACCAAGCAGGCTTGGGTCCCCCAAAAAAGCTAATCTTTTACTTGATATGTGCATGGAGCTTCAGCTGGCCCTGTGAGCAGTCTTTGGATTGTTGACAGTGGAGCTTCTGGTCACATGACAGGGGATTTATCGCTACTGTTTGATATCAGAAATATTAATGGAGGTTACGTAGCGTTTGCTGGGAATAAAGGTGGATACATTACTATGGAGGGTAGTGTAAGTAATGGGATAGTGAGTTTTGAGAAGATTTCATACGTGAAGTAAATCGATTATAATCTGCTCAGTGTCAGTCAGATTTGTGATAAACAATTTTCGGTATTCTTTGATGACAAATCTTGCTATATACTTAAGCCGGGATTCGTTTTACCAAAAGAGTGGGTTATGCTAAAAGCACCGAGAGTGAACAATTTGTACATTCTCGACATGTCAAAAGCTATGACTACACAAGGCCAAGTCACGTGTTTCCTCTCCAAGGCTACTGAAAAAGAATCAATCATGTGGCATAGGAGGATGGGACACATTCACCTTCGAAAGATGAATCATTTGGTGAAGAATGAACTTGTCACAGGCGTGAATGTTAAACATTTTCATTTAAATGACAAGTGTGTGAGTTGCAAGAAAGGAAAGCAACATAAGCAATCCCATAAGCCAAAGAAAGTCAATTCCGTTGAACTACCACTTGAGCGTTTGTACATGGATCTGTTCGGACCTGTCAAGCGTAAAAGTCATGCTGGTGAATTGTACTGTCTTGTGGTTACAGATGACTATTCCATATTTTCATGGGTTATATGCTTGCATCATAAGAGCGACACGTTTGATAATTTGAAAGTTCTGTTCACTCGATTGGAAAATGTCTATGGTCTCAAGATCAAGAGAATTAGGAGTGATAATGGGACGAAGTTTAAGAATGCACAGATGGAAGCTCTTTGTGAAAACAAAGGAATTCATCATGTATACAGTGGTCCGTATACCCCTCAACAGAACGGTGTCGCAGAACGCAAAAACAGGACTCTAATTGAAACGGCAAGGACAATGCTTGCGGATTCCAATCTTCGAGTAATGTTCTGGAACGAATCAATTTACGCAGCTTGTTATACTCTCAATCGTGTTTTTAACGATGAAGAAGTTTGGCAAAACTTCTTATGAGCTGTTGAATCGACGAAAGCCGAATTTAGAGTATCTAGAACCGTTTGGAGCTCCGTGTACAATGCTTAATCCATCTGAGAAGTTCACACCAAAGGCTGAAGAAGGATTCTTTGTTGGATATGCAACCCCGCTCAAATGAGTATTCAACAAAAGAACTCGTCAGGTCGAGGAGTGGGCTAATGTTGAAGTTCAAAGATATACTCAGAATGTACAGGGTAGCGGTCCAGACTGGATGTTTGATTACAAGGATTTCTTTGAATCATTCAATCTAGATAGCTTGGTTGAAGAGGCTGTATTACGATTATATCATGAGTTTGAAAATGCAGTGACATCACCGTTAGTGCGTCCGATCACCGTAAACCCCCAAACAGCTTCTAATGATACCAATGCTCCTGTAGTTCAAGAAGAGGTATTTCAGGAAGCTTCCACAACTCTTAATTCATCGGAATCTGAAGATGACGATGATGTTACAAGTGAAGCTGTTCCAGATATTGCTACAGAGACACCTCCAGTGAACCCAAATCATAATGGTGCTTCATCATCAAACTTGTGTAATGATCTGGATTCGACAGAGAATTTAACTACTCAGACGGGAGTGCAAGTACCTGATTATCCGGAATCTCGGATACATCGGATTCACCCGCTCGAGCTGGTTATTGGTGATCCTGGTAGCAGTGTCATGACGAGAGGTCAACTGAGGAATGCAAACTCACCAGAAAACCTTGGCGCTCTTGCTTTATATGCCAAAATTCAAAAATAGGTTTTCAAAATGACTGGTCTTTTGCTTGTTATGTTTCGTAGGTTGAGCCGCGGACATACAAGGATGCTCTTTTGGATGACGCTTGGGTAGAGGCTATGTAGGAGGAGTTATTACAGTTCCAGAAACTTGGAGTGTGGACACTGACAGATTTACCTCCAGGACGGAAAAAGATAGGAACGAAATGGGTGTTCAAGTGTAAGAAAGATGACAGAGGAGTGATTGTTAGGAACAAAGCTCGATTGGTCGTACAAGGCTTTCATCAAGTTGAAGGAATAGATTATAACGAGATTTATGCACCGGTTGAACGCTTAGAAGCTATCCGCATGTTTCTGGCATTTGCATCTTATAAGAAATTCAAGGTGTATCAAATGGACGTTAAAAGCGTGTTTCTTTATGGTGTGGTCAAGGGGAAGTTTACGTAGGTCAACCGCCAGGCTTTGAGGATCCTATTCACCGTGATAAGGTCTACGTTCTAAACAAAGCTCTCTACGGGTTAAACTAGGCTCCAAGGAAAAGTTCCAAATGAGTGCGATGGGAGAGATGCAGTTTTTCCTAGGCTTACAGGTGGAACAAAGACCAACGGGGATCTTTATCCACCAGACAAAATATGTTTCTGAAGTCTTGAGCCGATTCCAGATGGATGATTCAAAGCCGATGGATACCCCGATACAACCTAATCACGGGATTGGTGTTGACGCTAAGGGGGAGCTAACTGATCCTTTTACATACAGAGCAATCATCGGATCTCTGATGTACCTCACTGCCTCCAGACCAGATATAATGTTTGCCACATGTCTCTATGCACGTTATCAATCGAAGCCGAAACAGAGTCATCTTGCAGCTGTCAAACGTATCTTTAGATATCTGAAGGGTTGTCCGTCGAGAGGACTATGGTACCCTAATGATGATAATTTTGACCTAATCGCTTTTAGTGATGCAGATTGGGGTGGCTGTGACAAAGACAGCAAATCCACAACGGCTGGATGCCAGTTTATGGGGAGCAGGCTCGTGACGTGGAAATGCAAGAAACAAACTGCAGTTGCCTTATCCACATGTGAAGCAGAATACGTTTCAGCATCAAGCTGCTGCTCACAAGTTCTCTGGATACAACAACAGATGGTGGACTACGGTTTGCAATTTCTTAAAACCCCTATTTACTGTGATAATGAAGCCGCAATTGCATTAACAAAATACTTAGTAAATCACTCGAAAGCTAAACATATCCGGATCAAATATCATTTTATCCGTGATTGCTACGCAAAAGAGTTGTTCGATATGGTCAAAATCCACACTGACTATCAACATGCAGATCTTTTTACCAAAGCTTTTGACAAATCAAGATTTGAATATCTTTTAAAAGCTAACGGTATAAAAGAAAAACAAGACTAATCACCACCTCAGTTTATCGCTTTTTAGTTTAGTTTTTATTGTTTTTCAGAAAAATTCAAAAATCCAAAAATATGTTTTACATTTCTAAGTAAAGTTTATTTTCAGAAAAACCAAAAACATTGAAAAATTCAAAAACCCATAAAAACTAGAAAATCCAAAATGATTTCCAGGAGAAAAAGGGGAAATGATAGTACATCAGCGGGGATCTGACACATACTAAAGAAGTGTAATGCCATAGAAGGCGTGTGTTTGAGTCTGTGTGATGTGTTGATAGGCTTCGTCGACCTATTACTGCGTGTCTGATACATACATATCAAACAAATTGTTGTGTGGATGAACTCCTCATGGGCATATGGTCTTAGTACCGTAATTTCGTTTGATAGGGTATTTGTACGAAATTTGGAGGTTTCAGGTCGTTATGTTATTAGTTATCTGGGGATAGCCTCTCTGATCTTCTGCTGTAAGTCATTACGGACCTAGATCAGACAAGGTGTCTTTATAAAAGAGCTGTAAATCCAAATCCAAAAGTTACCGAATTGAGGAACTTTCAATGTATGACGATAATCAAAGATTATCTAATACATCATATCTAATCATTGATGCAAATCTTGATTGATATCAGCCCTCAACCTGGTAGAGTGCACATGTTACTTTGTTGCATTGATTTGCTGACCTGTATACCTCTGTGCCTCATACCTTGTAATTTACAGATGACAAAAGCATAATCACGCGTTACAATGAGTCTTTGTGCATTTACTTCTTGAAACGGGAGTATGTCGTGTGTGTGGGAACCACAGATAATTGAGTTTATACTATAAATAATAGTATCAGTCTAAAGCACTGCGCAACAGTCTGCATGTGATTTTATGTGGATCACAATATCAGCAATTGCCAGATCACACATTGTCTTTAATGATAATAAATCAAAAGGTCAACGGTGTGATCAGATTTCTCAATAACTGATATGATCCCCTAACCGGGAATCACAAAACATTTACTGTTTTATCTTTACATTTTGAGCATTTTACATTTTTCGTCAAAAATACGAAACTCAAAAAGATTTTAGGTGTGTTTTAACAAAAAGTTTAGAAAATCCAAAATATTTTACATTTCTATCTTATTTTTGATAGCTAATGGTGGTTGATGGTGATTTTCTAAAACTTGATGGACCATTTGAGTTTTGTCATCTTAAAATGGGAAATAATGAATGTCGGATGCTTAAAAGTTGAAAAATATTTTAAACGGGACTCGATTTTCAGATTTGGTAAAAATTTCAAAAATTCCATTTTTCATTCGCCCCTTCGTTGGGTCGAAGGTGGAATTTTTTTCTGCTCATTCGAACCTTTCAAATGGTCGAATGTGAGTGTTCATGTGTTAATTTCACATTTGAACCATTTGTCTACATTCGAACCTTTAAATAGGGTCGAATGTGGACAAATTTTCACATTCGCCCTAGTCGTTTGGTCGAATGTGGACCCTATATATACCTGATCTGCACATTCGACCCCCATATTCAAAATTTTTTAAATTTCTGTGATAAAGTGATCTTGTTGCTCGTGAAATAAAAATCATATCATTGTGTTCGTATTGTTTTGCTGATCATTTTGAATCATCATTTGCAGGTATCCATCCACAAATGAAGTCATAATTACTGAAATTGTCTTCGAACCCTAACCATAATCAAATCATGATTTCTGACTATTAATAATCAAAATTGATGTTAAGGTTTCATTGTTTAAGTGTTTTAGGGGGAGAATAAACAAAAATCAAGGTTTAAAACTAATTAGATTGGATTATTGATTGATTAAAGATGTCAAACCCTAGTTTTTAATTGAAAACACATAAACAATGGATAATAATCAAAATTGATGATTGGGAATTGTTAATCGGCCAAATTAGATGGTATTCAAATGAAAATGGAATGTTAAAACGATCCAAATCAAAATTTGCAAATTGAAGAAGATGAACAGTCTTCTTTCGCCCAATTTCAAACGGTCGAACGTGGCTTTTGGTCGAATAAAGATGTTCAAACGGTCGAAAGTGGAACTGTTTGGTCGAATGTACATTTTTAACTACTGATTTTCACATTCGAACCTTTGATTCCATATTCGAACCTCTATTTTCACATTCGTACCTTCGAATGGTCGAATGTAGAATTTCAAAATCAAAAAATTTCAAGTTTTGGTTATTTTGTTCGTTTTTAACGTGTTTTCTTGATTTGTCTTACAGTCTAACTATGTCTGAACAGGAAAGTACTGATGTTCCCGCCGGATCTTCATAACAGGCAGCTGGTAAGGAACAGATTGAAGAATTACCATTTGAACCCGCACACAATTGCTGTGCGTTTATGGGAGATCTGAAGAAACACACAGAATTCACCGGCATTGTAGATTTCTTGAAGAGAAGCCGTGTGATAGTTGCCCTTGCTACTCTTGCCATCATATACAAAGACCATCAACAAGAATTCTGGAAGAATGCCAAGATGGATTACTGGAACAATGAATCTGCTGTTGTAAGTACGATTCAGGGGGAATTAGTAATTGTTTCTGAAGATGATATAAGAGAGGCACTGAAGCTACAAGATAAGAAGACAGATCCAAGAGAACTATCATGGATTGAACAGAGAAAGTGCTTTCTACGAATGAAGTACAATGGACTGATTACTGATGGTTCATTACACAAAGGGAAGCTATGCCCTCAGTTCAAGTATCTCGCTCACGTCATGTTACATGTGTTTGGATCAGTGAGTGGAGGGTATGATGTTATGAGAAAGAGTATTAGCTCTTTGATGGTTGCCCTAATCTTGAACAAACCGTTCAATGTATCCGGAATGATACTTGAACACATGCTGGAACCACTCAGAGGTTTGAAGAACAAGAAGTTTTTCCTATATCCGAGATTCCTGCAGATGATATTTGATGAGAAATATAAGAAACTGAGAAGAGATCCTACTCAGATTGTCGTACAGGATCATATGAGTCTGAACACGCTTGTTAGAATGAAAGGTTATAAAGGCGTGTCGTTGAATGAAAGACCACCACACAAGAACCTGTTTGGTCATCTGATTAATCCAGGATATGTAGATCCAGGAAAGAATGAAGTTAGGCATGCTAACAGTGATTCTGATGAAGATAATCCTTTATGTCCTGTTAATCCTGATGCTAAGAGAAAGCGACAAGTAGTGAATGTCGGTGCAAAGACTGGGAAAGGGAAACAGAAATAGGATGATGTAGAACCCGCACAGAAGAAGGTTTCTAGAAGAAATAAGAGTGTAGCCAAAAAGGGTTTACATTTAGTTGATGAAGTGCCTGTTGATTCTGAAGAGACACAGGAAGATGAGAGATGGGATTCGGATAATGAGACTGTTAAGAGCACCACGCCCAAGGCCACTGTGGCTGGTGAGTCTGAAAGTCTTAACAAGTCTGTAGAAGAGCAAAGGACAAAAAGTCCTATTGCATTAGATGAGATTGATGAAAATTTGGGATTGGGATCCGAAGATTTTGGAGGATCGCCAAAGACAGGAGAGAAACAGAAGAAGCCTTTGTATAAGAAGAAAGAGAAAGTTGTGAAGCCGATGGAGAAAAGAGCTAGAGATATTGAGAATTTGATTGTTGGAAAGAAATTTCCTGCAACATCTAGTTCTAAATCACCCATCACATCCCCAGCAGCAAAGAAACAGAAGACATCGTCTACTGCTGAGCATACTGATCTACCAACAGATGCATTCAATGATGCTTTGGATAGAGTGCTGAAAAAGCTGAAGAAAGGAAAGATTCCAGTTGCTGAAGCTTCAACACCTAAGGTTACTGTAGATAGTGATGTCATGACTGCAGTTAACCAGAAGCTTGTAGATATGATGAAGATCATAAATCAGCAACAAGCAGAGATTGAACAGTTGAGAAGTAATGACAGGAAGATGTTAGATGTTGTCGAATCTTCACATGAAAATCATGAAGCTCTGAAAGCAAAGGTTAAACTACTTCAGAAAGAGAACAAGAAGTTGTTAAAGCATGAGCAGAGAAACACCAAAAGATATATCACTATGAAAGAGGAGAACAAGAAGCTGAAAGCAGACAACAAGAGTATGAATAATCTGATAAAGGATTTGTACTCTAAAGCTCCTCAACTACAAGCTGGTGAAGAAGATAAAGAACGTGATGAGGAGGAAGTTGATAAATTGTGGCTGATAAATTGTTCGCACGAAGATATTATCATGCTCTATTATAATACAATCTATTGCGAAGCGAAAGATAGTGAACATGCAAGCAAATACCAACGTGTGGTATTCTTATGCTTTGCATGGGATGTGAATGCTGGGTGTGACTTCGACAAGAAACTGGGGAAGTTTGTAAAGACTCAGAATGTTCAAAAGAAAACGCCGAAACAAACTCATGAACCAGTGATGACCAAAGAACAAAAGGCGTTATTGCGTATCAAATTGATGAACAAAACTATGGACGAAGAGCGAAGGCTCAAGCAATTCAAGCAATAGTCGAGGGGGAGTGTGTAGATGCACATATTGCGACTAATGCTATTGAATTGCGAATTACAAAATGTTTTGTTCATGGTCGAATGGTCGAATGTGGATTTTAGGATGGTCGAAGGTAGATTCAGAAGGTCGAAGGCAGATTCAGAAGGTTGAAGGAAGTTTTGTTATAATGTATGTCCAGATTCGACCATAGTGTTTGGTCGGACCTGCACATTCGACCAAGTCATTTGGGCGAATGTGCAGGCCTATATAAGGTCGAATCAATTTTTGTATGTTAACTTTTGGTCATTTGTTTTCCCTCCCATTGTGTGTTTTTCCCTAGGGATATTATTGAGTTTGTAACCAAGTTTAATCATTATAAACAATGTTTTGAAGTGTAATTGATTATCTAAATGAATGAAATGATTATGTTTATGATGATTTCTGTGTTTAGCTAGTTTTATTATCATTTTGTGATCAATTCAGGGATTCCGCACCTGAATTGAACTTGTTTGATCATTATCTTTGTTGATTAGCCGATCCTACGCGTATACACTTATGATTAAAGGTGGGATCTTCAGCTTACAGGGCAGTCTTTATCTTTGCCTACAAAACAGAGATAGTAGCAGATTTCATCAAACCTTGTCTATACTCCTCCATTTCCTTGTTGTGATCCAACACCATCTGGGCCTGTTTGGATTTCATATGCTTCAGCTCAGCCTCTACTTCGCCTAGCTTCTTCTAGAAATGTTTTCCCTTATCAAGAGCAATCATTCTCACATATTCAAGCATAGACTGGGTGTCAATAAGCTCCTTCTTGACTCCTCCCATGGATTTAAGAAGATAATCATGTCCCTAGAAGAAAACAGGTAAGAAATTTAACTTTAACATTTACTTTTATTATTACTTTCATTACCATCCTCAGGATAGCAAGGTACCTGTTGTGGGTGAAAATCCTCAGGATGATTTTACCTCACATCCCTAATGTGCCATCCCCAAGATGCCGAAGGGCTCAACTGACTTCGGGGTATAACTGTATTTCAGCATGTGCACATCCTGAAGATATACTAACGAACTATATTATTGTTATATGAATGCAGGATGATTTTTCCTCATACACTCCAAGTAACATCCTTAGGATGCTAGAGGACTAAGCAGGGTTCAGTCTGTAACAGTGTTCTAACATCTGTTCATCCTGATGATGGACTAACGAACTATCTTTATATGATATAATTGCAGGTACGACTACATTATAATATGTACCTGAAACTGACCTCCAATATCTATATTAGTTGGTCAAAGGATCTAAATATGGATGAGGTTACGAGCCAAGGTCTGAGCAAAGTCAAATATGTAACCGATATACATTTATTATCGGCGATAAAAAAGGAAACAGCTGGATCATTTATTAACTAAGGAAAAACCGTTAAACAACGGCCACTTTCTGTTGAAGAACTCCAACGTTCACCTGAAGAGGCTGTTACGCAACATTGATGACCTTAACTACATATTTCGTGGGGTTGTTTTGTAAACTTCATGTACTATATAAAGGGGGTATTGGACGAGTATAAGACACCTACTGGCACACTACTTACACTATAGACTACTCAGATACACTTAGCTAATCACAAACACTTGCACAATCATTGTAATCATAGCACACTCGTCCACATACTCATCCAAAGTTGTATCTTTTTACCATATCAATATTAACAAATAAGGCAGGGGCCAGATTCCTCCCGAGGTTTTATGCCGGCGATCTACAACTGATCAAGGGCTTTCCTCGTAGATCATGTGTTTTTCTTCTTGTTTATTGCTTTATTTGTTCATTTCTAGCAGTTCCATCCTGAGGATATAACTGTCCATCCTGAGAATACAATTGCCCATCCCGGAACTAACCTAAGCCACTCCGGTCATAGTTGCCATATTTTTACTTGTTAAACATCCTGATACACCATCTCAAGAATATTATTGATTTACAAACATATTTCTACACATTTAGCACCCTACCTCATATAAACTAATTTGGAATACAAAGTTATATTTATTAGATAATTTTTGACCAAAACAATTTGGCGCCCATCGTGAGGCAAGTGGTTCTATTTTAACAAAAAACTTTGTTAAAACTCTCTTTTATTCAATTTTTATTTACAAAATTTGACAACTATGGCTTCTTCACAAAAATCTGTTTCAACATCCATGCCATCTGCAACTTCTACCAGAAACATTACCTTACCACCTCCACCTGCACACCCAAGAAGTTCCACTTCCCAAATCCCACCTAGACCATCTGGATCTACTCCTCCTGTCTTCGTATCGAATGAGTAACTACTTTCTATGTTTGCATTGATGAAGCATTCGATACATCAACAATAAGACACAAACCTGATGTTGATAAGAGAAATACAAGCTCTTAAATCATCCTCAAGGAGGCCAAGTGAAGACATGGGGACACCATTGATACCCAGGGCGTTAGATTTTAATTCTAGCATCTCTGGAGGGGTGCATCAAGGAGATTTCATCCCCATGAGTTCTGGATTCTCTGCCCCAGAAACGATTACGGCTCCTAGGATGGCAACCACCAGGGATACAGGATATGCACCTGTGCCATCCCAAGGATATAATACCAACGGTAACAATTTAAGTTCTAATACTTTTACTGCTAATGAGGTTGCTTCTTTGCAGGATACATGAATAAGCCCTCAGCTAGCAAGGGAACTTCAGAAGATCAAGGATATGGTATCGAGTGTTCCAGGGATAGTACAGCCCATCCCTGAAGTATCCTCGACATGCCATAGAGTGTCAAGATTTGCACCTCCCATGTGTGATGCAGAGATTCCAAAACGATTTCAAACTTCAAGCATGAAGCTTTATGATGGATCTACAGATCCTGAGGAGCATGTGGCTCAATATAGGGAAAGGATGCAAATAAATCCAATCCCTGCCAATCTGAAAGAAGCATGTTTATGCAAGGGATTTGGTTCAACTCTCACCAGTCCAGCCCTGAAATGGCTCCTAAACGTTCAACCCTATTCTATTACTTCTTTTGCACATTTAATTAACATGTTTAATAACCAGTTTTCTTGCAGTTGAACGTTCAAACATTTGACAAGTGATCTGTACAGGGTAACTCAACCATAGGGGGAATCACTAAGAGAATATATTACCAGGTTTGGAAAGGAAGCACTTAACATCCCAAACCTGGATGTCACTACAGCAGTGCAGGGATTCAAGATGGGGCTGCATAGAGATTAACCATTCTATCAGGAATTGGTGATGAATCCATGCAGGAACTTGGATGAAGTCAGGAACAGAGCTCTAAGATTCATCCGACTTGAAGATGATAGGAAAGATACAAGAGAGGATAGAATCATCCTCAAAATATAACCATCCCAATCGAAAATCCACTCCCACATACGAGCCATATAAACATAAACCATATGCTAGGCCTGATAATAAGAAGGTCAATGTGGTAGAGGATGACTGCCCTAAATTATCAGAATATTGTTTTTCTGTCGGTGTAACAGGTTTGATGTATGCCATGAAGGATCTAGAGGACAAAGCAAGATGGCCAAGGAAGGACAATAAGGCAGGATGGAAAGACAAATCCAAATGGTGTGCCTTTAACGAAGATTTTGGCCATATCACTGAAGATTGCATTGCACTAAGAAAGGAGATAGAATATCTATTAAGCAAGGGTCACCTCAAGGATCTCCTGGGCAAAAAGAAATCAAGATCTCAGGATGGCACAAACATCCCGGAAAGAGCAGCATCCCCACCTAAGGATGCTGGCATTATCAACTTCATTTCAGGAGGGTCAGATATTTGTGGAACCTCATACTCAGCTGCTAAAAGACATGCGAGAGAAGCAAAATCTGAAAAAAAGGAGAAAGACCAACGAAGACGACCATCCTGACAACCTCAAAAGTGATAAGTTTTGAGGAAGAAGACAGAGAAAACATCATTGATCCTCATCATGACGGTTTGGTTATTACTTTATATATTGCTAACCACTTTGTTCGCAGGATACTTGTAGATGGAGGAAGTTCAGTAAACATCATCCAGCTCCAGGACCTCAAGAGGATGAACATCCCGGAATCGGAGATAGTTTCCAGGTCATCAGTTTTGGTGGGCTTCAGTGGAGAAACCAAGAGCACAGTGGGTGACATCAAACTACCAGTATATGTAGAAGGGGTGAACTCTATCCAGAGATTTTGTGTGATAGATTCCCTATCCGGCTACAATGTCATCCTGGGAAGACCCTGGATACATGATATGAAGGCCGTGCCTTCAACATATCACCAATGTGTGAAACTACCCACGCCTTGGGGAGTTGTGAAGGTCAACAGCGACCAACAAGAAGCCAAGGATTGCTACACGACATCAATGAAGGCCTCGTCCCGACAAGCATAGTAATTACAGCAGAATGCACAGTGCCATCCTCAAAATGTTAAAGCACATCCTGATCAGGATGTAAAAGCCATCTGCCTTGACGACAACAACAAGGATATCACTGTGCAAATCGGTAAGAATATCCCACATGATATTGAACAATCACTAATATCTTTTCTGTGATACCCCGCATTTTTAGGTTAACACTTTTTACTGAACTCTAGTTAACTTGCATATTCACAGTGATCAAATACTTAACTAGGGTTAGTTAAGTAGGCTTAACATATGTTAGATGTTATTAACATATGTTATAAGTAGGAAAAACCTTGTTTTGTCACACACACGAGTCCTGCATCCCGAACGTTGGTGATTAATCTGGCAAGCATAATAATAAGCACAATAGAATTCTGATGGACGTAGTGTTACATGTTTGTGTGGTGTACATGCTTATGTGAATTATCGCTTGACTAAGAATTAATATGTAAACCATGCAAGTTACGTGAATCTTATGATTGATATGTTATGAAATAATAAAAACAATAGTTTTTATGCAATTTAGGGTGATTAATATCATCGGGCCCGGTATTGGACTAGAACATGACTAACGGGTCCAGTTAATGGACTAAAAGGGGCCCTAATACCCAATTGCTTGGGGAACAAGCCAAGCCCTCTTATAATTAGGAGACAAGAAAAAAAATAAAACCCTACCCCTTCCTCCCTTGTTGCGCCGTGAACCCACCCCCATCCCCTTCCCTTTGATTTTCAACAAACATCAATCCTACTCATTCCTTCAAGCTAGTTGTGGTGCAATCTTTAGGCTTTGAGGACTCTTGCTTTGAAATTATAATCTTTACATATATTATGATGATTATTAATGATTAAAAAGTTTAAAAATCATTGGGCATGCATACATATAAATCGCATAACACATGTTAGTAGGAGTTCTTGAATGTTCATTGTGTATTGATGATGATGATGGTTGTTAGTAATCATAATTAGGGTTTTTACATGATTATATATGTGTTTAATCAGAATAATATGAGTTATGCATGTATTAGAGATTTTTATGTATGATTAGGGTTTGCGAATAACTTGGGGAGCAAGTTTCAGTTTCTGGCAGATTCGTTAGGGTGTTTTGTAGGGGCTGTATCTTGATGTTAAATTGGTTATTTTGATTGATTCTTTGCATGAATGGATTGTACACGGTCTTAGATTTTTAGAATGGGCAAAATCATCTGATTTGGATGTCGTTTGATATGTTTTTGGAATTTTATTTGATTAAAGGTCATATCAGAATTTCGGAGTTATAAATTGAGTCAACTTTAAACGAGTATAACTCAAGTTTTACAAACAATTAAGTTATGAAATTTTGACAGGAGGTCAATATTGGAAAAATTCGGCTTTTCCAAGTGGATTCACCTCGTTTGGGTGAATACACAATTTTTGGGAATTTTTCTACTAAACTGACCTGTTGTGGAAAGTTTCTGGACATAGCTGTGTTGTATGAATTTTAATAATTTTTGTGTTTAGATTTAGGACAAAACAAAAATATGGGTTATGAAATAAATCCCAAGGAATATTCAGTAAACTTTTGGGAGTTTAATTCATTGATTTGGTATTTTAAATAAATTAGTTTTCGTGGCGCACAATCTGTCCTAAAAACGCAGATTGTGTATTATATGTTTATGTGACTATTTGGGGTCTTATGTGATATGTATTTGACATGAACTTATATGAATACTTATAGGAGATGTGTATAAGGTATAAAACTGACAATAATCATTATGATCACCAACGGGATACGTAGGACTTACTTGTGCATGTAGAGTCACTAGGCGTCATTACACGATTTGGAACTGTAGAAGTTTCGGACAATCAAGTTGCATGATGTGTCGGTATGCACATATACTCACCTAGTGACACTTGTAATAGGGAGTCGGTAGCTCGTTACTGTTTGAGGGATTTGGATCATTCGCGTGCAATCTAAGGTGAGTTTCACTACTCTTTTCTTAAAAGCATGCGTCTCGGGTTTGAGACAACTTACAAAACGTTTTCTAGTCCGGTTTGGGACTACTTTTACATCTCGGGTTATGAGATGCTTTGACTCCTTGCGTGGGTCGGGTTTTGACTCCTTGTGTGGGTCGGTTTTACGATTCCTTGTGTGGATCGGGTTTTTGATCAGTTTAAAACTTATTGGTCCTTTGTAAACTAAACACTCTATCATTGGAAAGTCCTTGCATATTATTGGGTTAATCGCTGGAGGCGAGCGGGGTATTAGTTGATAGAGCTATTAGGTTGTGCAGCAACCTCATGTCTGAGGTGCTTGAGGCACGGGCATGAACTTCTGACCACATTTGAGAACTGGTGTTGATAGACACCAGTTATTGAGGCAAACTATTACATTACTGAAGGTGTCCCAATAATTCTGTTTAGTTGCAATGAGTGGGTTAGCTACCCCTGACACGCTTAAACTGATGATACTTGAACATTTTGGTCTGGAGGACCTACGCTTTTACTTGGTTACGTGGTTTTGGAAACCAGCGCAGTTACTTACTCATTTTCTTTACTTAGTGAACTCACCAACATTGTTTGTTGACCCACGATATACATGCTTTTGCAGGTAGTTAGCTTCCGGTGCCACGACTAGAAAGCACTACACACTTCACTGCATTTGGGGTCTTGGGCATACACTTAAATTATACATCATGCTTTTACATTTTCTATCGTATGGTTTTAATTTGGGCGCGTTGTTTTGCGCATGGTTTTGAAAGGTTTAAATTTGGTTTACACTTCCGCAGCTTAACTAAACTTGGTTTTTGAAAACGAACTAAATGGTTTGGGCATTTAGAGTTCGTTCATATGACTTATGGCTATGGGATCCTGGTATGTCATGCGCCTCGCGGTATAAACCCCGCAATGGAAATTTGAGGGTGTGATGTAGGATGCCTACTTTTGCTTGGAAACATGAAGATATGACCGGCATATCAAAGGATGTCATCACTAACAAACTTGGGATTGATAAGAGTTTCAAGCCCATTCAGCAAAAAAGAAGGAAGTTTGCTCCAGAAAGAAATGTCATCATCCAAGAAGAAGTAGACAGGACACCTACTGGCACACTGCTTACACTATAGACTACTCAGATACACTTAGCTAATCACAAACATTTGCACAATCATTGTAATCATAGCACACTCGTCCACATACTCATCCAAAGTTGTATCTTTTTACCATATCAATATTAACAAACAAGGCAGGGGCCTAGACTCCTCCCGAGGTTTTATGCCGGCGATCTACAATTGATCAAGGGCTTTCCTCGTAGATCGTGTGTTGTTCTTCTTCTTTATTCCTTTATTTGTTCATTTCTAGCAGTTCCATCTTGAGGATATAACTGTCCATCCTGAGGATACAACTGCCCATCCCGGAACTAACCTAAGCCATCCCGGTCATAGTTGCAATATTTTTACTTGTTAAACATCCTGATACACCATCTCAAGAATATTATTGATTTACAAACATATTTCTACACATTTAGCACCCTACCTCAAATAAACTAATTTGGAATACAAAGTTATTTTTATTAGATAATTTTTTACAAAAACAGTACCTGGAGAGTAAACTGAGAAATCCTGCTGAGGACATCCACAAAGCTAAGATCCTCAAAAGGAGTTGTTTCTTGGGATGTAGCAGGAGCAGCAGTGGTCTTCCTCCTCTTAGAAGATGCAGTAATCTTTGATTTGGGAAGATTAGATGGAGGCCTGGTCATTTTGGAGCTAGACGATGAGGTGATCTTGGTAACCTTGACATCATGGCTATCAATATCATCCAGATCAAACGAAGAAGACTTTTTTGCTACGAAAAACAAAATACAGGGTTAGACAATGATAAATGATAAAAACATCATCATGATGTAACAGGTAACACTCACCAGACATCTCGGTAGCCTGGATGAGTGTACAACTCTCTTCTACTTCAAAAGTTCTAGCAGGAGCAGGTAAGTTGAGTACGGCTTGATACTTTAAATAAGCATCGTTCAAAGGAGTAGCATGTTTTGCAAACGAAGCACCTGTAAAACATTTAAGATATCAGTAATATCCTCAGGATATAACTATATATATTTTTATATATCCTATAAAACCTTTGACACTCTTTAACCAAGACATAGGGATCTCATCCCCAAAGGGAATGGAGTCCCTCTTCACAAAAAAGAATTTAGACTTCCAGGATCTTTCAGATTTAATAACATTAAACAGGAAAGAAGGTTCTTTATGGATAAGCTGTAGAACATAACGGTTTGAGCCATGTGTTTTCAACTTGCACACATGAGACAGGCCCACTATACGAAGATAGACACCATGGTTCTCAATGATCTTGTTGCAGACCATCAAAATCCTTCAGATCTCCGGCATGGCTTGGGCATAAGCCATTCCAGTTGTATAAAAGAAATCTTGGATAAACGGAGGGAATGGATACTTTAAACCCAGCTGGAAAGGAAGATACAGAAAACAGACCCATATAGAAGATGCAAAATCATATTTTGCACTTGGATCGTAAGGACGAAACTCAACAGAACTAGGGAAGACCCCTGAGTCCTTCAAAGCTTGAATGTCCTTGTCATCGAAAGAACAAATTTCCCGTTCAGGATGGCTTAACAAGTTTTGGGGGACGAAGTCTTTTGAGACTCCTACACTCCCAGAAGCTCTTGTCATTTTCTTGCCCATCCTCAGGATTTTTCGAAAAATTATGCAGGATTAAAAGAAGAAAATAGAAAGAGAAGAGAAAAGATTACCTACTTAAGATAATCTGGTGTGATTATAATGAAAGAGATATGGTCTAAATATAGATGGCAGAAGATGATGTCGTGTAACGGTCATCACATAATTATCGCCAAGAAAGTAGTCGTTGTTATCCTGACAACAAGTCACATCAAAGATATCAGATAAAGATCAGGGATTAAAAATTATTTTAACCATTAGAGATATTGATGGTAACATATTTTTGGGGACAATTGTTGGTGGTGAAATCCTCAGGATGGATTTACCTCAAATATTTTACGTGACATCCTCAGGATAATGAAGGACTGAAGCAGACTTCAGGATGTAACAACATTCTGACCTATATGCATCCTAAGGATAGACTAACGAATTATCTTGTTCTAATATTATTGCAGGTATAATCAATGAATGAGTAACACTTTGTAACTCCTCTTCAAAGCTATAAAGTCTTACCAAGTCAAAGAAAGTTAAGATGCAGAAGCTGTACACGTATAAGCTTAAAGGATGAGTCAAAATGTAACCGACAAGTGATGAATGCTAGGCGAAAAAGGTGGAAACTGTTACACCAATGAATACTTCAGTTGAAACAGCCCCAACAGTCACCTGAATCATTCAAGAAACTTAACTAAGCTAGAGGATTACATGGGATCCTCCATTTACTTTCGTGTAACTATATATAGGGGCATGATGAACGAAAATAGGACACTTACACATCACCTAACACCTGATACTACCTAGAAAACACTTGATACTCTCTCTACCCGCACACACAACACTACACAATCATTGTAATCTTAGTTCGTTCATCATACGTCCAAAGTTGTAACACTTTTTACCATTTTAATATTAACAAACAAGGCAGGGGCTTATACTCCTCCCGAGGTTTTGTGCCGACGATCATCAAGTGACAAAGGGCTTTCCTCGTACATCGAGTGTCGTTGACTTGCTTTCTTTCATTTACATTCAGTTACTATAGTCTTGTGTCTGACGGTTACATCCTCAGGATATAACTGTCCATCCTGGACCATACCTTTGCCATCCTGAGCATAGTTGTCATATTATCATTACTTTGTCATTATAAACTGCCATCTTGGAAATTACACTATGTTTTTATCATATTTCACACATTTAGCACTCTACCTCACTTTTACTGATTTGGAAAATAAAATTATTTCTATTAAGTAATTTTTGACCAAAACAGTAGCCATCCTGGGTACTGTAGTGCTTTTAGGAGCAAAAAATCCAGTGTTCATAGGGATGAAATCTCCTTGATGAATGCCCCCAGAGATGGTGGAATTGAAATCCAAAACTCTATGCTGTACTGGTGTCACTACATCTTCAACCGGTCTCTTTGAGGATGTTTTGAGAGACCGAATTTCTCTCATTAGCATTTGGTTGGTGTCTTGATGCTTCTTCATTTGGTCCTTTACCATTGCAAACATGGAAAGGAGCTCATCGTTTGATACTAATCAGGAGAAGCAGATCCGGATGTTCGCATTCTAGATTTAGGAGTACTTTGAGGAGCATTTCGGGTAACTTGTTCAGAACTTTTAGGATGTGCAGGGGGAGGTGGTAATGTCACATTTTTTAGCATAGGCTGAGGATGGCATAGATGAAGACACGGATTTTGGGTTTGAAGCCATAGCTGTCAAAATTTTTGAAATAAATTGATTAAGAATAAATTTTAACAAAGTTTTTGTTAAAAATAGCACCACTTGCCCCACGGTGGGTGCCAAATTGTTTTGGTCAAAAATTACTTGATAAAAATAATCTTGTATTCCAAATTAATATATGTGAGGTAGAAAGCTAAAACTGTGTAATATGTTAAAAGCTTAGTTATATTTTCAAGATGGCAGTTTAAG
Source organism: Ambrosia trifida (assembly GCA_028751855.1). Lineage (NCBI taxonomy): Eukaryota > Viridiplantae > Streptophyta > Magnoliopsida > Asterales > Asteraceae > Ambrosia > Ambrosia trifida. Next base: position 18,193,167 of record CM054122.1, on the reverse strand, counting down.
ATATCAAAGAAACGACAATTGACAACTATGATCACGATGGCAAAGTGAAAAGTAAGGATGAACAGTTGTATCCTGAGGATGTAACTGTCTGACATAAAACTATTGTAAATAAATGTAAAGTAAAGATAACAAGCCAACAACACTTGATGTACGAGGAAAGCCCTTGATCACTTGATGATCGCCGGCACAAAACCTCGGGAGGAGTCTAAGCCCCTTCCTTGTTTGTTAATATTAAAAATGGTAAAAATGAGTACAACTTTGGATGGGTGATGAACGAGTGTCTAAGATTACAATTAAGTGAATGATGTGTGTGTTCTTATGGAAAGTTAGAGTTCTAGTAATTCAGAAGTGTATCAACTAGTGTCAAGCAAGTGTCCTATACTCATTTATCACCCCCTTTATATAGTTACAAGTGAGTAATAAAAATCCCATGAAATCCGCCTCTTTAATTATGCTCCTTGACTGTTTCAGGTGAACGTTGAAGCAGATTTAACCAACATATACGTTGGTATAACAGTTTCCATAATTCTTGCCTTTCATTTATGCTGGACGGTTACACTTAGACCTATTCTTTAGCAAAGGTCTCCCTTCGTACGTATAGCTCTTCCATCCTTAACTCTTTTGACTTGAATAAGACCATATGGCCGTTAGGGAAAAGTTACAAGTCTTTGGTATTATCTAATTGTACCTGCAATTACATAACAATAAGATAATTCATTCGTCTATCCTCAGGATGCATATAAGACAAAACACTGTTACATCCCGAACTCTGTTCAGTCCTTCAGTATCCTGAGGATGCTACATAGAAAATATAGGTTAGTTCTATCCTGAAGGTTTCACCACCAACATGGCTAATTTAGGATCCTCATTGAATTTACCAAAAGGATCCAAAACTCCAATCATTCACATCCTGAAACCTGTGACAGAAGTGTTGCATCCTGAGGATGACACAGTCTTTGCGACTCAGGATCAGGATGATTCCTCTTGGATGACCCCTATAGTGAAGTATCTTAAGGATGGTGACATCCCTGATGGAGAAAATACTAGGGCTTTCAGGATGAAGGTATCAAAATTTGTTATTATAAACGATATATTGTATAGAAAATCTCTTGCAGATCCATATTTAAGATGTCTCAACAAGGAGGAAGCTAAAGAAGTTCTCAAAGACATTCATGAAGGAGATTGTGGAAACCACGTAGGAGGAAGAACTTTATACTCAAAAACTCTAAGGACATGATACTATTGGCTAACCTTGAGGAAGGATGCCATGTTGCATTCTAAAAAATGTGATGCATGTCAAAGACACAGCAACATCTTACACCATCCTGCTGAACCATTGCATCCCATTATCTCACCATGGCCTTTCATGAAATGGGGCATGGATATAGTGGGAAAGTTACCAAAAGCTCCTAGTGGAAAGGTGTTTATGCTAGCAATGACTGACTATTTCTCCATGTGGATAGAAGGTGAAGCCTTTGTACAAGTTAGAGATAAGGAAGTAGTAATCTTCATCAAGAGGAACATCCTGACCAGATTTGGTGTTCCAGCTGAGATCATTTGTGACAATGGATCTCAATTCATTAGTAAGAGGACAACCAGTTTTTGTGAAAGCTATAGGATCAAGATAATTACCTCAAAACCTGTCCATTCTCAAGCTAATGAACAAGCAGAGTCTTCCAACAAAATCATTGTTAACAATTTGAAGAAAAAGTTAGGTCAAAAGAAAGGAAAGTGGGCAGAAGAGCTTCCGTTTATGTTATGGGCTGATAGGACAACTTCCAAGAATGCAACTGGCCAAACACCATTTTCTTTGGTTTTTGGTGCGGAGGCCATGCTTCTAACAGAGATGGTGACGCCCACTGCAAGGAAACATCTTCAGGATGCAAATTCAAACTCAAAAGCTTGTTGTAGGATCTCGAAGTGGTGGATGAACTTTGGGATGCTGCATAGTTAAGTATGGCAGCTTACCGGTAAAAGATAGCAAGAGCTTACAATAAGAATATAAGGATACGAAGGTTTCAAGTAGGTAACTTGGTTCTAAGAAAATCTTTTCAGAATACTATAAATCCAAGTGATGGTAAGCTGGCACCGAAATGGGAAGGTCCATACTTGATTGATTCCCAGGCTGGTAATGGAGCATATTGGCTTTCCACTATGGAAGGTGACATCCTTCCAAGGTTTTGGAATGCAATCCATTTAAAGTATTAGCACACATGAGGTATGAAGTTGTATATATTTATTTTCATCTTACTTATATATCAAATGTCACAACTAAACATGGTCTAGAAATAGTCCATCCTAAGAATTTTACAACACCATCCTGAAGATGGAGCTTTGAAGACTAGGGGGTTGGCCACCCTCTCCCACGTTAAGGTATCTTATACCTTCCTAAGTGATGAGTCCCAAAATTAACATGTTTTATCTGCATATTTTCATCTAATTATCACCAAATTTTATGCATTTATCTTGGCATTTTCACGGTTTGCTATCCTTTGTTGATAATTGCAGATATTGAAGGTGAAAAGTGAAAAGAAGCGAAAACAGGCGAAAAAGACAAGGATTTGAAGACTTTCGGAGAAGATCCAGATGAAGCACGACCGCGCTCATGCCTGTGCACGGACGTGCACTAATCCCAGGTCTACCAATCAACATTTTACAGTCAACAGAAGGCAAAACTGAGATATCCAGAGGTGCATGGGCGTGCTCCTTCAATAAGCACATGCGTGCTTTGCTACAGTGTGTTCTCCAAGGATCAAACCGACAAAGACCGACAAGACGGTTACCCCCAACGACAAGCACGTGCGTGCTAGCTAATGTGGCACGGGCGTGCCAGACCTGGTACAGACAATACTGCGCAAAAGGACTCTACAACAGTACGCGTTGTTGATCATGGGCGTGCAAGAGGCTGTCGAGGATGTGCAAGGGTTGTTTTGCCTATAAATAGAGGCCTCCACTCCACATTTTGGGCATCCCATTTCACCTGAGTTTTACTCACACTTCAGCCATCGCAGAGGTCTTGCAAGTCACCTTTGGAGCTTGGGATCACTCCATAAAGGCTTGAAGATTGAGAGTAGAGAGAAAGAGTTCACTAAAAATCATCCAAACCACCTGATACTACCTAGCAAACACTTGATACTCTCTCTACCTGCACACACAACACTACACAATCATTGTAATCTTAGTTCGTTCATCATACTTCCAAAGTTGTAACAGTTTTTACCATTTTAATATTAACAAACAAGGCAGGGGCTTATACTCCTCCAGAGGTTTTGTGCCAATGATCATCAAGTGATCAAGGGCTTTCCTCGTACATCGAGTGTCGTTGACTTGCTTTCTTTCATTTACATTCAGTTACTATAGTCTTGTGTCTGACGGTTACATCCTCAGGATATAACTGTCCATCCTGGACCATACCTTTGCCATCCTGAGCATAGTTGTTATATTATCATTACTTTGTCATTATAAACTGCCATCTTGGAAATTACACTAAGTTTTTATCATATTTCACACATTTAGCACTCTACCTCACTTTTACTGATTTGGAAAATAAAATTATTTCTATTAAGTAATTTTTGACCAAAACAGTAGCCATCCTGGATACTGTAGTGCTTTTAGGAGCATAAAATCCAGTGTTCATAGGGATGAAATCTCCTTGATGAATGCCCCCAGAGATGGTGGAATTGAAATCCAAAACTCTATGCTGTAGTGGTGTCACTACATCTTCAACCGGTCTCTTTGAGGATGTTTTGAGAGACCAAATTTCTCTCATTAGCATTTGGTTGGTCTCTTGATGCTTCTTCATTTGGTCCTTTACCATTGCAAACATGGAAAGGAGCTCATCGTTTGATACTAAACAGGAGAAGCAGATCCGGATATGTTCGCATTCTAGATTTAGGTGTACTTTGAGGAGCATTTCGGGTAACTTGTTCAGAACTTTTAGGATGTGCAGGGGGAGGTGGTAATGTCACATTTTTAGCATAGGCTGAGGATGGCATAGATGAAGACATGGATTTTGGGTTTGAGGCCATAGCTGTCAAAATTTTTGAAATAAATTGATTAAGAATAAATTTTAACAAAGTTTTTGTTAAAAATAGCACCACTTGCCCCACGGTGGGTGCCAAATTGTTTTGGTCAAAAATTACTTGATAAAAATAATCTTGTATTCCAAATTAATATATGTGAGGTAGAGTGCTAAAACTGTGTAATATGTTAAAAGCTTAGTTATATTTTCAAGATGGCAGTTTAAGATATCAAAGAAACGACAATTGACAACTATGCTCAGGATGGCAAAGTGAAATGTAAGGATGAACAGTTGTATCCTGAGGATGTAACTGTCTGACATAAAACTATTATAAATAAATGTAAAGTAAAGATAACAAGCCAACAACCCTCGATGTACGAGGAAAGCCCTTGATCACTTGATGATCACCGGCACCAAACCTCGGGAGGAGTCTAAGCCCCTTCCTTGTTTGTTAATATTAAAAATGGTAAAAATGAGTACAACTTTGGATGGGTGATGAACGAGTGTCTAAGATTACAATTCAGTGAATGATATGTGTGTTCTTATGGAAAGTGAGAGTTCTAGTAATTCAGAAGTGTATCAACTAGTGTCAAGCAAGTGTCCTATACTCATTTATCACCCCCTTTATATAGTTACAAGTGAGTAATAAAAATCCCATGAAATCCGCCTCTTTAATTATGCTCCTTGACTGTTTCAGGTGAACGTTGAAGCAGATTTAACCAACATATACGTTGGTATAACAGTTTCCATAATTCTTGCCCTTCATTTATGTTGGACGGTTACACTTAGACCTATTCTTTAGCAAAGGTCTCCCTTCGTACGTATAGCTCTTCCATCCTTAACTCTTTTGACTTGAATAAGACCATATGGCCGTTAGGGAAGAGTTACAAGTCTTTGGTATTATCTAATTGTACCTACAATTACATAACAATAAGATAATTCATTCGTCTATCCTCAGGATGCATATAAGACAAAACACTGTTACATCCCGAACTCTGTTCAGTCCTTCAGTATCCTGAGGATGCTACATAGAAAATATAGGTTAGTTCTATCCTGAAGGTTTCACCACCAACATGGCTAATTTAGGATCCTCATTGAATTTACCAAAAGGATCCAAAACTCCAATCATTCACATCCTGAAACCTGTGACAGAAGTGTTGCATCCTGAGGATGACATAGTCTTTGCGACTCAGGACCAGGATGATTCCTCTTGGATGACCCCTATAGTGAAGTATCTTAAGGATGGTGACATCCCTGATGGAGAAAATACTAGGGCTTTCAGGATGAAGGTATCAAAATTTGTTATTATAAACGATATATTGTATAGAAAATCTCTTGCAGGTCCATATTTAAGATGTCTCAACAAGGAGGAAGCTAAAGAAGTTCTCAAAGACATCCATGAAGGAAATTGTGGAAACCACATAGGAGGAAGAGCTTAATGCTCAAAAACTCTAGGGACATGATACTATTGGCCAACCATGAAGAAGGATGCCATGTTGCATTCTAAAAAATGTGATGCATGTCAAAGACACAGCAACATCCTACACCATCCTGCTGAACCATTGCATCCCATTATCTCACCATGGCCTTTCATGAAATGAGGCATTGATATAGTGGGAAAGTTACCAAAAGCTCCTAGTGGAAAGGTGTTTATGCTAGCAATGACTGACTATTTCTCCATGTGGATAGAAGGTGAAGCCTTTGTACAAGTTAGAGATAAGGAAGTAGTAATCTTCATCAAGAGGAACATCCTGACCAGATTTGGTGTTCCAGCTGAGATCATTTGTGACAATGGATCTCAATTCATTAGTAAGAGGACAAACAGTTTTTGTGAAAGCTATGGGATCAAGATGATTACCTCAAAACCTGTCCATTCTCAAGCTAATGAACAAGCAGAGTCTTCCAACAAAATCATTGTTATGGGATGATAGGACAACTTCCAAGAATGCAACTGGCCAAACACCATTTTCTTTGGTTTTTGTTGCGGAGGCCATGCTTCTAACAGAGATGGTGACGCCCACTGCAAGGAAACATCTTCAGGATGCAAATTCAAACTCAGAAGCCTTGTTTTAGGATCTCGAAGTGGTGGATGAACTTAGGGATGCTGCTAAGTTAAGTATGGCAGCTTACCAGCAAAGGATAGCAAGAGCTTACAATAAGAATATAAGGATACAAAGGTTTCAAGTAGGTGACTTGGTTCTAAGAAAAGCTTTTCAGAATACTATTAATCCAAGTGATGGTAAGCTGGCACCCAGATGAAGCACAACCACGCTCATGCCTGTGCACGGCCGTGCACTAATCCCAGGTCTACCAGTCAACATTTTCCAGTCAACAGAAGGCAAAACTGAGATTTCCAGATATGCACAGGTGTGCTCCTTCAATAAGCACATGCGTGCTCTGCTACAGCGTGTTCTCCAAGGATCAAACCGACAAAGACCGATAAGACGGTTACCCCCAACGACAAGCACGTGCGTGCTAGCTAATGTGGCACGGGCGTGCCAGACCTGGTACAGACAATACTACGCGAAAGGACTCTACAACAGTACACGTTGTTGATCATGGGCGTGCAAGATGCTGTCAAGGGTGTGAAAGGGTTGTTTTGCCTATAAATAGAGGCCTCCACTCCACATTTGGGCATCCCATTTCACCTGAGTTTTACTCACACTTCAGCCATCGCAGAGGTCTTGCAAGTCACCTTTGGAGCTTGGGATCACTCCATAAAGGCTTGAAGATTGAGAGTAGAGAGAAAGAGTTCACTAAAAATCATCCAAACCACCCTCTTTAATCCCTATCACACTCACCACCATGTATTCCTCATTCATTATTGCTTGTGTGATAGTTGTATAGCCTATGTTGGGCTAGATTACTTGAGTGTTGCTAGGGTGAAGACTTATTTCGGCATGGATTTATATAGTGCTTATTAGTTAAGTGGTGTTGTGTTCTTGTTAAATTCTTTTATTTAGAGTCATGTTTGATTAACTAAATAACTAATTAACTAGTCTTTGGTCTTGTGGGTGTCTTGATAGGAAATGGGAAGGACTCATGAGTGTACCCGTGGTGTGTAAAAACCCATGCACTTGTGAACTTAAACCCATAAGTAGTGTTTAGTCCATTTGTGGGTAGAAATACACACACTTTGAGACTTAATCCTCTACTATCAAGATCTCGCTTAGGGTCAGTACGGTCTTTATATTCGGTCCTAGCGATAAGTCGAGTCTTAGTCGTGCGACTTAGCTTCATTGTCTACGTGAAAGCTTTGGCGTAAACTAAGATTTGGTGCACCCGCGTTGAGAGAAAACGGTCTTTATTTTCTCTCATCTTTATACTGCCGCACAGTTATTGATAGACCACTCACTTATTAAAATAGTTATTTGGGTCAAGTAAAGGATGCACATGTGCCGGTAGGTCACAACTCCTTTATGATATCAAGTGGCTTCTTGTTCGGTCATGCTCTGGCCACCGGCAAGTTGTCCATAGAGGTTTTGAGTATTAGATGTCATTATTGCGGCTTTGGGAGCTGGATCATTCGGGTTGGGTATACACATTCTTGAGTCATCCATTTGTCATAGTCGAGAGGTGAGCTTACCAGGTCAGGAGACCCTCGTTTTCCAAACAAGAACACAGCTCGTATTGCGATAACAAACACCACTGGAGAATGCTGTAGCAACTCCAAGTTCAGTAAAAGTGCGCACTTGTTTACACCACTTAATTAGGTAGTTACTATTAGTCCATTCCAAAAATAAGTTGGATCGCGAAGCAACAGTTTGTTTGGTATTGATTTTTATTCTGATCACTCTTGCTTTCTTTCTTTATTTATTTTATTATCTTTTCTTTTTATCACAGCAGCTTAGAGTTGAGTATGGGAAGTCGTATCTTAGGGTTCGATACTCAATACTTGCTATAGACTATACTACGCTCGATAGGTCAACTTGCCTATCGTGTGGGTTTAAAGTAGTCAGCAGCTATCATTTTACTTTTATAAATTTATAACTTAGATAAGTGTTTCAATTAAAAGGTTTTGCTTAATTATTCTTTTTACCGAGTCTTGACACTTCTTTCGAGGAAGTGTTGGTTTTAAAAAGGACGTTTAAAAAGACCTAATCCACACGACATCAAAGTTTTTGGCACCGTTGCCGGGGATACGACATATTCCAGAGAAAGATTCTAAGTTGCTTGTTACTAGTTATTTTCCAGCTTGTCGTTGTTTGTTTTTCAGATGGATCACATGGATGAAGATCGGTTCGTGACAGAGAACTTTTTCGACTATGAAGGGTTTTATGTACAGCAGTGTTGTGAATATTGTGGTGGACCTTTGTTCTACCACAACTGTGAGGACTACTTGTCCTGGTATCTTCCAAAGTACAACAACCACTATTCACCCCCATTTGAACCACCACCTTATATCCCTTCACCATTTCCTCAAAACCCCATTGAAGAAGTTTACCATGCCAATGGTTGCCGATTATGCTCTCAGCCACCCTCACCACCAAGATCTCTACCACCACCATTTGATCCTATCCCACCTTCACCTGATGCACTCGACAGAATGTATCACTTGGGTGACTCACCACCATATATTTTACCACAACCCTACCAATTCATTCCACCTTTACCTACACCTACACCTATTCCTAGCCCAATACCTTACATGCTATCTCCATTAGCCCACTTGTTTTTCCTACTACCACCAAGTCAATATGAACCTGAACCTGAACCAACACCAGAACCTTAACCCATACCAGAACCAAACCCTCCACTAATTGACTTGAAGAAGTTTGCAGAAAACCTTGAGGTAGTCTAGAACTACCTCAGGTATATTTATGCTATGGAAGATGCCGCTGATAAGGAAGAAATAAAAGTCGAGCCAAAGGAAGAAGTTCATGATTTTCCATCAGGAGCAGAGAAAGAAATTGCAGCTGTTCTTGTTCCCACCATGGAAGAAAGACTTCACGCGTTCAATTCCTTGATGACAGAAGTGCAACTCAACATCCCGTATGCCGATTATCAGCTCAGACTCCCTGCTCACTTCAAATTTCTAAAAGATATCCTCTCTAAAAAGGATACTCTTGAAGAAGGAGTCATCATACCTGTCAACAAAGTCTGTTCAACCATTGTCCAATGAAGATTACCCCCTGATCGAGTTCTGATCCCTTAAACCGTGGGAGAAAATATCTACACCAGAGCCATTGCCGATTTGCAAACCAATGTCAACATTCTTCCCACCTCAATATTTCAAAAGTTCTAGCAGCAGAATTGAGACCCACAAAAATGGAGCTTTACCTCACCAACCGTTTGGTGCGGTACCCCCAAGGAGTTGTTGAAGATGTTTTGAATGGTCTTGGTGATACTATTTTCCCGATGGATTTCGCTATGATAGATATTCCGGGGGACGAGAGTCCTATCATTTTGGGACGACCTTTCCTCAACACCGTCAGAATGAGGGAAGAGATAGTTGCTGCTAAGTATGGAGAGATGAGGTCTGTGGCAAGATGGACTGAGCTGAGGCTGGTTGAAACATACAAGAAACTTGAAGAGAATAGAAAAACTGATCCTACACTACCAAGAAAACCAATATATCCTGATGCACAAGTGGTTAGAAGATCTCAACAGACTTTTTCTTTTGATAGCTTACTCTCAACATCTGATCTCTCCATTGCTGCCAAGAAAAAGTACAAAAGGCAGAAGCATATTTCTGAAGAAGATGAAAAAGAGTTTACTAAAACTTTTGTGAAAGAAGGGATCTTCAACCATATCCATTACTTCTCTGACCCTTTCACTAAAGAATTAAGAAGAATCATTTGCAGACCTCCATCACCAAACTCATCTCAAATAAAGTTGCAACTCAAGAAATCATCAGATTCAAAAATTCTAAAGTGGAAGGTCAACAAAGACACCCACGAATTCACTCTGCTCAGATCTAATGGAGAAGCTCAAAATTTAAGAATGGATGATGCATATGGTCTATGTGCAGATGATCTCCAAGACCTTCTAAACTTAGAGCTTGAAAGTGATGCTGGAGACTTGGTCTCTCTCAATTTTGAATTACAATTTAAAGGGAAAATTAGAGAAAGTTTGATGAGGAATAAAGATCAACAATAATGGTTGAGGTTTGGCATCATCTGTTCTAGGGGGAGATTGTTGGGTCCGCTGACCTGGAGAAGCACAGATGCTCTGAGACGCCAAAACATACTATATATATATATGATAATGAATAAAACAATAGATTACATGTTCATCCCCCCAAAAGACTATTGAATCATAACAACTGCTGTTCTCCCAACGTCTGATGAACAAGTGCTGCTAAGTAAGGTCTGATTGGAGAAACAACTGCTGAGCAAAAGACTGATGAAGACACAAGGTCTATTGGAGCCAACAACACTTAGGCTCCAACAGAGGATTCAAGCTATCAGAGTTTTACCCCATCAGACGTTTAGTCATCAATGTTTACCAATGTAACAGTACTTGTATTGATCAGATGTTTTATGTTGTTATAATTCGTTAGCTGTCATTGTCTTAGGCGATGTCAGCCATAGGTCATCAAAGGTTAGGTTTGTCAATAAATAGAACAGTGACTGTACTGTTCTATTCATCACTCCAAACATTCTCTTAGACAAACATCTGTGAGTGATCAGGCTGATGGAAAGATATTGTGTAATTATACTAATCTGTGTTGGCTAGTGAGAAGTATGATTTGAAAACAATTATCCCGTTTGTTATGATTGATAGTTTATTATTCCGCTGCACTTTCCATTTTTATCTATCTTCATATTGTTTCATTTATTAAACGTTCATAACAAATCAAACTCAGATCCTAACACGGTCGTGACCAACGCGCAAAATGAACTTATCCCCACAAGAAAGGTCACGGGTTGGCGGGTTTGTATTGATTATCGAAAGCTCAATGATGCAACAAGGAAGGATCATTTTCCCCTACCGTTCATCGATTAAATGTTGGAAAGGTTAGCTGGGCATCAATATTATTGTTTTCTCGATGGTTTTTCTGGGTACTTTCAGATCCCTATTGATCCCGAAGACCACGAGAAAACCACTTTTACTTGTCCATATGGCAAGTTCGCTTACAAAAGGATGCCATTCGGGCTATATAATGCCCCCGCTACTTTCCAGCGCTGCATGGTGGCTATTTTTCATGACATGATCAAAGACTTTGTGGAAGTATTTATGGAGAACTTCTCGGTTTTTGGTAGTTCGTTCGATCATTGTCTGGGAAATCTTGAGAAAATGTTGGCAAGGTGTGAAGAAGTGAATCTGGCACATAATTGGGAAAAGTGCCATTTTATGGTAAAAGAAGGATTTTTTTTTGGGGCACAAAATTTCAGACAAAGGGATCGAGGTTGACAAGGCCAAAGTTGAAGCGATTTCATTGCTTCCCCCTCCTACTACGGTTACGAGAATTCGTAGTTTTCTCGGCCATGCCGGTTTCTATAGAAGATTAATCAAAGATTTCTTGCAGATCGCTCGTCCACTCACTCAGCTTCTTGAAAAAGATCGCGAGTTCATGTTCACAGAAAATTGTCTTGAGGCGTTTAATTGCCTAAAAAGAAAGTTGGTTGAAGCACCAGTTGTCATTTCTCCAGATTGGGATCTGCCATTCGAATTGATGTGTGATGCAAGTAATGTGGAGGTAGGAGCAGTTTTGGGGCAAAGGAAAGACAAATGTTTTCACCCAATTTATTATGCAACTAAAACCCTCAATGATGCCCAAGAAAATTACACGACGACTGAGAAGGAACTCCTTGCTGTAGTATTTGCTTTTGACAAGTTTTGTCTACACTGATCATGCCTCTCTGCGCCATCTCTTCAACAAACAAGACGCAAAGCCGAGGCTCATACGATGGATTCTCTTACTGCAGGAGTTTGATATAGAAATAAAAGATAAAAAGGGGGCCAAAAATGTTGCAGTCGATCATTTGTCTCGTCTCGAAGAAGTACCACCCGACAAAAATGGAGACGAAATCCGTGATGACTTTCCGCATGAACAAATCCTCCGAATCGAAGACCCTGAGTCATATCCCTGGTACGTTGCTTATGCAAATTATTTGGCCAGTGGGATGCTCGTTAAAGGACACTCATATTATGAAAGGAAGAAATTCTTTTCCGAATTAAAGTATTATCTTTGGGAGGAACCGTATCTCTTTCGTATTAGCCCTGATCGTGTTATTCGCCGGTGTGTTCACGAGAAATAAACCCAATAGATTCTACGTCAGTGTCATGAAGGTCTTATAGGGGGGCACCACGCCGCGGGAAATACGGTTCGAAAAGTTTATGAAGCAGGTTTTTATTGGCCCAGGATTTTCAAAGACGCTGCGGTTCTCATTCAAAATTGTGATGCATGTCAGAGAGCCGCCAATATCAGTGCCCGTGATGAAATGCCACAGACCGGATTGGTAGTCTGTGAAATCTTCGATGTTTGGGGTATAGATTTTGTGGGACCATTCCCACCATCTAAAGGAAATCTCTACATTCTTGTTGCAGTAGACTATGTTTCTAAATGGGTCGAAGCACAGGCGCTACCAACAAATGATGCTAGAGTTGTTGTCAAGTTTTTGAAGACTCTTTTTGCTCAGTTCGGTGTACCCAGAGCTCTCGTCAGTGACCGAGGAACCCACTTTTGCAACAAACAGTTGGAAAAAGCACTACAAAGATATGGTTATCAGCAAAGGTTCTCCACTCCTTATCACCCTTAGGCTAATGGTCAGGTAGAAGTCACAAATCGGGCCATCAAAAGAATCCTTGAAAGAATCGTAGGGTTGACAGAAAAGATTGGGCCGATCGCCTTGACGATGCACTTTGGGCACTACGTACAGCATAGAAGACTTTGACTGGTACCACACCGTATAGGCTCGTGTACGGAAAGGCGTGTCATTTACCGATAGAAGTGAAGCATAAGGCTTACTGGGCATTGAAAGCAACAAATTTTGATCCTGAAGATGTCAAGCAACATCGACTCTTCCAGCTTCATGAACTTGAAGATCTCCACCTCCAAGCTTATGATAACTCCGTCATCTACAAAGAGAAGACCAAAAAGTTCCATGATCAAAGACTTAGAAGAAAGGAACCGTTCCAAGAAGGTAAGAAAGTGTTTCTTTATAGTTTGAGGCTCAAATTGTTTCATAGGAAATTGAAATCAAGATGGACTTGGCCTTATGTTGTGAAGAGGATCTATCCATACAGGGCGGTGGATTTGGAAACAGGAACGGGAGTTATATTCAAAGTCAACGACCATCGGCTTAAACCATATTTTGAGTTCTTGGTCGACGAGGAAGTAGATGAAATGCCAGCACATTCATGATCCGACCGCCTTTGTCCAGCCAAAGACGTGAAACGTGGTGCTACCGTAGAGGCAGCCCGGATTGGTAGCTTAGGAATAATAAGTTGAGAGGTTGGTGCATATGGTAAGAAATCAATCGAGGACCCTCAGGTATGATCGTTCCCTTTTTATTTTCTCACCGCCAGGTATGCCCTCTCGGCATTAGGACTTAGTAGTAGTAGTTTTTATTTTCCTAGGTTGTAGATAACTATATTTATCAATGCCGGGTGTTTTCTCTTTCAGCTCGATTTCGATATACACCCGAATGTAGGTGCATATGTGCGACTAATGCTTTGGATTGGATAAATCATATGTTTTTGTTTTCTGTCGTTGGTGCGAAGGAAGATTTTGGATGGTGCGAAGGAGAGTTTTCAAAGGTGCGAAGGAAGCATTTTGGGCGAATGAAGATTGTTTATTATGAAGTTTGGTTCGACCGTTCACAGTGGGCGAACCTGCACATTCGCACGAACAAAGTGGGCGAATGTGCAGTCTATAAATAGACAAACTCAGTTTTTGTAGTTAACTTTGAGTCATTTATTTCCCACCACTTTCTGAATTCTCTCTGTAACTTTTTATAAACTTGTTTTGCGTCTAGTCCTTGATTGTAATCACTTTTCTACGTGTATTCAAGTTTGATTATTAATGAAAACGTTTGAAAATGATGATTTGTGTGTGTTTATCTGATTAGTTATCATTTTGTGCTGGTTTTGGGGATTCCGCACCCAAAACTAAATTGTTTGATTGTCTTTGTAGCTTATCGATCCTTTCACGCGCATACACCGAACAACTATTAGCCTATTAAGGGAAGACGTAACTATGTCCCACTTGATTCTTGGCATATACTTTTTGCAAATCTATAATTTTAAAATATGCCAACGAATTAAGTGTGAGGTGATTAAATTTTTGTAAATTTTACCACCTCTCGAGCCAAGCAAACAAAGACCTATTTAAAGGCAACCATTTTTAAATGTTTTTAAAGTGTAATTAAAAATCTTTTTTCAAACCATTTGAGTCCACCCCAAACACCTGAATAGGGGATTTTTGGAGGTGTTGGCATTGCCGTAAGAACCAACTCAAAGTGTTTCTACTTGATATTCGAGTGTCTACCCCTTCCATGTGAGTATCTTAAGCCTTATTGAGCACACCCATTTATATATATATATATATATATATATATATATATATATATATATAGATACCACTGACGCTCGATCATTTGATTGAGAGAGGTATTCACCCTTGGCATGTTACAGTTAGAACTTGTGCATCTTATACGTTTTGAGACCGCACTCGAGGTGAGAGATTGCAAAAACGATTTAGGCACCTAGGACACACCCCTTCCATTCTCGTGGGCCTTTCATAAATTTATCCCTCACCTAGTTACCCCATTTGAACCTTAGCTTTTTTCCTTTCATTCCATCCATCACACTTAGCCCCTGTCATAGTTTTGGCAAAGAAAGCGCGTTGTTGGCTATTGGGACACTCTTGGGCCATCTCGAGATGAAGAAGAACAGACCAAGACATCATGGTATTTACCATGAAGAGTTGTAGCAGCTAAAGAAAAGACATCCACCCATAGTTGACATACCAAAGAATAAGCTTCACCTAAAGCAAAGTTCTTATTAGTTAAAAAAAAAAGAGTTTGAGGAATAAGTCAAGAAGCTCGACAATAAACAGGCTAAAAAGAAACAAGTTTATTTGAAGGTTTATTTCTAGGACATTTCTAGCGGAGATGATTAGGTGTGAAGGCCGAAAGATTCGCAGAGTAGAGACGTCAGAGCAGTAAGTCTTCGAGGGAGGAGTTTCATGAAGCCCATCATTTAGAGTTTGACATTAGCCCATTATGTCGCAGCCGCCGCCTAAGCCAGACACGACATTAGATACCCTTCCTACCCATTCTATCACTATACCATTTTTCACCCCTCAAAAGACCTTATGATTTGCAGTTTCTCATCATTATATAGCGGTGGAGATTCGATATATGTACAAGCCTATGATCTGTGCATGCCTTGGGATGAATCCGAGTGATCACTCCCAAAATTACACCCGAGAGAAAAGAGAGAAAAATATGAAGTAGATACTTGAGGGAAGATTTGATTAGGTGCGCTAATGCTTTCTAAAACAATCACCAATGATGTGTTGATTAGGTGTTGTCACTCATCACGACATACTCACTTGTTTTTACTCTATTTACATTGCCTAGGTTTGGTTTGTTTGGGGACAAGCAAACGTCTATGTGTGAGGTGATATGCTGAGTCCCAAAATTAACATGTTTTATGTGCATATTTTCATCTAATTTTATGCATTTATCTTGACATTGTCACGGTTTGCTCTCCTTTGGTGATAATTGTAGATATTGAAGGTGAAAAGTGAAAAGAAGCAAAAACAGGCAAAAAAGACAAGGATTTGAAGACTTTCGGAGAAGATCCATATGAAGCACGACCATGCTCATGACTGTGCTCGGCCGTGCACTTATCCCAGGTCTACCAGTCCACATTTTCCAGTCAACAGAAGGTAAAAGTGAGATTTCCAGATGTGCACGGGCGTGATCCCTCAATAAGCACGGGCGTGCTCTGCTACAACGTGTTCTCCAAGGCTCAAACCGACAAAGACTGACAAGACGGTTACCCCCAACGACAAGCACGGGCGTGCCAGACCTGTTACAGACAATACTGCGCGAAAGGACTCTGCAACAGTACGTGTTGTCGAGCATGGGCGTGCCAGAAGCTGTTGAGGGCTTGCAAGGGTTGTTTTGCCTATAAATAGAGGCCTCCACTACACATTTTGGGTATCCCATTTCACCTGAGTTTTACTCACACTTCAGCCATCTCAGAGGTCTTGCAAGTCACCTTCGGAGCTTGGGATCACTCCATAAAGGCTTGAAGATTGAGAGTAGAGAGAGAGTTCACTAAGAATCATCCAAACCACCCTCTTTAATCCCTATCACACTCACCACCATGTATTCCTCATTCATTACTACTTGTGTGATAGTTGTAGAGCCGATGTTGGGCTAGATTACTTGAGTGTTGCTAGGGTGAAGACTTATTTTGGCATGGATTTATATAGTGCTTATTAGTTAAGTGGTGTTGTGTTCTTGTTAAATTCTTTTATTTAGAGTCTTGTTTGATTAACTAAATAACTAATTAACTAGTCTTTGGTCTTGTGGGTGTCTTGATAGGAAATGGGAAGGACTCATGAGTGTACCCGTGGTGTGTAAAAACCCATGCACTTGTGAGCTTAAACCCATAAGTAGTGATCAGTCCATTTGTGGGTAGAAATACACACACTTTGAGACTTAATCCTCTACTATCAAGATCTCGCTTAGGGTCGGTACAGTCTTTATATTCAGTCCTAGCGATAAGTCTAGTCTTAGTCGTGCGACTTAGCTTCATTGTCTACGTGAAAGCTTTGGCGTAAACTAAGATTTGGTGAACCCGCGTTGAGAGGAAACGGTCTTTATTTTCTCTCATCTTTATACTGCCGCACAGTTATTGATAGACCACTCACTTATTAAAATAGTTATTTGGGTCAAGTAAAGGATGCACATGTGCTGGTAGGTCACGACTCCTTTATGATATCAAGTGGCTTCTTGTTCGGTCATGCTCCGGCCACCGACAAGTTGTCCATAGAGATTTTGAGTATTAGATGTCATTATTGCGGCTTTGGGAGTTGGATCATTCGGTTGGGTATACACAGTCTTGAGTCATCCCTTTGTCATAGTCGAGAGGTGAGCTAACTAGGACGGGAGACCCTCATTTTCCAAACAAGAAGACAGCTCGTATTGCGATAACAAACACCACTGGAGAATGCTAACTCCGAGTTCAGTAAAAGTGCGCACTTGTTTACATCACTTAATTAGGTACTTACTATTAGTCCATTCCAAAAATAAGTTGGGTCCCGAAGCAGCACTTTGTTTGGTATTGATTTTCATTCTGATCACTCTTGCTTTCTTTCTTTATTTTATTATCTTTTCTTTTTATCGCAGCAGCTTAGAGTTGAGTAGGGGAAGTCGTATCTTAGGGTTCGATACTCGGTACTTTCTATAGACTATACTACGCTCGATAGGTCCACTTACCTATCGTGTGGGTTTAAAGTAGTCAGCAGCTATCATTCTACTTTTATTAATTTAAAACTTAGATAAGTGTTTCAATTAAAAGGTTTTGCTTAATTAACCTTTTTACCGAGTCTTGACACTTCTTTCGAGGAAGTGTTGGTTTTAAAAAGGACGTTTAAAAGAGACCTAATCCACACGACATCACTAAGTTTAAAGGTTTTCACCTTTCACATTAGCTTAGCAACCCCGCCTGGAGTGCACGTTATTCGTGTATATCTTCAGGATGGTGGGACCAATTCATGTAAAAGTGGCTGACAATCTCATTATTTTTGGAGTATACATTGAAACCCCAAGGTTTAGGCATTTTTCAGTGTCTCTTTTTCGTATTTGGCTTAGTCGCCAGTTGGCCTTGTCACCAGTCATCCTTAGGCTGTAACGCCAGTTTATCTTTGGCCATGTCGCCAGTCATTCTCAAGATATAACACCGGAATAGGCTTGACCCCAGTTTCTATAAGGCCTTATCGCCATAATATTATTTACCTTTCTATAGGTTATCTTCAATAAATATTGATAGGCCTTTATCAAAAAGGAAAAAAATATCTTTAAGTCTATCTTAAGGATATAACAGACTAAACACTGGGACATCCTGAAGATGATGAAGCATATCCTAAGGATGAACAGGAAAAACCTTGGGGGATGATCATGAGAAATCATAAAAAATATCCTAAGGATGTAACATAAATTGTACACTGGGGACATCCTTAGAATATTATTGCTAAAGCATTTCTCTTATCAGTAAACTTGAAGGCAATTTGCTCAACTTAGTTAAAGACATACTTGTATAATTTGTATTTCCTATTCTATGTTTGTATTGCAGGATAATAAAGAAAGGAACACAAGGATGTAGCATCAAAAGGTTACCATATTATTTATTTATCATAAGGATGTCAACCCCTGGCTTCATCCTAAATCAGTACCCATCCACCGGGGGTCAACATCTATAGTCCAGGTCAGGGAAAGATTTGGGGCTTCGTCTTGAAAACCAAGATCCCTCCACCCCAAACCTTTCATTGTTCAACATGCAAGAAAAGTAAATTGTTCAAAGTACTTACAGACCAACCATCATGAAAACAACCACAAAACCTAAAAAGTGGGCTCCGGCCTAGTCATCTTATCTTTCATTGCCCACTGGAACATCAAACTCCACAGCCACCTTAGCATCCACCACTCCAGTCTCTGTAGCCACACCCTCAGGAGCTTTAAGTTGTACAGGGACATGCTCATGTAACACCTCCTTTCAATCCAAGTTCTTTATCTTCTCATGTCAAGCTTCAACATCCCATTCATCCTTATTGAAATTGGTATCCTTAGCTTGGAGGGCAATTTTGACCCTTGCTTGAAGGACAGAAATGGTGGAAGACCTTGTAAGCTCTTGCTTGTACTCCTCAACCTCCTTTTCACGCTCCCCAGACATTTTGGCATTCTCAGCCTTCAACTACTTTAGCTCTGCTCCAACTTTGGATAATTTTTCTTCATAATGTTTCCCTCTTGCAAGGGAAAGTCTCTTGTGATTCTCCAAAGATATCTTGGCATCCTGAAGATCAGCAGCAGCTTCATCAAGGCATTTAAGCATATACTCATGGCCCCACAAGGAAATGAAAAACAAGTAAGTATTCTATTTTTTATTTTATCCTGAAAATAATAAGTGATATCTTCAGGATGGCACTATACTTGGAGTGTGAACTGAGAAATTTTATCCAAAACATCATGGGCTGAAAGACCCTCAAAGGGGGAAGCATCATGGCTGGAAGAAGTTCCAGTAGTCTTTTTCTTCTTGGAGGATGAAGCTTTTGGCTTGGGAGGTGGGCTGGTCATCCTGGAGCTGGATGGGGATGTAATCCTTGCAACCTTAGTGGCATCCTGGCTATCTATGTCATCTAAGTCAAAGATTGGCTTCTTGGCTAAAGATGACACAAGAATAAAGTTAGCAAGTGAAGAATAAATAAAGCATCCTCAGGGGGTAAAGTAAGACTTACCAGACATCTCAGTGGCTTGCCTGGTAGAATAGCCCTCTTCGGCCTCAAATGTTCTTGCTGCCTGAGGTAAGTCAGTAATTGCCTTGACTCTGTTGAATGAATCACTCAAAGGAGGAACAAGCTTGGTAAAAGAAGCACCTGTAACATGACCATAATATTTTCAAAATGTTAGTGACATCCTCAGGATATAACTACAAAACTTTTACATCCTAAAAATAAATTTTATCATCCTAAAAAATGTTTACCACTTTTCAACCATGACATAGGGATATCATCCCCATAAGGAATGAAATCCCTTCTCACGAAGAAAAACTTTGACTTCCATGACCTTTCTGACCTTATGACATTGTAGAAGAAATGAGGATTTTTATTGATAAGTTGAAGAACAAAACGGTTTGACCCATGTGTTTTCAACTTATAAATGTAAGACAGGTCTCCAATCTGTAGCTGAATGTCATGGTTCTCGTTGATCTTGTTACAGACCATCAAGATTTTCCAAACCTCGAGCATAGCCTGAGCATATGTCATCCCAGTAACATCAAAGAAATTCTTGATGAACTTGGGAAATGGGTATCTCAGGTATGATGGAAAGGCAGGTACAGGAAGCACACCCAGACAGAAGATGCATAATCAGATTTTACATTCTGGTCATAAGACCGGAATATAGCTGATTCAGGGAAAGCCCCTAAGTTCTTTAGATTCTGAATGTCTTTGTCTGTGAAGGAACAAACCTCATTTGCAGGTTCTTTCAACAGATTTTGAGGGATGAAGTCTTTGGGGACTCCAACACTCCCTGAGTCCCAACGGCTCTATTGACTCAGTCCAAGTCAAAGGAAATGAATATGACATCCTTCGCAAATCTTTTATGAAGAAGGAATCAAATGTAACCGACGAGCATTATTAATAGGCGGATATCTCAGAAAAGAGGTTATGTAACGGTTGGAACTCTTTAAACAAGAAGAATGTTGAGCTGAAACAGTCCTCCCATAGCTGATTTTTAGGGATATCTTACTAAATTACTTAAGTATATAAAGGGATGTGATGAACGAGATTAGGGCACTTGACACTTAGTTCTTGACACCTGATACTTACTTCGCAACACCTGAAATCATGTTTTCCTTAGTTTCACACACACAACACAACACAACATTGTAATCATATAAGCTCGTTCATACCATTTCCAAGGTTGTAATCTTTTTACCATATTATTATTAACAAACAAGGCAGGGTCCTAGACTCCTCCCGAGGTTTTGTGCCGGTGATCATCATTGATCAAGGGCTTTCCTCGTATATTGAGTGTGGTTAGCTTGTTATATTTCCTTTACATCTACTTACTATAATTTTGTGTCAGACAGTTACATCCT
The DNA here is from genome assembly GCA_028751855.1 of Ambrosia trifida. Taxonomy (NCBI): domain Eukaryota; kingdom Viridiplantae; phylum Streptophyta; class Magnoliopsida; order Asterales; family Asteraceae; genus Ambrosia; species Ambrosia trifida. The sequence goes on along the minus strand of CM054122.1, from coordinate 18,172,364 downwards.
TAGGATATAACTGTCCATCCTCACTTTATCCTTTGACATCCAAAACATAGTTGTCAATAACATTTTCTTTGATATCCTTAAACCCTCATCTTAAAAATATAACTGATTTTTACACATTATAAAAACTTTTAGCACTCTACCTTACATTTACTAATTTGGAATACAAAGTTATTTTTAGTTAATAATTTTTAACCAAAACAATATCCAAAGTGTGTGGCACGATTCTCCCCCATGAGAAAGTATGTGATAATGGGGCCGTGAAACTCACCTGAGGTTACGTTTCTTCAAAAACAAATTAACCATGCATGATGATAGTCCCTAATACTGAATCCTGTTATGCCTTTAGCGTCCTGAGGATATCAAAGGATAAATACAAGTCAGTAATATCTTGAGGATTTTCACCACCAACAATTGTCCCCAAAAATATATTTCCGTTAATATCTTAACGGTTATAATATTTTTAATTCTAAAATCTTATCTGATAAGGATGATTAGACGTCTGACAGGATGGTAACAACTACTCTTTAGGCTATGATTTAGGGATGACTGTTACACATAATCATCTTCACCGCCTATATCTACACTTCAATCCTTCCTTTATAACCACATCAAGGTTATTTTAAAGGTACCTTTTCTTCTTTCTCTCTGTTTTTACCAACCTTCAAAATTTTCTTAACAAAATTTCTAGGATGAGCAAAAAGTCTACGAGGGCATCAGCAAGTGTTGGAGTCTGTAAGGACTTCATACCTAAAAATCTGTTGAAGGAACCTGCTAATGAAGTTTGTTCCTTCATAGATAAGGACATTCAGAACCTGCAAAACTCAGGGGCCTTCCCTAAATCAGTTATGTTCCGGTCATATGACCAGAATGCAAAGTCTGATTTTGCATCCTCCATCTGGGTGTGCTTCCTGTACCTGCCTTTGATGTCACAGGGATGGCATATTCTCAGGCTATGCCTGAGGTGTGGAAAATCTTGATGATCTGTAATAAGATTATTGAGAAACATGGCATCTAGCTATAGATTGGAGACATGTCTTATGTTTATAAGTTGAAAACACGTGGGTCAAACCATTTTACTCTTCAGCTTATCAACAAAAATCCTCCTTTCTTGTACAATGTCATTAAATTAGAAAGGTCATGTAAGTCAAAAAATTTCTTTGTGAGAAGGGATTCGATTTCATATGGAGATGATATCCCTATGTCATGGTTGAAAAGTGGTAAATATTTTTTAGGATGAAAAAGTTTTGTAATATCCTAAGGATATCACTAACATTTTTAAATTTTTTTGTTGTATTACAGGTGTTTCTTTTACCAAGCTTGTTGCTCCTCTGAACGATTCATTCATCAGAGTCAAGGTAGTTACTTACTTACCTCAGGCAGCAAGAATCTTTGAAGGAGAAGAGAGCCACTCCACTAGCCAAGCCATTGAGATGTTTGGTAAGTCTTTCTTTACATCCTGAGGATGCTTTAGTTATTCTATAGTTGCTAACTCTATTCTTTGTCATCTTAAGCTAAGAAGCCAATCTTTGACTTAAATGACATAGATACCCAGGATGTCACTAAGGTTCCAAGGATCACATCTCCATCCAGCTCTAGGAGGACCAGTCCTCCTCCCAAGCCGAAGGCTATATCTTCTAAGAAGAGGAAGACTACTGTTGCTTCCTCAAGCCATGATGCTTCTCCCTTTGAGGGTCTCTTAGCCCATGATGTCTTGGCCAAGATTTCACACTTCACTCTCCAGGTATAGTGTCATCCTGAAGATATCATTAACATTTTCAGGATAAAATATAAGATAGTGTACTTACCTGTTTTCCTTATTTCTTTGCAGGGACATGAGTATATGCTCAAATGCCTAGATAAGGCTGCTGCTGAACTCCAAGAGTCTAAGATAGCTTTGGAGGATAACAAAAGACTTTCCCTTGCAAGAGGGAAACATCTTGAAGAGAAGCTATCCAATACTGAAGCAGAGCAGAAGAAGGTGAAGGCTGAGAGGGCCAAGGTCTCTGAGGGGCACGAGAAGGAGTTGGAGGAGTACAGGTAGGAGCTCATAAAGTCTGCCACCATTTCCGTCCTTCAAGCCAAGGTTAAAATTGCCCTCCAAGCTAAGGATCCTAACTTTAACGAGGATGAGTGGGACATCCTAGCTTGGCAGGAGAAGATAAAGAGCTTGGATGGAAAGGAGGTATTATATGAGCCTGTTCCTCTTCAACTTGAAGCTCCTGAGGCTGAGGCTACAGAGGCTGGGGTGGTGGATGCAAAGGTGGCTAAGGAGTTTGAAGTTCCTTTAGAATTTTGTGGTAGTTGGTCTGTAAACAATCTAAACAATTTTCTTGCATTCTGAACAATAGAAGATTTGGGGTGGAGGGATCTTGAGTTTCAGGATGAAGTCCCAATCTTCCCTAACCTAGACTTTAAGATGCCGACCCTTGGTGGATGGGTCCTGGTTTAGGATGAAACCAGGGGTTGACATCCTTTATAAATAAATAAAACTGATAATCTTTTGACTCTATATCCTTGTGTTCTTTATCATTCTTTATCATCCTGCAATGAATAACAAACATAGAATAGAGAGTTCAAGTTGTAGAAGTATACCTTCAATTCTAGATGACTTTAGCAATCAGTTTTCAAAATACCCTAATAAGAGTTTAAGAAATGCCTTAGCATTTATTCAAAAAATAATATTCTGAGGATGTCCCTAGTGCATAATCTATGTTGCATCCTTAAGATATTTTTCAAGATTTCTTCTGATCATTCTTAGAATATTTCCCAAGGTTTCTCTTGTTCATCGTTAGGATGTGCTTAATAATCTTCAGGATGTCCCCAATGTTTAGTCTGTTGTATCCTTAAGATAGACTAAAGAAATTTTTCTCTTTTGATAATAACACTTAAGAATAACCTGTGGAAAGGTAAACAAGAATGATATACTGGCGACAAGGCCTTAGTGAATACTGGGGTCAAGCCCATTCTGGCGTTACAGCCTGAACATAACTGGCGACAAGGCCAAGGATAACCGGCGTTATAGCCTAAGGATGACTGGCGACTAGGCCAAATAATAGAGACATCGAATAATGCCTAAACCTTGAGGATTCAATGTATATCTCAAAAATGATGAAAGTGTCAGCCACTATTACATGAACTGGTCCCACCATCCTGAGGATATACATGAATACGTGCGCTCCAGTTGGGGTGTATAAACCCAAATCGGGAGAAAGGTGAAAACCTTTAAACCATAAGAAGGTATCAGATACCTTAACGTAAGAGCGGGTGGCCAACCCCCTAGTCTTCAAAGCTCCATCTTCAAGATGGTTCTGTAAAATTCTCAGGATGGACTATTTCTAGACCATATTTAGTTGTTATATTTGTTATAAAAGAAAGATGAAAATAAAGATAAACAATTTCATACCTCATGTATGATAGTATTTTAGATGAATTGCATTCCAAGATCTTGGGAGGATGTCACCTTCCATAGTGGAAAGCCAATATGCTCCTTTACCAGCCTTAGAATCAATCAAATATGGTCCTTCCCATTTAGGGGCTAACTTACCATCACTTGGATTTTTAGTATTCTGAAAAGCTTTCCTTAGAACCAAATCACCTACTTGAAACCTTCGGATCCTTATATTCTTATTGTAAGCCTTTGCTATCCTTTGTTGGTAAGCTGCCATCCTTAATTTAGCAGCATCCCTAAGTTCATCCACCACTTCAAGATCCTGTAATAAAGCTTCTGAGTTTGAAGTTGCATCCTGAAGATGTTTCCTAGAAGTGGGCATCACCATCTCTGTTGGAAGCATAGCTTATGCACCAAAAACCAAAGAGAATGGTGTTTGGTGAGTTGCATTCTTAGAAGTTGTTCTATCAGCTCACAACAAAAATGGAAGTTCTTCTGCCCATTTTCCTTTCTTTTGTCATAGCTTTTTCTACAAATTGTTGACAATAATTTTGTTAGAAGATTCTGCTGGTCCATTAGCTTGAGGATGGACATGTGTTGAAGTAATCATCTTGATTCCCCAGTTTTCACAAAAAACTGGTTGTCCTCTTACTAATGAATTGAGATCCATTGTCACAAATGATCTTAGCTGGAACATCAAATCTGGTTACGATGTTCCTTTTGATGAAGGATACTACTTCCTTATCTCTAACTTGTACAAAGGCTTCAGCTTCTATCCACTTGGAAAGGTAGTCAGTCATTGCTAGTATAAACACCTTTCCACCAGGAGCTTTTGGTAATTTTCCTACTATATCCATCCCCCATTTCATGAAAGACCATGGTGAGATGATGGGATGCAATGGTTCAGCTGGTTGATGTAGGATGTTGCTGTGTCTTTGGCATGCATCACATTTTTTAGAATGTAGCATGGCATCCTTCTTCATAGTTGGCCAGTAGTATCCTATCCTGAGGGTCTTTGAGTATAAAGATCTTCCTCCTGTGTGGTTTCCACAATCTCCTTCATGGATATTCTTAAGAACTTCTTTATCTTCCTCCTTGTTGAGGCATCTTAAATATGGACCTTCAAGAGATTCTCTATACAATATATCGTTTAAAATGATAAATTTTGATACCTTCGTCCTGAAAGCCCTAGCACTTTCTCCATGAGGGATGTCACCATCCTTAAGATACTTCACTATAGGGGCCATCCAAGATGAATCAACCTGATCCTGAGTAGCGCAGACTGTGTCATCCTTAGGATGCAACATTTCATTTGTTGGTTTCAAGATGTGGATGATTGAAATTTTGGAACCTTCTGGTAGATTCAATGAGGATCCTAAATTAGCCAACGCATTAGCTTCAACATTTTCTTCCCTGGGTACCTGTGTTAGTGTAAAGTCTGCAAAGGAAGATGCTAATTTTTTAACTATTTCAAGATAAACAGCTAATTTATGACCTTTAACTACATAAGATCCATTAAAATGGTTAGTAATTAACAAGGAATCGAAAAATACTTCTAAATTCTTAATATGCATATCCTTAGAAAGATGTAAACCAGCAATGAGAGCTTCATATTCAGCTTCATTATTGGTTGTTTGAAATGCACATCTAATTGCATGGGGTATTATGTCCCCTTGTGGCGATTTCAGTAGTATCCCTAATCTTGTACCTCTCATGTTTGAAGCACCATGTGTATATAAAGTCCATTTTTCCATATTTTCGTTTAATTGTTGTACTTGCATTTCTACTTCACTCAGGATGTCATTACTGAAGTCAGCCACAAAATCAGTTAGAGCATGTTATTTGATTGCATTTCTAGGCTCATAGACCAAGTCAAAGGCACTTATGTTTACATACCATTTTTCCATTCTTCCTGACATTTCTGGTTTTCTAAGTACATTTTTAATACGATAGTTTTAACATGAATCCTATGTGTTTCATAATAGTGCCTTAACTTGGTAGATGCCATTATTAAAGCTAAAATGAGTTTTTTAAGATATGAGTACCTGGTTTCAACATCCAATAGAGTTTTACTTACATAATATATAAGATGTCGTTGCCCTTCGAATTCTTTTACTAAAACTGCACTGATTGCATTTCCAGAGATAGCAAGATACAACAAGAGAGGCTCACCATCCGAAGGCTTCATCAAGAGTGGAGTCGCTGCTAGGTATTCTTTCAATCTTTGTAATGCTTCCTCATGCTTTTGTCCCCGGTCGAATTTCTTATTCGTTTTTAGGATGTCATAGAATTCTTTGCATTTTTCTAAGGACTTCGATATAAACCTGTTTAAGGCTGCTATCCTGCCAGTCAACCTTTGTACATCCTTAATATTTGTTAGAGATTTAAGATCTAAGATGGCTTTAATCTGTTCTGGATTGGCTACTATACCCCTCTTAGTTACTAAGTATCCAAGAAACTTTCCAACACCAACCCCAAAGTGACACTCAGATGGATTTAACTTCATGTTGTATGCATCCAGGATGTCAAATGCCTCTTTGAGATCTTGAATATGGTCCTCTGCTCTTTTGGATTTGACTACCATGTCATCGATGTACACTTCCATTGTGTCCCCAATCTTTTCTTTGAACATCATGTTTACTAACCTCTGATATGTCGCACCTGCATTTTTTAGTCCAAAAGGCATGGCGATGTAACAATAAATACCTGAGGGTATCATGAATGCACTATCCTCTTGGTCGCCCGGTTCCATTTGGATTTGTTTTGAAATCCTAAGGATGCATCCATGAAAGTTAACATTTCATGGCCTGCTGTGGCAATCACCATTGAGTCGATATGTGGAAGAGGGAATGGATCCTTAGGACATGCTTTATTGAGGTCTGTGTAGTCTACACATACTCTCCATTTTCCATTCTTCTTTGCACCACTTACTTGAACAGGATCTGTTCTATAGGCTCGTACCCCTGTATTCTTGATTTCTAAGAAGACAGAAACCCATGTCTGGTTGATGAACCAAGACCATGTGACCAGAGCGTGATTAACAGAGTTTATTGGTCTTGACCATGGCTCAGTAGAGGATCGTTGCCTGCCCATCTAATGGGTCTTGGCATGCTCACATGGTTGTCTGACAGACATCTAACATTTTAAGAGAAATTCCAGGATGGGTGACCACCTGGGAAGTCTCCACTTGGGCAACCAAAAACAAATCCGTGAGCTCTGAATGGGCAAAGCGGACAATATTGGTGATGAGAGAGGCCGGGTGTTACAGATGGTATCAGAGCCACTCCTGTGCCGTTCGGGATGGTGGGTACATACCTCATCAGGGACGATGAGACTCTAACAGGGGGTGAATGTGACACCCTAGGAAAATCCCACATCGGCCGTGGCCAGGAGAGATCCTTGGTTCATAAGTAATATTCTGCCTCTTAAATCACCAACGCGTTTTGGGGCTTAATGTTAGTGGATGAGAGGAGAACTTCACAGTTAAGCGTGCTCAGGTGGGAGAAATTCCAGGATGGGTGACCTGCTGGGAAGTCTCCACTTGGGCAACCAAAAACAAATCCGTGAGCTCGGGATGGGCAAAGCGGACAATATTGGTGGTGAGAGGGGCGGGGTGTTACACCAACCATCTTGGGAATTTGACCTCCCTTATCATCTTGGACTTCAATAGTCTGTCAACTTCTTCTTGAATAATGACATTCCTTTCAGGTGCAAACTTCCTTTGATTTTGTTGCACAGGTTTAAAGCTTTTATCGATTCTAAGCTTATGTGTAATGACATCCTTGGAAATTCCTGTCATATCCTCATGTTTCAATACGAATGTTGACTTCCTGCACTTCAAAAACAAAATTAAAGGTTGTTCAATGTCATTAGGAATATTAGTACCGATTTTCACTGAGATATCCAGATTATCTTCATTGATGCAAATTGCCTTTACATCCTGATCAGCATGGGCTTCGTCATATGAATGCAGGATGATTTTACCTCATATTCTCTAAGAAACATCCTCAGGATACTGAAGGACTAAGCAGAGTTCAGGATGTAACAGTGTTCTAACCTATGTGCATCCTGAGGATAGACTAACGAATTATCTTATTGTGATATTATTGCAGGTACACTTAATCAATATTAAGGCTTGTAACTCCTCCCTGACGGCTATATTGTCTCATTTAAGTCAAAGGAGCTGATCATTGAAGAGCTATGCGGGTAGAACTAGTCCACCACCAAAGAAGAGGTCAAACTTGTAACCGATGAGCATTAATGGAAGGAGAAAAACACGGAAACAGTTAACCAACGTCTATGAATGCAGGATGATTTTACCTCATAAAATTGTTTGAAATTGTTCACAAACCAGTACCACAAAACTTCTAAAAAAAAGTGGGCTCAGGCCTAGTCAATATATCCTTCATTGCCCACTTATGCCTCCACCTGGAACTCCTTGGCTACCTCAGCTTCCTTCACCACATCATCCTCAGACTCCTTAGGTGCATCCTTAGGATCAACATCAGGGATAGGCTCATAAACCACTTCTTTACCACCCAAACTCTTGATCTTCTCCTACCAGGCCTCAACATCCCAATCCTCTTGTTCGAAGTTAGGATCCTTAGCCTGCGAGGCCATCCTCACCCTAGCCTAGAGAACAGAAACCATGGCAGATGTCACGAGCCGTTGCCTATACTCCTCCATCTCCTTTTCATGCCCCAACAAAATTTTGGCCTACTCACATTTCACCAGTTTGAGCTCATTCTTCACCTTGCCCAGCTCTTTCTCGAGATGCTTGCTCTTTTTTTGAGCAATCTTCTTCATGTCTTCCAGGCTGGCCTTGGTGTGATTCATCTCCTTGGCTACCTCATCCAGGGACTTCCACAGATATTCATGTCCCTGCAAAAGAAAGGAGAACATGTAAGTATTTTATCTTTAATATTTGTATAAATATGTTATGCGATCTTTAGGATAGCATCATACCTAGAGAGTAAACTGGGAAATCTTGCCCAAGAATTCATCAAATCTGAAACGCTCAAAAGGAGCAGTCTCTTGGGCAAAAGCAGAAGTAGTGGAAGTCTTCCTCTTCTTAGAGGATGCAGGCGCCCTTGACTTAGGAGGAAGAGGAGGGCTAGTCATCCTGGAGCTGGATGGCGAAGTAATCTTAGCTGCGTTGACACCCTGACTGTCAATGTCATCAAGTTCGAAGAAGGTGGATTTCTTTGCTGAAAAGAGTAAAGAAATATAGGTTTAGACAGGTAGACATAACAAGACAAAAACATCCTCAGGATGTAACAGGTAATACTTACCAGACATCTCCGTGGCTTGACTAGTAATGTAGCTCTCTTCTACTTCAAAGGTTCTAGGTAAGTCTAAAACAGCTTTGTACCTGATAAGGGAATCAGTCAGAGGAGGAGCAAGTTTGGCAAGTGAAGCACTTGTCACACAAAATTTTCAGATTATTAGTGATATCCTTATGATATCATTACAAAATTTTCATTAAACATCCTAAATAATCTTTACAACTTTTTAGCTAAGACACAAGGATATCATCCCCAAAAGGAATGGAATCCCTCTTCACAAAGAAGAACTTTGGTTTCCAATACCTGTCAGACTTAATGACGTTATACAGGAAGGGAGGATCTTTATTTATAAGCTGAAGAACATAACGGTTGGAACCATGAGGTTTCAACTTATGAAGGTAAGAAAGGTCACCAATCTGAAGATTGATACCATGATTCTTGATGATCTTATTACAGACCATCAGGATCCTCCAGACCTCAGGCATAGCCTAGGCATAGGCCATCCTAGTTACATCAAAGAAATCTTTGATGAACGGGGGGAATGGATATCTTAAACCCATGTGGAAAGGTAGGTACATGAAGCAAATCCATACAGAGGATTCAAAATCAAACTTCGCATTCTGGTCATATGACCGGAACACAGCTGATTCAGGGAAGGCCCCTGAGTTTTTCTGTGACACCCGGCAACTTTCGGTAACTAACTTTTGAAAACTTAGTAAGTCTACCTTAGCGAGTCGCGCATACGTTACACATGGTCGAGTCGAGTCGCACATCATTAGAGTTTTAACATACGCAAGTCTCGGGTCCCGGGAATTGGTGATCGGGCGGGAACGTGTCATTTATCATGTATTATATGTTTACAATCATTATGTGACTTGTCGGTATGTGAATATGTGCTAACATGTGTTAAAACGGGGTTTAACGCGCAAAACACACCAACATAGGGGCTATAGGTGTAACATCGCAAAATTTTCCCCAAAATTTTAATACATAAAAATCCCTTATATATATATATATATATATATATATTTTTATTACACCTTTATCATTAATATTATACAAATGTGCCTAAGTCTTTATTTATCCTAACTCACAACTTATATACATACATAAATGTATATAAATAATAATAATAATAATATGATTCTAAATTCTTTTTTTTTTCACATACAAGATTTTTTTTTATTTAAATAAAGCCTTGAGTCAAATAGTCAAAGTCCTAGTCAAAGTCTTAGTCAAACAGTCAAAGTCTTAGTCAAATAGTCAATTCATCATAAAACCTTACTTTATGGTGTTGACCAATTTTAATGGCTAATTGACTCCAAAACTAGTATAAAAACCCACCTATGACCCATTATACTTTGCACCTCTAAATCGATTGTTTCAATCCGATTAAACTTTCCCTCATACCTTTCTTCTATAGTCTATTACTTCTACAATTGAAGCTTTGATTATAAGCTCTTGTAATTGGCAACTTTGGGGCTACACATATTCTATTTCTCGAGACTTAATACTTTGCTAAGGTGAGTTTACGTAACCATGTTTATGCGATTCTTTATACTTGCAACAATTATTTAAGCAATTCAACATGCATGTCTAGTAGTAAACTTTATTGCCTCATGAATTAGTCAACAGTTTCAACGAGTTTCAACGAGTTTCAACATTTACATAATCATTAGCTATGGCCAAGCCGGCGATACTCAATAATAGATCTATTGGATTGACAACCCCACCCGGATACGTGTACCTCCTACATAGGTAACGTGGGTGATTGTTATCGTTCAACATATTACTAAGGTGAACCGTAGATGACGGGATGGACCTAAACTAGTCGGAGGTTTGATTATGTCAACATATTATACTATTCATGTAGACTTAAATTTACGATAGACATACGAATTGCTAAACTTTTATACTTAAACTATATGCTTAACATGGATTATGTATTCTCACCAACTTCTAGTTGACCCCCCCATTTTTCCAAACTCAACAGGAAATACTGATGCATGAAGTCTAGAGCTAGCATGAGGAGATATTTGAAGTTTTAAGCTTTGTTTGATTATTTGATGTAGACTTTAATGTAATTCAATATTGTAATGTAATAAAGGATTATTTAAACATATGTATTATCATGAGCTACTGAACAATCATCAATACGTGACATCCCGATGTTTCCGCCATCGGTTGGGGTGTTACAGATTGGTATCAGAGCCTTGGTTATAGGGAATTAGGTTATTAGAAGAAAAAAAATAATAATCTAGTCTATAACCATAGGAATATAACCAGTATTTGCTCCTTTTACTTGCTATTCTCTATCTCACTCCTACTTCTTATCCCTACTTTAGTCCCTACAAGAATATTGTTCTCCATCACAAGATCTACTCTTAGACTAGTAGGACAAATCCTCAGGTTTAGCCTGAACCACCTTGAAGATCCCGTCGAAGTTCTAGATTTTAATAACGAACACGTGCAATCTGGAAGGGTGAACGCCTGTATTCTGAGTTTTCTGTCTAGGACTGGCATTGCGCATAAATCCCAATCAGACGAGGGACCCGGATGCCTACCTGGGAATTCTCGGGATGAGTGTTCACTTATAGGCTAAAGCATGTCTTCACTATGTTATTAGAATCTAGAAGTTTTGATAAGTCAACGTTTTCGTTTATTCGTTTTAATTAATGAATAAATGATTACACTCACTTTTCTTAAACTAAGCTCTAAAATCTCAAAATTTTACAACTTAAATCAATCTCATTTCATAACCATCTATAGATTTCACTATCACACTTCACCTTACCATCTTAGACACTTTTTAAATATTCAACACCCTACCCAAATCATATTATTTCATTTCTCCACATGTTACTTATTTTTAAAAACTATAACCTCATACCTTAGCACAAACTAAAGATTTCTAAATCTTGTTGTATTTTCATTACCTAGTAACTTTACAAAGTACATATTTTTTTGTCAAAAGATGTCCTCGAACTTAAATTCAATTGTTTATTTATTGACGTAACAAACGATTTTCTATATAATGCTTTAAACTATTAAAAATCACTTAATAGAACCTTGATCTTCAAAACCTAATGTCATGTTTGAAATCTCCAACTAACGGGAATATTTTAATCAAAGCCCACTTAGCTTGTACTATTTAACAACTTTTGCTTTATGTATAAAACCAATTTTGAAAATAAGATATTTTTTTTTCCATAGGAATAATATCTAGTCTCTAAATTCTCCATCGACACTCACTCATTTTCAACTTGTTCAAATTTTTACAATATTTGGCATATACCACAATCATGTTTTCTTATACACTTGATTATAACCTTTGATCCAAACCCCAAAATTTACACTGCTACATAATCTCCTTACTATAAAATAAACTCTTTATCAACTATCTTCACATTCACTATCTCTCACAACCTTGATTCTGCTTCAAGATTTTTCATCATCCTCTCAAGAACTAAATTCATATCCTTCACCTTCTCAAACATGAACTAGTTACCCATGATAACCAAACTATTGAAACTTGGTTGTGTGTTGCATCAAACTTAATCCTTAGTTATACATGAGGATTCGATTATCTACCATATTTAAACATTTGATACTAGAAATCATGGAATATAAACTATTTGCTATAGACACACCTAGAGTCATTAACCTTGTCTAGGACAACACTATTACAACTCGCATGTTATGCTTGATACTTGATTGTTTATATGTACATATTATCAATTTGCAATTAATGTGTGAAATAATTGGTACACTTAATCAAACAACTGGTAGAGGATGAAGTACTTGCTCAACAGTTAGTTGAGTACAAAATAACCTACTCAACGATTGGTAGAGGTCATCATGCCTGCTCAACAGTCGGTAGAGGCCCTACAACCTGCTCAACGACTGGTAGAGGCTATCATACCTGCTCAACAATCGGTAGAGGTTCCTACTCACTGACTGGTAGAAGTCTTTTTCCTGCTCAACAGTTGGACTCATTTTTGGATACATGGTTAATCATATTATTTTACATGTGTGTCTAGAGTTATAGAAGGACACAAAACCCTAATGTAAGGTAAATTGGTGATTGCGGTCCGGAACGTAATCATGAATTTACAGGTACGTTAAGGTAGTGTGAAATTCTATCAAGGTTTTCGGTAGTTGACCAATTATAAACCTTAGTTATCTGGTAGTTCATTTAGTCTTTCAATAGTCCATCAACTCATTCCATTTAGGACTCCTAAAACTTAAGATTCTTATTCTCCTTGCTATTTCAGATGAACCTAATCCAACCCTTAAAACTCACACATATCAAAACTCTTACCCAAATTATTCGAAACAGTTTATTCTATTACCTATAAATTTATGTCATGCCTTAACTCGAAACTCCCCAAACCACCCTTGTCCTAATTTCTACCCAATCACCTTCAACCCTGTGTTTTCAATAAACTTCGGGACGAAGTTTCCAAAAGTAGGGGAGACTGTAACATCGCAAAATTTTCCCCAAAATTTTAATACATAAAAATCCCTTATATATATATATATATATATATATATATATATATATTTTTATTACACCTTTATCATTAATATTATACAAATGTGCCTAAGTCTTTATTTATCCTAACTCACAACTTATATACATACATAAATGTATATAAATAATAATAATAATAATATGATTCTAAATTCTTTTTTTTTTCACATACAAGATTTTTTTTTATTTAAATAAAGCCTTGAGTCAAATAGTCAAAGTCCTAGTCAAAGTCTTAGTCAAACAGTCAAAGTCTTAGTCAAATAGTCAATTCATCATAAAACCTTACTTTATGGTGTTGACCAATTTTAATGGCTAATTGACTCCAAAACTAGTATAAAAACCCACCTATGACCCATTATACTTTGCACCTCTAAATCGATTGTTTCAATCCGATTAAACTTTCCCTCATACCTTTCTTCTATAGTCTATTACTTCTACAATTGAAGCTTTGATTATAAGCTCTTGTAATTGGCAACTTTGGGGCTACACATATTCTATTTCTCGAGACTTAATACTTTGCTAAGGTGAGTTTACGTAACCATGTTTATGCGATTCTTTATACTTGCAACAATTATTTAAGCAATTCAACATGCATGTCTAGTAGTAAACTTTATTGCCTCATGAATTAGTCAACAGTTTCAACGAGTTTCAACGAGTTTCAACATTTACATAATCATTAGCTATGGCCAAGCCGGCGATACTCAATAATAGATCTATTGGATTGACAACCCCACCCGGATACGTGTACCTCCTACATAGGTAACGTGGGTGATTGTTATCGTTCAACATATTACTAAGGTGAACCGTAGATGACGGGATGGACCTAAACTAGTCGGAGGTTTGATTATGTCAACATATTATACTATTCATGTAGACTTAAATTTACGATAGACATACGAATTGCTAAACTTTTATACTTAAACTATATGCTTAACATGGATTATGTATTCTCACCAACTTCTAGTTGACCCCCCCATTTTTCCAAACTCAACAGGAAATACTGATGCATGAAGTCTAGAGCTAGCATGAGGAGATATTTGAAGTTTTAAGCTTTGTTTGATTATTTGATGTAGACTTTAATGTAATTCAATATTGTAATGTAATAAAGGATTATTTAAACATATGTATTATCATGAGCTACTGAACAATCATCAATACGTGACATCCCGATGTTTCCGCCATCGGTTGGGGTGTTACAATAGGCGATTAGGCTTGGTGGATAGCCTAATCGCATGTTATTGGGGCGAGTAGGAAGATGCCTATAGGCGAGTAGGGCTACTCGCATGAATAGTCATGCGATTAGGCACCCTACTCGCGTATAAACCTGCACACTCGCATGATACGTGCTGGACGACCAAAAACGCCTATAAATACCACCCTTGACCTCCAAAACATCATTTGTGCAACCCTAGCCGTCCCATAACATAACCCAACACCCAAACACCCTCTGGAACTCGTTTTTGCATCAAAACCATCATTTTCAAGCTTATTCCATCATTACCTCTTGATTACAAGGTGTGTTCTTCAAACCCAAACCTTTAAATGATTATGTTTTACTCCCTAAACGTCCAGACCTGACTTATAAATGTTTTTATCTTTGAAAATCCATTTAAAACCGTTTTTAAACAAACCCACACCTTTACATGTGTTATATGTGCTATATGTGTTTAAAGATAGGATTTTTAGGATTGAATCATGGTTGTTCTTATGTTATTTTGATGTTATTGCTGAGATAAGTTAGTATGATGATGTCCTAGGAGTTTGGATGGTTTTGGTGGTGTATTGTGGATATTTGATATTTTGACCCATTTGAAGGATTGTAGATGATTAAGGATGTTATGAGGTGTGTTGTTGATTGTGTGATGTTAGGGTTTGCTCTAGGATGATGCTAGAACAGTAGGATGCTATCGGACAACGTGATTATGTGGTTAAATCTGAATAATTGCTATTTAGGGCAAGTTCTTGCATGATGATGTGATGTTTACATGCTAAGTTGCCATTTTGGGAAAGCGCTCGCATTCGGGACTGTTAGAATGATAAAAACTTAGGGGTTTTGCTTGGAATATGTTTGTAAATGTGTTAGGATGATTATTGGATGTTTTTACATGTTTCGGATCTGATTTGGAGTGTTCGGCGCGCGAAAAACCATATCAGCTGCACTATAGGCGATTAGGGATCCTAATCGCCTATGTTATAGGCGATTGGAGGCCTACTCGCCTATATGAAGGGCCTACTCGTGTATATACAGGCGATTAGACCCTGTAATCGCCTGTTGACCAGCCCTAATCACGTGTTGACTTTTCCTAATTGCTAGTTTGATTCCTAATCGCGTGTAATGCTGCTGTATGTATATTTTAACATCCCGGAACATGATTTGCCGCCTAGGAACATGATAGGAACCCCGGGATTCACCCAATGACTTAGCAACACGTATTCGGACCTGTTTATGCGTTAAACGGATATTATGCTAGACTAGGTGAACTGTTGCGCGTATTAAGTGTTTAATTGCATATGTGGCATGATATCTTGTATTTATCTAACACGTGAATGTCGGGTCACCAATGGGATGTCGAGTCTTGTCTTACGTAGTCTGGTTGTCGGTTAAACATGCTTTTCGGACACATAATGGTCATGGACTGGACTTAGGGACTAATGAACCCGATGGGTTATTAGTCTAACTTGACGCATATCTTATGATAGGTCGCCAATAGTTGGGGCTATCATATCTCACAGACGGTTTACTCATATCACGCATACGGTTTACTCTTAAACGGAATACGCAACTTAAGGTGAGTTCACGGCCCCACATTTTACAGTTTTGCTTTCGGGGTGAGAAACATGCTTACAAACTATTTTATGACTTATGACTTGTTATCACGTTATACTATGGCTTACTTATCTTACTATACGGTTCATCGAAAATCCCTTGAAACCACTAACATGGGTATATGGCGGGGAAATGTGGATAGCGCTATTGGGAACTGACAAGCCCCACTCGACGGCTGGAGGCCGTGCGGGTGCATATTGTCTCTAACAAAACAAGGTCTACCGGCGATGACGGTAGCCCATAGGAACTAAGGGTAACACTCGGCTTAGTCAGCAATGGTTTCACCCGTATGAGTATCTTATTCTGCGCCTAGCTAGCGTTCTTATAAAGCATAGTAGTAATTGTGATGGTAACGGTTTTTGATGGATCACTGTAAACATTTAATTAAAACCTGTGAACTCACCAGCATTATATGTTGACTCTTTTAGCATGTTTTCTCAGGTCGCTAAGGTAGCAGCATATGGATAGGCGCACGTGGTCGCACTGGAGTCGTCTCGTGTCTAGGGTCTCATCTGCACGTTTTGGGATTATGAACTTTTGAACTTATGTTTATTTAAGCATGACTTTTGTAAACTTTAAAAATGCTTCCGCACTGTTGAATGTTGGTTTTAAACTTATGCATGGTTTTGTTTACGTATGTTTTTACATTTAGACGTCGTTTATTGTGACCGTTGACTTGGATCCTGGTATGTCACACGCCTCGCGGTAGAACTCCGCAGGTGGAAATTTGAGGGTGTGACAGATTGGTATCAGAGCCAATGGTTATAGTGAACTAGGACTGCATGTAGAGTCTAGACTATAGCCGAGTCTCACACACTAGACGGTCACATACATTTGAGTCGTGTCTTTTGGGTAAACATACTAACCTTGTCGGGGTGTCGGTATCCTTACCACACAGTGTCACATTCCTTACCTCATTCTTGGTTACTCCTAGCTTGACTTTATCTTCTTCTTCGGGTTTACAGCCGAGGGAACTTGGTTGTGATATTTTGAGTTAGTTGTATCATTCTGGGATGTGGTTATCGGGTGACTTGAAGTTCTAGCTCGAAGCACGCCTTGGGGACCATGTAGAGCGATTTGTTATTTCGAGTGCACACGAAATCATAAATCGAAATGCATGAAAATCTTGGTGGACTTTGTGTTCGGACTAACGGTCATGCTGTAACCGTATTCTGAGTTCGTTTGATCACTTGTAGCTTGGTTTGTTTGTGGTACTGAGTGTCTCGTCTCATGTTTTCGGCAGAAGATGTCTGGTGATCGTGGTGTTCGTAATAGTGGCGAGGGTCGGGAAAACATCAGCATAACCCGAGAAGAGCTGAACAATTTGATCCAGCAAAGTGTGACTGCGGCTCTTACCGCTCAACAGGCCGCTCAGCAAGGCGTCGGTGGGAATACCGTTTGTCCTCCACCACCACCTCCTCTGGGCCAGCAGGTGTGTACTTTTAAAGTGTTCATGGAGTGTGAGCCCCACATTCTTGGAGGATCTGAAAACAACAAGAGGAAGTGGGATAGTACTGAAAAGACCGCGGGTGCGGGTCAGCCACATCAGCAGGCAAGGAAGACTGAAGCTTTGGGATCGTCCTCAGGTCAGAGGCAGAACGGGTACACGGGAAAGATACCAGAGTGCAACCATTGCGGGTACCATCATCGCGGCAACTGCGAGAAGTTTCGTTGCAAACGTTGTAAGCTAATGGGTCACGTTGCCAAAAACTGTAGAGTCAATCTCCGGACAGTTCCTCGGAGAAACCAAGGGTGTTATAATTGTGGAGAGACTGGGCACTTCAGACGGGATTGTCCTAAGCTGAATCAAGGGACTGCAGGTGGTGCTGGGGATGAAGGTGGCGGTCGAACCGCTCCGGCTCGTGATTACGTCATCAGTGCTAGGGAGGACCAGGTGGACCCAGACACTGTTACCCGTACGTATTCTCTCTTATCTCTTGTTACGCTTTGGTCATACTTTTATCCGCATTGTTGTGCGTTCGTGTTCGGGTGTCTTCTTTGTGGTTTGGTCGCTGTTTCTCATTCTTTGGGTTGGTGAGGGTCCTTTGGGGATGCTACTTGGACGGTACCAGTGGATTAGTTATACCGATCATAGTAGGCTCCAGTAGGCTTTCATCGGGGGTCTCTTGTCTCATACTCGTATTTGGGGAAAGTGGTTTCCCGGTTATTACTGGCACGTTTGATTCATGACCTTCACTTGTTGTATTTTGGGGATACGTTACTTGGGCGCAGAGGTCGACACTCATTACTGTTGAAGCCGAAAGAATCTCGGGACGAGATTCCTTTCAACAGGGGGATGATGTGACGACCCGGAAAATTTTTCTTCTTATTTGTTTTCTCTCCTCGACTTCGGGAAATTTTCGGGACGAAAATTCTTTCAACAGGGGGATGATGTGACACCCGGCAACTTTCGGTAACTAACTTTTGAAAACTTAGTAAGTCTACCTTAGCGAGTCGCGCATACGTTACACATGGTCGAGTCGAGTCGCACATCATTAGAGTTTTAACATACGCAAGTCTCGGGTCCCGGGAATTGGTGATCGGGCGGGAACGTGTCATTTATCATGTATTATATGTTTACAATCATTATGTGACTTGTCGGTATGTGAATATGTGCTAACATGTGTTAAAACGGGGTTTAACGCGCAAAACACACCAACATAGGGGCTATAGGCGATTAGGCTTGGTGGATAGCCTAATCGCATGTTATTGGGGCGAGTAGGAAGATGCCTATAGGCGAGTAGGGCTACTCGCATGAATAGTCATGCGATTAGGCACCCTACTCGCGTATAAACCTGCACACTCGCATGATACGTGCTGGACGACCAAAAACGCCTATAAATACCACCCTTGACCTCCAAAACATCATTTGTGCAACCCTAGCCGTCCCATAACATAACCCAACACCCAAACACCCTCTGGAACTCGTTTTTGCATCAAAACCATCATTTTCAAGCTTATTCCATCATTACCTCTTGATTACAAGGTGTGTTCTTCAAACCCAAACCTTTAAATGATTATGTTTTACTCCCTAAACGTCCAGACCTGACTTATAAATGTTTTTATCTTTGAAAATCCATTTAAAACCGTTTTTAAACAAACCCACACCTTTACATGTGTTATATGTGCTATATGTGTTTAAAGATAGGATTTTTAGGATTGAATCATGGTTGTTCTTATGTTATTTTGATGTTATTGCTGAGATAAGTTAGTATGATGATGTCCTAGGAGTTTGGATGGTTTTGGTGGTGTATTGTGGATATTTGATATTTTGACCCATTTGAAGGATTGTAGATGATTAAGGATGTTATGAGGTGTGTTGTTGATTGTGTGATGTTAGGGTTTGCTCTAGGATGATGCTAGAACAGTAGGATGCTATCGGACAACGTGATTATGTGGTTAAATCTGAATAATTGCTATTTAGGGCAAGTTCTTGCATGATGATGTGATGTTTACATGCTAAGTTGCCATTTTGGGAAAGCGCTCGCATTCGGGACTGTTAGAATGATAAAAACTTAGGGGTTTTGCTTGGAATATGTTTGTAAATGTGTTAGGATGATTATTGGATGTTTTTACATGTTTCGGATCTGATTTGGAGTGTTCGGCGCGCGAAAAACCATATCAGCTGCACTATAGGCGATTAGGGATCCTAATCGCCTATGTTATAGGCGATTGGAGGCCTACTCGCCTATATGAAGGGCCTACTCGTGTATATACAGGCGATTAGACCCTGTAATCGCCTGTTGACCAGCCCTAATCACGTGTTGACTTTTCCTAATTGCTAGTTTGATTCCTAATCGCGTGTAATGCTGCTGTATGTATATTTTAACATCCCGGAACATGATTTGCCGCCTAGGAACATGATAGGAACCCCGGGATTCACCCAATGACTTAGCAACACGTATTCGGACCTGTTTATGCGTTAAACGGATATTATGCTAGACTAGGTGAACTGTTGCGCGTATTAAGTGTTTAATTGCATATGTGGCATGATATCTTGTATTTATCTAACACGTTAATGTCGGGTCACCAATGGGATGTCGAGTCTTGTCTTACGTAGTCTGGTTGTCGGTTAAACATGCTTTTCGGACACATAATGGTCATGGACTGGACTTAGGGACTAATGAACCCGATGGGTTATTAGTCTAACTTGACGCATATCTTATGATAGGTCGCCAATAGTTGGGGCTATCATATCTCACAGACGGTTTACTCATATCACGCATACGGTTTACTCTTAAACGGAATACGCAACTTAAGGTGAGTTCACGGCCCCACATTTTACAGTTTTGCTTTCGGGGTGAGAAACATGCTTACAAACTATTTTATGACTTATGACTTGTTATCACGTTATACTATGGCTTACTTATCTTACTATACGGTTCATCGAAAATCCCTTGAAACCACTAACATGGGTATATGGCGGGGAAATGTGGATAGCGCTATTGGGAACTGACAAGCCCCACTCGACGGCTGGAGGCCGTGCGGGTGCATATTGTCTCTAACAAAACAAGGTCTACCGGCGATGACGGTAGCCCATAGGAACTAAGGGTAACACTCGGCTTAGTCAGCAATGGTTTCACCCGTATGAGTATCTTATTCTGCGCCTAGCTAGCGTTCTTATAAAGCATAGTAGTAATTGTGATGGTAACGGTTTTTGATGGATCACTGTAAACATTTAATTAAAACCTGTGAACTCACCAGCATTATATGTTGACTCTTTTAGCATGTTTTCTCAGGTCGCTAAGGTAGCAGCATATGGATAGGCGCACGTGGTCGCACTGGAGTCGTCTCGTGTCTAGGGTCTCATCTGCACGTTTTGGGATTATGAACTTTTGAACTTATGTTTATTTAAGCATGACTTTTGTAAACTTTAAAAATGCTTCCGCACTGTTGAATGTTGGTTTTAAACTTATGCATGGTTTTGTTTACGTATGTTTTTACATTTAGACGTCGTTTATTGTGACCGTTGACTTGGATCCTGGTATGTCACACGCCTCGCGGTAGAACTCCGCAGGTGGAAATTTGAGGGTGTGACATTTTCAAAGAAAGGATATGTTTGTCTGTGAATGTATAGACTTCATTTGCAGGATCTTGTAACAGGTTTTGTTGTATAAAGTCCTTATGGACTCCTATGCTTCCTGCAGCCCTAATAAGGTGTAACAGTCATCCCTAAATCATCTACCAAAATATAGCCCTGATAAGGTGTAACGGTCAGCCCTTGCTGATTTTTTACCCATCCTGAGAATTCTTTGTATAAAAAGTTCGAAGATTGGTAAAAACAGAGAAAAGCAGAGAAGAAAGAAGAAATAACCTTTCTGATAATCATGTTGTGATTATAAAGAAAGAATTGAAGTCTAGATATAGACAGTGAAAGGTGATAAGGTGTAACGGGCATCCCTAAATCATTGACCAAAATATAGTCGTTGATATCATGTCAGATTTCTAATCATCCTCAGAAGATAAGCATCAGAATTAGAAATATTATAACCGTTAAGATATTAACGGTAACATATTTTTGGGGACAATTGTTGGTGGTGAAATCTTCAGGATAGAACTAACCTAGATTTTCAATGTGACATCCTCATGATACTACAGGTAGAACAAGATTCAGGATGACACTGAATATTATCTTATGCACATTATGAGGATGGACTAACGAACTATCTTATTGTTATATGAATGCACGATGATTTTACCTCATATTCTCTGAGTAACATCCTTAGGATACTGAAGGACTAAGCAAGGTTCAGGATGTAACAGTGTTCTGACCTATGTGCATCCCGAGGATAGACTAACGAATTATCTTATTGTGATATTATTGCAGGTACACTTAATCAATATTAAGGCTTGTAACTCCTCCCTAACGGCTATATTGTCTCATTAAAGTCAAAGGAGCTGATCATTGAAGAGCTATGCGTATTGAACAAGTCCACCACCAAAGAAGAGGTCAAACTTGTCGAGATCTCAAAGCTGATCGAAGACCAAGATGAGATCTCATGAAGCCGCGACCAAAACTCAAATTAGCAAGTATTCAAGTCTTCAGGGGGAGATTATTAGTGCATTGCGGTGTAGTTTCGCATGTTGAAGATTGCCAGATATGAAGACTTGAAGACTGAAGATCATTATCCAGACCTTAGGGGGAGTCTGTGAACGTCTTTCGAGACATCGCCAACTTAGTGACCGGTTAAGTCTACAGATCAATAGCTAGGTCCAAGGGGGAGACAAACGTAAGTGCAATTCGTGTATGTCCCCAGCTAGTAATAGGTCAATAATAGTTGTAGGCATGATTCTATAATCGTTTGGGTTGCATTTTAATGTCTGGAGGTATTTTAGTCATTTTTAATGGTCCATACATGTATCATAGGCTCCTACGCGTATCAAGGAACGCGTATGAGACCATACGGGTTCATGTGTTAAGGCGTATGGGACTAGGACTATAAATCCCCCATGCCTTGTGTCATTTTGAAAAACTTTTTCAATATTAACAAGTGCAACCCTTAACAGTGTGTTTTTGTGTGTGTGTTGTCCATATTATTAGGGGGACGGGGCGCCATCCGAATTGGTCACGGGTACCCCACTACCAACACGGTAAATGTAACACCCCAACCGATGGCGGAAACATCGAGGTGTCACGTATGAATGATTGTTCAGTAGCTCATGGTAATACATAAGTTTAAATAATCCTTTATTTCATTACAGTATTGAATTACATTAAATGTCTTGAATGAAATCTAATACATCCAATAATTAAACAAAGCTTAAAACTTCAAATATCTTCTCATGCTAGCTGAAGACTTCAAGCATCAGTATTTCCTATTGAGTTTGGAAAATATGGGGGGGTCAACTAGAAGTTGGTGAGAATACATAAGCCAAGTCAAGCAATTAAGTTTTATAAAAGTTTAGCAATTCATATGTCTAATGTAAGTTTAAGTCTACATGAATAAACATGAAGTGTAGTATGCACATAATCAATCCTCCGACAAAGTTTAGGTCCATCCCGCATCCACGGTTCTCCTTATAAAGTTCAATACGGGTTTGTAGACGGATTTATCCAGCACACGCCAACCCACAAGAGATCGATAGAGAGTTGGGTCAGGAAATGGTTGATATAAACTTTATGGTTCAACTTGTTTGTTTCATTTCTATACAAGACTATATATACACATACAAACACAACAAAGATGGAGATAAAAGCTCCTCTAGGCTTTGACTCAATAATTATACTTTGACTCAATAATTACACATAATTCTTTGACTCAAGACTTTGACTCAATAATTATACTTTGACTCAATAATTACACATAATTCTTTGACTCAAGACTTTGACTCCAAGAATTATGTTGTCAAGACTTTGACTCTTGACTCAAGGCTTTGATGTATATATATATATATATATTTATTTTGAAACGAATTTTTATCTTCCTTTTTTGATATTATAAATGTAATTGGAAAAATGATTAGCTTTAAATAAGAAATAAAAAAAATCATTAGTTTGAATTAGAAAATAAAAACACCGTCTTATAAAATGACGATTTTATAAATAGAATTAGGATAGGACATATGTCATGATTGAAGATTTTTTTTTTAAGTACAATGATAAAAGGAACTTAGAAAAATAGAGTGCACGGATAAAGATAAGAATACTTAGAAATAAATTAGACTTTATATCATGGATCGGGAAATACTTTAATGCAAAATAAATGGGAAAATTCGTGAGGTTACAGTCTCCCCTACTTTTAGAAACTTCGTCCCGAAGTTATAAAAAAAAACACCGGGTTGAGGGTGATTGGGTAGAAATTAGGGCAACTGTGGTTTGGAAAATTTGTGTTAAGGCATGACATGAATTTATAGGTAACAGAATAAACTGTTTCGAATAATTTTGTAAGAGGTTTGATAGGTGTGGGTTTTAAGGGTTGGATTGGGTTCGTCTAAAATAGCAAGGAGAATAAGAATCTAGCAAAACACTAAACTTTAAGTTTTAGGAATCTTAAAAAGAAATGCATGAGTTAATTGACTATAGAAATACTAAACAGGTAACTAGAGTTTATAATTGGTTATCTACCAAAAACCTTGATAGAATTTCACACTACCTTAACGTACCTGTAAATTCATGATTACGTTCCGGACCATAATCACCAATTTACCTTACATTAGGGTTTTGTGTCCTTCTATGACTCTAAACACACATGTAAGTAATGCAAAATAACCTTGTGATTGAATCGTATACAATGTATCCAAAAATGAGTCCAATTGTTGAGCAGGAAAAAGACTTCTACCAGTCAGTGAATAAGAACCTCTACCGATTGTTGAGCAGGTGCGATAGCCTCTACCAGTCATTGAGCAGGTTGTAGGGCCTCTACCGACTGTTGAGCAGGCATGATGACCTCTACCAATCGTTGAGTAGGTTATTTGGTACTCTACTAACTGTTGAGCAAGTACTTCATCCTCTATCAGTTGTTTGATTAAGTGTACCAATTATTACACACATGAATTGCAAATTGAAAATATGTACATGTAAGCAATTAAGTATCAAGTATAGCATGCGAGTTGTAATAGAGTTGCCCTAGACAAGGTTAATGACTCTAGGTGTGTCTATAGCAAATAGTTTATATTCCATGACTTCTAGTATCAAATGTTCAAATATAGTAGATAATCGAATCCTCATGTATAACTAAGGATTAAGTTTAATGCAACACACAATCAAGTTTCAATAGTTTGGTTATCATAGGGATCAAGTTCATGTTCAAGAAGGTAAAGAATATGAATTTAGTTCTTGAGAGGATGATGAATAATCTCGAAGCAGAATCAAGGTTGTGAGAGATAGTGAATGTGAAGATAGTTGATAAAGAGTTTATTTTATTGTAAAGAGATTATGTAGCAGTGTAAATTGTGGGGCTTGAATCAAAGGTTAGAATTAAGTGTATGAGAAAACATGATTGTGGTATATGCTAAATATTGTAAAAATTTCGAAATAGTTGAAAATAAGTAGGGGTCCATGCGGAGTTGGAGATTAAATTTTTTGTTCACGAGGATGGAAGGATTTAAAAATTGGTTTAGTACATAAAAAAGTCGTTAAGTAGTACAAACTAAATGAGCTTTGATTATAATATTCCCATTAGTTGGAGATTTTAAACATGACATTAGGTTTTGAAGATCAAGGTTCTATTAAGTGATTTTTAATAGATTAAAGCATTATATAGAAAATCGTTTGTTATGCTAATAAATAGACATTTGAATTTAGAAATTAAGTTTGAGGACATCTTTTGACAAAAACCTGTATTTTTTTTCCGTAGTTTATAGGTGATAAAAATTTTGAAAAATATTTAGAAATCTTTAGTGTTGTACTAGGTGATGAAAATTTTGAAAATGTTGAAAAAGCTTTTTTTTTTTTTTTTTTTTTTTTTTTTGAACCCCTCGTCAAGATCAGGCTATGAGGTTATAGTTTTAAAATATATAATATGTTGAGAAAGGAAATAACATGATTTGGGTAGGGTGTTGAATGTATTTAAACAAGTGGCTAAGATGGTAAGGTGAGGTGTGATTGTGAAATCCATTTATGATTATGAAGTGGGATTGATTTAGGCTGTAAAATTTTGGGATTTTAGAGCTTAGTTTTAAGGGAAGTGAGTGTAATCATTTATTCATTAATTAGAACGAATAAACGAAAACATTGACATATCAAAGCTTCTAAATTCTAATAACATAGTGAAGACATGCTTTAGCCTATAAGTGAACACTCATCCCGAGAATTCCCAGGTAGGCATCCGGGTCCCTCGTCTAATTGGTGCAATGCCATTCCTAGACAGAAAACTCAGAATACAGGCGTTCACCCTTCCAGATTGCACGTGTTCGTTATTAAAATCTAGAACTTCGACGGGATCTTCAAGGTAGTTCAGGTTAGGACTTGAGAATTCGTCCTATTAGTCTAAGGGTGAATCCAGTGTTGGAGAATAATCGTCTTGTAGGGACTAAATTAGAGATAAGAAGTAGGAGGGAGATAGAGAATAGAAACAAGTAGGGTTGCAAGTAAAAGGAGCAAGTACTGGTTAAAATCCTATGGTTATAGACTAGATTATTTTTTTTTCTAATAACCTAATTCCCTATAACCATGGCTCTAATACCAATCTGTAACACCCAACCGATGGCGGAAACATCGAGGTGTCACGTATGAATGATTGTTCAGTAGCTCATGGTAATACATAAGTTTAAATAATCCTTTATTTCATTACAGTATTGAATTACATTAAATGTCTTGAATGAAATCTAATACATCCAATAATTAAACAAAGCTTAAAACTTCAAATATCTTCTCATGCTAACTCTAGACTTCAAGCATCAGTATTTCCTGTTGAGTTTGGAAAATATGGGGGGGTCAACTAGAAGTTGGTGAGAATACATAAGCCAAGTCAAGCAATTAAGTTTTATAAAAGTTTAGCAATTCATATGTCTAATGTAAGTTTAAGTCTACATGAATAAACATGAAGTGTAGTATGCACATAATCAATCCTCCGACAAAGTTTAGGTCCATCCCGCATCCACGGTTCTCCTTATAAAGTTTAGGTTCATCCCGCATTCACGGTTCTCCTTATAAAGTTTAGGTCCATCCCGCATTCACGGTTCTCCTTATAAAGTTTAGGTCCATCCCGCATTCACGGTTCTCCTTATAAAGTTTAGGTCCATCCCGCATTCACGGTTCTCCTTATAAAGTTTGGAACGATAACAATCACCCGCGCTCCCCATAGAAATGGTCAACGAATCTAGGTGGAGTTGTCAATCCAATAGATCTATCATTGTATACCGCCGGCTTGATCAGGGTTAATGATTATGCACGTTGAAGTTTAAGTCTAATAGTCTTTGTCTAAGTCATGAGGCATTAAAGTTTACAACTAGACATGTATGTAGAATTGCTTAAGTATAAAGTTTCAAGTATAAAGAATTGCATAAACAAGGTTACGTAAACTCACCTTAGCAAAGTGTTAAGTCTTGTGAAATAGAATAAGTGTAGTCCAACGTTGCCAAGTATTACCCTATGTTTAAGGCAATAAATAAGTCTTTCTAGTCTACAAGTATTTCTAGGGTTCCTAATTTACTTGAAACGTAATAAAAGGAGTGTAACATAAATCATAAAAAAAACTAATCATAAAAAGTTTTAGTTAATTGTTTGATAAAAGAAGTTCTAATGGAAATTGTTCAAAATATATAATCAATTGTATACGTTTATAGAAAAAAAGAATAATTAGATTTTAATCCTTTAAGGGCTTAGGATAATTATTTCAATTACAATGATTATCTAAAATGAGTTTCATATTAAGAGATTTACATGCTACGTAAATTGCAATGACCCATTTATAACGGTATGTTTTTTTTATTTCATAGATTAAAATAATTAGTTTGAACAAAAACTTATAAGTATTAAACTAGTACTAAAAAAATAGTTAATTGAATGACAAACATTAAATAATTTGATATGGGTTTATCATTTTAAATAATTATTAGAAAAAGAAAATGTTTTAAACTTCAAATAAGATGCAAAAGAAAAGTTGAGATATGAAGTTTATTTAGTATAAAAGATATGATAGTCCATGTGCCCCAATTATTAGTTTCTTAAACAACAACTTCCCAAACTTGACCAAATTAGGAACAAAGGGCACCTCAAAACACATCTTCATATGTGTGTTTGGCAGGAAGCTCGAGATCGAGAAAAAAGAATATAAGACTCACAGTGCCGGAGGAAGAGGCGGTGATGGCGAGCGCCAGAGATTAAGACCATTAAGGGACGGTGGTCTGGATTTGACGATTGTCGGTTATCGGTGGCTTGTCGGGAGGACGGAGCGGCGTCCGTTTGACACAAGCAGAAGGGAGGAGACCAAGAAGGTATGGAATGTGGTTCACGACGGTGGTGGATGTTGCGAAACCGCTAGTTCAATACGGGTTTGTAGACGGATTTATCCAGCACACGCCAACCCACAAGAGATCGATAGAGAGTTGGGTCAGGAAATGGTTGATATAAACTTTATGGTTCAACTTGTTTGTTTCATTTCTATACAAGACTATATATACACATACAAACACAACAAAGATGGAGATAAAAGCTCCTCTAGACTTTGACTCAATAATTATACTTTGACTCAATAATTACACATAATTCTTTGACTCAAGACTTTGACTCCAAGAATTATGTTGTCAAAACTTTGACTCTTGACTCAAGGCTTTGATGTATATATATATATATATATATATATTTATTTTGAAACGAATTTATATCTTCCTTTTTTGAGATTATAAATGTAATTGGAAAAATGATTAGCTTTAAATAAGAAATAAAAAAAAATCATTAGTTTGAATTAGAAAATAAAAACACCGTCTTATAAAATGACGATTTTATAAATAGAATTAGGATAGGACATATGTCATGATTGAAGATTTTTTTTAAGTACAATGATAAAAGGAACTTAGAAAAATAGAGTGCACGGATAAAGATAAGAATACTTAGAAATAAATTAGACTTTATATCATGGATCGGGAAATACTTTAATGCAAAATAAATGGGAAAATTCGTGAGGTTACAGTAAACACCGCCGCCACCCATGCTAGTACTAGTCCCGTGAACCGTTTTCTGGTTCTATCTAACGGGTTGGTAACCGTGCATTTTTTTATTTTTGAATTAATATAATTCAATTTTCTTATTAGAACCGTTATTTTATTAGTCAAACCACATTCTTGTTATTGTTTTTTTATTTATTTAAACCATGTGTTTTAAACATAATTAAAAACAAATTAGAATATAATTAAATAAAAAACATAAATAAAAACATAAAACATAAAACATAATTCATTAATATCAAACATAATAAAAATACATCAAAACATAAAAACAAGCTTAAAGTTGACACATGAGTTGCCATGCCTGGACATGGTCAAACGTGTACTGGTAAAGAGCCGAATAGGTCACCTGGGTGAACTCCACAGCCAACTCGTAGCAGGTGGTCCACCGATCACATTTTGTTGAGATCGGTCCATTTCCTCTGCAGGCTCTTGATTGTGCGGTCGTTTTGGCCGACTTGTTGGTTGAAGTCGCCCAACACACGCTCCCAGAACCGTGTGTCCCTCCCCCCTGAGCCTTGGCGTTGCAAGGATGGGTCATTTTGTGCGTCTTTAACGCACACAACCAAAGCCATTTCTTCATTTTTCAGTCCAGCGCGTCATTTTGAAGAGTGTGGGTGTTGATGTTGAAGTGTGTTTTCACCACCGTGGTATGGTGGTTTATATACAAAAGAAATTCTCAACCGTATTGCATGTAAAATTCAAGTTTTCTGATGGTTAGATGAGACCGATTTTAATGCAATTAAATATTTTTTACCGTTTGGGTGAGACGGTTTATGAGAAATTAAAAAAAAAAATCTGACTGTTTGGTGGTAAAATAATAACCGTGTGAATTAAAAAAAAAGGTTTAGATTTGTATTTAAATGAAAACAAATAAAAGAATCAGTGGAGTGACGCCTCCCAAAAAAGTGTTTCACTGAAGTAAATTAGTGAAGAGATGTGGCAGTGCATAATTGGTTAAAATCAGTGAAGTAAAAAAGTATTCAGTTGAGCGCCCCTCCCCACCTATAACAACTAACCGGATTATTGATTCCGCTTTTAATCTGATACATGCATGATACTAGTTTTCTTGTCCGGATCCGATTTTACAAACATGTCAATATGGGGCTCAATCGCTTGCACACCAATCTTCCCATCCATCGGTTTCGTGATCATCGACCTAGTTTCAGGAAGTTCCGGCTCATACTCCTGTGTGATTCCATATTGAGAGTGTTGGTGGTGAAATCTTCCGGATAGAACTAACCTATATTTTCTATGTAGCATCCTCAGGATACTGAAGGACTAAACAGAGTTCAGGATGTAACAACGTTTTGTCTTATGTGCATCCTGAGGATAGACTAACGAGTTATCTTATTGTTATGTACTTGCAGGTACAATTAAATAATAATAGGACTTGTAACTCTTCCCTAACGGCTATATGGTCTTATTCAAGTCAAAGAAGCTGAGGATGGAAGAGCTAATCGAATAAAGGAAGACCTTTGCTAAAGAATATGTCAAACATGTAACCGTCCAACGATAAATGAGATGCGAAAAATAAGGAAACGGTTAACCAACGTCTATATTGGTTAACCACACTTCAAAGCTGACTTGAAACAGTCCACAAGCTCATAAAAGAAGGCAAAAATCATGGGATCTTTTATTTATTTCGTTTGTAAACTATAAATAGGGGCATGATGAACGAAATAAGACACTTGCTTGACACTCACTTGAAACTAGTTTATTTCTGATCAAACACTTGATACTCTCTACACACACACAACACTACATTGTAAACTTAGTAGTTCGTTCATCATACTTTCAAAGTTGTAAACATTTTACCATTTTAATATTAACAAACAAGGCAGGGGCTTAGACTCCTCCCGAGGTTTTGTGCCGGCGATCATCAAGTGATGAAGGGCTTTCCTCGTACATCGAGTGTTGTTCTCTTGTTGCATTACATTTACATGCATTAGTCTTTGCTTGTTTTATCATTCTGTTAGATAGTTACATCCTCAGGATATAACTGTCCATCCTCACTTTTCTCTTTGCCATCCTGAGCATAGTTGTTAAATTATTGTTTCTTTGTTATCTTAAACTGCCATCTTGAAAATATAACTAAGCTTTTAATATATTTCACAGTTTTAGCACTCTACCTCACTTTTACTAATTTAGAATACAATATTATTTTTGTCAAGTAATTTTTGACCAAAACAGAGAGTAGATGCGGTCCAGATCTGTTTGCCTCCACTTAATAGCAATCTCCCCAACAAGAGGAGGAGTAGACTTCTTGGAATCTTTCTTTGACCCCTTCTTCGTCTTTTCCTTAAAATGGAAGACATCCGATGAAGAAGCCATAGATTTAATACGCTCTCGTAGAAAAGGAAGATGAAAAATCGAGGAAAAGGAGTGGATTGGAAGAAAAAAAAAGAAGTTTTCTCTCTGAAAATTCAAAGGGTTTTCTGAAAATTTGCAACGGATAAAAGGGAAGTGTGATGGGGAAGAGTGCCTTGTATAGGTTAAGCAATTAATGCTCTAGGTAATTGTGTCGATCATGTTGCACGTCCCGCCAATCAAAAGACGCCACGTAAGAGAGAAAACTATACAGATGGCGAAGCGATAGGCAGGCCCACCTGCAACTTGAAAAAGTAACTGACAAGTGACGTTTTGCCTCTCCATCATGTCGTTTCAACTGTGCAAACTAGGCGTAGGCCTGCAACATTAATGACAACACACCTGCACGAGCGCCAGCTACACAACCACGCGCAAGGTGCGGACAGACAACAATTTCCAAAAATAGACACCTCACTCCGCGCCCGGGCAGACAGAGCCGCCATAACAACACGAGCAAAATAGGAGAACCCGTAACCATAGCAGCTGATAAATCCACCATATCTACTAAGTCCAGCATCCCGCATGCAACGCATACAACACACTGGACTAGGGGACTTGAAGAGATATGTACCCACGCGTGCGCACGAACCCACATCTCCGAAGACGTCATCAGACTAATCAAAGGAAACTTCTAGAAGGCTGGGCACGATTCATAGTACATGCCAGCTGTCAACAGACAATGAAAGAGACGTGTAGCCAATCAGAGGCCGGCATTCCCTGCTCCACGATCTCCTGGCAGGGAAGAGGGACAACAAGGACGATTGTAAAGGAGACTTGGCCAATGACATAAGGACATCGATAAATCCTCCAACGGTTGTCAACTGTGTGGGGCCCGCGTGAGACTGTTGTTATTCCCAAGGGAACCAATCACAAGACACTTTGTAGGACTATAAATACCCTTCTCCCTCAAGGGAGAAAGGACATTCAATTCAATACACACTAACTTAGAGAATTCTATGTATGACTAGGAAAGAAAGATTATAGTTGAAATACTTGTATTCACTTATATTCGAGTCTTGTGTTATCGTCTAAGCGCATAATCAATAAAATATCTCTTTACATTGCTCGTAGAGTTAAATGCCAATTTAGTCTCTGAGTATGTCAAAAATTGTTACTTTCATCCAAATATTTTTTTTGGTCAATTTAGTCCCTGTGGTTTCATTTTTTTGTCATTTTAGTCCTTGTGGACTAACAAGATTTAGATGAAAGTGACAATTTTTGACAAACCTCAGGGACTAAAATGACAAAAAAATGAAACCACAGGGACTAAATTAACCAAAAAAAAATATTTGGATAAAAGTGGCAATTTTGTACAAACCTCAAAGATTAAATTGGCAATTAACACTTGCTCGTACATTAACGTGTTTAACCCGTGTTTCTTCAGTGATGGATTGAGGTGATGGCCCAGGTGGAATTTGAGACAACATCAGTGGCAGAAAAAATTGCATTAACGAAAAGCTGTTTCATTGAAAATATATTAAGATTTTTAGGCAACCAAGGAAAATAAAATGTAAATAATGGTCGATAACGTGCCGCTGCTTTGGTAACGACCTTGTATTTCAATAGCGATCTTGTACTTTGGTGTTTGGTAGCTTAACAGCCAACTAAAACATTATGAGACTGTTCGTTGTGGCCCGTGAGTAAGTAGCCGTGAGCCACAAACCAATCAACGTGGCTCGCTTGAACCACAACACACCTGGGTGAACGCTGCCGCGAGCGAGATGAAGCGACTCAGCTCGCGTGTGATGGTGAGGGTTATTTTTTTTTTCTTTTCTGTATTTGATATTTAAAGAAGATGAGAGTGATGAAGATGATAAAGATGAGAGTAGTAGAGTGAGTTGCAGAGAGAGATGATGAAGATGGCAATGACTTCTTTTTTATCTGTATTTGGTATTTAATGGGGTTTTTTTTTTTTTTTTTTGCACATTTTCAGGTTTATTATTATTATTATTATTATTATTAATCTTTTTATTATTATTTATTATTTAAAAGTTGGATAGTGTATTTTAATGTTTTTAAATTTTTGTAATATACTGTTTTTTATTTTGTTTATTATAATGTTTAAAATAATAAAGTTTATAAAAAATAGATAAAGTTGTTGCTTACCTCTAGCCACAACAACATCAGGTGAGCGACCAGCAGCTTTATCAAGCTGCTAACTAG
Source organism: Ambrosia trifida (assembly GCA_028751855.1). Taxonomy (NCBI): domain Eukaryota; kingdom Viridiplantae; phylum Streptophyta; class Magnoliopsida; order Asterales; family Asteraceae; genus Ambrosia; species Ambrosia trifida. The sequence continues at coordinate 18,139,191 of CM054122.1, read as the reverse complement.
ACGCTGACATGGCGCAATATGAGAGGATAAAGTCATGGCTCACCTCTAGCCACAACGGACAGGCTGACGATTCAACCCATATAAGTATATATCATTTGGTCTAGTTGTGGTGTCGATTTTCGTACTTCGGTTCACAGAGAAAACCAATCATTCTTGAGAGAACTCTCTCTCTCTTATCCGATTCACGATTTTGTGTACTCACGAAATACTTTAGTAATCTGAAAACGAGTTTATGTGATTCTAAAAGTATCCAAATCAATTATGAAATTTAGAGAATCCTACAGTTTTATATTTAATCGCATAGTAGATGTAGCAAGTTTAACCATCAGAGAGCTCGAGCATGACTATGCTCGAGTTCGAGCTTAGCTCGGTTTGAGCTTTGCTTCTAAAGCTCGAGCTTTGGCCCGTAGGTAGTTTCATGTTCGAGCTCTGCTCTTTCATTATTTATTAATTAGTTTATATTAATTATAATTAATTTTTTATATAAATTTGTATATAACATAATATATACATGTAATTTAGTTATTTTGTCGTATTTTTATTAATAATAATTATCATATATAAAGATTTATCTAATGTATTATATAAGGTGTATATAAATAATAAAATAGTTAGGCTTGCGAGCCGACACTAGCTCGATAGGTGAAGCTTAAGTTTGGGAAAATCATTTACTAAACAAGGTTATTTTTAGGCTCGGGATCAGGCTCGAGCTCGTTTAAATTTGACTCGTAATTTCAAGTCGATCTGGATTAGATTGTCTCGTTCACACATCCACTCCTATTTTCTTAATTTTATAATTAAATAATCGTTATAATAATATAGGTTTTTAATCATGTTTGAGTTAATTGCCAATTTAGTCCCTGAGGTTTGTCAAAAATTGTCACTTTCATCCAAATCTTTTTTTGTTACATCTGTGTCCCTGAGGTTTCATTTTTTTGCCATTTTAGTCATCAGCACTAACTCAGTTAACAAAAACCCAGTTAAGTCAGGGGCATTTTTGTCCATACACACCAAACTTTTTCCTTTTGCCATTTTCATCCAAAACCCTTTTTAAATTTATTTTAATTTTTGTATGTATGTATGTATGTATGTATGTATGTATGTATGTATGTATGTATATATGTATGTATGTATGAAATATGGGAAAGTTATAATCATCATTACATATTGGAAAAGGCATAATTGCTAAAACATAACAGAACTATATTTCTATTGTAGGGATATTAAATTTTATAATCGAAAAAGTACCATAAGAATGAGATCATAATTGCAACGATGAACAGCACGTACAGCTTCAGCTCCATTAGACCATGCGTAGTGGGGGCTTTATATATAGAGCCTCTCTTTCTGATTGGTCCACGTGGCAGCTGAGTTAGCATGGAGAGATAAAGTGAAAAAGGGGTGTAGTGCCAGGGGTTTTATTTATAAAGCCCCTATTAACATTTTATTATATTTTTTAAATTAAAAAAATAATAAAATTATAATAAAGAGAGAGAGAGTATGAGGTGGAATGATATGATTGGAGGGGGTATATATGATCCGGCGCTATTGGTATAACGCCAAAGCTTGTTTTTCAAAAATGGAGCCCCCCGTAGCGGTGTTGGGGTGGCGCTATTTTTTTTTTTTTTTTGAACATAACGCCCTCCACTACGGAGGGTCTTATTTACAACATCCATATCTTGATTCAACTGCCTCATCATCCTACGTGCCATCATCACATTCACTACATGATCTTTACCAAGAAGAATCTTAGGTTTCGTTTCTGATTTGGAAACTTCTTGAACGTTTCTAGAACAATGTTCATCAGAAGGTGAGCATGAAGCCATGGGTAGAGCATCATGATTCTCTTTTTCTTTGTTGATGCAATTTGTGCTTTCATTCTCTGAATTGCACTATGTTCATGAGTGTGTATGTATACATACATACATACATACATACATACATACATACATACATACATACAAAAATTAAAATAAATTTAAAAAGAGTTTTGGATGAAAATGGCAAAAGGAAAAAGTTTGGTGTGTATGGACAAAAATGCCCCTGACTTAACTGGGTTTTTATTAACTGAGTTAGTGCTGATGACTAAAATGGCAAAAAAATGAAACCTCAGGGACACAGATCTAACAAAAAAAAGATTTGGATGAAAGTGTCAATTTTTGACAAACTTCATAGACTAAATTGGCAATTAACTCATCATGTTTTAAAAACTTTAATTATGTGTACAACTCAATAAAAGTAAAAGAAAAACACAGTAAATATGTGTAAGTTACTCCAACTGGACCCTATACCTGAGGTATCCAATTCACCTATTATGCCATCTTTAATCATGCATAACCTCTTTGGAGGTACATGAAAGTGTATGATTGCTGTTTCTTCTACAAAATGAGTATCACAATCAATATGTCACTTAACGTAACAGCCTTAAACACTTCTAAAGTTAAAACACACTTGATCTCATCTCCACTTTCTCTTAATCTTCACCTACCAAAAATTGTCTAGTCGCTTTTTCGTCCTACCTATAATACGACACCAGGCCAATATGGTGGTTTGATATGATTAATTTTTCAACTTTTATGGCGTCTATTGTTTGCGACATATGGAGTATATATGTTATGGATGAAAGGGAACAAGTAAAAGTTAACCTTAAACAAAATGATGCTTAGTGGTCCAAACCTCTATGGATTTAAACCTAACTTAATGCAAGTGTAGATTTAAGTTGGTCCCCTTGTGTCTAATCTTAGATTAAACTTTTATGTTTTTGGAAGGAATCATTTGGTTTTGTTGTCCCCTTGGTTTAAAGTTTTGATTAGACAAACAAAAAACGAGATTGAATTCATGGCTAAACTCCGATAATCTCGGTCAATTTATTCGGCACCAAGTATAAAGTTTCTATATGTATATATTATTTTCGGTCATTTTTTAGTTTAGATTTTGGCTTATATATTATTTCCGGTCATTTTTTTAGTTTAGTTTTTGGCTTATATACTATTTTCGGTCATTTTTAAATTTTGGCTTATATGTTATTTTCGGTCATTTTTTAGTTTAGATTTTGGCGTATTATCATAAATGTTTAGGGGTTGTTTGGTTGATTAAGTACTGAATAATTAAGATGGTCTGAATAGTTAAGAGGATCTGAATGGTTAAGAGCTGAATCATTCAGCATCCCTTATTAACTTAATGGTTCAGCACTTAATCATTCTATTCAGATGCTAAAATAAACAGTCTGAATGCTGAATGATTCAAACCTGAATGGTTAAGAGGCTACCAAACAACCCCTTAATCTCTGTAACTAAGTGGGAGAAAGTTTATTTACAGTACAAAGTTTAATAGCGTACAAAACGTAAGAAACAATAACATCTGTACATGTGAAAGCGGTTAGCAGGATTACCTCGTATGTAATTTTCCAGCATGTGAGGGTATTATAGACTTTTCTCCGTTATGTTCTATTTTTTGAAATTAAATAATTCAAAACCCTAAAACCATGATCATTTTATATTTTCTGATCGAGAATTTGACTAACATGATCAATCAGTTCTTTCGTACCATGATCATTTTATAGTTTCTGATCGAGAATTTGACTAACACAATCAATCAGTTCTTTTAGAAGTTATGATCCAACAACTATAGATGAAGATTACAACTTATCACAATTTGCAGTGACAATTTGGGGGAAGAAGCTGATTTTACAGCCAAGTCAATGATTGTAGATGAAGATTACATCCTGAATTATAGTTGTTTTATGTTGGATTTGTACTCAAGTTAATTTTGTTTTTTAAATTGAATTTGCTGACATCAATGATAGTTGATTTTTATTCAGATGAGTAGTTGCGTTTTTTTATTGTTGTCATACTGATTATATAAAGTTGTTTTTATTTACAATTAGTGTTTGAAGATGTATGTATTTGCATTTTATATATTGAAGATTATGAAACTGTGTTTTTTTTAAGATTTTATTTTGTACATATGTTACTTGCGTGCAAATTGGATTTCTACTTACGTTTTATTAATTTTATATTATGCATGATAGGTGCTTTTTATTCAGATTTTGTATTTGTGTATTTGATTTTTTATCATACTAATGATATTTGATTTTTTTCTCTACAAGTTGCGTTTGAATTTTTTATGTATTTGCGTATATGAATTTTTTTATCATACTGATGATATTTGGTTGTTTTTTGTTTTTTTACAACTTGCGCTTGAATATTTATGTATTTGCATTTTTCCTTTTTTGAAAGATAGTAAAGTTTTTTTTTTTTTTGATGATTTTGTTTAGTTTTTACTTTAATGAATCAAAATAAGAAGTTTGATAGATGCTATAAGATAAAGTTGATTAGTATTTTGAAAAATAGGATGGTTGGACCGATTCGAGAGTGCTAATATCAATTCTAGATAAACCAGATTAAACAAGATATGGCAAAATAAAGATAAATGAAATAATTAGCTGGATAAGATGAATATGTTTGTAAATAATTGTACTTGCGTGTAAGTTGGATATGTAATTGCGTTTAATAATTTCCATAATATATTATAATTGCGTTTTATTCATTGTAGTAATTGCGTTTTATTCATGTTTGCAAACTGATGACATTTGTTCTTTTTTGTTTGATTTCATAACCTGCGTTTAAATTGTGATGTATTTGTGTTTATTTGTTTTCTTGACACTTCATACAAGTTAATTGAAATAGAATAATAAAACATGCCAAAAAAGCATAAAACATAATATTACTAAATACTTTGTTCTATTACATCTTATGGTTGAATTTAAAAACTTAACAGCCAAAAAAAACATAACATTCTTGAATTCAAGAACTATCTAGGGAGAGAAACTACTTATCCCATCATACACAACCTCCATATGCTCTAGGTCCAATTTTTGCCTCATCAATGTCTTCTTCTTCCTCTTCGTAGTCTGATTCTAGGTCCATACCAGACCATAGTTCAACTTGAGCTTTGACCATCAACACAAGTTTTGAACCAAACTCTGATCTAATTTGGTTTATAAGTGGCTTTCCAGACACGTTCTTAAGAAAATCCATATCAGTTGAGAAAGAGATCTCCTTAGGATGGAATTCTTCAATTTCCCCATCGTCAAAGGTTACATCAACCTCAAACCTGTCTTCAACAAATTCCCAGTTGATCACACCCCTCACCTCACAATTTCTAAAAATTTTCTTAAGCACATCAAACAGTTTTGTCACTTGTGTTGAATAGCTTAGATGTGGAACACCTAGTGCATACATCTTTTTCAGGACTGGTTTGCTACAATTTCTGAGCACACTCACTTTACACTTATAAATGACTTTCTGGTTATCGCTCATTATCAGATTGAATTTTCTATGCTCATACCACCATGTGCTTAGGGTTCTGTTGTCTGCGATTTTCTTAGATTTTGATGGGTTTTTAGATTTTTGTGTTTGAGAGATAATGAAAGTGTAGAGGTGCCCTAAAATGTTCACAAATTATGTTATTTTATAGTGTTTATTTTGTATAGTAAATAAAGGACTTTTGCCTTTTCAAAAAATTAATTTTATAAGTTCAACAGTCTTCAGTTTCATCATTACTCTCTACATTTTTTTTATCAGGTGTGAAATGACATCTATTTGATGGTCTATGGTAATTTTGTCCTTTTTAAACCGTCACTTTTAAAATTTACTAATTTATATTACATTGTATTTTAACAAATTTATCTTTTCACAAGCATTTTTTTAAGTGTTATGATTTTTGTTTCATTGTGTTTTAAATAAAAAAGTAAATTAAATAAATGTAATTCTTAGTGTGTGTTATTCAACTTGCGTTTTGTATTAATTTAAAGTTTTTCAACTTGCGTTTTAAAAAACAAGTTTCGTTTTAATTTGAACACCATTGTTGAATAATTATTTATTATTTGCGTTTATTATTAATAAAAGTTGCGTTTAAAAAAACCACAATGTCCACAACAAGCATTAAACATTTGGTATATATAACAAAGAACATTCAATATCTGAAGAAAAACATTAAAAAAAATCAACCATCCAAAATATTTAGTTTTTTTGTTTAAAAATCATGTTTTTTTGTAATTATCACCTTTTTTTTATAAAGTGTGGTGTCTAAAATACAACTTGCGTTTTACCTTACCAAAGTTTTATTTATTTGCGTTTTAATTTTTGCTTTTGAGCAATTTGTTAACATTTGCGTTTAATAATAATAATACTTGCGTCTTAAAAAAAAATACCCAATGTACACAACAAATGTTAAACATTACATTAGAAAGGACAACAGAGAAATATGTTTTTTTTTGTTCAAACAAAGAAAAATGTATCTTGTTGTTCATTCTTCTTTTTTCTCCACCTTTTCTTTTATTCTTGCAAACACTTTTTACTTCTGAGGAAATTTGTTAAAATTCTCTGCGAGTTCAACAACGTGTTCCCTTTCCATGTTGTGTTCATTAAGGATCATCTTTGCGCAGTATTTATGCCTCAATCCTTTAATCTGCCTAGCTTGTTCAGCCCCTTCTTCCATAAAACCACACGACCAATTTTTTTCTCCTTTATATGTTTCCACGTGTCGCATTACAAACACACCGCAGTCGACATCATTGGTCGTTGTTCTCCATTGCATTTCCCTGCGCTCTATTTTTTATTTTTCCAGTTTTCGTAATTCTTTTTTTTTTCTGGGCATGCGTTGGTCAGGAAGGTGCATAATACTTTTCGCTGCAAACAATTTGAAGAATATATGAGTTACTTTTTAATAATAATTATGGTTGTTTTTTAATTTTATACGGTCTGTTTTTACCAGTTTCACCGGGACTCCTCTGTATTTTTTTATGTCCTTACCTCCGGCTGCTGAGTTGTCAATTAGCTCAATGGTTAAATCATTCAAATTGAAGCATACCATGTAGATATTTTGGTCTATCAGCAGTGGGCGTATGATTATATCAAATTCATCTGGTCTTCTTACATCTATTCTATCCATTAGGTTTACGACATTACTTGAAAAGATAGCCAATGTTTCATCCATTGATTTATACTGGAAATAGTAGTTCTTGGGCTGCATGTGGTCAAGAATCAAAATATTGTGTTTAAATACTTAATACTTGCGTTTGGTTGTTAATATTATTTGTGTTTAAAGATATCATTTAGTTTATAAGCTGCGTTTAACAATAATAATACTTGCGTCTAAATAAAAATAAACATACCAGGGTTTGTGTGTTGCAGAATGACCTATAAACAGAGCCTTTACTTTTATTATTTAATTCCTCATAATTCAAAAGCTATGCCCATGTGTCAATTGCACCTTGGTGCAGCCATAACCCGTCGAACAAACTTTCCATTACTACCTTTGGGGTATCCAACCATAGCGACTTGTATACATTATCGCTGCATGGTTTAGAATAAACAGTCAAATAAGATCATATAAAATGTTACAAAATTTTTATATACTATTTTCAGCTTAAAAATATTCTGTTGTTGGCGCCGTGATGTATTGAAAGACTATCATCTCCTCGTGCATTAACTTCTCAACTATGCAAACTTGCTTGTTAACGTATCGCGAAAGCAATGGTGCTGCATGGAATTTCTCTCTTTTCCCCCGACCCTGTTGATCCTCTTCTTTACCCTTACCCTTATCTTGCTGAAATTCTGGGGATGTAGGTTTCGGGATTGGTTGAGCCATTGGTGTCTCCACACTTTCTTCTGCATCAACCCGACAAATTGGATTTTTTGTTATAACATTATATACATCCGTATGATCATCCACGAAATCATCAACTGTATCATTGAGAAAATCTTCATTCATCACCCTTTTATTTTCTTCTTCTGGATCAACCCTCTCAGCTTCAACATTTTGACCATATTTGATCCCTTCCATGTCAGCTCCTTCTTCAACCTCAACCCCATAAGCTGGATCATCATCTTTTTCAACATCATCACCAATGTTGCAATCTTTCTCTCCTTCAATTTTGTCCTCCTTCTACACTCATCAACGGACTAGATATGGTGTCGTCCTTGCCGATATTAGAGGTTTTGTTAACCATATCATCACTGACATGGTCATCAATCCGATCATTTTTGTCCAAGCTGATGTTATCAACTTTCTCACCCTCACGATCATCACCTCTCGTATTATTAACTGCTTGATTATCAGAATCAGATTGTATATGCTCTTCAAAATAGTCCTTGTTCTCGGCATGCTCTATGTTTTCAACCTCTTTATTTGTTTCTGTTTGACTTTTATCTTTCTTACAAACTGCATTCCATTTGTTGCACCTCTCCAACAAAGATGGAATCCAATAATATTTCTTCCTTATTACTTCAACCATTTCATTCATTTCTTTCTCAATTTGCTGGTATCTATTAATTTTTCTATCCATCAAGGATTCCCATTCCTGAAAATGAATGAAAAGAAAATGTTAAAAATAACATTTGCGTGTAAAGTTTTTAAACTTGAGTTTTTAGCAATATACAAAAAAAAATCATCTATAACTTGCGTTTTAATTTTTTATACTTGCGTTATACCTCACTGATTTTTTTGGTGTAGATGCACATATTGCGACTAACGCTATTGGATTGCGAATTACAAAATGTTTTGTTTCTGGTCGAATGGTCGAAGGTGGGTTTCCGAATGGTCGAAGGTAGATTAAACGGTCGAAGGTGCAACTGGGAGGTCGAATGTAATATTGTTTATGTATATGTCCACATTCGCCCTATGTTAATGGTCGAACCTGCACATTCGACCAAGTCATTTGGGCGAATGTGCAGGTCTATATAAGGCAATCTGATTTTTTGAATGTTAACTTTTGGTCATTTGTTTTCCCTCCCTGATTGTGTTTCTCCCTAGGATTATTATTGAGTCTGTAACCATGATTAATCATTATAAACAACGTTTTTGAAGTGTAATTGATTATCTAATGAATGAAATGATTATGTTTATGATGATTTCTGCGTTTTGCTAGTTTTATTATCATTTTGTGATCAATTCAGGGATTCCGCACCTGAATTGAACTTGTTTGATCATTATCTTTGTTGTTTAGACAATCCTACGCTCTTACAAAGTGGTATCAGAGCCATTTGGATCAAACAACCACAAATTGATAATATTACAGCTGATTTGGACCCAATTATGATCAAAACTTTCTGTTTTTCATTGAACAACTGAATTTGATGGTAAATTGATTGATTTGAACTTGTTTTCATGGATAAAACTCAAAATTCTCTTTGTTAAACTTGTTTCAAATCCAATCCGAAGCAAAACCTGCATAAGATCATCAAATTTCATCAACATTTGAAAATTTTTGATCAAAATAACTGATTTTCAAAGAATAACCATTTTTCAAAATGAAGGGTCGAACCTAGGGAGATTTGGTCGAAAGCGAGAGTTTTAGGTCGAACCAGGGATTATTTGGTTGAACGTGGAGTTATATTTGGTCGAACCTAGAAAGTTTTAGTGTGTTGTTGTTCATTCGATCTAATTTGATACATTCGACCAATCTGGTGGTCGAACGTGGGTTTAAATGGTCGAAAGTGAACTGAGTTTGTTATTTTCTACATTCGAACCTTGTTAAACGGTCGAACCTGGACTAATTTGTACATTCGACCACACGATTCTTTCAAAGGGTCGAACGTAGAAACTGTTGTGAAGTTTTTCTAATCGTTTCGTGTTTTATGTTTTTCAGAGCGATATGTGGAATTTTCCTATAACACCACGACCTAATACAACACCACAACAACAGACAACCATGGATCCTTGGTCAGTAGCAGCTCAAAAGTCTAGTCAACCATTCCAACAGATTAACTATATGGCGATGACTAGTTCTATGCCCCAACAAGTTGCACAACCTCAACCACAACCGATGGCTGATTACTGGGGAGTAGCAGCAACGGCGGTACACTCTCAGACTACCAACGCGATTTCGACACTTATTCAAGACTTATCTTCGGGTAGTGGGAGCCGTCCACCAAAGTTGATGGAAATGGTAGACTACAACACATGGAAGACCAAGTTCAAGATTCATCTTGAGGAAATGGGATTAGAAGGAACAGAAGCTTGGCAAATGATTGCTAAGGGCTATGTTGCTCCGATCTTGGAGAACACGGGTGAGCCGATTCCGTTAGAGAGTCATGCTGAGGACGAGAAAAAGAAATTTGCGATGGAAAAGAAGGCATTTTCCCAACTGTCCCAGGCCATTAACACTGATCTGTTACATCAGTTTGGGTCGTGCACCACTTCTAAAAAATTGTGGGACATGTTAATAAATCGTCATGATGGGAATGAGAAGACGAGAAAATTGAGAATGGAGGAACTATGAAAAGAGTTTGAGAATTTCAGCTATATGGGAAATGAGACGCTGAAGGAGTTGATTCCAAGGTATTGTCACTTATTGACTGAGCTTTCAAGCTATGAGATTAACATACTGATGTCGGAGTTGGTGGACAAGTTTGCTGATGCATTGCCACCATACTGGAATCAACACATCGAGGTACTTAAGGAAAGAGAGATCAAGTTCCTCAGAATCCAGAGCTATACCATGGTAGTACATCTTCATCTCTTGCTAGTTCAAGTTCCAGTTCTAATGTTGCTCCACACATTGCGTGCGTTTCTAGCCATGTTGAACCACCCAAAAACCCCCATCAATTACCTTGCTCAAACTTCATCTTATACCCCACCATCATATCCTACTACAACTTTCATCCCACCATTTTCACCAATGCAACAAGCTGCTTGTTATTCTGCAAGTTTAAACCAACCTCAACAACAGTCTTATATTCCTCAAATGAACCAAACTCAACCTAATCAGAGCCCAATTGTGCTGGAGACTTCGAACTTGAACAATGTTACTGTTGAGATTGCAAAGCAACATGTAGCATTGGTTTCTGCTATGGTAGCTTCTTATAACGGGTTGGTTGCTAGTCAAATTGGTAACAACAACTTAACTAGTGAAGACTACGCACAAATTGACAAAGAAGAGATGGAGCTCATTGATATCCAGTGGGCATTTGCTAGCGTTATGAGGAGAGCTACTGAATTCATTGAGAAGACTGGCAGAACTGATCTTTCTACTTCTCCAAACACCACATATGGCTTCAACAAAGCCAAAGTGACATGTTTTAATTGTGGTGGGAAAGGTCACTTCAAGAGGGAATGTACACAGCCAGCACAGCAGATAACAGGAATCCTTACAACACCAACTACCAAAACCGTCAAACCCAAAATCAGGTATCTTATCAAAGCCCAAACACTTCAAGCTTTCAACCACAAAATACCTACCAAAACTGCCAAAACACTTCACAAAACAATACTGTTAGACAAACCACTACACAAAACCAGAACCAAAATCAAACACCACAAAATCCAAACCGAACAATCATTCCTATTTCTACACCAAACACACAAACCCAATTAGATAACCAAAATCAGGCCTTGGTGATATAGAAAGATGAGGGATTTGATTGGACGGGTATGCAGTTGGGTGTTGAGGAGATTACCACTGGTAATGTGGCGTGTTTGCCTAGAAAATGGATTTGGATGAGCCGGTATTGGTTGAAGAAGAGTTGGTAACTGAGAAGATGTCTGAAGTGAAAATTGAGGAGTTGAGTGAAGAAAATGATGATTGTATAGAGAAGAAGTCGGGTTTGATTCTTGACTTTGTTACTGATGTGCCAGAACAGTTTGAATCAGTTTATTCTGATATGGAGAGCGATTCTGATTCTGAAGCTAGTGTTAATTCACTAGATGATGATATTGATCAACTGCTTGATGAAGCTGATTTTCTGATGACACGCAAATCATGCATGGTGGATGATGCTTGTACCAGAATCGACTATTCTAAATTCTTTGCTGGTAAGGAAGCACACTTTGCACTGATGGCGATGACAGAGCCTCCAAAGCAAGTAAGTTCTGAATCTAATCTTGATATGAATAGTGAGAGGTATTGTGGTGCATGCTATCGATTGACAGAGGATAATAAGCAACTCAGGGTTCAGCTTGAGAGTGCTAAGATCAACTGTCAATCGTATCAGAAAGAGGCACGAGATTTTAACAGAGTGCTTGATGGTTACAAGAAAGACATTTCAGAACTTAAAAAGACTTTATCTTTGAAACAATTAGCCATTAACAACTATATCAATGATTTGGAAAATACAAAACTTGAAATGGCTACCATCAAGTGCTTTGCAGAAAAGGTCAACAAGAAACTCGAAAGTTATAAGCACATTGCATATGTTGTTGATCATATCATAGAGGAGCCTTCACAGTCTAGTAGAGCAAACTACAAGGCAGTCCCATCTCCAGTGTTATTCAAAAATCATACTTTACATTCAATAAGACCGGAGAGCTCAGTTAAGTCTGACTCGACATCGGATGATGAGTCTAAGGCCTCCAGTGTGGGAGACGCAAATTCTGATGTTTGACCTATTCTGGGACTAAACAATGAAGGTGTAGTTGCTGTAACTGATGATTCCGACTCTGAGGATGACAAATCTGAGAAGGTGTGTGATATTCCTGCTGAAAATCATATAATCACAAATGAACCTGTGTCACCATCTCAGATTGTGCATCCCATGGCTAACGCTCATCGAGCGAATCAATCAGTTAAGCTTGTTGAGAAGAATGATCAAAGTGACAAACCCGTCAAGATTTTCTATTGGATGATTGGATCCGATAAGATAATGTCTGACGAGGAATATCCAATCAAATTCGCCAATTACTCCAAGATTGAGAAATTTTGGCAGGAGAGTACAATTTGGTTCCCAAAGCATGAGCGAACAAATGATGTACCTCCAGAGGTTTTAGAAAGAATTTACTTGGATATTCCAAAAGAACCAAAGGTTCATGTCACAGAATTTATCAAGCCAAAAAAGAAGGCTAATAGTTTTCTTGAGACGACTTACTCCAAGGACCCAGCTCCTGAGACTCTTAGGAGGAAGTGTGTGGAGGATCAATATCCTATCACCACATATGCTAAGTCGAATGTCAAGAACAACTTTGAGGAATACCGTGCATGTTATAAATGCGGGGAGAGAGGGCATTTACTTGCTCACTGCGGCACAAAAAGCGCGAGGTGGAAATGAAGCAAAATCACCAACGTCCAGTCGATAATCAATGTTATCCACAACAACGTGTTGTCCCTCAACAAGCACATTTTTACAATCAAAATCATTTTTATCAAAGAAGGGATGATCGTTCGATGACATATGATCGTCGTAACCGGATAGCCATTGAAAAACCCCTTAAGAAACCAGTGGTGAACACAACTGTTGACAAGAAAAAGGTTACTGTAAAACCTGCTGTCAAACCAACAGTTGGACCTGTCTCTGTTAAATCAGAGAAGGTTACCAAGAAAGTGTGCTTTAAAGACGAAGTAAAGAAACCGGTTGAGACCCCAAAATGTCAAATACGGATCTTGAAACGTTCGGAACAGTATTGGTCATTAAAGGGTTCTCAAGGTGCTTCATCTTCACAAGTGAATGAGAATGTGAAAACTGAAACTGAAAAAGATTTAATTGATCAGAAAAAGATATATTCAAATCAATCTGTCTGTGAGAAAGAATCTTTGAAACTCAAAGTTCAAAGACCCAAGACCAAGCAGGCTTGGGTCCCCCGAAAAATCTAATCTTTTACTTGATATGTGCAGGGAGCTTCAGCTGGCCCTATGAGCAGTCATTGGATTGTTGACAGTGGAGCTTCTTGTCACATGACAGGGGATTTATCGCTACTGTTTGATATCAGAAATGTTAATGGAGGTTATGTAGCGTTTGCCGGAAATAAAGGTGGATACATTACCATGGAGGGTAGTGTAAGTAATGGGATAGTGAGTTTTGAGAAGATTTCATACGTGAAGCAAATCGATTATAATCTGCTCAATGTCAGTCAGATATATGAAAAACAGTTTTCGGTATTCTTTGATGATAAATCTTGCTATATACTCAAGCCGGGATTCGTTTTACCAAAAGAGTGGGTGATGCTAAAAGCACCGAGAGTGAACAATTTGTACATTCTCGACATGTCAAAAGCTATGACTACACAAGGCCAAGTCACGTGTTTCCTCTTCAAGGCTACTGAAAAAGAATCAATCATGTGGCATAGGAGGATGGGACACATTCACCTTCGAAAGATGAATCATTTGGTGAAGAATGAACTTGTCACAAGCGTGAATGTTAAACATTTTCATTTAAATGACAAGTGTGTGAGTTGCAAGAAAGGTAAGCAGCACAAGCAATGCCATAAGCCAAAGAAAGTCAATTCCGTTGAGCTACCACTTGAGCGTTTGCACATGGACCTGTTCGGACCGGTCAAGCGTAAAAGTTATGCTGGTGAATTGTACTGTCTTGTGTTTACAGATGACTATTCTAGATTTTCATGGGTTATGTGCTTGCATCATAAGAGCGACACGTTTGATAATTTGAAAGTTCTGTTCACTCGATTGGAAAATGTCTATGGTCTCAAGATCAAGAGAATTAGGAGTGATAATGGGACGAAGTTTAAGAATGCACAGATGGAAGCTCTTTGTGAAAACAAAGGAATTCATCATGAATACAGTGCTCCGTATACCCCTCAACAGAACGATGTCAGAACGCAAAAACAGGACTCTAATTGAAATGGCAAGAACAATGCTTGCGGACTCCAATCTTCCAGTAATGTTCTGGAACGAAGCAATTTACGCAGCTTGTTATACTCTAAATCGTGTTTTAACGGTGAAGAAGTTTGGCAAAACTTCTTATGAGCTGTTGAACCAACGAAAGCCGAACTTAGAGTATCTAGAACTGTTTGGAGCTCCGTGTACAATGCTTAATCCATCTAAGAAGTTCGCACCAAAGGCTGAAGAAGGATTCTTTGTTGGATATGCAACCCCGTTCAAATGGGTATTCAACAAATGAACTCGTCAGGTCGAGGAGTGGGCTAATGTTGAAGTTCAAAGATATACTCAGAATGTACAGGGAAGCGGTCCAGACTAGATGTTTGATTACAAGGACTTCTTTGAATCATTCAATCTAGATAGCTTGGTTGAAGAGGTTGTATTACGATTATATTACGAGGTCGAAAACGCAGTGACATCACCGTTGGTGCGTCCGATCACTGTAAACCCCCAAACAGCTTCTAATGATACCAACACTCCTGCAGCTGAAGAAGAGGTATTTCAGGAAGCTTCCACAACTCTTAATTCATCAGAATCTGAAGATGACGATGATGTTACAAGTGAAGCTGTTCTAGATATTGCTACAGTGACACCACCAGTGAACCCAAATCCAAATGGTGCTTCATCATCAAACTTGGGTAATGATCTGGATTCGACAGAGAATTTAACTACTCAGACAGGAGTGCAAGTACCTGATTATTCGGAATCTCGGATACATTGGAATCACTCGCTTGAGCAGGTTATTGGTGATCCTGGTAGCAGTGTCATGACGAGAGGTCAACTGAGGAATGAAAACTCCCCAGAAAACCTTGGCGCTCTTGCTTTATATGCCAAAATTCAAAAATCAGGTTTTCAAAATGACTGGTCTTTTGCTTGTTATGTTTCTCAGGTTGAGCCGCGGACTTACAAGGACGCTCTTTTGGATGACGCTTGGGTAGAGGTTATGCAGGAGGAGTTATTACAGTTTCAGAAACGCGGACTGTGGACACTGATAGATTTACCTCCAGGACGGAAAAAGATCGGAACAAAATGGGTGTTCAAGTGTAAGAAAGATGACAGAGGAGTGATTGTTAGGAACAAAGCTCAATTGGTCCTACAAGGCTTTCATCAAGTTGAAGGAATCGATTACAACAAGATTTATGGACCGGTTGAACGTTTAGAAGCTATTCACATGTTTCTGGCGTTTGCATCTTATAAGAATTCAAGGTGTATCAAATGGACGTTAAAAGCGCGTTTCTTTATGGTGTGGTCAAGGAAGAAGTTTACGTAGGTTAACCACCAGACTTTGAGGATCCTATTCACCGGGATAAGGTCTACGTTCGAAACAAAGCTCTTTACGGGTTGCACCAGGCTCCAAGGCAATGGTATGAGGAGCTGAGCATGTATCTTCTGACCAAAGGATTCAAACGAGGTTTGGTAGATTGCACACTGTTCACAAAACGAACAGGGGATGACTTGCTTCTAGTGCAGATTTATGTTGATGACATTATTTTTGGTTCTACTAACGAACTTCTGTGCAAAGAATTTGACCGTTGTATGCTGGAAAAGTTCGAAATGAGTGCGATGGGAGAGATGCAGTTTTTCCTAGGCTTGCAGGTGGAACAAAGACCAACGGGGATCTTTATTCACCAGATGAAATATGTTTCTGAAGTCTTGAGCCGATTCCAGATGGATGATTCAAAGCCGATGGATACCCCGATACAACCTAATCACGAGATTGGTGTTGACGCTAAGGGGGAGCTAACTGATCCTTTTACAAACAGAGCAATCGTCGGATCTCTGATGTACCTCACTGCCTCCAGACCAGATATAATGTTTGCTACATGTCTCTGTGTACGTTATCAATCGAAGCCGAAACAGAGTCATCTTGCAGCTGTCAAACGTATCCTTAGATATCTGAAGGGTTGTCCATCAAGAGGATTATAGTACCCTAATGATGATAATTTTGACCTAATCGCTTTTAGTGATGCAGATTGGGGTGGCTGTGACAAAGACAGCAAATCCACAATGGCTGGATGCCAGTTTATGGGGAGCAGGCTCGTGACCTGGCAATGCAAGAAACAAACCGCAATTGCCTTATCCACATGTGAAGCAGAATACGTTTCAGCATCAAGTTGCTGCTCACAAGTTCTCTGGATACAATAACAGATGGTGGACTACGGTTTGCAATTTCTTAAAACCCCTATTTACTGTGATAATGAAGCCGCATATGCATTAACAAAAGACTTAGTAAATCACTCGAAAGCTAAACATATCCGGATCAAATATCATTTTATCAGTGATTGTTACGCAAAAGAGTTGATCGATATGGTCAAAATCCACACTGACTATCAACGTGCAGATCTTTTAACCAAAGCTTTTGATAAATCAAGATTTGAATATCTCTTAAAAGCTAATGGTATAAAAGAAAAACAAGACTAATCACCACCTCAGTTTATCGCTTTTTAGTTTTTAGTTTTTATTGCTTTTCAGAAAAATACAAAAATCCATAAAAAAAAAATTAGAAAACCCAAAATGATTTCCAGGAGAAAAAAGGGGAAATGATAGTACATCAGTGGGGATCTGACACATGCTAAAGAAATGTAATTCAATATAAGGCGTGTGTTTGAGTTTGTGTGATGTGTTGATAGGCTTCGTAGACCTAATACTGCGTGCCTGATACATACATATCAAATGAATTGTAGTGTGGATGAACTCCTCATGGGCATATGGTCTTAGTACCGTAATTTCGTTTGATAAGGTATTTGTACAAAATTCGGAGGTTTCGGGTCGTTATGTTATTAGTTATCTGGTGATAGCCTCTCTGATCTTCTGCTGTAAGTCATTACGGACCTAGATCAGACAGGGTATCTTTATAAAAGAGCTATAAAGCCAAATCCTAAAGTTACCGAATTGAGGAACTTTCAATGTATGACGATAATCAAAGACTATCTAATGCATCGTATCCAATCATTGATGCAAATCATGATTGATATCAGCCCTCAACCTGGTAGAGTGCACAAGTTACTTTGTTGCATTGATTTGCTGACCTGTATACCTTTGTGCCTCATACCTTGTAAATTACAGATGACGAAAGCATAATCATGCGTTACAATGAGTCTTTGTGCATTTACTTCTTGATACGGGAGTATGTCGTGTGCGTGGGAACCACAGACAATTGAGTTTATACTATAAATAATAGTATCAGTCTAAAGCACTGCACAACAGTCTGCATGTGAGTTTATGTGGATCACAATATCAGCAGTTGTCAGATCACACATTGTCTTTAATGATAATAATTCAAAGGATCAGCGGTGTGATCAGATTTCTCAATAACTAATATGATCCCCTTACCGGAAATCACAAAACATTTATTGCTTTATCTTTACATTTTTGCATTTTACATTTCTCGTCAAAAATACAAAACTCAAAAAGATTTTAGGTGTGTTTTAACAAAAAGTTTAGAAAATCTAAAAGACTTTACATTTCTATCTTATTTTTGATAGCTGATGGTGGTTAATAGTGATTTTCTAAAGCTTGATGGACCATTTGAGTTTTGTCACCTTAAAATGGGAAATAATGACTGTCGGATGCTTAAAAGTTGAAAAATATTTTGAACGGGACTCGTTTTTGAGATTTGGTAAAAACTTCAAAAATTCCAATTTTCATTCGCCCCTTCTTTGGGTCGAAGGTGAAATTTTCCTGCTCATTCAAACCTTTCAAACGGTCGAATGTGAGTGTTCATATGTTAGTTCCACGTTTGAACCCTTTTTCTACATTCGAAACTTTAAATAGGGTCGAAGGTGGAAAAAGTTTCACATTCGCCCTAGTCGTTTGGTCGAATGTGGAGTCTATATATACCTGATCTGCACATTCGACCCCCATATTCAAAAAAATTCAAATTTCTTTGATAAAGTGATCTTGTTGCTCGTGCATTATAAATCATATCATTGTGTTCGTATTGTTGTGCTGTTCATTTTGATTCATCATTTGCAGGTTATCATCTACAAACAAATTTAGAATCCTTAATTTTCTGACTGAACCCTAACTGAGATCAAACTATGATTATTAACTGATATTTGTCACAATTTGTGTTAAGGTTTCATTGTTTAAGTGTTTTAGGGGGAGAATAAACAAAAAACAAAGTTTAAAACTAAACAGATTGTTCAATTGATGATTTAAAACCTTCGAACCCTAGTTTTTTAATTGAAAACACATAAACAATGGATTATAATCAAAATTGATGATTATAAATTGTTAATTGGCCATATTAGAGGGTATTCAAATCAAAATGGCATGTTAAAACGATCCAAATCAAAATCTGATATTGAAGAAGATTAACAGTCTTCTTTCGCCCAAATTCAAACGGTCGAACGTGAAATTGGTCGAATGAAGATGTTCAAACGGTCGAAAGTGGAAATATTTGGTCGAATGTACATTTTTACAAACTGATTTTCACATTCGAACCTTTAATTCCACATTCGAACCTTTATTTTCACATTCGTACCTTCGAATTGTCGAATGTAGAATCTTAAAATCAAAAAATTCAAGTTTTGTTTACTTTGTCTGTTTTTAACGTGTTTTCTTGATTTGTTTTGCAGTCTAATCATGTCTGAACAGGAAAATACTGATGTTCCCGCTGGATCTTCAGAACAGACAGCTGGAAAGGAACAAATTGAAGAATTACCATTTGAACCAGCACACAATTGCTGTGCGTTTATGGGAGATTTGAAGAAACACCAAGATTTCACCGGCATTGTAGATTTCTTGAAGAGAAGCCGTGTGATCGTTGCCCTTGCTACCCCCGCCATCATTTATAAAGATCATCAACAAGAGTTTTGGAAGAATGCCAAAATGGATTACTGGAACAATGAATCTGCTGTTGTAAGTACGATTCAGGGGGAGCTCGTGATTGTTTCTGAAGATGATATTAGAGAAGCACTGAAGCTACAAGATAAGAAGACAGATCCAAGAGAACTATCATGGATTGAACAAAGAAAGTGCTTCTTACGAATGAAGTACAATGGACCGATTACTGATGGTTCATTACACAAAGGGAAGCTATGCCCTCAGTTCAAGTATCTCGCTCATGTCATGTTACATGTGTTTGGATCAGTGAGTGGAGGGTATGATGTTATGAGAAAGAGTATTAGCTCTTTGATGGTTGCCCTTATCTTGAACAAGCCGTTCAATGTATCTGGTATGATACTTGAACACATGCTGGAACCACTTAGAGGTTTGAAGAACAAGAAATTTCTACTATATCCAAGATTCCTGCAGATGATATTAGATAAGAAGCACAAGAAATTGCGAAGAGATCCTACCCTGATTGTTTTACAAGATCACATGAACCTGAACACGCTTGTTAGAATGAAGGGTTATAAGGGTGTGCCGTTGAATGAAAGACCACCACACAAGAACCTGTTTGGTCATCTGATTAACCCAGGATATGTAGATCCAGGAAAGGACAAAGCTAGACACGAGAACAGTGATTCTGATGAAGATAATCCTTTATGTCCAGTTAATCCTGATGCTAAGAGAAAGCGACAAGTAGTGAATGTTGGTGCAAAGACAGGGAAAGGTAAAGAAAAACAAGATGATGTAGAACTTGCATAGAAGAAGGTTTCTAGAAGGAAGAAGAGTGTAGCCAAAAAGGGTTTACATTTAGTTGATGAAGTGTCTGTTGATTCTGAAGAGACACAGGAAGATGAAAGATGTGATTCGGATAATGAGACTGTTAAGAGCACCACGCCCAAGGCCACTGTAGCTGGTGAGTCTGAAAGTCTTAACAAGTTTGTAGAAGAGCAAAGAACAAAAAGTGTTATTGCATTGGATGAGATTGATGAAGGTTTGGGATTGGGATCCGAAGATTTTGTAGGATCGCCAAAGACAGGAGAGAAACTGAAGAAACCACTATACAAGAAGAAAGAGAAAGTTGTGAGACCAATGGAGAAAAGAGCTAGAGATATTGAGCATCTGATTGCTGGAAAGAAATTGCCTGCAGCATCTAGTTCTAAATCGCCCATCACATCCCCAGCAGCAAAGAAACAAAAGACATCATCTGCTGCTAAACATACTGAACTGCCAACTGATGCATTCAATGATGCTTTGGATAGAGTGTTGAAGAAGTTGAAGAAAGGGAATATTCCTGTTGCTGAAGCTTCAACACCTAAGGTTACTATAGACAGTGATGTGATGACTGCAGTTAACCAGAAGCTTGCTGACATGATGAAGATTATAAATCAACAACAAGCAAAGATTGAACAGTTGAGAAGTAATGACAGGAAGATGTTGGATGTTGTAGAATCTTCACATGAAAATCATGAAGCTTTGAAAGCAAAGGTTAAACAACTTCAGAAAGAGAACAAGAAGTTGTTGAAGCATGAACAGAGAAATACCAGAAGGTACATTACTATGAAAGAGGAGAATTAGAAGCTGAAAGCAAACAACAAGAGTATGAATAATCTGATAAAAGATTTGTACTCTAAAGCTCCTCAACTTCAAGCTGGTGAAGAAGATAAAGAACGTGATGAAGAGGAAGTTGATTATGAACCATCTGATGAAGAAGAAGAAGATGATGATGAGTTGAATGAGGATGCCGGTGATGCTCCTACAAAGAAGAAAGATGATGGTGATGATGATGGTTTAGGAGATGATTCAGGTGAAGATAATAGCTCTGCTAGTTCTGATAGTGATGATGATGATGATGACACTAACAAGTATAAGTGTGAGAAGAGAGGATTGGGAAAAGACACGGGAGAATCCAGTTCTAAAGCTCCTGGTGGTACTACTGACGATGATAATATCTTCTTGAATGAGAAGATTAGATCTTTATCTGAAGATGACAAGAATTTGTATCGCCAGATGTTGACTGACAGAGTCTGGATGATAGAGATGACAGGCAGGTTTCCAGAGATATTTGAGTCAAACGACATGCGTTTTGAGTTGGAGTATAACGATCCTGATCTAGAAGATGGAGAAGTTTCTGCAGCCATGTCAAAAGAGATATTGGAGGGACTGGCGAAACAGGTTGGTAAGTCTCTGGAGGAGTTGATGAGTGATAACCAGATACCAAATATACCTGAGAAGGAAGCCGGTAATCAATCTGATGACAGAGATGTTCTAGTGTTTGAAGAAGTAGAGATTGAGGATATTACTAGCGAGGAATATCCAGAATACTTTAAGAATAACAAAGATTCTGGATTTCCTGAATTCACTGATGAACTGTTGAGCCAGGCTGAGAAACTTGCTCATGAAAAGAGTAAGAAGTTTGTTGAAGAAGTGTTTCCAGATTGTCAAAAGCCAAACACTAAACAATCTGACACTTTGAAAGAACTATTGAGGAAGCTTAAAGAAAAAGAAGCTAACCGTCCAAAGATTGAAGTTCAAGGTAGCTTTTACAAATTCCACAATGATTTGTTTAAAGGGAAAGCTCTCGGCTGGAAGTACTTGAGACAGCTGAAATGTGTCGCGGTGAAATGGGAGAAAGGAATCCTTTACTTTGACAGATTCCATGATATTAAGACACTACCATACTGGGTTGTTAGAGATATCTGCAGACATGAAATGTCAGGTGCTTCAGTGAACAACCATCTGGTTGGTTACTTTGCAGATAGGATGGCTAGAGAGAGCAGGACGAAATGGGACGTGTTTACCCCCCACAATATCCTAAAACGATTGTCCATAAGAAAGAGAAGGATGATATTACGGGGATGCCTAAGGTCACTTTGAAGTATAAACCACCGAAATTGTTGAAGCATATTCCTTTGATGCAGATTCCACAACACTTTTCAAAGGATTTCATGTGGTGGTATTACGATTGGAAGACTGCAAAAGCTATTATCGTTCTGAAGGATGGTTTAAAGGACTTCAAGAAGATTCATATTTTCGACCCATTGTGGTTAATCAACTGCTCGCACGAAGACATTATCATGCTTTATTATAATCCAATCTATTGCGAAGCAAAAGATAGTGAACAGGAAAGCAAATACCAACGTGTGGTATTCTTATGCTTTGCATGGGATGTGAATGCTGAGTGTGACTTCGACAAGAAACTGGGAAGTTTGTAAAGATACAAAATGTTGAAAAGAAGAAGCCGAAACAAACTCATGAACCAGTGATGACAAAGGAACAAAAGACGTTATTGCACATCAAACTGATGAACAAGACGATGGACGAAGAGCGAAGACTCAAGCAATCCAAGCAATAGTCGAGGGGGAGTTTGTAGATGCACATATTGCGACTAATGCTATTGGATTGCGAATTACAAAATGTTTTGTTTCTGGTCGAATGGTCGAAGGTGGGTTTCTGAATAGTCGAAGGTAGATTAAACGGTCGAAGGTGCAAATGGGAGGTCGAATGTAATATTGTTTATGTATATGTCCACATTCGCCCAATGTTAATGGTCGAACCTGCACATTTGACCAAGTCATTTGGGCGAATGTGCAGGTCTATATAAGGCAATCTGATTTTTTGAATGTTAACTTTTGATCATTTGTTTTCCCCCCCCTGAGTGTGTTTCTCCCTAGGATTATTATTGAGTCTGTAACCGTGATTAATCATTATAAACAACGTTTTTGAAGTGTAATTGATTATCTAATGAATGAAATTATTATGTTTATGATGATTTCTGCGTTTTGCTAGTTTTATTATCATTTTGTGATCAATTCAGGGATTCCGCACCTGAATTGAACTTGTTTGATCATTATCTTTGTTGTTTAGACGATCCTACGCTCTTACATTTGGTTTGATTATCATCTTCACCTTCCTTCCCCAAATCCATCCCATTCCATGTATTGTTATTGTCATCTTCATCACCAGATAACTCAAATTCATCATCGCACTCATAATAACTTTTTTCTATTTGGACTTTTAGCTCGTCGTATTGTGTAATCGTCATCGAGGCTCACATGTTCTTGATTTTTCTGTTCTGGTATCATCATCAATGCATTGACAACTTCATTTACAGTACCCGGGCTATCTTCGATCACATCCTTTTTTTTCTGCTGCAACTGCATTTTCATCAATTGTAAATGGACCGTTGTTGTTTACATAATCTTCCATTTCGGCCACTATTGATGATGTTATGTAACTGATGGCCGGTCTTCTGAAGGCAGCCTCTAATTTTTGGTGCTTATGGAACTCATGTGTGTATAGAATCTGTAACAAGCAACAAAAAATTAATTTTGTATTAGAATGTATTTGAATTTATAACATAGATGCTTTTTTAGTAGTTACTTACCGTTAGTAAAGCTATAGGACCATTATACAACTATGGATAGCCACTCCATTCATATTTCCTCCTTTTTTAAACTTTCAATGATATATGCGCACCAATTCATATTTGGAATTTCATCTTCATTGTCAATCGAGTCTATGAACCTTTGGTTTTTGGTACTTAACTTTGTTATTTCTCCGAAAATTGTGTTCCAGAGCACCAAAAAATTTAGTTTAAACAAGCGACCGCCATTTGGATTACCTTTTATCAGATTCAGGACGTTGGTAATATTTACTTTGCTTGTTGGGAATTGATTCTTGAATTCATCAAATGTGTTTGCAGAGCCTTTCTTTGGTCTATTCTTTTCTTTTACTGGTATTTTAGCCATGGGGATTCCGAACAGCTCATGCACCGTTGCATATGTTATGTTAAGTTTATGATCACCCATATTCACCTGGCATATTTCATAATCAAAGTTCATGATCAACCAGAATCCCATGGCTGTTGCAATTGAATCATACTCAAAAGTCAAAATTGATTCGAAGCCCATCTTTTTAACTTCTTACTTTTGTTCATCCGACAATATCTTAATTGTTGAGATAAATTCTGCAGGTGAGCATCTCATGCTTATTCTTCTGTGTATGCACTCAAAACATTTGTTGCTCTTATTCTTTTCTTTAAGCTTCTTTTTTCTGTTTTTTTTTTAAGATTTTCCCCCTTTTTCTTTTTCTTATCAACATCTTCGGACGAAGAAGAATCAATAACTACATGCTTCTTTTTCTGTTGTTTTTTTTTTTTTTACTTTTTCTTTATTTCTACAACTTCGTCAGATGATGATTCATCAATAAGCACACGTTTTCTTTTTTGCTGTTTTTTTTGTTTCTTCTTTTCATCAATAATTTCATCAGATGATGTTGACTCAACAACTTTTGCTCTTTTCCTCTTCACTTGTTTGTTCTTTATCAATGTGCTAATAGGTTGCTCATATTCATCGACAGGTACAAATGGAATAATAGCATACCTCAAAATATCTATATTTTTAACGGAACATATCAAAATGCAAGTTATTTAATAATCAAACTCAACTATTAACATTTTTGTTAGACATTCAGTGTTTGAATATAACAAGACACGTATTATAAATTCAAACAAGATCAAACGCAAGTATATTCAAAATCGTAAAAACAACTATGAACATCATTTGCGTTTTAAGATGCTTACTCATTACAATTTTTGTTAGACATTCAATGTTTGAATATACCAAGACACATATTATAAATTAAAACAAGATCAAACGCAAATTCATTTTCCTTCAAACGCAAGTACATATCCAAAATAATAAAAACAAACTATGAACATCATTTGCGTTTTAAGATGCTTACACATTACAATATTTAGCTTCATATATATACAACCATTAACAAAACATTTCTGCTTTTAATATACCAAAAAATATCAAACATGGCTATTTCATAATCCCTCGCTAAGCATCGCTAACACTTCTTGTGGAGTGTACAACACATCGCCATTTCTATTGTCGTCCCCATCTTCTTGTTCTGCCATATCCACATCTTGTTGTGCTTGTTCTTGAACATTATTATCAATTTCCACAACAACTTCATTTTGTACATCTCGTGCACCTTCAACATTTCCTGCTGGAGCAGGGACTATCTCACCCTCCCGAACATCTTCATTTTGTTCGACATTCTCTCCTTCGTTAGATACCACATTGTTTCTATTCATACGCTGATACACCAATCCATAACGTCTCCGAGGTTGTTGTACTTCGTTTATGTTATTAAATGCCTCTATTGCTTGTGGTAGAGGATCATCCACAACAACACTTTTTTTTTTTTTTTTTAATAAAAGTAGGGCATGAACAGCATCAAGTTCATCTAGGTATTCTTTAAGAGATACATAACGTTTTACCATTTGTAAATTTTAAAATTGAGGTGATAAAAAAAATAAACAATCTCTTATAGAGAAGACGCAAGTGGAATGGACTGATCGTTTCACATTCTTATTATAATAATTGAGGCAGATATACTATAGGTTTTTTATTAGTGTATATAGTTTATTTTATTTTTACTGACACAGCCGACATACAAAAAATGTCAGTAAATCATGTAAGTATTGTAATTATTACATTAAAATATCTACATTATTACAAATTGTTAATTATTTATTATAACAAATTATAACGCAAGTACATCTAACATTACATGCAAATACAATTTTGTTTTAACTATTCCTGATAACAAATCCAAACGCAAGTACAAGTAACCTGACACGCAGGTAGTTAGCAAATTACCCCTAAACGATAATGAGTACATTAAGACGCAATAAACAAATACATTTTTGTTTTAACTATTCCTGATAACAAATCTAAACGCAAGTACAAGTAAGCTTACACGCAGGTAGTTAGCAAATTACCCCTAAACAATAATGAGTACATTAAGACCCAATAAACATATATTGAAAAAAAAATTAGTAAATCATAATACGAGTATACTTATTAAGAACTTATAATTGTCCAGCAAACCTGATTTTGAAGTTTTAGCCGGCCTGTCATTGTTTTCCTTTGATCATCGTTCATATTCAACTCCTGTAAAGTATCATTTGGATCTGTTAATTGCAAATAATAATTACACACAATAATATTCCAAATATTGTATATTCATACCTGATTTTGCCTTTGATGCCATTATATTTGTGTTGATTGTTCTGTTTTTTTTATTTCGCACACTAAAAAAAACCCTAATTGTGTTTTGATTTGTATTGAGTAGACGGTTTTCGTTGTTATTTTAGAAACTGAATGTCAGTTGAATGATATTTGTAATTTGCCCATTTTTTTTCTTAGGTCCAATTACTAATTTGCCCTTATTCTGTGTTTTCGACAAATTTAATGATGCATGGATTTTTACGATCATACCCCTCATTAGCCGCCTAATCCTACGATCTATATTACTTCTTACATTTTGTACGCTAACAATCTTTTTACGCTAGCCTCTCCCACTAAGTGATGGGTGTTATTCTTTAGGCATAAGATATACTTTTTTGTCTACGTAATCAGGACAAAAACTTAACACAAAACTTGTAGATTTGAGTTTATTATAAACTACTTTGAGAATTCACACCGTAAACACGATTGGCAAAACATATCGTGTTTATGCCAACTATTATTTTTATATAAATTTAAGAATTGTGTATTGTGTAATAACTTTGGTTGTGCCAATATTTAAAAGCTAAAAGAGAGATATAAACATAAATGTTTTATACATATTTTATTTTTGGTTGTAGTTATGTATTTTTTTCTAATTTTAGAGCTTCTTATTGGAATTATATATAAATCATTTTCTTCTTGGATTAAACAAGTCATGTTCGTATCAACTAGCAAAACTTGATTTGTGTGTTCGGGTTCTTGTGTATGACATGATTTTCATGTTCGAATCATGTTGGGTTCGTGTCCAATTCCACCACCAACATGAGAACATAACTCATTAATGTGATGTTTGGCTTCAAGGCCGACCCCTTGGGGTGGGTGATCTGCACCCCCGGCCAAGACCCTTTTTCCTCTGTGGTGGGTGGGGGCTAAATTTATATGTATGTATGTATGTATGTATGTATGTATGTATGTATGTATGTATGTATTTAAAAATATGGAACCAAAAAACTTGTTGGGTCCCCTATATAAGAAATTAAAAGTTTAACTTATTGGGTTCAAATAAACTTATTTCAATCCATAATCCAAGCATCTAAATAATAGTTAAATGTTGAGAGGTTCACAAACATCAGCTACCTTTATGATCATTCTAATTAGTAACATATTTTTGCTATGTTTATTGATATAGTTAATTGTTGTTTAAAAAAATTAGTTTGTATAATTCGTTAACGCTTCTTTTTTGGGTTCGTACGAGACACTTAAATCCTTAATATCCATTATGGTTTATTTTGAATAGTAATTGTAGTCGTAGTCATTTTTAATGATTTTGTTTGAACGAATGTTAATCATACTACAATGTTAAAATGAATACACTCTTTGAAAATGATTTGATGTATTTTTGTCTCATGGAAATCGAAATCATGTCGACAAATTGCGTTGATTTGTTATATCATCTGAAATTTCTTTGTTAGATCATTTTGAAAACGGATAACAGGAATTTACAAATATTAAGTCCAAATAAACTTTCATATTCATCACAACTTGAAATTTCGTTTAGCTGTAAACTCAAATTCATAAAACAACGGGGAAATGAATTTAAATACTTCCAACTATCGCCTATTGGCGGATAATACTCTCAATTTTCACTTTGGCCAATAGCACTCCAAACTTGCAACTTATTTTCTTCCATGACCCCCAAACTAACCGGCTGTTAACGACGTTATCCTACGTGTCATTTTTTATTACGTGACAGTCTGACTTGGCACTATTTGTTAATAAATAAAAGCTTTAAAACAGATGATACCCACACATCCCAATTCTAAACCCTAGATTCTTCGATTGAAAACCCTAGAATGATTCAAGCACTTAAGCTTGATTGAACATCAATCCAACTGAAGAACAACCACTTAAACACGACCGAACATCAACCATGAGCTCGTCTTTTACTTCTGCCTCAATTTGAATGAGAAGCCCTAAGTTGTTTAAAGTTAATTTGGATGGGAAGGTCTATTGCCACCATGACATTGTTGCAATCGTTTGAGATGCTGGAAGAAAGAGTGTTCGAAATGGGTAAATTTTATGGTTTCTCCTATTAGCCGGTTAGTACCCACCCTTATTAAGTGTTCTTTCTTTTTTGTATGAACAATTGTATACTTAAATATTCGTAATGTGAATAGAAATCTGACTGCAAATTCTTCATGTGGAAAGAAGATGTGATAAAGTGTTCAAAGAACAGGTAAATGTTAAAATTGAGATTGTGATGCTAGAATGTTATGAAGGTTTGAAGATCCATAATTTGGAATTACAAAAAGTTGTGTTAGTTGAAGAGAACAAGAGGTTGAAAGAAAAGATGTGTGTTCATTGAAGAGAACAAGAGGTTGAAAGAAAAGATTTGTGTTACAAAGGTCAAATGGAAGAAGACATATGTTTTTAGTGTATTGATAATAATTGCAATATGTATGTATTTGGTACTTAGTTTAGTTTGGTTGTATTTTAGGTTAGTTTACTTCAATGACATGGATTTTGGTAGCTTTGATTATGTTATATGAATGAAATATGTTATTTTGATCCATTTGCACTATGTATAAGTGAATTGCACTAAAAGAATGTTTTAGTTGACTGACCCATTTGCAGTTGCATAGAAGTTGACTGCATCCACAACATATGACCAAGTGCCCCATAATATGACTGTTTGCTGCAATATGTTTGTGCAGCCTATGAACCAAATTGACCCATTTACAGGCTATGACCAAATTGACCTATTTGCAGCCATAACATATGACCAAGTGTCCCATAATATGACTGTTTGCTGTAATATGTTTGTGCAACCTATGAACCAAATTGACCCATTTACAAGCTATGACCAAACCAAATTAAACCAAACAAAATTGACCCATTTGCAGGAACATGACCAAAAGCTGTTGCAATCTGTTTGTACATACCATGACCAAACCAAATTGACCCATTTCAAGAAAATTACTAAAACCAAATTGAACCTAACCAAATTGACCCATTTGATCAAAACCAAACAAAATTAATTGCACCTAAGAATTTATAACAGTCATAAAACATTCAAAACATTCATAACAGTAAAAAAAATCCATAACAAGATCCTAACCTTTCAAACCCCACTTAACTACACAAAAGGTAGTCTTAACCAGATTAATATCATAATTTTATCATAAACACTACACAAGTCTTAACAGTCATAAAACATAAAGTGAATAAACATTAAGTTGGATAAATGCAACAGCCCCTTACTCATGCCCTTCCCGTTGCCCTTCCTTTTGAGCCTCCCCTTCCTCCTGCCCTTCCTCTTGATCCTCCCCTTCCTGCTGACACTGTAGACTGATGTGTTGGTTGACTTGGGACTTAGGTCTGAGTTGACTGTTGGGAACCCTAAGTTGATTGTGGACTGATTTTCTAGGCCTTCCCATTTGTTGTCTTCTAGGCTTAGGGGCAGCTGTAACATAATAAAAGAGATAATTGCTCGAATGGTCCTTGTGGTTTGCTATGATTTCACCTTTAGTCCCCAAGTTTTGAAAATTACATCTATAGTTCTCAACTTTTGGTGTTTCTTAACTCGGATAGTCCTTGGGGCTAACTGACGTTATGTTCAGACGTTAAGTCTCCTCACGTTCTCAACATGTGAGGGTATTTTCGTCCTTTTAAGTTTGAATTGCACATTATTTATAATTTTTTAAATTCTCTCTCCTCAAACCTAACGTCTCTCTCTCTCTTTCTCTCTCTCTCTCTCTGTACAACGAAGATCAACAATGTTGATTTGTGATTGTGGAGAACAAGCAAGGATTCTCACTTCCAGGACCGATCTGAACCCTGGCCGATGCTTCTACTCTTGTCCAGACATGGTAATTTGTTGATTTCGATTTCAATTTTAAATATAGTCAGACATCGTTTTGCTAACATCATCAGCTTAATGTGGTTTACAGAACCCAAATTGCAGAAGATTTTTAGTCCGGGTTGACCCCCCAATGTGTAGACGGTCAATTGCAATCATTCCTGGGCTACTAAGACACATACGCCAAGTTGATGCTGAGCTTGCCCAACTACAACATATGAACAGGTTGAAGGCCAAGATTATCTGTGTGTTGGTGATAATATTAGGGTTTGTGAGTTTAGGGATATTGTCTGGATAATATGCAATAGGTCTATGATTAGGAATAATATTATTTATGGATGTTGTTCTATGTTTTGGGATTATGTAATGTACGGTTGGTTTAGATAAATAACATGGTAAATTTTGGTTAATTTTTTTACCCATTTCCAAAATGCAGTTTTGGTGAGTTGTTTGAACATTATTTTGGCACAAAATGCAGTATTTGGCCCATTTCCAACATGCATTATAAGCTGGCAAAACTTGAACAATATTTGACCCATAAACCAATTGACAGCAAACACTAAACAACAACCTTGACCCAAAATGCAGTATTTGACCCATTTCCAACTAACATTGAACAACAAACATTAAACTAACATTTGACCCATTTCCAACATTCATCCAACTGACAACAAACCTTGAAACAATATACCAAAAACCAACATACAAAACTAATATACAAATATTTGACCCAATTCAATTGACAACAACCATTGACCATAAACCAACATACAAAAACCACCATAACCAAATATTTGACCCATTTAAAATTGACTGCAAACATCCATAACCAACATACAATAACCAACATACCATAAACCATTAATAAGAAACTGTTTAACAGCAAACATCCATAAACCAACATAACCAGCATACAAAACATAGTACTAATAGTCTTAAACATTTAAACATCATACACCATCCAACTAAACATAAATTGTCTTAAACATAAACTTAAACATTAAAAACATAATCTTTAACATCAAACATATACAGGTTGACTTGGACCTACACCACCACCAGAACCTGCCACAATTGGACCTGAACCTGCCACACTTGGACCTGTACCAACTTGATTTGGACCAACACTAGAACTTGGACCAGCACCATGACTTGAACCAGATTTGCCTTTTCTACCTTTTCTTTGTTGTTTCCCTTGCTTTGATTGTGTCCCTTTGTTTCCACCACCACAAGTTCTTGAATTGTGACCCTTATTCCCACATTTCTTGCATTTCACTATCTTCCATTTCCTTGTAAGCTTCCCTTGTTTTTCCACCCCATCATTTTCACTCTCAATGTTATCCTGCAACTCAACCTGATCCTTTCTTCTTTTCTTTTTGGGCCTACCAATTGATGTTTTGGGTAAAGGTGGGGTCAATGTGGTTGGAACATCAGACTTTAGCCACAACTCCCTACCATTAATAGGACCAATGGTATGGGAATAAACTCTTTTCCAGGTGTCCAAGAAATAACATTCATTGACCCATGATTTTGGGGGCCCAACCTCTTGACCATTAAGTGCCATGTCCTAATTGACAGCAATTGCATGTCTACATGGGATTCCTATAATTTCCCATTCCCTATAGCTACAAACCTTATCACAACATCTACTACATATACTATAAGTTTCTTGTACCAATAACATATGAATTGACATTGCCACTTACTTGATGCTTAGACCCACCACCCTACTTGAAAGTGTAATTTACAGCCAATCCTTTATTCTCATCAAGTATACATGTGATCTTAGAGGTTAGAGGACCATTACATCTGGCAATCTTCCTGATTACATTGACAATCCTCTACATCAAATACTCCCTCACAGATTCTAAAGCATAAATTATTGGCTTATCTCTCCCACTAACTGTTCTTGCATTCAACACCTCACACAAGTTGTTTAATAAAACATCAGATTTGGCCCTACCTAAATATTGTTAATAAAGTAGGTACTATGAACTGTTATTTTATATAAATTGTATACTGAAGAAATCATAGACCATTATACCTGAAAAGTGGGACTTTGTCCAATGAATTGGTGGTATGATTGCCAACCATTGATAGGCTTCTAAGTTGTATTTTTTTTTAAATCTTCCATTTTTATTGAAACTCTGGAACAGTGGTTGCACTGGCAAAGTTCCATAGGCATTCTTTAAAAGAATCTCCTCTCCATTGTAGCTTCATGTTCGGGTGAATATGCCTGATGCAAAACCTATGATCAGCTGCTAGAAACACTTGTACAATGGCTGAAATAATACCCTATTTTATCAAATGAGAAACACACAAGCAATAAAATAAAGTATGATTAACCATCAATTAAACAATCAATGAAAGTTATGGTCTATAACTTTTTCCTGTCAGAGATGAAAGTGAAGTGTGCATTTGTAAGACATCTTGAATGCACTCCAAGAACCAAGTCCTTGATTCTTTATTCTCTGCCTCAGCAATGGCATAAGCAAGTGGATAAATGCCATTATTGGGATCTATTCCCACTGCAGTCAACATTTGACCAAGGAATGGTCCCTTCATAAATGCTCCATCTAACCCCAACAACTCCCTTCTACATTCTTTAAAGCCCTATTTTAATGGACCCAAACAAATGTAAACCCTTTTAAAGATCCTTGTAGGTGAATTTGGGTTACATGCAGGCTCAACAACAAGTTTCACAGTTTATCTGGATTGGTCCTCTTCACTTCTATACCATAATCTCTCAACCTTGAATATTGTTCTTTAAATTCCCCTGGATATGCTTTGTAGCTTTCAGTCCTGCCCTAAATGCCTTTATGTGTTAAACAAAAAACTAATGGTCAGTCCCAACTGCAAACAGAAAAAAAAACAAATGGTAAACAGTACCTTCATTTTTGATACACCAAGTTCATACCTTCTCCTAAGCTCCTCTTGGATATGTTTCATAGAAATATTAGGGTTTGATTCCATTTGATTCAGTACCCACTGCTCTTTTGCCAAAAAGGTAGAAGTGAAAGACTGTATTTTCCTTGATTGGAGACACTTGTGTTCTTATCTATATGCCTTCACAACCAAAGTTGCTTCTGCTTCTTCAGGTAGAGATAGATAAATTTCCTATGGGCATTGTCTGCTATTTAACCTTGCTTTTCATTTATCTTTGCATTGTTGGGAAGGTTTTATAGTACCCTTTTTTGTCCTACTTGGTCTACTTTCACTATTTGGCCCACTAGGCTTAAGCCCACATGTATAAACAGGAACCTGACCTTCACATACTGCTCTTGTTCTTTGCTTGTCATTCCTAAGAAAATACCAGGTCCTCCTTGTTTCAATGGCATGCCAGTTAATCTTGTCTTTAACCTCCTTAGTTGTACCAAACCTCTGACCCACATAGAATCTGATTGTTTATGTTGAATGTTCACTCCTTTCTCTTTTTCTTAGCTCTGTTAGTTTCCAACTCCTTTTAGTCTTAAAATCATCCATTGATGAATATGTCAAACTATCAAATGACTCAAAACTGAGATCTTCACAGTCTAACAGGTCATCACTGCCACAATCTATATTGTTCCCTACAGATTCATTCACAGATCCTATAGATTCCTCCCATGTGTCAACATGTTCATTGAATTGCCTATTGTCTTCCATAGCATTATCAGCCCTATCAAATTCCACTTCAAACTCACTATCTTATGAGTCATCATCATCTTCATTTTCAGATGACTCCCTATTCATAGATGCTCCCTCATAATTATCCTCTTCAACTCCTTTACCTTTGTCAACCTCATGATCATGTTCATCTTCTTAATTAATAGGAAAGTCTTTAGAAAACTAAGCACTATCAATGTCATATGAAAAATCTTTCATGAACTCGTCATCTTCTTAATTAATAGGAAAGTCTTTAGAATGAGAAATATCATTCTGATTTTGATCATCAACTACATCATCCACCACATTATCCCCTAACTGCTCGACTACATCTTCAGCCTCTACATTATACTCTAACTACTAATTTTGATCACCAACTACATTCTCAACCTGTACATTAGCCACATTACCCTCAACTACATTCTCAGTCTCTAGATTATCCTCTACATTAGCCACATCACCCTCTACATTATGTTTCCACTCAAGTAACAACTTTTTCTAAACCTTCAACTTCTTTATTGGCTTTTTAGCCTTATCAGTGTTAGCAAATACCCCTACATATTCTACTTCTTCAATAACCACTTTAGATGATTGTGTAGGACTAAAGAAACTTTTTATCTTAGTAACAAACTGATGGGTGGTTCAAGGAACAACCCTTTATAGTGATTAAAACGCTTATATTAACCACATTTGATTATGATATTGCTTGGAATTGGGTGACTACGAGTACTTTGGTTGCAGGTGTGAAAAGGAGCTAAAAACGAAGAATTACGAGCTTTGGATCGGACCGGAACGGATCGGAACGAGGTGGAATGCAAGAAAGAAAAGTGAAGATTTTTAAGGGCTCCACCGTACCTTACGGTAGCCACCGTAAGGTACGGTGGCCTCTGCACCAACTTGTAACTCCCACCATTTAAGACGAAGTTATGGTGTCTTTTGGGCATCTTCTCACTTGTGAACGTTTCTAAGAACAATTTGGGCGATTTTGGCTAGGTTTTGTCATTGGAGAACAATTCAAAACATTGGTTTTTATGTTTTTGATGCTTATGAACATTTCTTGGATTGTGATGATGATTCACCAAACCATGCTTGGCTAGAACTCTTGGTGATCATTCCTTGGTGAAGTTTTTCTTGAACTCTTATGTATGTTCCTATGAATTTCTAGAATGATAATCTAGTATGTTTGCTTGATTATTGTGGTGTTTGAACAATTGTTTGTAGTTGTTAATTACTTTACCAATATTTAGTCTTAATCGTACGTTCTTGGTGTTGCTAACAATCGAGATATTGCGGGTAGGATTTGAGGTTGGTTAATTGATTAATTGGTCATCGGGAAACAACCTCGCATTAATATAATCCGAGTACTTTGTTCCCTTTTATCACAACAATTGTTTATGCACGAGTTATGTCTATGTAACTCTTTCTAGTTGGAACTTTTGCATAAGTGTTTAGGGAAAACGGATCCTGGAATGGTCATTGCTTTTATAATCTTAAGAAACAAACTCATTTTGGTTAAGTAATTAGTTTATAATTTAGTTCAAATCTAAAACAATCAACAACTCTTGATCTTTATTTTTATTTATTAGATTAATTTTAGTTAATTCGCAAAATTATTAGTTTACACACATTCCACAAACTCCCTGTGTTCGATACCTTCTTGCCACTATCCGCTAGTTGTAATTGGGAAATTTTACGTGTACCACGACAAGCACGTCACAAACACCATGTTCTATGAACATATTAATAACCTTGTTCTAACTTACATAATTGCCTAAAAGTAAAAAATCTTGATCATTCCCGAAAGGCCTTAAGCCGTAATCTAAATCTAAACTGGGTATTTGAAAATGGTAGTACAGTTCAACACTAACACCAAGTTTTAGGTCACTGATCATAAAATTTATCTCATGCACAAAAAACTCATCAATGTTGCAATAATCAACAAAATGATACCTTCCATGGAAGTATCTTCCTCCAGGAGTGTTGGTAAAAATGCCACCATGATGAACTTCTAAGGGAAACAGGTGGTCAAAACCAACTGCAAAAAGAAAAAAAATTTGTTACTTTTAGGAAAAAATCTCCCATTTTCTAATAAACCCCAAAATTAGCAGTTACGATAAACTCTCTTTGGAACGAAGCACCTCCCGTATTCAGATTCTTCCATGATTGACCATGTGGTATGATATTTGGGGCGTTGATGATCATCTTCTTCCATGGCTTAGGTTTCGACAACAGAGATTGAAGATGAAGAGGTGAAGAATTGGGAGGGAAGAAAATTGACAACTAGGGAGTAGAGATGAAATGACAGGGTTTTAATGCAATTCAAACTTAAAAGAATGAAAATACCCTCACGTGTTGACTTAACGTCTGAACATAACGTCTGTTAGCATCAGGGACTATCCGAGTTAAAAAACACCAAAATTTGAGGACTATAGATGTAATTTTCAAAACTTAGGGACTAATGGTGAAATATGAGCAAACCACATGGGCCATTCGAGCAATTCTCTCACAATAAAATGAACATCAATATGTAACAATTGAACACTAATAAGAAATGTAACACATTAACAATACCTGCAATCATCTTTCCCTATTATGTACACTTCCTCTTATTGTTACCTTTAAAAACCGCAAATGCTACAACTCATAACCACATCATGCTTTGTAAGTTTCCTTGTCTTCTTAGGGTCTTCATGAAGATCCCTTTTCCTATTGTTTTTGGGCCTTCAGAAGCTGCTTTGATTGGTGCAAGATCCATAGGATAAACCACCTTGGGCCAATACCTTTCACTAGGAAATGGTGGGATTGAGAACTCATATGTTTTTTATGTAAATTTCTTTATCATAAAATTTATCAACATAATCCTTAGCAGGCTTTCCAAAGAAACCATCCACAACACACACATGTTTACAAGGATAACCTTTCAAATCACATTTCCTACAAGTACAAGTCCTATTATCCAAGTCCACAGAAACATCATCAAACTCCCTAACTTGGAAAACAAGATATGTTGATGGATACACCTCACATCTAAATGCATGGCTTTTTGAAAATTCTAACTTTTCTTAAATATTCGGGCATATAACTACATCTTTGGCATCCATTTCAGATCTCTTAGTAACAAGTCTATTCATCACCAAAATCCTAATATCTTCTAGCATATGTATGATATGTTTTGACCTTTCATTCAGGATATACTCATTGAAAGTCTCTTCCATTTTGTTGATAATTGTATGACACTTGGTTTCACAATTCAAGTAGCACTTGGCATCTTGTTTCAGCAAAGCCTCTACTGCACTTGCATTCACAGTCCTCATCTCTTTAATTGCTTGATTATAATATGCTTCATTATAGGCCCTTGCTACTTTCCAAAACAATTCTTCCAGTTCTTCATCCTTGAATGTCTTGAGCCAGATTGCATAGATGTGCCTTGCACAGTTTCTATGCTTTGACTTTGACCAGACAAGTGCAACAACATTCAACAGCACCTACAATGAACATAATTTGTTAATGATTGATTGGATAATGAACATAATTTGTTAATGATTGAACATAATTTGTTACCTTCTACTGGTAAGAAATGAATGTGCAGCCTTCCCCTTCATCAGTCACATTCATGCATTTCCTAAGCTCATCAATAAACCATTCCCAACTTTCATTGTTTCCACCCTCAACAACTGCTCAAGCCAGTAGATACATTTGATCATTCCCATCCCTCCCCACTGCTGCCAACAACATCCCACCAAGAAATGTCTTTAAAAAACATCCATCAAGGCAAAGAACCTTCTTGGAGCTTACCAAGAACCCCCTCTTAACACCATCAAAGCAGAAAATCTGTCTGAAGAATGCCTCTACGTCTGGATCTTCACTAAGTTCACCTGGAGGGGCAGTTTAAAGCACAAATGTTGATGTGGGATTAGCTTTCCTTAAAACATCTAAATAAGATCTAATCTTTCTATAATGATCCTTCATAGATCCATGAAGTTTCTGATGGACCATTGACTTAGCCTTATAAGCAAACCACTCGGTAACTATCACCTTATACTTCTGCTTCACTGCTAGGCATATTTCCTTGGCATACCAATTAGGCTTTCCTTTAAACAAAGCCATGAAATCATCACCTACAAACCTAGCAGACAACTGGTTGTTATTGATCATGCTTCTCTATCAATTATGTTGATCTTTCACACACTTAATCATAAACACTCTTTCCCCTTATGATATGAACAAAATATGTAAAAGGGACAACCTTTTACACATCTAACAACTACACAACTTTCTTTCTTCTTATCACTCTTAGCAATTGCCAAACTTCTACCTGTTGTTACAGCATACCTCCTATCAGGTTCTTTAACTGCTTTTCTGATTTCAAACCTTGTTCCTACTTCCTAAATGAACTTCTTCCAATTTGTGTTTT
Organism: Ambrosia trifida; assembly: GCA_028751855.1. Classification (NCBI taxonomy): domain Eukaryota; kingdom Viridiplantae; phylum Streptophyta; class Magnoliopsida; order Asterales; family Asteraceae; genus Ambrosia; species Ambrosia trifida. The sequence continues at coordinate 18,100,804 of CM054122.1, read as the reverse complement.
CATCTACAACGGGAACAAGTTTTTTGTACTCCTTCCCTCTTATATCATCATCCTCACTATCACCAGGTGTGAGGAAATCAGCATCAGACTCTTCATAGCTACATAACCATCTATATATGTGTCTCTATCATCACATGATTCAATCAACTTACCCTTTTCTTTTGCTGCTAAACACTCTTCTAACAACTTCCTATGAGCTTCACTTTCTTTCTGGTTTGCCTCTTTAATAGCTTTAACGGATTCTACCCACTCACTGTCTTCATTGTCTAACTCAAATCCAATTACTTCATTCAATACTTGTTCAAAATCTTCTCTTTCTGATTCAGATGCAAAGACCTCCTCATCATCTTCACTTGATTCAGATCCAACTACCTTCTCATAATCATTGTCCCTACTATTATCACTTTCAAATCCCTCCTTATCACTTTCAGACCCCTCCTTATCACTTTCAAAAACTTTTGTAGCCTTTTTTCCTATCTTAAACACTTCAGCATCATCTTTTTCTAATTCAACCACTTCTTATGCTAACAGATCTAATTTGGAAGTATCTTGAACAACATTATCAAATTCAATTTGCTTTGGTGGTGAGTATGGTGTTAATCTCAAAGCATAAGCTTTGGTTATCCTACCCTCAGTCATAAGACTCATTGTTGACTTAGGGTTTAGTTGGGAGCAGGACTGGGGAGGTGGTTGTTTATTGGGTTGGGCTATAGTGGTGGGCTGGTCTACAAACTTGGGCTGGGCTGTAGTGGTGGACTGAGTACTAAAGTGGGCTAGGGCGGATGGTTTAGATTGAATGCAATTTGTTGGACTAGGATTTGGTTTACTCATTGGTCCAACTTGAACAAATACTTCAATGAATTACAAAAAAACTAGTTTGTACCTGAATTGCCATGCATACAACATCATGTTGCTCACTAATCGCTTCAATAATCCATATTCAAGATCAATGCTATACAAGTAAAAATCCCTAGACTCATAGAACCCTATTTCCATTACATAATCCACTAGCTCAAAGAATGAGACATAGTCGATATCTATACGAAACACCTTCGATTCACCAGCAATATACTTTAAATGTGGAAACCCTACATCAAACGCCCCACCGTAATCGTCTGATGAGTTGAGTGAGTGTAGTGTGAGAGTGAGAGTGAGAGTGAGTGTAATCGTCTTGAAGTTATGTTTAAATATTTCAAAATCTTTTTTTCCACCTAAGCAATGCCACATAAGCTTCTGTTTCCGAAGTTGGATAAAAAACTAATGGTGTTAACAGCTTGTTAGTTTGGGGATGATGGAAGAAAATAAGTTGCAAGTTTGGAGTTCTATTAGCCAAAGTGAAAGTTGGGAGTATTATCCGTCAATAGGCGATAGTTGGGAGTATTTAAATCCATTTTCCTTAAAACTACACTAAAAATCATAAACAACAAAATTTTTAATTATTCTGATTTAAACCTTAATTATTGTGGTACTGCAATAAATCATTATTTACAACCACACACAAATCAACCTTCAATCAAGAACACTGGTTTTTCTAATCAATCTAACAATTTCTAGATCAATTTCCTATGCATAGGATCCTAGTCCTTAACCATTAGCATGGGTACCAACAACCAAAATGATTGTTGATCCACGAATACTTATAGAGAGCTTTACCTAAACAACAATGTATAATCTGCAAAACTAAAAGACCGTTAGGCATAACACAGTAAGAGACGTGTCATATACTAGAGGTCTTGGTCAGAGGCCGTATTGAACCCTTTAGTAAGGAGCCAAAATTGTAGACCCTCTTGAACCCTCCGAGTATACTTATATAATACAATGCAAATGGAATAAAAAAACATCATAGCCAAAATTTAAAACAAAATGCATAGACTTCTCACACTTTGTACGAAAAATGTCCTTGGTACATGAACCTATACCCTATATATATATATATATGTGTGTGTGTGTGTGTGTGTGTGTGTGTGTGTGTGTGTTGATACTTGTGCACATGCGCACAAACACACTGTAACAGTATCGACTATCGAGAAGATTTATAAGGGCCATTGTATAGCACCTTAGGCAAATTCCACATCGGTCGTGGGCATGAGAGATTTTCGGCCATAAGACATGCCCCACCTCTTAAATCACTAATGTTTTTTGGGCTTAGTTGGGCTGTGGAGCACATGAAAACTCCATAGTTCAGCGTGCTCATGTGAGAGTAATACTAGAATGGATGACCTTCTGGGAAGCCTCCATGGGGGAAACAAAAAACAAATCTGTGAGTTCCTGATGGGCAACCAAACGTGGAAAAGAGTACAATATTGGTGGTGAAAGAGGTCAGATGTTACACACACACATATGCATGGGATCGTGTAAGAACCACTATGCTAGTTGAGATTTGTGATAACCATCTGGACCCCTCATTTTTCAAAGAAAATTTCTTTTGCTAAATTGCATATTTTTAATTTTTTATCCATGTCTAGAACTAAAAATACCTATTGTACATATATGTACATATATGTTTTGATAATGCGTGTGTGTATGTGCAAATGTGTTGAAAAGATTGCACATACATATATATAAAGGAAGATTATGAGTATGAACATAGTTTCTAACATAAATATGTGTGGATACATATTTAAATTTGAAAAACAAGCATCATACATATATGTTTTACAATATACACATGTATAATAAAATTGATAATATACATATATGTATAAATAAATAAAAAACCTTATAAAAGGACGATTAAACTAATTTTTTATGCCTTAGAAAAATGAGTGGCTCAGGTCGATTCTCAAGGTTTTCAACTAGTCTTTGGTTCTCTTACTATCCATACCTTACAAGAGAACAAAGGCTAATTGAAAACCTTGAAACCAATTATGGGCCAATTATTTTTCTAAGGAAAAAAAATAATAATATTCTTTTTAGCTTAATCACCCCTTTTAAGGGTTTTTTTATACATTTCGACATATGTAATACTTATTTTCAAATTTAAACATGTATATACGTTAGAAAAACATTTTCATAATCTCTATTTATGTACATGAATATGCCATCATTCTACACATTTGCACATATAGTACCTCAACAAAACATATATGTACAATACTTATTTATTAGTTTTAGTTACATAATACATATATGTATATGAGCAAAAAAATTTTAAAAAAAAAACAATTGAAAAATGTGTGATTTAGCAAAAATAAATAAATAAATAAAAGTTTATTTCTGTAAGTCCCCAAACCGGGAGACCTCACCAATTGGTTCCTAACAATAAAACATGCTTCTTAAACTGAAAATATCAAACATATACATCGTAATAAATGTCATCAAGTACAAAACATCAAGTTTTTTTTTAAAGCAAACATAAAAGTATCAAGGTCCACTACTCATTTATGTTTTTAGGGTAGCCTTAAAATCCATGCCAAGGACTTCCTAAGAAGCTTTGGCCTTCATCTTACCTAATTATCATTACCATTTCCAATTTATTAATAAGTTTGCAAGTTGAATAGTGCTTTTGGACATTTCCAGGGTTATTTATGTCTTTTTGGTATGAGGAGTATTTTGTATCTTCCGTATACTTGCTGTCTGCTGACGTCATGTTGTTTGTACGTGTGTAGTATGGGTGGAACCCTCTTTGCTTTACTTGACACATGTTCTTTCAAACCCCCTCTCTTTTTATTGTCCTTTTTGGGCAACACAACACAAACTCACCCACTCTCTCTCACACAAGCCTCCACCTACCACTACACTTTGACCGTTTCTGGAAATTTTAGAGAGAGAGTGTGGGGGGGGGTTTAGAGAGGGAAATCGGACTTTTTGGGAACACGAACCCAACATATTCGACTTTGGTAAGGCTTAAATAAATAGGTGTTAACCTTCGATTTTGTTTGCTACGATTCAAATACAAAAACAAAAAAGACAACATATTGGGATTTCTTTTGTTATTTTATTTCATACATTTTATAGTTTAGTCCTTACGTTTTGAATATTTTATGTATTTTGGTCTTAAAAAAACAATGTCTACTCTCTTTGAGGATCCAATGGTCAGAACAGCTTGACAGTCAAATGACAAAATAGATGGAAAATCATCAAAATAGACATTTTGGTTAACTGAATTATTAAAATAGACATTGACTTTCATGTTTTGCGAAATAGACATGTTCACATGCATTAATTTGATTGGTATTTTGTGGACCCCGATGTACTTTTGAAAGTTTTTATAGGGTAAGTTCATTCTGCCTTAGGGGGAGGGGTGCAACCTAGGTTTTTTTTTCAACTTCACTTATTTACACCATTCCTGCACTGCCACATCACTTCGTTAACACCCTTCACTAAAACATAGTTTTGAAGGCTAGCACTTCACTGATTCTATTATTTATTTTTCATTTAAATAAATATTTAAACTTTTTTTAACTTCACGCGGTTTAAATTTTACTCTCTATCCCTAGGGATGGGGTAAGGTTTGCTTACATCCCACCCTCCCTAGACCCTACCAATAGTGTTTCTATTTGTGGGATTTACTGGGTATGGTTGTTGTTGTTGTTTTGTTGTACGGTTTAAATTTTACAACCGTCACACCAAACGCTCAAATCAATTGAATTTCTCATTTATACTGTCCCACTAAAACGGTTAAAACAATTAAATTGCAATAAAACTGTTCCAACAAACGGTCAGATTATTGAATTTTACATGCAAAACGGTTGTTGTTTTTTGTATATAAACCACCATACCACCGTGGTTAAAACATACATTAACATCCATGGTTAAACCTACACCCAGACCCTTCAAACTAGAAAATGATCCGCTGGACCAAAGAAGATATCTCTTTAGTCATGTTCATTAAAGATGCACAAAACGATCCCGCCCTGCAACGCCAACGCTGCCAAGGCTTGGGGGAGGGACACATGGTTTTAGGACCATGTTTTGGCTGACTTCAACCAGCAAATCGGCATAAATGACCGCACCATCGAGAGCCTCCAATGGAAATGGAAATGGACCGATCTCAACATCAAATGTGATCGGTGGACCACTTTCTACGAGCTCACCATGAGGTGGCACCCATGCATTAAGCCGGAGTTGGCTGTGGAGTTCATGCAGGTGGACGATGCGGCTGGTATATATGTTAAAAGTTAGCTAGGTTGAGGGAGTTCTAGTTTTAATAAAATAAATGAGTTATATTTGTAAAGCTTAGTCATATCATAAAAATACATTAGCATAAAAAAAACTCATAGCATATTAGTTATCATCAAACCCTCAATATGTAACATCTCCATCAACTACCATGAGTTGTCACTGACTTAAAAAATTAACTTTAGGGGAAGGTCACAGCACAACATAGATGTGTAACATACGAAACAGGTTAATTGATATTTATTTGGGGCTTTAACATAGGAAAAAAATTAACATACGACATAGATTATCCTCGTGTTAATATACGAAATATATTAACTCATTTTTAGCTATTTGTCTATGCATGTGTTAGCTTTGTAGAAAACATATGAAAACAATGGCTAGACCCCCCTGAATTTGATATCATGTGGCATGTGATATAGAAACATGGATTGCATGTGTTAAACTACTGTTATAGAAGTTGCAAGTGTAAACATTGTTAGGCTATTGTATAATTTTGTGTACACAACTCGTATCAAAAGAAAAAAAACTTGTAAAACTAACTTTAAAATCTAGCAATAAAAAAATGAAGGACAAAAGGAAGGATATATACCATCAAGACTAGAACCTTCACCCTCACTGTAACCAACTTCGAAAGATATTTCACCAAGAAAAGTAAACCTGGATGAGGCTCACACTAATAAACCCTAATAATAATATAGTCCAATAGATCCATCCTGACTGTCTATAAAAAAAAACTCAAAAAAAAAAAAGAAAACACACACACTCTCTTGTTTTACTCTTTTTTCCAAGCATACATTATAATGAGTATAAAAAATAAAAATCACATTCTCTTTGTTCGTGGTTATATAGTAAAACACAGAAAACTAAGAACTCATATAAGAAAATCAAGAAATATAATACGCTTACCTCCATAGCCTCGATGAGAAACCCATGAAAACTTTTCAGCTGTTAAGTATGGCTATCCTTAGTTATCATCTAGTTTGTAAAAAAAAACAGGTTACTGATCTTTACATGTAAAAAATGGTATGAAAACGAAAGGATAAAGATGACATTAAACTGTTAGCGATAGATAAATGTTTTCCAGCCGTACAAGCAAAAGGAAAAAAATATTTTGAACCACAACTATAGGGGACCTATTTTGTGCAATGCAGCTTCTTGGATCAGTAGCCATTAAATGTGAAGGGGGGATGTATTGATTTTCATGGCATTTACTCACACATGAGTATTAAATGAGAGAATGATGAATAGTGTTGATGGATGAAGATTTGAGAAGGGTAATAATCGTCTGCCATCCTAGTAGGCAAAAGTGGTGTTTTTTGCCGATATCTAGGAGTTCTTCCGGTTGCTGGGCTGCAATTGTAAGGTTAGGAAAAAAAACTCAAGTTCGGCGATACCTCTTTTCACAACAGATTCAAAGGCAACTGTGGAGATGGGAAGTCAATCAGATTTTAGTTTGAACACTGGACTATGGATGGTCCGTTCAAAATCAAGTTTCCTCATCTGTTTAGTCTTGACCCGGATAAAGATTGCTTGATAGGCGACAAGTGGGTGGGCAGTGTAGTGTCCGGTGAATGGTCTGTCATAGACAGAAGACTTGTTTTGGATGCTGAATGCTTCCAGGAGTGGATCTGTTTGTCCACAGCACTGCAAAATATTCGTGTGACACCCGGCATATTCGGCTTAAACATTTTAGGAACATCTAAGTCTACCTTAGCGGGAAACGTTTATAAACGGACTTAACTAGGTTAGTTTAGTCGGGTCAAGTTAGGATTGTCCAGGGTTCAATGATCTGGAGGATCATTGGGAGTCATTTTGGGAATACACTAGTACCGGGTCCCGTTGTTGGTGAAATTAAATAAACTGATTAAGTGTACGTGTAGATTAATTGTCGTATGGTGGATTATGTGCATTGATGTGTTTAAACGATGTGTAGATACTCATCTATGCTTAAATATGTTAAACATAGACTAAGGTTGCATGCTCATATGTTAAGGTGCGTTAAAATGCGTTAAACACGACAAACTGGAAAACTAGAAAACATAGGTCCTGGTTCGACCACTTCGAGTGGGTGAACCTGGAAATATGTCTCGGTTCGACCCTTTGCAAAGGGGTGAACCTGGGATATGGAATTGAAAGAATTTCATTCGACCAAGTCAGGGTACATTCGACCCTGTGAAAGGGTCGAAGGAGGCTACATTCGACCACTAACAGGGGTCGAAGGTGGACTAGTATTAATACCAAACTTTGTCATTTTTCACCATTTCACAAACCCTAACCGTCTCAAAACACTCTCAAACGATTTTAATCACTAAGGAAGGAGTTTTTGCTCTTCTTTTTCATAATCTAACCCATCAACAACATCTAAACAAGAATCCAAGGTGTGTTCTTAATCCTAAATCTTTTTAAGGCATTTTAATTCGTTTTTATCTTCCTAAATGTCCAGATCTGTTCTAAGGAAGTTTTTATCAATAAAAACCTTTTAAACACCTTTCTAAACCTAAACCTTATCATTAAACATAGGTTTTGTATCAATAAACATATGTTAATTATGTGTTATGTGATGTTATGTGTTGTTTAATGATTTCCTGTTGTTCTAATGCTAGAAACATGATCTAGGGCTGCTACGAATGATAGTTTAGGATTGAAAAAGGTTATAATTAGATAGATGATGATATCAAGTCTAATTTGGGGATTTTATGAAGTCTAGGGCTTGTGCATGTTAGTATTATCAATAAAATGATTGGGGGTTTTCAATTACAAGATAAACTGAGCATTTGTAGGTGATTATGGATTGGTATTAAAAAGTTTCCAAATTGGGTAAAGATTACATGCATGATGTGACACTTCCATAATCTTTGCCATTTTGGGAAAGGGCTGAAACGGATAAGTTTTGGGGGCAAAATTGGTGGGGTTTTGTAGGGATAAGTTATTCATGCTTGACTACTGTGTTTGATGAAGTTTCGCGATGTTTCGAATGTGGTTGAAGTGTTTTTAGGGAAATTTATCTAACAGGGGCGAACATGGGGTCATTCGACCAAACGAGTGGTCGAATGAGAGATTCCAGGGTCTAACCTGGGAAATGTTTGGGCGAACCAGATAAAACGGTCGAACGTGGCATTAAACGGTCGAACGTGACACTAAACGGGCGAAGGAGACTTAAAAAGGGGCGAAGGAGAATTATTTGCCTGGTTCGACCATTGAGTTTATACTATAAATAATAGTATCAGCATAAAGCACTGCACAACAGTCTGCATGTGAGTTTATGTGGATCACTATATCAGCAGTTGCCAGATCACACATTGTCTTTAATGATAATAAATCAAAAGATCAACGGTGTGATCAGATTTCTCAATAACTGATATGATCCCTTTACCAGAAATCACAAAACATTTACTGTTTTATCTTTATATTTTGAACATTTTACATTTCTCGTCAAAAATACAAAACTCAAAAAGATTTTAGGTGTGTTTTAACAAAAAGTTTAGAAAATCCAAAAGATTTTACATTTCTATCTTATTTTTGATAGCTGATGGTGGTTGATGGTGATTTTCTAAAGCTTGATGGACCATTTAAGTTTGGTCATCTTAAAATGTGAAATAATGAATTTCGGATGCTTAAAAGTTGAAAAATATTTTGAACGGGACTCGATTTTGAGTTTTGGTAAAAATTTCAAAAATTCCATTTTTCATTCGCCCCTTCGTTGGGTCGAAGGTGGAATTTTTCTGCTCATTCAAACCTTTCAAACGGTCGAATGTGAGTGTTCATGTGTTAATTTCACATTCGAACCTTTAAATAGGGTCGAAGGTGGAAAATTTTTCGCATTCGCCCTAGTCGTTTGGTCGAATGTGGAGCCTATATATACCTGATCTGCACATTCGACCCCCATATTCAAAATTTTTAAAATTTCTGTGATAAAGTGATCTTGTTTCTCGTGAATTAAAAATCATATCATTGTGTTCGTTGTGTTTTGCTGATCATTTTGATTCATCATTTGCAGGTTATCATCCAATTAACATATCATAATCATTGAATTTGTGTTCGAACCCTAAACCGGATTCAAACTTGTTTTTTAACCATTAATTGTTAAAATACATGTTAAGGATTCAATGTTTATATGTTTTAGGGGGAGAATAAACAAAAATTCAGGACTTAAACAACTTAGAATGATCAATTGATGATTAAAAAGCTTCGAACCCTAGTTTTTAATTGAAAACATATAAACACTGATTAATTGATAAAATTGTTGATTGGGAAAGATTAATCGGCCATATTAGATGGTATTCAAATCAAAAGGGCATGTTAAAATGATCCACATCAAAATTTGCAAATTGAAGAAGATGAACAGTCATCTTTCGCCCAATTTCAAACGGTCGAACGTGGATTTTGGTCGAATGAAGATGTTCAAACGGTCGAAAGTGGAAATGTTTGGTCGAATGTACATTTTTAATCCCTGATATTCACATTCGAACCTTTGATTCCACATTCGAACCTTTGTTTTCACATTTGTACCTTCGAATGGTCGAATGTAGAATTTCAAAATCAAAAATTTCAAGTTTTGGTTATTTTGTCCGTTTTTAACGTGTTTTCTTGATTTGTTTTGCAGTCTAATCATGTCTGAATAGGAAAGTGCTGATGTTCCCACTGGATCTTCAGAACAGGCAACTGGAAATCAACAGATTGAAAATTTACCGTTTGAACCAGCACACAATTGTTGTGCATTTATGGGAGATCTGAAGAAACACACAGAATTCACCGGCATTGTAGATTTCTTGAAGAGAAGCCGTGTGATAGTTGCCCTTGCTACTCCCGCCATCATATATAAAGATCATCAACAAGAATTCTGGAAGAATACCAGAATGGATTACTGGAACAATGAATCTGATGTCGTAAGTACGATTCAGGGGGAGCTCGTGATTATTTATGAAGATGACATCCGAGAGGCACTGAAGTTGCAGGATAAGAAGACAGATCCAAGAGAACTACCATGGATTGAACAGGGAAAATGCTTCCTAAAAATGAAGTACAATGGACCGATTACTGATGGTTCATTACACAAAGGGAAGCTATGCCCTCAGTTCAAGTATCTCGCTCACGTCATGTTACATGTATTTGGATCAATGAGTGGAGGGTATGATGTTATGAGGAAGAGTATTGGCTCTTTGATGGTTGCCATTATCTTGAACAAGCCGTTCAATGTATCTGGTATGATACTTGAACATATGCTAGAACCACTCAGAGGTTTGAAGAACAAGAAGTTTTTGCTATATCCAAGATTTCTGCAGATGATATTTGATGAGAAGTACAAGAAATTGCGAAGAGATCCTACCCAAATAGTTGTACAGGATCACATGAACCTGAACACGCTTGTTAGAATGAAAGGTTATAAAGGCGTGCCGATGAATGAAAGACCACCACACAAGAACCTGTTTGGTCATCTGATTAATCCAGGATATGTAGATCCAGGAAAGAATGAAGTTAGGCATGCTAATAGTGATTCTGATGAAGATAATCCTTTATGTCCTGTTAATCCTGATGCAAAGAGAAAGCGACAAGTAGTGAATGTCAGTGTAAAGACTGGGAAAGGTAAAGAAAAACAGGATGATGTAGAACCCGCACAAAAAAAGGTTTCTAGAAGAAAGAAAAGTGTAGCCAAAAAGGGTTTACATTTGGTTGATGAAGTGTCTATTGATTCTGAAGAGACACAGGAAGATGAAAGATGGGATTCAGAGAATGAGACTGTTAAGAGCACCACGCCCAAGGCCACTGTGGTTGGTGAGTCTGAAAGTCTTAACAAGTCTGTAGAAGAGCAAAGGACAAAATGTCCTATTGCATTGGATGAGATTGATGATAATTTGGGATTGGGATCCGAAGATTTTGGAGGATCGCCAAAGACAGGAGAGAAACAGAAGAAGCCTTTGTATAAGAAGAAAGAGAAAGTTGTGAAGCCAATGGAGAAAAGAGCTAGAGATATTGAGAATTTGATTGCTGGAAAGAAATTGCCTGCATCATCTAGTTCTAAATCACCCATTACATCCCCAGCAGCAAAGAAACAGAAGACATCATCTGCTGCTGAGCATACTGATCTACCAATAGATGCATTAATGATGCTTTGGATCGAGTGTTGAAAAAGTTGAAGAAAGGAAAGATTCCAGTTGCTGAAGCTTCAACACCTAAGGTTACTGTAGATAGTGATGTGATGACTGCAGTTAACCAGAAGCTTGCAGATATGTTGAAGATCATAAATCAGCAACAAGCAGAGATTGAACAGTTGAGAAGTAATGACAGGAAGATGTTAGATGTTGCCGAATCTTCACATGAAAATCATGAAGCCCTGAAAGCAAAGGTTAAACAACTTCAGAAAGAGAACAAAGACATTGTTAAAGCATGAACAGAGAAACACCAGAAGGTACATTACTATGAACGAGGAGAACAAGAAGCTGAAAGCAGAAAACAAGAGTATGAATAATCTGATAAAAGATTTGTACTCTAAAGCTCCTCAAGTACAAGCTGGTGAAGAGGATAAAGAACGTGATGAGGAGGAACTTGATTTTGAACCATCTGATGAAGAAGAAGATGATGAGTTGAATGAGGATGCCGGTGGTGCTCCTATAAAGAAGAAGAAAGATGATGGTGATGATGATTGTTCAGGAGATGATTCAGGTGAAGGTAATAGCTCTGCTAGTTCTGATAGTGATGATGATGATGATGACACTGACAAGTATAAGTGTGAGAAGAGAGGATCGGGAAAAGACACAGTAGAATCCAGTTCGAAAGCTCTTGGTGGTACTACTGACGATGATAATATCTTCTGGAAAGAGAAGATCGGATCTTTATCAGAAGACGACAAGAATTTGTATCGCCAGATGTTGACTGACAGAGTCTGGACGATCGAGATGACTGGTAGGTTTCCAGAGATATTTGAGTCAACGATATGCGTTTTGAGTTGGAGTATAACGATCCTGATTTAGAAGACGGAGAAGTTTCTGCAGCCATGTCGAAAGAGATATTGGAGGGACTGGCGAAACAGGTTGGTAAATCTCTGGATGAGTTGATGAGTGAGAATCAGATACCTAATATACCTGAGAAGGAAGCAGGTAATCACTCCGATGACAGAGATGTTCTGGTGTTTGAAAAAGTGGAGATTGAGGATATTACTAGCGAGGAATATCCAGAATACTTTAAGAATGACAAAGATTCTGGTTTTCCTGAATTCTTTGATGATTTGTTGTGCCAGGCTGAGAAACTTGCTCATGAGAAGAGTAAGAAGTTTGTTGAAGAAGTGTTTTCAGATTGTCAAAAGCCAAATACTGAACAATCTGACGCTTTGAAAGAACTATTAAGGAAGCTTAAAGAAAAAGAAGCTAACCGACCAAAGATTGAAATTCAAGGTAGCTTTTACAAATTCCACAATGATTTGTTTAAAGGCAAAGCTCTCGGCTGGAAATACTTGAGACAGCTAAAATGTGTCGCAGTGAAATGGGAGAAAGGAATTCTGTACTTTGACAGATTCCATGATATTAAGACATTACCATATTGGGCTGTTAGAGATATCTGCAGACATGAAATGTCAGGTGCTTCAGTGAACGATCATCTTGTTTACTTTGCAGATCGTATGGCGAGAGAGAGCAGAACGAAGTGGAATGTGTTTACTCCACAGTATCCGAAAAGGAGAGTTCATAAGAAGGAGTTAGATGAGATAACGGGATTTCCTAAGGTGACTTTGAAGTATAAACAACCAAAAGTGTTGAAACATATTCCTTTGATGCAGATTCCCCAACACTTTTCAAAGGATTTCATGTGGTGGTATTATGATTGGAAGAGTGCAGAAGCTATTATCGTTCTGAAGGATGGTTTGAAGGACTTCAAGAAGATTCACATTTTTGACCTAATGTGGTTAATCAACTGCTCGCACGAAGACATCATCATGCTTTATTATAATCCAATCTATTGCAAAGCAAAAGATAGTGAACAGGCAAGCAAATACCAACGTGTGGTATTCTTATGCTTTGCATGGGATGTGAATGTTGGGTGTGACTTCGACAAGAAACTGGGGAAGTTTGTAAAGACTCAGAATGTTGAAAAGAAAAGGCCAAAACAAACTCATGAACCAGTGATGACCAAAGAACAAAAGGCGTTATTGCGTATCAAATTGATGAACAAAACTATGGATGAAGAGCGAAGCCTCAAGCAATCCAACTAATAGTCGAGGGGGAGTTTGTAGATGCACATATTGCGACTAATGCTATTGAAATGCGAATTACCAAAATGTTTTGTTCATGGTCGAATGGCCGAATGTGGGTTTTAGGATAGTCGAAGGTAGATTCAGAAGGTCGAAGGTACACTGGGAGGTCAAAGGAAGTTTTGTTATAATGTATGTCCAGATTCGACCATAGTGTTTGGTCGAACCTGCACATTCGACCAAGTCATTTGGGCAAATGTGCAGGCCTATATAAGGTCGAACCAATTTTTGAATATTAACTTTTTGGTCATTTGTTTTCCCTCCCAGTGTGTGTTTCTCCCTAGGGTTATTATTGAGTCTATAACCAAGTTTAATCATTATAAACAACGTTTTGAAATGTAATTGATTATCTAATTGAATGAAATGATTATGTTTATGATGATTTCTGTGTTTTGCTAGTTTTATTATCATTTTGTGATCAATTCAGGGATTCCGCACCTGAATTGAACTTGTTTGATCATTATCTTTGTTGATTAACCGATCCTACGCGCTTACATCATGTATCAGATACCCTATAGCTAAAATCACGTACTAGATACTTGAATGTGAAATTACGTACTTGTTATTGAAAATTAAGAAAACTATAGCACTAGGCTACTCAAATTAAAGAGAACGAAAAAGCTCGTTAATAAGGTGTAATTTTTGTAAAAAAAAATATTATCGTATGAAAAAGTTATAGCCGTTTAAAAATTATGGGGGAATTGGGTTTATGAGTCAAGAAATAAAAAACACATAAATGTCATCCCATGTGAAAATTAACCATGTCAAAATAGATGGTGGAGATTCATTCGCACCACGTTTTCATTACTTTGTATCCTATACAAAGGAGGTGTTTTGTGAGAAGGGTAAGAAGCCAAAGAAACATGACATGTGGCAATCTTAATTATTTGCAATAAGGGTATATTAGTCAATTTAACCATTAATTATAATTCATCGGTCCAACTATTTTCGTAAATTAAGATGCATTTAATTACATTCCCTATTTTTTTATTAAAGATTATCTCTCCTCTTCAAGTTTTATTTAGTCAACCGAAATGCACTAACATTAGCAGATGGTGTTTAATTTGTATGGTGTTTTACAACACAATAACGTTTCTTTTTGTTGTTTCAATATTCCATGATGTTTTATAGCACAGTATTAATGTTTTTGTATATTTTTTTTTTTGAATCCATGGTGTTATATGTACATGTTTAATAATCTTAAAATGCCATGGAAATGCAAAACACAGTATCATATAAGCTATGAGTATAATCAAAGAACTGTTAAACACTCCTCATTACCATGAACACAAAACAGATCATAAATAGGAAACATTTAAAACACCATGTTTGAAAACCTGACTAATACACATGAAACTTAAAACACCATCATATAACATATCAGTATAAAACACAATAGGATGGATGATTAAACACAACATCCCCAACTAAAACCAAGAAAACACTCTGATACAAATATACACAAGCCAAACCTTGTCGGTAATGACGGCATTCTTGATTTCCTTTTTGATTTTTCTTGTTTAATCTCGTCATCGGTTACCGTCTTTATTCTCGTTCCTAAAACAAAAAAAAACACTCCGATAATTTATGGAATTTTATGCGATGGTAGAACTTATTTAGAAAATTTCAAATGATGTACAAGATACTTTTGTATGTTAACCACATTCATTGTTTTTGAATTTTTGTTGCCATAAAAGGATGAGCCTTTTGTTTGGAAATGTAGGTGCCAGAAAATGAGGAGAATGAATCAAGGGGCTATTTGACTATTGAGTAGATTTAACATTTAATTTGAGTGTGCATTTTACAATTCTACCCCTAAATCATCTTATTTATTATTATAATTATAATAATAATTACAAGATTGACATCCAATTAATCTACACCCTAGATTACACTCATCTAATGGTTATAATTTCTTCTCACCCTTCTAACACATTTTGGCCTTTGTACAGGAACCTAAACACACACACACACATATATATATATATATATATATATATATATATATATATATATATATAGTGGAGATTTCAAATGAGAAGAAAATGTTTTCACGGTTTTGTTAACGGTCGCAAAGCTACAAATACGATCCCGGGTTTGGATATAAAAGGTGAATGGGTGTCGAAACCGACTTTAGTGAAGAAGGAAGTCTTATGCTATTTTCGTGATCACTTCAAAGAACCTGTGTGTAATCGGCTAAACCTTGTATGTGAAGGTTTGGCTCGTTTAAATCAGCAAGAGGGTGTGGAGTTAACTACTTTGTTTTCAAAGCAAGAAATAAAAGAAGCGGTATTCGGGTGCGGCTCTAACAAAGCCACAGGCCCAGACGGTTTTAATTTCCATTTCATAAAGCGGTTTTGGGATGTCCTTGAAGTTGATTTTTTTCGGATTATGTCGGAGTTCCATGAGACAGGTCATATTACTTCTGGTTGCAGTTCCGCGTTTATAACTTTGATCCCTAAGGTTAATTCGCCTGCGGGACTCAAAGATTACAGACCCATTACCCTGATTGGGGTGATTAGTAAGGTTATTTCTAAAATCCTTGCTAACCGCCTTATAAAGGTTTTGGGTAAATTAATTTCGGAGACCCAATCGGCTTTTTTATCTGATCGTTTTATTCTAGATGAGCCTTTAGTGGTTAATGAAGTTTTGGAATGGCTTATAAGAAGAAAGAAAAAGTGTTCTTATTGAAGATTGACTTTGAAAAGGCGTATGACAATGTCAATTGGTGCTTTTTATTATCTATTCTTTCTCAAATGGGCTTTCTAGTGAAATGGTGCATTTGGATAAAAGGTATTCTGGAGTCATCCTACGCTTCTGTGTTGGTCAACGGGTATCCCACTTTTCAATTCAAAAGTGAGAAAGGCTTACGTCAAGGTAATCCCATATCGCCTTTCTTATTTCATATTGTTATGGAGTGTCTCTCTTGGTTGATGAACAAGGCTAAAGACATGGGTATTCTCAAAGGTATTTATTTCCTGGTTGACAATACGGATCTTAATCATCTTCTCTTTGCGGACGATGCACTTATTATGGGTGAATGGTCCCGCGAGAATCTTCAAAACACGGCTCGTATTCTTCGTATATTCTACTTATGCTCCGGCCTACGTATCAACATTCACAAGTCAAACTTATTTGGGGTAGGTACGCAAGATGGAGAGGTAGATAGCATGCTAGAGGTCTTGGGGTGTAGAAAAGGGGTTTTTCCTTTCGTGTACTTGGGGATCAAAGTGGGTGCCAAGATGACAAGAATTAGTAGTTGGGAACCGGTCTTGAATACTATTAAGAAGCGCCTCACCGGGTGGAAAGCGAAACACTTATCTATTGGTGGTCGGGTTATTCTTATTAAAGCCGTGTTAGAAAACCTCCCTATTTATCATCTTTCTCTCTATAAAGCTCCAAAGGCGGTTATAGAGAGTATGGAGAAAATCATGAGAAGATTTTTATGGGCGGGTTGTAGTGTTGAAAATAAGATTAACTGGATCGCTTGGGATATTATTACTACGCCTAAAAAGGAGGGTGGTCTTGGTGTTTCTAAATTAAAAGATGTTAACGACGCGCTTCTTCTAAAATGGGCGTGGCGTTTTAAAACCGGGGGTAATGGGTTGTGGAAAAAAGTGCTCATTAGCTGTCACGGGTTGAGTAGGAATTGGTCGCTCCTCCCATGTACAGCTTCGGCTAGTGGGTGTTGGAAGCAAATTGTTAAGATTGGAGAAAAAAAGATTTGGTCCGGAAAAACGCTTGGAAGTTACTTTGAAGGCTTGGTGGGAGACGGTTCTCTTATTAGTTTTTGGATGGATTCGTGGCTGCGGGAAGAACCTCTTCGGTTAACTCACCCTCACTTATTCAGACTCGAGACCGATAAATGGACTATTGTTGCGGACATAATTCGGGTTGTGGCTGGCTCAAAGATTCTGTAGTGGAATTGGCGCAATGAACCAAACACCGCTGTTGAAATAAATGAACTTTTCAATCTTATGGAAGAGATTTATGACTATGATTGGAATGGGGTATTGACAAATGGAATTGGAAAGCTTGTGGGTCAAATCGGTTCTCTGTTAGCAGTGCTAGAAAGCTTTTATCTAGCTACCCGAGACCGGCTGTGGAACAAAATATGAAGTGGAAGTGTTGGACTCCTCTTAAATGTAAAATAATGGTTTGGAGAGCGATACGTAAGCGATTACCGACAAAAGTCGAGTTGCACAAACGTGGAGTTAGCCTTCAAAATGATCTTTGTGTGTTTTGTGACTCGGACGCTGAGACGTTTACCCACATTTTCACCGGATGCCTCTTTGTTGCGGAGATTTGGAACCGTGTGGAGCATTGGTGCCGATTGAACCCGTCGATTGTTTTTGATGTTATTGACTTGTTGAAGATTACGAAGAACCAGCCGATGTCCAAGCAAGCTAGAAACATATTGCGAGGACCATTTGGAATGAACGCAATGATCGTATTTTTCAAGGTAAAAGGCGACGAGCTACAGAAGTGGTCGAGAGCATCAAGATGACTTCGTATTTTTGGTTTAAAAATAGATCTAAGATGAAAGGTATAGATTGGAATGTATGGTGTAAATACCCACTTGACTTGATGTAATCTCGTTTGTTTTGCCCGGGTGTCCTTTTTTCGAGGACTTCCCGGTGCGCTTTTGAATAAAATCAACCTTTCAAAAAAAAAACAATAGAAATCTTCCATTTAATAAATGTATTTAATGTCAAATTAATTATTATTATTTTGTAACTCCCAATGAAACTCATAAATCATTTTAAAATATATTTTTCAAACAAACCTAGTTTAGTGTGAAGGAAATTTTCAAAATGTGTAGGATATATGTATGTACAATGAATTTTGATATGTGTAGGATAAACGTATGTTAATCTCGACACGTGTAGAATAAACATGTGATAATTTCAATATAAGTAGGATGAATTTTGATCTGTGTAAGACACATTTTGATAATGTGTAGGATATATATATATATAGTATAAGTATCTAGAGAAAACCCTATAAACCCAATACATGGACCATATTAAGCCACATCACCCCACTAATATTTTAATGAAAATGGTACAATTGTCATTTAACCTTTCCCCCTTTTATTTTAATTTTTCAATCATCCCCTCCCTTTATATAATATCTCATTCTCTCTCTTCTTATAGATCATCTGCCAGACTTCCACCACCACTAGAAACTCAATCATCATCTTCCACACCAGCAGCCACCACGTCCATCATCATCTTCCAAACCAGCAACCACCTGCCACCTTTGTACCTTATAGATCGTCTCACCATCGTTGCTCATCACTACCACCGTCTTTGGTTTGTTTGAATCTGCCCCTGTCACAACCACCGTCTCTGGTTTGTTTGAATCGGCCTCTGTACAATGATGTTTTTTAAGTGATTAAGATGATCATTAATTTATCTATATGTTTTATTTTTGAATTTTTAATTTACCAGGATCTACTCTTTGCTTTATAGCAACGAGTTTCTAGAATTTTTTATGTTTAAATTGAAAAAGGACTAGTAGGAATGATATGATTGTTTATTATACATACGCCTTTTTTATGTTACTTTCATGTGTCCCAGATTAACTATAGTAGCTTTTTAGTCACTTTATAGTGGTCTCTATTTATTGTTGCGTCTACTCACTTTTGTAAGGGCATACCAAGTGTTTCATCAAATGCTTTAATGAAAAAAAAATTATGTTAACCTTTTTTATTTATTATGATTATTATTCTATTTATGTTAGATTGTTATTGGATTGGGGACTTGAGGTTGATAGATCACATTTGATTGATGAATAAACGTGTAGTCTTTTATGTTAGTATATGCTAACACATGTTAGAGATGTCTCATTATGTGTTTGAGGAGCCCAACTAACATGTGTTTCGGTTCTAGTGTTGGTTTTCACAAGTATGCTATAGGAAGAAGGCGGCGTTGGTGTTGTGGTTGTGGTAAGCGATGATTTTGAGTTTTTTAAAATGTGGTAAGTGATGTTTTTTTTATAAATATTATAAATTTTTAATCTTTGGTGAATGGGGTGTTTAAATTAGCTTTGATCAAATTGGTTTCTGTTAGTATGTTAGAAGTTATTGGTGAATGTATGGAAGATAGTTATAAGGTATTTTATGTTTTGGATATATGGATGTCCATTTAAAGTTAATGGTGAATGTATGGAAGGTAATTATAATGTCTTTTGTGTTTTTGATATATGCACTCCATGTGTTTATTGAAATGGCTGACTGGGTTAACACGTGCTACTTCTGTTAGTATGTTAGAAGTTAATGGTGAATGTATGGAAGATAGTTATAATGTCTTTTGTGTTTTGGATATATGCACTCCATGTGTTTGATGAAATTCCTGACTGGGTTAACATGTGTTACTTCTGTTAGTATGTTTAGATTATGAGTTGGTCACACCGATTAACACCTCATCTATTGTTTTGCAGTTGATAATGAAGACCCCCCATCGGTTGTGTTAACATACGAAGTCCAAGGAAACCGAGAAAAATATGTTGACAAACTTTTGAATGACGTTTTCTTTTTGGTACTCAATGCATAGAATTACTAGATTTATTTTTGTTAAAGTGGTCAATAGTTTGTAATGATACTTTGTAATAACGTGTGTTAATAGTTTGTATGCTTTATTTCTAAGTAAACTTATGAAGTGAAAACTTTATAATAATGTGTGTTACAAAATAACACGTGTTAACCTCGCATGCAACATTAACACATGTTACCCTTCCACGCAGTTCATTTTAATGTCATGGGTAGGTTTTTCTCTTGTTCAATCTTATTATAGTTAGATAAACAGTCTATTAATGCATATGACTTATGTTATCATATGACAACATTTAACACACGTTAGTTTATTTTTTGTTCCTTTTGTTTGCCTGATCTTACCCTTTGTATGTCTTGATCGATTACGTGACCGTTTTCAAACCTTTTATGTATTTTATTATAATGGTAAGTCAAACTCCTGGTATAGATATGGTAACATATGTAGATATGGTAACATATGTTAACATCAAGAAACTTATAGATACCTTTGATGCAATCTTTTTTTCATAATTTTTTGATTCAACAGCAAGATGGGAGAGCATGTGAGATGGGATAACACAGTTACAAAAACTTCATTTGTGCCTATCGGTCTTGTGGGTAAATTTTATGTATAATTTAAAAACTAAGTCATGCTTGATCTTAACACATGTTAGAAATAACACATGTTAACACAGATGAAATCACATAACACATGTTACCTTACCATTCATTTAGAAACACTCACGAATATGCACAATAGATAGCTAAATAGTGGACAACATATGTCACGGATACTATCACCTACTATCCATTATAGAGTTATATAAATATTGTTATATGTACATCACATGTTAAGGTCAATATTTTAGCAAAAAAGTATACAATATAAGATACATAACCCGCGGCCAATTACCATACTTTTAAAGTCTATAAAATATAAGGTTTTAACAAGCATTCCATACAATGATTCATTGGCGACCGTAAGATATGTGTTGCGAACATCTTTCTCAGCCTCCTCAACTCTGCCAGCTTATTTGCGTCATTTTTCCTGAAGCTGGCGTCGAAACGTTCCCCCTTGCCCATAAATTTTTCCATATGTCGCATCAAGAACACCCTATAGTCATCAACGTTGTTACGTGTTGCCCAATCAATCTTCTCCCTTTGTATCCTTAACCCATTGATTATTTCAGCATTCCGGTGCTTGAAATCACGTAGATACTTCACTAGCATATCCTTCTGGTAAATAAATTAACACATGTTAGGAAGAAATTAACACATGATAACCAACAACTAACACTTGTTAATCAGAAAAATAGCAACATGTGTTGAATAGAAATGCATTGTTATTAACCAACTTACAATCTTGTATGGGGGTGTCTTACTCAAAGTACTTGTCGTTATCCGCAATTGGAACCCCCGTACCAGGGTAACATGTGTTACAATATTAACATATGTTAAAGACACATAGTAAGGCTGCAGAGGAAACTCAATCATACCTTTCTTACCAGATGGTCTAGCCATATCTGCACACGCTAACCTTTTGCCTGTAACAAACACATGTTATTATAGCTAGACAAACAGTCTATCAAATTGGTCAATCTTAACAAAATGATAACACATGTTAAAGCTAAGTAGTGGAGATGCAGGAGATAGTTAAGTTTACCCTTATTCCCGGATGTTCCAAGCGGCTGTGCTGAATGTTTGTCTGTAACACAAGTTATTATAGGTAGTCAAAAAGAGTATACAATGGGCTGCAAGTTGATATCCAAAAAAAACATAAAAACCATAGCGTGTGTACCTGTGTCCTTACTTGAGGATTTAAGTTTGATTTTTTCCAATGCAATTGGATTTTGGACTGTTAGCATACATAATTTGGGTCATGACAATTTATTAATCTGTTAACACATGTTAATATCGGTTACACACATAATCCATTATAAAATATCTACCTTTCTTTTTTCGCTTCAACGCCGCGATTGGCGTACTCAAGTCCGAGTCATCAAATTATAGAAATCAAAACAGTAACATAAGGTATGTATAATTGATAAAAACAAATGGCAATAAACAAAGGTTACATGAATTCTTTACCTAAAACTCGTTGTGTGCTATCATATCTATCGGGTTCAGATTCCGCATCAGCGATGTCAATTGGGTCATTGCATTGCTTTTCTAACTTGTTACTGCTATCATTTATCACTAGATACCTGCCCCGCGCTTAACGGACCGCCCGGACCTCCTGCTTTACACCCACAAACATAAAGCATATTAAACAACTATGATACACAATCCATTTCTTATGTAGCAAACAAACACACACAAAGACAATAAACCCAAATGATATTTATTTAGACAACAAACCCATATAAAGTAAATAAACCCAAACGATCCTTACTGAGACACTATTAACAAGTTTTTATATATAATTTCAGACAAAATTCCTTATTCAAACTAAAACCCATACGATCGAAGTAACACATGTTAGCAGAGTCAAGCATTTCATCAAACACATGGAGTGCATAAATCTAAAACACAAAAGACATTATAATTACCTTTCATACATTCACCCATTAACTTTAAATGCACATCCATATATCAAAAACACAAAAGACCTTATAACTACCTTTCATACATTCACCATTAAATATTAACATACTAACAGAAGTAACACGTGTGAACCCAGTCAAGCATTTCATCAAACACATGGATTGCATATATCCAAAACACAAAAGACATTATAACTACCTTCCATACATTCACCATTAACTTCTAACATACTAACAGAAGTAACACATGTTAACCAGTCAGGCATTTCATCAAACAAATGGAGTGCATATATCTAAATCACAAAGACATTATAATAACCTACTATACATATGCTAAACGTAACAAGTCATGATAGATACCTGCCCCACGCTTAACGGACCTCCCGGACCTCTTGCTTTTGCACCCACAAACATAAACCATATTTCACAATTATAATACACAACCGGGGTTCTTATTCAGCAAACAACACATACACAAAGTAACATAAACCCAAATCATCCTTACTGAGACACTATTAACGAGGTTTTATATATTAAGAACACTATTAATAGGGGTTTACCTTTCAGATGATCGCCCCCGTTTCTTGATATGATAAAGTTATGAATGTCGATTTCATGTCTGGGACGTGGGAAAGAGAGTGATGGCTGTGGGGGTAGAGAGAGAGAGAGTGACGGTTTTTGGGTAGAGAGAAAGGTGAGGGAGAGATTGAGGGTGACGGTGGGTAGCGGTGGCTTGTAATCATCTTTTGTAGAGTGAGAGCGAGAGAGACGATTAGTGTTCTTCAGTGGTTTTGAGAATGGAGAATGAGAGAGACAGAGAAAATGAGGTGAGAGTTAATCTGATGGAGAGATAGTTGTTATAATAATATTATTCTCACTAAGTAACATTACCATCTTACCCTTATGTAATATAATATTACTATTTGAAACCAAAAAGTCTTCAATTGAATCTCATTCATTGATCACATTGAACGGATGGCTAGGATAGAGTTTCCAAGGTTTTCACTATAAGAAGGGTTTCTTATATATCCCTTCCTTATATATATATATATATATATATATATATATATATATATATATAGGAAAAAGATCAAATAGGAACCAAGAGCCTAGTTAGGAACTTAGGAACCAATCTGAGCCATTCATCTTTGATCTTGATCTAGGGGGTAGTTATGTAATTAGACAATTAAATATTATATTTTAATTTAATTAAAAGTTTTAGATATGGTAGTTAATTAAAACATTTGGTGGTTATTCAAATCCCATAATTTTCTCCATCTCTCTCATTCATCTCATAAACAATCTGACTCATCCCCCTCTCTAATTCATTAATTCATCTCTCTCTTGAAGAAATGACGAGAACATTAATCGATCCCTCTTATTTCTTAATTAAAAAATAAATGATGAAGAAGATTACAATTGACGAAGAAGATTATAATTGGAAACCGATGTGAAGCCGGAGAACCACCGACCGGATGCGTGGAGGATGAAGAAGACCAGCAATCGCTACGAAAGTGTGTACTTGATTTATTTATAAACATATTTTCATTTGTATTTGGAAAAAGAAATAAACGTGATCTATCCTTTTGATTATTTTTCTTTTGAATCTTAATTTTATTTATATTATTCAAGTTTAAAAGAATGTATATTTTTTAATTTTAAATTGAATTTGTAATACTTTTGCTTTGATTTATTTGTTGTCTTCGTAATTCAAGAATTTTCTTCTACGTGCCAATAAAAACAAAATTTGGAGGTCACACAATATTTATGTTTTGAGGTTTTGTTAATTAGAGGTTGGTGTATGTATTGTTGTTGCTTTGTTGATTTTATACATGATTTAGAGAACTCTATATTTATTTTCATATTGTAAAATGTATTAACTAATGTCAATTGATATACACCAATGTATATATGTGTTGATGATGTTGAATGAAAGAAAAAAACTGATATACATCAATGTATAACTGATGTACACCATTGTATATATGTGTTGATGATGATGATGAATGAACAAAAAAAAAACTTATATACACTAATGTACGCTTCAACTTACAACAGCTATATAGCTAAATAAAAATTTACCATTATATACACTTGTGTATAGGTATTTGGCTTTGTTTATCCTTATAGCGGTTATGTCTCTCATTCTCTTTACGTAATATACACCAACGTATAATATACACTAGTGTATAGGCATTTGATAATAATAAAGTGTCTCGTTTTTTTTTACGTGATTATTACGTTTTTTTAGGATCCATTTTTTTTAATATTATCCCTAAATCAGTAAATGGAGAAGGAGAGGGTTTTTAGGAGGTATTTATGGTGTAATCAATTTAATTTATGTGTTATGATAACCTACCTAATTTTGTGGAAGACCAAAAGTCCATAATACCCTTACATTAAAATAAACAATTAATTAATCTTCTAATTATTTACAATCATACCATTAGAGATCAATGGCTATAAAGGGGTTCTTATGGTTCCTACTTAAGGTGTGGTTCCTATTTGAACCCTAAATATATATCTATCTATACATATAATAAACCAAAGTCATTTTAATGACATGGCACTCAAAGATGGTATTCTCTTCATTGAGTGTGCCATGTGTCATCCCATGTGGCAAGGGCTTTATTTTAGAAAAATAATAATTTAAAATTTAAAAAACAAAATTATATTTTTATCTCTAATGTTTTCTCCCATAACTTTTAAACGTTAATATCTTTTATATACAAGATTTATTAAAGAAAAAAATTACACCAAGTTAACGAGTGTTTTATTATCTTTCCAACGGGTAACATAGTGCTATATAAAAAACGGAGAAAAAAAACGAATATTTTTTGTGTGGTTGTGTTCATACAGGAAAAATCAAACGAATATTTTTTGTGTGGTTGTGTTCATACAGGAAAAATCCCGGGATATATTAGTTTAAAAAAATTGTGGGTTTAGGTCGGGCCTGAGATTAGGTGATACCCGACCCAATTACCCTTTTTTATATTAGAATATGATAACTTATGGCAGAGATTTGTTTAAAATAATAATAATAATAAAATAATAATAATAATAATAATAATAATAATAATAATAATTATGTTGTCATATTAGATATTTTATTATGTCATATTACATATTTCAACCCGGGACGCTCTCCAACAGGTAATTGCTATGTTTTTTTTTTTACCATATTCTGACATAGTTCAAATCTTATTGTATGCAGTTAAAGACCTTTGACTGAATATATTGGTGCTAAACAATCTTTGTCCCCTTAAAGTGCTTGGGATCTTAATATTTTGTTTTAGGTGTTGACGTTGTAAGTTGAAATTGATCTTTTGGTATATTTTTTTTAAAAGTATCTAATGTAAGTTGATACATAGATGTCATTTTTATAGTTTAGTTACTTTTAATTTTATTCACTTTACTTAGATTTCTCAACCCGGGACGCTTCCGGGGTATAAGCTAGTATATATATATATATATATATATATATATATATATATATATATATATATATATATATATATATATATATATATATAATGTGTAATAGACGATTCTCATCCAAATGTGTGTTTACGGACTTAGGCGAGCGTTTTGGGACATTTCCTACAAGTGTGTATACATACACATATATATTGTTGATTTTCTATTTTTATATATGTACATGTAGACAATGTTCTCACGATGATTACTGTTTTGATATAACTATAAGAACATATATGTGTGTTTGGTTATGTATATGTGGTTACATTTTTCAGCTTACGAATTCATTGTTAGTATAATAATATAAAAATATATTATTTTCACACTATTTAGACAAATTTTATTAAGTATATATTTATTTGAAAATAAATATAAATACTTGGTTTATTTGGTAACGACGGCGAATGTGGATTAATTTCACAAAAATAATTATATATCTAATAATTATATTTATTTAACAATCGACACTTGTGATTACACATGTTTATGCGTAAGTTCTTGGGATGGAATCCCAAATTCCCAATGATGTTTGTCTCTTTGTTTATTTACATGCGTATTTTTGTGCAAAATATGCATTTGGAAAGTAAATTATAATTATCAACGGCTCGTTTAGTTTACGGTTTTTCTTAAACGAAAGAATCTCATTGGTGCGGAAGACAGCTAAGGGTTTGAAACCCAAAAGGCAAATGTGCCACAAAATGTAGACGTGTAGTTGTTACCAAGTTGAAAAGACATTTACCCACATTATCACAGTACATACAACCTAAATATTTACACCTATAGAATAGATAATTAGTATTAAGCCTACCCACTACCCATATCAAGTAGCGTCAATGTCATATCAACTTCAACGAATACCAACACCGAAAAAATTGTAAAAAAAAAAACCAAAAAATATTAAAGTCGAACAAAAAGTAAACGTAAAACGTTGAACCATGCATGCCCGTTGCAGAGTTTTAATGCAGAAACTAAGATCTACACGTAACACATAGAAAAGAAAGTGAAAATTTTGTAGAATATGAAAAGTATAATGGACCAAAATCGAAAGTGAAAAAGTGTTAGGGTTAAATTGTAAAAAAATAAAAAGTATTGAGGTTAAAAGAAAACAAAAAGACAAATAGAGTTGTACCTTAGGCTTACAAAGTTGTAAAATACAGTTGGCAAGTAATACACACACACACACTCTAGCTGAGTGTCCACGCGATGAGCCAAGAAACACGGACACTGTCAAGTTGTGAATCGTTCGGTTGATTCGATTATTATAGTCACCGAATCTGACACCACAAGTCACCGGTTAGTCTATTTTATGGTTCGATTTATCTGGTTTGATTAACGATTTTGGTTCGGTTCATTTAATTTTGGTTAATAGCCAAAACTAAAATATGGGATGAAACTTTTACTTATAAATACATGAATTGGTGTATAAATTCATGAAACAAAAGTACAAATACGTGAAATGGAGGTATAAAGTATGAAATTCATGAACTAGACGAATAAAAGCTACAAGAGTTAAATGTCAATTTAGTCCCTGAGGTTTGTCAAATATTGTCACTTTCATCCAAATCTTTTTTTTTGTCAATTTAGTCCCTGTGGTTTTATTTTTTTGTCATTTTAGTCCCTATGGACTAATAATATTTGGATGAAAGTGACAATTTTTGACAAAACTCAGGGACTAAATTGACAAAAAAATATATTTGGATGAAAGGGACAATTTTTGACAAAACCTCAGGGACTAAATTGGCAATTAACTCAAGCTACAAATATATGAAAATATGAATGATTCGATTAATTTTGATTAAACGAGGGTTAAAAGCAATAACCGTTTTTCGTTAATTCGGTTTATGGTTAATCAGCTTTGGCTAACTAGGTTTTGGTTGATTTCGGTTCAGTTTTGTATTTTTTCGGTTTGGTATCGGTTAACAAGTCAATTGTTGCTCACCCATGACACTATTAATCCTGTAAGATATTAATTTTTTAATTAAAAAACTATAGCAACACTATACACAAATTAAAGAGAATAAAATACTTAATTTTATGATGTAATTAAAAAAAAATTAATGTAAGATAAAGTTATGGCCAGTTAAAAATCGTATGGTAGTTAATTTTGTACAAGGGAAATAAACTGTAACTACTAACTAATTGTCCAAAAACATTATGGAAATAAAAAATATAATTAAGATGTGGGTATTAAAATGTAATAGTGTTCAAAAGACTAATTTATTCATATTTTAAGGTTGTACCTTATGTATTAAAGAAAACATTTCTAATCTTTTTGTATCTTAACATACCCTTGTGAAATGCATTATATATTATATATATATATATATATATATATATATATATATATAGGGAAAGTCTAAACTGAAAACCTCTTTGAGTTAAGAAAACTAAGAAAACCCTTGTAAAAAACCATCTAAAATTTTTTATTTTTATTTTTGAAAAAAATACACAAGGTAACATACATGTATTAAAGAGTTTTGGGCAAAAAAAAAACAAAAAAAAACCCCGATAGGATATTTTTTAAAAAAATAAACAAAGTTTGTGCTGTTACATATTTTTTTAAAAAATAAACAGCGCAAATTTTGTTTATTTTTTTTAAAATATCCAATCGGCGCTTTTTTATTTTTTTGGGCCAAAACACTTTAATACATGTATGTTAACTTGTGTATTTTTTTCAAAAAAAAAATTTTTTGATGGTTTTTACAAGGGTTTTCTTAGTTTTCTTAACTCAATATGGTTTTCAATTTATCCTTCCATATATATATATATATATATATATATATATATATATATATATATATATATAGGGGAGGGTTATCTTGAGAACAAAGAAATTTGTGAGAACACTAAGAACCATTTTCATCCATAGATCATCCTCAATCAATGGCTAAGATTAAATTGGGTTTAAATGAGAAGTGATCACAAACTATAACACTAAAAAGGGCATTCATGTAAAATTACATTTCATACCCTTAACATCTATCGTGAAACCCCAAATAAACTTTTCCTCCTGAACCCATAGCTCCAAGCTTGTTGCCGGAGACAAGGCCGACAACGAAGATAACGGTTATAAAAGTTAGGGTTTAAATTGGATTTTCTTTGAATAAGTCGTTCGTTCTTCGACGGAGATTCGGATCATTATAGATCATGAGCGATTTGTTTCTATGAAGATGTATTACAACAAGATCTATCAACTGAAGTCGTGCTCATGTTGATGTACTGTAACTTGCTTTTTCGCCGGTTGTTGTAGATCGAGTATTAGTTTCGTTGTTAGATTTAATTTTGATGTATCTAGACATGTCAATTTGTTTATTTTTTAGGTAAATTTTGACTTTGTGCTCATTGATTATTGTGCTAGTGAAATCTAATTAGATTTATGCCTATTACATTTTCCTATTAATTTTGTTAACACATAGCTGTAACAATTATATATTTTGTTTTTTAGTCAATTTGTGTTTTTGGTGGATAGCTGGTGATACTTTGTGTTATTGGGGGACAAGTGGTTATTGTATGTGTATGTAGAGGACGATGTGAACTTGATTGTTGAATCTGGTGCGGTTCTATGCTGGTGGAACATCTTCAAGAGCCACAGTTGTTGTCAAATGAGGCTGTTAATAGATTTATACCTTATGAGCATGAGGTGGTAAAAGGATGCGTTTTACTCTTGGACTCCTTACAATAAAGGTAGTTATGCTACTTAACATCCATGATCCATGTAAAATATGATAGTATCAGTAGATGCCGTGCTACGGTGTTATCAGATGATTATCACATGACCTCTAGGACTTGTAGATTGAATCGTTATACCAAGTAGCTGGAAATTGATGTGGTGAGTGGGCGAACATGAATCATAATGGCATAACTTAGGTAGCAATGAGGTATATATAGAAAGCATACACCACCATTTAGATGCTAAAGAGATCTGCAATCTATAGTCATGTGTATATCAGCTTAGTTAATATTGCTTTTGTGTAATTAGCTAGCTTACACATGTGTAAGTAAGTTGTTTACACATGTGCACATTGAAACAACAATGTTAGAACAAACAAGTATAATTAAATAGGTGAAATTATGTAGTTTACACATGTGTAAGTAGGTTGTTTACACATGTGTAAGTGAGCAGTTTTGAATGAAACAAGTATATCATAATAGTTAACAAAAGAACTTCATAACAGATCTATATATATTTTTACACATGTGTAATACATATATATATGAATGAAAAAACTTATACACGTTTTTTGTTGATAGAGATGAAATTAATGGCCATAAAAAATGGGAGGCAATTGAGAGAGTGCAGCTAAATATGTTACGAAAGAAATATGTTGTGAAGATTGTATTAATGAAAATGCGATAAAGAAAGCATTGGAGTTTGAGAACCCCCCCCCCCCCCTCCAAAAAAAAAATAGATACTTGAGGGTTTTATTCACGTTTAATGTTATCTTTGTTTAAATCTTTGCTTGGACTATATAATGCTTTTTATTTTTGAATAACATTATCTTGGTGCAATTAAAATAGCGGTATTAAAGTAAACAATTTACACATGTGTAATTCAACTACACATATGTAAAACAGACAAAGATATCTGACAGTGAACAATTTACACATGTGTAATTCAGCTAAACATATATGTGACAACGAACATTTTACATATGTGTAAATCAGCTGAACATATGTAAAACATACATATGTTCAGCTGAGAATGCATGACATTTACACATATGTAAAACACACACTTACATATATGTACGTAATACTTGATGTGGCATGGGTGGATGCACTAGAGAATGCTCCATGGAAAAATTGGATTTTTTTTCCTAGAAAACCATGTATTTAATGTAGATTAATCTACCAAACTTGAATATATGTATAAAATTCGAACCGTATTTTTTTCAAATACACGTGCCTATGATATCTCGCATATAACCAAAGGTATGTGATGTTGAGTTTTAGATATCTGAATTATGATTAAAATTTTGAAAACATATATGATGTTTTCTCTTATACATAAATAAAACATGAAACTTACACATATCTAAAACATATAGTCTAAAACATATAGTTGCATGTGTTTCCATCAACTGTTACACATACATAAACATTAATTACACATAAGAGTCCTTGCAGCACCGATGCCATTTTCATTCACTTGATGCGACCTTGCAAGCAAACTTGACTTGAGACAAATTTTTCGCTTCAATATCACGCACGTATGCAAACATGACCTCATATATTCCAGCATTGAAGTAGCCCTTTACAATAGTGCCATATCTAAAAGTCTATGAGCACGACCCACGTCTATTAACCTGTCATAACTCTTGTTCGCTAGTCCATCCCACCAAATCTAGAAGCATTCGAAATGTATTTTTTGATCTTTAAATTCTGCATCAATATTCTTTACTGTTGTGAATTTTCTGCTCTTTTACGGCTAAGCAACATTTCCTGGTTAAAAGCCTTAGCATCATTAACAACACTAAAATCAAAAGGCTTATGCAGTTACACATGTGTAAATGGGTAAATTAGATTAGCAAATGATGCAGCCATTTACAGATACACATATCTAGTGTTTACTAGTTCTTAACCCCCCCCCCCCCCCAACCTCGATTGTTTTTCTTAGCAAAGAAAAGGACCACTAAACATAAATTTGGACGTTACTTGAATTTAGTCTGGGAATATGAGTTAACATCAATAAGAAGCACACAATGTGAAACAATAAAATAAAATATGCAATATCAAAAGGATATGTAAAGGGCCTAGCACTATTAACAATAAACCAAAAAAAGACTTAAGCAGTTACACATGTGTAATTGAGAAGTTAATGAGAGCGTTCCTTTGGGGTGGATCTAGCGAAGAGAGGAAACTACATTGGGTGGCTTTGGACGTTGTCACTATGACAAAGAAAGACGGGGGGGGGGGGGGGGGTTAGGGATTGCCAAAGTTAAAGATGTTAATATTGCTTTATTGACAAAATGGGCGCGGCGATTCAAGAATTCTACTAATAGCCTTTGGCGTAATGTTATAGAGGTGGTTCATGGGGGTGGGGTCCATAGGTCTTCTTACTTAGTAAATCGGCTTTTACGGGGTGCTGGAAGACTTGGGTGTCTATGTTGAATCGGATACATGTTCAAGGTTCTAAAATTCTGCAGCTTTTTCGTGGCAAGGTAGGGGACGGTTCCAGTTTAAGATTTTGGCTGGATATTTGGCTTGGGGATATTGTACTGAAAGATAGATGGCCGACGTTGTTTAAGCTGGAAAGGCACAAAAACTGATCAGTTAAAGGTCGGCTGCAGGTCCTGAAAGATTGTATATCATTGATACCCAATTGGAGCAAAGGTTTTAGCACTGTTCAAGAATTATTCGAATTGTAGGATGTTGAATACCTGCTGCAGAAGTGCTCTTTTGTAGGTTCTGAAGACAAATGGGCATGGGGCGTTGATACAAATAAGCAATTTTCGGTGGCGAATGTTAAACAAATGTTGCGGACAGGTAGAGATGTTCATAGAGATCACCTTATGAGATGGATTGCATGGGTTCCACTGAAGGTAAATGTTTTTATTTGGAGAGTCGAACTGAATCGGATCCCAACCAAGGACTGTTTAGCAAGTCGCGGAATCCAGATACAAGACGCTGAGTGCAGTTTATGTGCAGCAGCGAAAGAAGACAGACAACTTCTGTTTATTGGGTGTGGGTTCGCGTTTGGAGTTTGGACGTGCATAAGGAAGTGGTGTCGATTTAATCCGATGATAATTGTCGACTTCAAAGATATCTTATTGCTTCATGAATAGTCGGCTGCTTCCAAATGGGTCAGAAAGGTGATTCGCGGCATAGTTATGATAGCTTGTTGGGCTATATGGAAGTCACGTAATGAAAAGTTTTTTGAAGGCATCAATCCTAAAGTTCTTTATGTAGTGAGGAACATTAAAGCTTCGTCGTTTTTATGGTTAAAGAATAGATCTAGATTCAATAATATCGAGTGGAAAGATTGGGTGAACTATCCTTTGTACATGTTGTAATTGTGTGTTCAGGGCGGCCCTTGTTTTGAGGACGCGCCTTGTATTTTTAATGAAGTTTACTATTAAAAAATCAAAACAAAGAGTGATGTAAGCAATTAATCAACATGTATTGTTAACATACATATACGTAAACAGAATGAAACAAAAATTTCATGAGCATATCTCAAAAGTATAAATGCAAATAACAATAAGGCATAAAAATATACAATTAAGAAAATCAATTACTAATATTTTATTAAAGTTAGCTAAAACTAAACAGTTGTATAGTTATGGTTAAGAGCGTTAACCAATATACAATTCAATTAATCAATTACAAATGCCAACTAGCAATATTAAGCTTCCAAAACTTGATTGATCTAACAACAAATATCACAATTAATTTGTAAGTTCTACCCCATGAAAATTCTGATTAGTAGAAGCTCTAGTAAAATTCAACAAAGCGCCTAATTGCATTTGATTATGATCAAGCATTTGGCTGACTTATGAAATGGAATCTAAAACACGCAAAAGAATATATAGATAGTTCAATTGAAATTCACAGTAATCACACATACAAAGGAATATACATCATCGTACGTCATCAAGAACATTGGCATTAAGTCCGTGATTTCTTTAAATGCATTCTCTAGTTCTTTTCTAAATAGTGAGAAAATAATCAAGAACCCTAAATCCAAGATTTAATTGGCATAAACCACAATAAAAAATACATTTAATTATAAGATACCTGTAAAAAGATCGATTGATTAAGAACAAATCGAATGAATCGTTGATTTAGGGTTGTATGAATCGTTGAATGATTAGGAACGTTGAATTTGATATGAATACAGGAAACATTAGAGAAAATAGGGAATTGTTAAATTACCTATTTAACCTTTTGTCTAAACTATGAGGAGACATAAATGAGTGGCTGAGATTTGTTCTCGTGGTTCTCACAAAAGATGGGTGTTCTCATTTAAACCTTTCCCTATATATATATATATATATATATATATATAGGATTGGGTTCATGTGAGAACCACTTTGAGTTATGAGAACTTAAGAACCTTCCTAGACCAATAACATGATGACACATATACTAGTTATCATTATAATATAAAAGGGTATCATAGTAATTTAACCCCACCCCAACCCCACCCCACCCCCTCTGCCAACAGCTTTATATCACTGTTTTTTTTTCTTTTCAAATAAACACACACACACATGCTACATTCTCTCTCTCACACTCCTCTCTCTCTCTCTCTCTTCTCTCTCTTCTCTATCACACGACTCACTCTCTCTCTTTCCTCACACACACGTCTCTCTCTCTCTATATATATATATAGATGATGACGGTGGAGCTAGGATCTGAATGGTGGTGGTATGGGGGCGGTGGTGCGTGGCTGTGGACGTAGGGGGTGGAGGAGATGGTGGGGTTTTTGAGGCGGTGATTCGTGGAGTTTTTGGGGGGAATCTGAACGGGGGAGGGGGCTGGTGGTTCGATGACGGTAGTTTGGTGGGGAAAGGTGAAGGGGGCGGTGGGGGTCAACGGTGGGTTTGTTATTTTTGGAGGCGATGGTGTGGGTTTTTTTGGGGATCTGAAACAGATCTGGGGGTGGGGGGCTATGTTGGATATATGGTTGGGTCTCGTTGGTGGTGATGGGGTTTTGCAGAGGGGTGGGTGACGACGGTGTGGGTTGCAGACGGTGGTCCGAACAAGATGATCGGAGAAGAGGAACGAAGAAGATGATCGAAGAAGACGAACAGATCTTAACAGGTTTTTTTTGTTATTATCGTTTTTTTTTTTGAAATCATCTCACACACCTCTGGATGTGTTCTTGATGGATGATGATGAAGAAGTGTTTTGCAGCAGGGTTTTGTTTTTTTTTTTTGTTTTGTTTTTTTTTCATAAGAATATTGTGATGTATGATTTTTATAAATGTTTGGTTTTGTTTTTTTAGGGCACGAGAGTGGTGTAATACCAATGTATAGATGTTTTAGGGCATTTACAGTGGTGTAATACGAATGTATAGATGTTTTTAGGGTATTTACAGTGGTGTAATACGAATGTATAGATGCTTTGTTTTGGGTTTTTACACTAGTGTTTTTGTGTAGTAGGTTTGTTTATGGTAGAAAACTCTGATGTAATTGTTGTTGATATTTTTGAGGCATTTTACGGTGGTGTAATACGAATGTATAGATGTTTGATTTGGGGTTTTTAAACTAGTGTTTTTTGTGTAGTAGGTTTGTTTATGGTAGATTACACCGATGTAAATAATTAAAACGGTGTAAATCATGGTTGAATTACACTAGTGTAAATAATTACACCAATGTAAATCATGGTAGATTACACTAGTGTAAAGAATTACATCAGTGTAAAAACGAGAGAGAGAAAACAGAATGTACAAGTTGATTTTTTTTGTTTTAAAAAAACTAAATTGGTTAAAAAATAAATGAATAAAAAATAAATTAAAGTTAAAAAATGGTAGATTTACACTAGTGTAAATAATTACCCTAGTGTAAATCATCTTCATCAAATTTATCTGATTATTAGTTTTAAAAAAGTAAATAAATTAAAAAATAAAAAATAGTTTAAAAATTATGATATTGTGAATTATTAAATAAAAAATTAATATCATATTATATTAATTATATTTCTCTCACATGGTGTTTTTACTTTAATACCCTCAAATGTACTTTATTAGATTAAAATATACATAATACAATTTTTAATTACCATGTAAAGACAAAAACCTCAAGAGTTAATCTCAACCATTGGATTGAGAAGATCAATGGTGTAGAATGGTTCCTATGGTTCTCACAACTCACCATGGTTCTCAATATAACCCAACCCTATATATATATATATATATATATATATATATATATATATATATAGGGGAGGGTTATCTTGAGAACGCTAAATATTGTGAGAACCGTGAGAACAAGTAAAAAAATCAATCAAAATCAATTTTTTTTAATACAAACCTCATTATAATCAAAATATAACATTAATAAATGAATTTTCTTTCCAAATAATTCATCTTTTCTTGCAAAAACACTTTCAAATTAACTTTTTACACATGTGTAAATGAAACAGTTTACACATGTATAAACAGTAAATTTACACATGTGTAAAAACAAATTATTTTCGTATACGTTTGAATTTTTACGTGTAAATTGTGTTTTTGAGATTGTATTTTAGTAATAAAGACAAGTGTAAAAAGAAATTTTGAATTTGAATGGTTTTAGATGTCGTTCTCACGGTTCGCACAAAATATAGGTGTTCTCAAATTAACTTTCCCCTATATATATATATATATACATATATATATATTATAATAAATATTGTAAAGGAATTTAATTTAATGATATATAAGTGTTAGCTATGATATGCATTCAACTTGTTTGTATATTCCACTTAATTGATCAATCTTGAATACAAAAAAAAAAAAAAAAAAAAAAAAGATTTTGGGACACTTAATTTATACCCCGTTCATGAACGGTATCATGGTTTTACTCGATCTAACTCATTTAAAAATGATACCAAACAAGAGTGTTTTTTCTTAATAAAAAATGATAACCTAATCAACAATTAAAGTTTTCTCTAGACATTCATACACGCTATGAAGTTGATTTTTCAACAAACAACTTGAAACATTTACAATAGAAAAACTTAAAACATTTAAAAACTTATCTTGTTAGCTGATACTTTATAAGAACAAAAATTATAAAACAAAAATTTCCTATCTGATAGTAAAGGCTAAAAACACTACGAAACGTGTTTATATTAACATATGAAAAAGACAATCCATTCATCTTAAAAGGTATTAATTATAACATTAAAATACACTAATTCAATAATAACTCTTTTTTAAGATTACAAAAGTATATAATATCACCTTAGAGTAACAATCACACAATACAACAGTAACAAAGTTCCTAAATGTCTCATTAAAGTCGGTAAAAGTCTTTTTGTTAGAACACTCAACATTCATTAGGTTTTTAATTCAATGTAATAATTCTTTTAAACATAAAAAATTGAAAATTAAGTGACAAATATATATATATATATATATATATATATATATATATATATAGGTAAATGTTCGGATACAAAAGGTGATTTTTGTGAGAAGGATAAGAAGTGTTTGTGGCCCTTAGATCTATAGATGAATAATTAAGATTGATTGATGACAAAAATTTAATAAGAGTTATAAAATTGATTGATTAGTTAGTGCTAGTGGTGGTAGTATAGTACTTTTAATGTTTATGGTAGTTATTGTATATGCTTAAAATGTGGAAATAATTGTATCTCAAATCTCTTCCTTATCTCTCTCTCTAGAAAAAAAACAACCTGCAATCTCAATCATGTAACTTCTTTTCTTTTATGGATATATGTCTTGAGGGTTGGTACATCACGTGATAAACGACTAAATACATCAACTCATTTAGGTATATAAATACCAAATCATGACTTTAATCAATTATAAACCTCATATTTTTTTATTGTATATCAACGAAAAAGAATTAATTAACGGAATAGTTGGTCCATCTTTTTATCCTAATTATTATTATTATAATAAATAAAATAAAGCTCAATTTGTAAATCCATTGTACGTTGTTGTGTTTTATCAGCATCATGTTGTGTTTTATATTCTTTGTGTATTGGTCGGGTTTCAAATATGATGTTTTATTTGTTTTCTATTTGTGATATGTTTTATGTTTGTAATATTCAGGATTGTTTATAAGTTCTTTGATTTTTGATTGGTTGGAGATGTTGTGTTTTATCAGGATCATCGCGTTGTGTTTTATACCCATAGGTTGTATGCTACTGTGTTTTATACGTATAACACAATGTATTGGAGAGGAGAGATAATCTTCCATAAATAAAGGAAATGTAATTAAATGCATATCAACTTCTGAAAATAATTAAATGAATAAATTATAATTAGAGGTTAAATTGACTAAACTACCCTTATTTCAAGATAATTAATATTGTCATTTGTCAAGTTTCCATGACTTCTTACACTTCTCAAATTAACTTACCCATATATATATATATATATATATATATATATATATATATATATATATATATATATATATATATGGGAAGGTTATCTTGAGAACATGAAATTTTATGAGAACACTAAGAACCACTTTCATCTCTAGATCATGAGTATTCAAGGGCTAAGATTAAATGGGGGATTAAATAAGGATGAAACTAAAAAATAAATTTACAAGGGCAATATTGTAAAAATACCAAAAAAAAAGTGCTCTAAACCTTTCAACAACTGTCCATCTTCTTCCTTAAGAAAAACCCTCAACTACAGCCTACCGACAGTGATTATAAAATTGGACGATGATGTGTAGGCGAAGGCGGGATTCCGCATCTGAAACGAAGTTGTGCCATCATTCCTTATAATTATCAATTTAGTAGATAAAGTTTAATCTTTCTCAACCAATCTTTTACTTTTCTATAATCAAATAATTGACTTTCTATACATATATTACCCCAAGTTTTCAATCATATTAAGTTAACTAAAATCATTTTATTTTACTACTACATTAATCTGTATGTGTTTTTTTTCTCATGATTACTAAAATTGGTTTGATTTGTATTATTATTTTTTTATCATTCTTTAGAAATTAAATGTCATTAAATTAATTATTTTTTTTAAATTTTACTAGCACATTGATCTATATATTCTTACGATTTTATTTCAAATCAATTAACTTGTTTTTATACTAAAATTCGTTTTATTTTGTATTTTTTTCTCATGCTTTATACTTAAATGTTTTTATGATTTTCTATTTCAGCCCAAAGCGGATTGACTCGGTTTTCCTTACCCGAAATGAGAAAATTGGTGGACTTGCAGTTGCTCTGATTGAAAGTTCATGGGTGATAGAAATCTCCATCATTATCAAGACATTGTTCTGAATGAAGATAAGTTTCAACTAAGTGTGATTGTTGTGTAATACATATACTTATTCATGTGTAATACATTTCAACATAGGTAAACTACATATAAAAAACAATGAACAGTTTGCACATGTGTAATACCATTCAACATAGGTAAACTACATATAAAAGACAATGAACAGTTTGCACATGTGTAAATTAACTTTTACACATGTGTAAAACATGCATTTAGACATGTGTAATACAGTCACCATAGGTAAACTACATATCAAAGACAATGAACAGTTTGCACATGTTGCACATGTGTAAATCAACTGCAAATGGGTAATCTAGATACAAATAAGCGAGAGAGAGAGAAATTTACACGTATAAAATAGACACTTACACATGTGTAAAACATGCATTTTCACTTGTGTAATACAACTGAACATAGCTAACATAGAAATAAAAAACATTGAACAATTTACACATGTGTAAATAAGCTAAAAATGTGTAATCCAGAAACAAATAAGCGACATGTAGCAATTTAAAAATGTGTAAATCTGACATTTACACATGTGTAAAACAGGCACTCACACATGTGGAAAACAGATACTCGCACAAAATAGAATATGATAACATGTGTAAAATAATATCCTCCAGCAATGAAATAGCACTTTACAATAGCAGTATCTATTAATAGTCTATGAACAC
This sequence comes from Ambrosia trifida, assembly GCA_028751855.1. Lineage (NCBI taxonomy): Eukaryota > Viridiplantae > Streptophyta > Magnoliopsida > Asterales > Asteraceae > Ambrosia > Ambrosia trifida. Next base: position 18,061,278 of record CM054122.1, on the reverse strand, counting down.
GACTCGTGTCGATTAACATGTCATTGCTCTCGTTCACACATGTCTTATTGAGTTATATATATGTAAAAAAGAAACAGATATTTGGCACTGAACAATTTACCCATGTAGTTGCATATATGATGTTGGGTCAAAGAGGATTGACAAGCCAGTTTAACCTTAGTCTAATTCCTCTCTGCATATTTTGCTAAGTATAAGAAAGTACTGAAGAAGAAGAAGAAGGGAAGTACTGAAGAAGCTGAAACAAGTGCTGAATAGTAAAGTACTGAAGGTGAACCAGACAAACACCTGAAGAACAACTTTGATCAGATACTCATCAGACCCTTTTTTGTTCTTCACCAGTTGCAGTAGAAGCTTCCCACCGCCCTTAAACTTCAGTATTTCTGTATTATATTAGTTTTTGTTTACTTTATGTACAAGTTCCAATACTACAGCCTGTTGTAGTATTATAGTATTAGTTTTAATACTTTCAATGTACGTTTAGTTCTGTCTATAAATAGATGGGTTCATACCTTCTATTTTAGATATCGTTTGCAGAATATCATTTCTAATATATGAGAATCATTTGAGCACTTACAAACTGTTTTATCATTTACTGTTTGATTCTCATATTAACTCTTATACTGCTTTAGTTATACGTTTGAGGGGGAGCATTTACTTCTCATAAAAGTGAACTGTTAACATAGAACACTTAATATTATTCTGCTGTGCAGTTACTTTGATAAACTATTCTAAGAAGAAACTATGATAGCAAACCTGATCCAACAATTGGTATCAGAGCTCTGGTTCATCTGATAATATATCAATCTAACAAATTGAGTGTCACACCCTCAAATTCCACTGCGGAGTTTATACTGCGAGGAGCGTGACATACTAGGATCCCCATAGCCATAAGTCATATGAACGACTCTAAATGCCCAAACCATTTAGCTCGTTTTCAAAAGTATAGTTTTAACATTTAACCAAAAAGTTTAGATAAGTTGCGGAAGCGTAAATAAAACATAATCGTTTAAGTTTATGCGCAAAACAACGCGCCCAAAATAAACCATTGAATGTAAAGCAAAGTATAAGTTAAATAATATTCACAACCCATGACACAATGATGCATGTCCTATCGTGCTCCGAACCTAGAGACCTGCAAAAGCATGCTATCGTGTGTCAACATAAAGTTGGTGAGTTCACAAAGTAAGGTAAGTAAAGGTGTAGCTTTCCCAAACCAAGAACAATAGTTAGGTTTCCCAAACCCAAAAGTAATAATCAATATCCAAAACCAAGAACCACTAGTTCAGCGTATGCCAAGGGTAGCTAACCCATTCATGATAACTAAACAATGATATACCGAATTGCTATTCAAACGATGAACTTGCCCCGCGAGCTAGTTTTTGCCTCCCATCATTGCCTATCAACAATGATAAAATCTAAGGTCACAGTTCACGCCCGACTCCCAGCACGGTGTGAGGTTTGTCAAACCTAATAGCGCTATCAACTAGTAACCCGCTTGCCACCCGGCAACTCATTCGGTATAAGTGAAGGACTTCCGTGATAGTATGCAGTTTAGTTCATCAAGGACACAGAGTGTGAACCTAGCAAAATCCGATTCCTCCCAGGAATCAACCCATCCCAAAACCCAGGATAAAAATAGTAGTCCCAAACCTGAACTAGAAAAGTAAGTAAGTTGTCTCCCCGAGACACATGCTTTTGAGAAAAGAGTAGTGAAACTCACCTTAGGATGCAAGCAATTAATCCAAACTTCCCAAATAGGACGTGCTACCGAATCCCTATTACATGTGTCACTAAGTGAGTATATGTGTAATATCATTACACCATATGACCCGTTTGTCCAAGACGTTTAAAAGTTCAAAACCGTGTGAGTGACACCTAATGATTCTAAATACACAAGTAAACCCTACAGACCCATTGGTGAACACATTAGTTATGCACTTCATATACACCTCATATAAGTGTTCATACAAGTTCACGTCAAATACAAGTCATACAAGACTCCAAATAGCCGCATAAGTGTATGTTACATAATCTGCGTTTTTAGGACAGATTATGCGCTGTGAAAACTAATTTATTAAAAATACTTATCCAGTGAATTAGACTCCCAAAAGTGTACTAAATATTTCAGGGGGTCTACCGGACAAGTCCGTATTTTTAGTTCGTGATAAAACCATGCTAAAAAATTATGAAAAATGACACAATACAACTATGTCCATAAAATACTCACAACAGATCAGATTAGTAGAAAAAATTCCCAAAAATTGCGTATTCATCCAAACGGGATGAATCCACTTGGAAACGCCAAGTTATTACAATTGTGACTCACTGTCCAAATTTAATAATTTAATTCTTTGTAAAACTCAAGTTATGATCGTTTAAAGTTGACCCAGTTTACTAATCCGAAAATCTGATATGACCTTTAATCAAATAAAATTCCAAAAACTTATCAAACGACGTCCAAATCAGATGATTTTGCCCATTATGAAAAGCTAAGACCATGTATAATACAACCATGCAAATAAATCATCAAAATTAATAATTTTAAGTCACGTAACAGACCCTACAAGTCGACCCAAACATTCTGTCCAGATTTTAATCATGCATAAACTCCTATTAAAACTACTCATATACGCATATAATCGATCAACAACACTCAAAAACCATCATACAACATTCACAAGACATAACATGATCAGAACCTTACAAAGCACATGCTAAGCATCATCCACCATAAACCCTAACAGTCTAAAACATCATAAACATGCATATCATGCAACTCATCAAATAATAATCACATAAGATTATGTTTAACCCATTCAATCTTTATAAAAATCAAGTTTTAATCTTTATGAAAACGTTTCAGGCCTGGAAAAACTCGGTTATGATGTTTTAAAAACATATTAAAGAAAATTAAAACACAATAGATTGAATATTATACCACAAGCACTTCAAAACCACCAACCGATTGCTCTCCAAGCTTCCCGATCGATGTTCTTGAGCCTTAGCAGGTGTTTGAGGTTAATATTTTCGTAAATAGGCAGTAGGGGTCGATTAGGGCTGAGTTTAGGGGATACTTGGGGCTTAAGATTGTTTAAATAAGTGTTTAAGGCGGTTTAGTTTCGTTAGGGGCCCGCGAGCGGCCGCACGGTCAGAGTGAGCGGCCGCACGGTCAGAGTGAGCGGCCGCTCACTCTGCCCCGGCTCGCTCCGGGTGGCCTATTCCGTTGTACCGTGTGTTTTCTTCGATGTTTTCGCTATTTTGGACCATAAAAAGTGTAACCCCATGTGTTAAGACCCCAACCATCCTAACGGTCCACCCATTACGATTTTTATTAACGCTTTCGGTTTATATTCACGTAATCACATACAGTTTGCACATAGTTTCACAGAGTTTCACGAAAACACGTAATTGCAATCAATCTCAATAAATTAATTCACAATTATCTAATTTCACCATTCACCAACGTCTGGGGTTCACTACTCATGTATATAGTCTGGTAATTCCCTGAATTACCACTTCATGCAGTTATTAACCTATAACTGTGCAACGTGTGACTTATCTAGCTAATCCTAGTTAAATAGAATGCAAAGAATGCAACTACATGTAACTAGAGTTTAGTTAAAGTGAGAACCTGAAATTGAGGGGTATCACATCATCCCCAAGATGAAAAGAATTTCGTCCTGAAATTCAGTAAGTAACCAGTAAAGTTGGCATCAAGTGAGTGTCAAGTGAGAGAAAATTCCAAAAATTTTTCTGGGTGTCACATTGAGAATCAGACACAGGCTCTTATTGATATTGAATCAAGGATAAAAGTTCACTTTATAACACTATCCATCACTTTGAGAAATTGCTAATCAATCAGTCTTCTTAAAAATGGACCATCATAACACTGGATCTGCAAATTAGCCTCCCATGCTAGTCAGAAATGAATATAGCATCTGGAAAAGAAGGATGGCACACACTTTGTCACAACAAAACACTGGTTGCTGGAGGTCTGTTATGTATGGACCCTATAAACCAGTGACTGCAGATTTAGAGACTAAAGTAGAGAAAATAAAAGAACCAAAAGAATACATTGATGAATATTTCCTAAAACTTGAGCTAGATGCTAAAGTCTTTTCAATGTTGGCAATGGCTCTCCCAAACGAAATTTATGCTGAACTCTTACACTGTGACAGTGCCAAAGAGTTGTGGGAATGCCTCAAAGAGCAATTTGGAGGAACTGATGAGGTGATTGCCAACACAAGAGAAATTTTGGCTCAGCAATATGAAACCTTTACTCATGTTAATAGAGAAACTTTGACACAACAATTTGAAAGATTTTCTTCATTAATCTCTGAGTTAAAGTTAAATTTTCAGACCTATACAAACTCATCTATGTTGCACAGATTTTTAAGGTCTTTCCCTGAAATGTGGCAAACTTATTCCATAGTTCTCAGATCAGGTCCAGATTTTGACTCCCTAACACTCACAAAATTACATGGGAGATTATTAACTTTTGAAAGAGAAATAAATCAAAAAGAAAAAGCTACAAAACTCTGTAAAAACTGCTGATGACTATGTTTCAGGTAGTACAGCACTCTTAGGATAAGACTCACCAACTTGTTCTAACGATTTTGGATCTTTTGACCACATTAACATAGCTGTTGGGATCTCATCAGAAAGATCATATACAACTTATGACAATAAAGAAATAAATCAAACTACTGATAATATGTGTTTCATTCTTGATGATTTAAAAATTTTTAGTAGTGATGATTTAGAAGAAATGGATATACTGCATTAACTGGCCATGTTAAACATTAAAACAAATAAATTTTACAAAAGGTCAGGTAGAAAATTTCCAAGACTGGATAATCAAACAAAATATGGTTTTGACAAATCTAAACATAGATGTCACAAGTGTCAGAAGTTGGGACAATTTGCTAGAGAGTGTAAAAGCTATAGCTATAACCAACCACAGTCTGGAAATCAAACTAACTCCAGTTATAATAGAAATCTAGGATCTCAGGGAAGTGCACATTTTGTACAGGCACAAGCTCCACAAATTCAATACGTGCCACAAATACAATATGTCCAGATGCCTGCTCAACAACAGGCCTAACAACAGATGCCTTCCACTGCTGCTGCTCAACCTGCACAACCTTAACAACCCAGCCAAAAAAGTCTTTTCACATCAGGGTATGTTGACTGGAGCAGTCTTCCTTATGATACATCTGAATGCAATCCAGATGCAGAAAACAAAGTCTTTGATATCAACTGGGGAGAACCTGATAATGGCAGAAAGAACTTTGTCTTGATAGCTCTTGAGGGATCTTCCTATAATTCTGCATTATCACAGGTTTTAAAAGAATCTCTGTAACACCCCGCCCCTCTCATCACCAATATTGTCCGCTTTGCCCATCCAGAGCTCACAGATTTGTTTTTGGTTGCCCAGTGGAGACTTCCCAGGAGGTCACCAATCCTGAAATTTCTCCCACTTGAGCACGCTTAACTGTGGAGTTCTCATCTCATCCACTAACATTAAGCCCCAAAACGCGTTGGTGATTTAAGAGGCAAGACATTACTTGTGAACCATGTCACACCCTCAAATTCCACGTGCGGGGTTTTACCGCGAGGCGCATGACAAACCAGGATCTAAGTCAACGGTCACAATAAACGACACTATATGATACGTAAAATGAAATAAACAACCATCAAGTTTTCATAAATCCATTCGCTGCGGAAGCGTAACTTTTATTACAACCCAAAATGTAAAAGTACGTAAGTCTGAAAAAGATATGACAATGCATATGAAACCAAGACGCCGTGTGACTCCGTGCGCCTATGATAAGCTGCTACCTCAACGACCTGAGACAAACATGCTAAAAACGTCAGCAAATAATGCCGGCGAGTTCACAGGTTTTATAATAAACGTTTAAAGTAATAAAAGCCATCATGTTACCACTATATCAGAAGTAATAGCGTTAGCTAGACGCATGAGTTATACTACTACGACCGGAAACCATTACAGACAACGAAATATGATTTTGCCCGAAATGATTTAGCGTACGACCGAGACAATATGCACCCGTCCGGCTCCCAGCCGACGGGTGGGGTCTGTCAATCCCAATAGATCTATCCACATTTCCCCCGTTATGCTATCCAGCATATTCATGGTTTCCCCGGGACTTTACGTATCGTATAGTATATAAATGAATCAACCACTAGCATAACATGATAATTTATGTAATAAGTATAAGCATGTGTCTCCCCCAAAATGTAAAGCGTAAGGCGGGGCCGTGAAACTCACCTGATGCTGCTCTTCGCACTATGACAAGTAAACCTGCTCAATAGACGGCCCCTAATACCGGTGACCTATCATGACGAGCATATAAGGTGTTAGACTAACAACCCGTAGGTTGATTAGTCCCTAGTAGTCCAGACCATAACCGTGTACATATGAAATGATGTTTCAACGTTTAACCGACCGTACCAGACAAGGCCCGACATCCCATTGGTGACCCGACATCTCATGTGTTAGACAATACAAGACATCATGCCACATATGCAGTTAAACACTTAATACGCGTAATAGTTCACCTAGTCTAGCATAATGTCCAATTAACGCGTAAACTGGTCCGAACACGTATTACTAAGTCATTGGGTGTATCCCGGGGTTCCTATCATGTTTCTAGGCGTCAAATCATGTTCCGGGATGTTAAAATATACATATAGCAGCATTACACACGATTAGGAAGTAAACTAGCATTTAGGAAAGTCAACATGTGATTAGGGATGGTCAACAGGCGATTACAAGGGCTAATCGCCCCTTAGGATAGGCGATTAGGGCTATTCCCATGCATTATAGGCGATTATGGTCATAAGGTATGCAATTCAGGGCTTAACTAGTGATTAGGATCACAATCGCATGAAATGAAGGCGATTATGACCCCAATCGCCTATATATACACGATTAGGCTTCCCATTCAGGCGATTAGGCCCCTGATCGCCTATAACATAGGCGATTAGGATGCCCAATCGCCTATAGTGCAGCTGATGTAGTTTTTCGCGCGTTTAACCTTCCAAATCAGATCCGAAACGTGTAAAAACACCCAATAATCATCCTAACACATTAACAAACATATTTCAAGCAAAACCCCTAAGTTTTCATCATTCTATCAGTTCCGAATGCGAGCGTTTTCCTAAAATGGCAACTTAGCATGTAAACATCACATCAACATGCAAGAACTTGCCCTAAATAGCAAATATCCAGATTAAATCACATAACCACGTTGTCCGATAGCATCCTACTGTTCTAGCATCATCCTATAACAAACCCTAACATCACACAATCAACAACATACCTCATATCATCCTTAATCATCCAAAATCCTTCAAATGGGTCAAAACATCAAGTATCAACAATACACAACCAAAACCATTCAAACTCCTAGCACATCATCATACTAACTTGTAACAGCAATAAACATCATAATAACACAAGAACAACCATGATTCAATCCTAAAAATCCTATCTTTAAACACATATAACACATATAACACATGTAAAGGTGTGGGTTTGTTTAAAAACGGTTTTAAATGGATTTTCAAAGATAAAAACATTTATAAGCCAGGTCTGGACGTTTAGGGAGTAAAACATAATCATTTAAAGGTTTGGGTTTGAAGAACACACCTTGTATTCAAGAGGTGATGATGGAATAAGCTTGAAAATGGTGGTTTTGATGCAAAAATGAGTTCCAGAGGGTGTTTGTGTGTTGGGTTATGTTATGGGACGGCTAGGGTTGCACAAATGATGTTTTGGAGGTCAAGGGTGGTATTTATAGGTGTTTCTAGTCGTTTGGGGCAATTCAGGCGAGTATGCAGCTCTATACGCGATTAGGACTGCTAATCGCATGAACTTTCATGCGAGTAGCCTCCTACTCGCTTAAAACCTCCCTCCAATCGCCCCTATATTGGCGATTAGGCTATTCCCCATAAGCCTAATCGCCTGTAACCTCTGTGTTCGTGTGTTTTGCGCGTTAAACCCCGTTTTAACATATGTTAACACATATTCACATACCGGCAAGCCACATAATGATTGTAAACATATAATGCATGATAAATAACACGTTCCCGCCCGATCACCAATTCCCGGGACCCGAGACTTGCGTGGGTGCGTTAAACCCGGCGATTCCACGAATCACCGATTCTTGTACACATGGTTATGGACCGACACCCAATGGTTTCTCGAACCCTTGTAACGACTCCCAATGATTCCCGAATCATCAGTACGACTTAATTGACCCCAGTTAAGTATGATATTAAGTAGTTGTTTAAAATGTTTTCGTTGAGATAGACTCGTATGCATGTAAAGTATGAAACGCATATATGTAAAGTATAAAAGTATTGACCTGAATATGCCGGGTGTCACATCATCCCCCAGTTGAAAGAATTTTCGTCCCGAAAATTAAATGAAATCCGTAGATGAAGAGACGAAAGGAAGAAAGAAAAGAAAAATTTTCCCCGTTGTTACATCATCCCCCAGTTGAAAGGAATCTCGACCCGAGATTCATTTTTCTTTGGAGGCCACATAGTTCGATTCAAACGCACGCTTAGGAAATAGATGAGGGTACTTAGCCTTCATCTGATCTTCTCATTCCCACGTGAACTCCGGTCCACGATTAGAATTCCAACGAACCTTAACGATACGGATTTTACTCCGACGAAGGTTACGAATCTTATAATCTAGGATTTCAACTGGTTCCTCCACAATACGTAAACGATCATCAACCCTGATTTCTTCGAGAGGAACTACGAGAGATTCGTCTGCCAAACACTTCTTAAGATTCGAGACATGGAAGACGTTATGCACGCCACTAAGCTCGGCTGGTAAGTCAAGTCTGTATGCCACCGGCCCAATACGTTCCAAGATGGGGAACGGTCCGACATAACGAGGGTTAAGTTTGCCGCGCTTCCCAAAGCGTATAACGCCCTTCCATGGAGATACCTTCAATAAAACCCTGTCGCCAACCTGGAACTCCAAAGGTTTGCGACGACGATCAGCGTAGCTCTTCTGACGATCACGAGCTGCCGCCATACGATTACGAATTTGTACGATCTTTTCGGAAGTTTCGTACACCATTTCTGGACCGGTGAGTTGGCTTTCGCCCACTTCGGCCCAACAAAGAGGGGACCGGCACTTCCGTCCATACAGAGCCTCGAACGGTGCCGCCTTAATGCTGGAGTGGTAACTATTGTTGTAAGAGAACTCCACCAACGGTAGGTGAACCTCCCAACTCTTACCGAAATCGATGACGCATGCTCGAAGCATGTCTTCAAGCGTCTGAATCGTCCGCTCGCTCTGACCGTCAGTTTGCGGATGATATGCGGTGCTCATGTCCAGTTGAGTACCCAACGCTTTATGTAGTTGTTTCCAGAAACGGGAAGCGAAACGAGGGTCACGGTCGGAGATGATAGAGACGGGCACCCCGTGCTTGGAAACCACTTCCTTAATATAGATACGAGACAACCGCTCCAGACTGTCGGTTTCCTTAATAGCGAGGAAATGTGCGGACTTTGTCAACCGGTCGACAATCACCCAGATCATGTCACAACCACTGGGCGACTTCGGAAGTTTGGTCACAAAATCCATGGTAATCCGTTCCCATTTCCATTCAGGAATTTCAGGTTGCTGTAGGAGACCAGACGGCTTCTGGTACTCCACCTTGACCTTAGCACAGGTCAGACATTTGCTGACATACGAAGCTATGTCAGCCTTCATATTGGGCCACCAATAGAGTATCTTTAAGTCCTGATACATCTTATCGGAACCCGGATGAATAGAATACCGGGATTTGTGAGCTTCGTCCAAGACAAGCCCCCGCAAACCCCCAAATAAAGGAACCCAAACGCGCTCGGTAAAGTAATGCAGGTCATCAGACCCAAGCTCGAGGTGCTTATCAGCACCGTGCATGGTTTCAGCTTTAAGGTTTTCCTCCTTCAAAGCTTCCAATTGAGCCGAACGGATTTGGTCAGGCAACGAAGAATGAATAGTGAGCTGTAAGGCTCGAACACGACGAGGTTTGACAGACTCCTTTCTGCTCAAGGCGTCTGTCACAACATTCGCCTTACCAGGATGGTACTTAATGGCGCAGTCATAGTCGTTCAGGAGTTCAACCCAACGCCGTTGCCGCATGTTCAACACTTTCTGGTAGAAGATATGCTGGAGACTCTTGTGATCGGTGTATACTTAGCACTTGGTACCGTACAAGTAATGTCTCCAGATCTTCAACGCAAAGATCACCGCACCCAACTCTAAATCATGAGTGGTGTAGTTCTTTTCATGGACCTTAAGTTGGCGAGAGGCGTAGGCAATAACCTTCCCGCGTTGCATTAACACACAACCGAGACCACGAATGGAAGCGTCACAGTACACAACAAAATCATCTGTGCCCTCAGGTAAGGATAAGATGGGCGCAGAGCAAAGTTTAAGTTTCAGCATCTGAAATGCTGATTCCTGCGGTTCACCCCAGTCAAACTTTCGGTCTTTCTGGGTAAGAGTGGTGAGGGGTTGAGCGATCTTCGAAAATCCCTCAATGAAACGACGATAGTAACCCGCAAGGCCTAGGAATTGCCGCACCTCAGATGGCGTCTTTGGTGCTTCCCATTCCTTAATAGCTTCAATCTTTGCCGGGTCGACATGAATTCCTAGTTCATTAACTACATGCCCTAGGAATTGTACTTCACGTAACCAGAAATCACACTTTGAGAACTTAGCGTACAACTGCTCCCGTCTCAAAAGTTCCAAAAACAATCGTAAGTGTTCCTCATGATCCGTCTCGTTCTTAGAATAAACCAAAATGTCGTCGATAAACACGATAACGAATTTATCGAGATAGGGCTTGCAAACGCGGTTCATCAAGTCCATGAAAACGGCAGGTGCATTCGTAAGACCGAAGGGCAAGACCAGAAACTCGAAGTGGCCATAACGTGTACGAAAAGCGGTCTTTGGAATGTCAGCTTCTTGTACCCGCAGTTGATGATACCCAGACCTCAGATCTATCTTGGAATAAAAACTGGAGCCTTGGAGCTGATCGAATAAATCATCAATTCGAGGAAGCGGGTAACGATTCTTGATGGTTACCTTGTTCAGTTCCCGATAGTCAATACACATACGAAGGCTCCCATCTTTCTTTTTGACAAATAGGATAGGAGCTCCCCACGGGGATGAACTAGGTCTAATGAACCCTTTTTCTAACAACTCCTGCAGTTGGTTAGATAATTCTTGCATCTCGGGAGGTGCAAGGCGGTAAGGAGCTCGGGCAATAGGCGCCGCGCCGGGCGCAAGATCAATGCTAAATTCAACCTGATGGTGAGGTGGAAGACCAGGCAAATCATCGGGAAATACGTCGGGAAAATCACGAACGACAGGAATGTCCTCGATCTTCTTCTCATCGTTAGATGAAACCGAAACAAGAGCTAAGATCGCGGAATACCCCTTACGTAAATACTTATACGCCTTCATACATGAAATGATGCTCAAGGGAACTCCACTTTTCTCGCCATGAACCAAAAGAATCTCTCCATCCGGGAGAGGGAGGCGAATGATTTTATCGAAGCAAACGATCTCTGCGCGAAATAAGGACAACCAATCCATACCCACTACAACGTCGAAACTACCCAATGACACCGGCATGAGGTCGATAGGAAAAGATAACCCTGATAGTTCCAACTGGCATCCTTTAAGAATATGAGTCGCCTCAATATTCTTACCATCAGCCAGTTCTATAATATACTTGACCTCTAAGGGAGTCGGTACAATGTCTAACAGTCGGCTAAACTCAACAGATATAAAACTCTTGTCGGCACCCGAATCAAATAAAACGGAGGCATAACGATCACAAAGAAGAAACGTACCAGTAACAGTATCCGGATCCTGACGGGCCTCGCCCGACCCAATGACGAAGGCGCGCGCGTTCCTGCCGCCACCCCCGTTGCCCCTGTCATTCCTCCCAGCATTCCCTTGCTTCAGTTTGGGGCAGTCCTTCTTAAAGTGCCCTGTCTCCCCACAATTAAAACATCCCTGGTTACCCCTAGGTGCAGCAGTGGTAGTAGTAGTAGGGGCAACCACCTGTTGCTGAGTCTGAAGATTCACCCTACACGTCTGGGCCAGATGCCCGTTCTTCTTGCAACGGGTACAAAAACTACAATTCCCCACAGGATGATACCCACAACGATCACACCTAGGCAGCCTACCAGTATAACCACCCTGCCTTTGCCCAGAAGACGAACCCGTAGTCTCAAACTTCTTATGCTGCTGCTGCTGCTGAGGCTGCGCCGTACCCTTACCCGTGTTATCCCATTTCCTCTTGTTGCTGTCAGAGGTCTTCACCACAGTACCCTTAGGAGGCAAAAGACCCTCCTGAACCTTCTGTTTAGTCAACCTGTGAGCCAATCGAATGGTATCCCGAAGTGTAGTAGCATCATTAGCGGTCACCAACCCGCGAATCTCAGGCACCAACCCACTGATGTAGAACTCAATAGCCTTATATTCAGGCGTCACAGAATCCGGGCACAAAAGTGCCAGCTCATGGTAGCGAGTGGTATACTCCTCTATCTCAGATCCTACCATCTGATGATTCCACAGCTCGTGCTCCAAACTCTTGATCTCATCCCTGGGACAGTACTCCATCTTCAAACGAAACACAAATTCGGTCCATGGCAACGCATGGGCCTCCAGCAAACCAATAGTCTGAACAGTCGAATTCCACCAAGTCAAAGCGCGTCCCTCAAACGTCCCCGAAGCATACTTCACACGAAACTCCTCAGGGCAGTTGCACATGGAGAAAGCAGACTCAACCTTCTCCAACCAACGGAGTAGTCCCACCGCCCCCTCAGTCCCGCTGAAGTTATGGGGCTTGCAGTCCTGGAACATCTTATAAGTACAGTGGACTGGAGGAGGTGGTGGTGGTGGAGGAGGAAAAGCATCCCCTAATACCAACAAAAAAAAACAACACGGTCAGAAAACGATCATCACACGACAAAAGATAAGGAATGAGGGTAGGAGTAATTAAATTACCACCATGGCCCTGGTGGGCGGCCTGCTGCGCAGCAATAGCAGCTGCCACGTGCTCCTGGATCAGATTATTCAGCTCCGCCTGGGTCATGCTGATGTTGCCACGACCCCCATTACGTCCACCGCCATTCCGGCCACCAACACGACCACCAACGTGACCACCACGACGTCCTGCCATCTTCTGTCAAGATCAAAGACAAGACATCAGATTCCAGAACAGATAACAAAGAATCATGAAGAAACCGTAAGTAATAAAGTAAATCAAAGAATTGGATCCCATCATAGTCATTAGATCAAACACAGAGTCCACCAGGATTTCCATGCATCTCAACTTATTATTTCGTGTGCACCCGAAATGATAAGTCGCTCTACATGGTCCCCGAGGCGTGCTCCTAGCCTGACCTTCAAACCACCAGGCACCCATGTTCAAGATATAAACAGCAAGTACAAGTGTGTGATAATGTGTGCAAGCAAGTGTGTCCGTTGGAGTATAGAAATGGGAGATGTCCGAATCTTGGACAAATCTCCGCAGGATGCCGAAGCCACTCCAACGTACGCCACCGCCGTGCAAGGGTAGTAAGGATCCTCGTTTCCAGCACGAAGTTGAAGTACAAGATAGGAAATAAGAGTAATGGATAGGTGATGTAAGCATAAATGATAATAACGAATGTAATACGAACACCCCGGCAAATTCCCGTATGACATGACTTATATGAATGTGACCGTCTAGTGTGTGCGACTCGGCTATAGACTTGACTCAACATGCAGTCCTAGTTCACTATAACCATTGGCTCTGATACCAATCTGTCACACCCTCAAATTCCACGTGCGGGGTTTTACCGCGAGGCGCATGACAAACCAGGATCTAAGTCAACGGTCACAATAAACGACACTATATGATACGTAAAATGAAATAAACAACCATCAAGTTTTCATAAATCCATTCGCTGCGGAAGCGTAACTTTTATTACAACCCAAAATGTAAAAGTACGTAAGTCTGAAAAAGATATGACAATGCATATGAAACCTAGACGCCGTGTGACTCCGTGCGCCTATGATAAGCTGCTACCTCAACGACCTGAGACAAACATGCTAAAAACGTTAGCAAATAATGCCGGTGAGTTCACAGGTTTTATAATAAACATTTAAAGTAATAAAAGCCATCATGTTACCACTATATCAGAAGTAATAGCGTTAGCTAGACGCATGAGTTATACTACTACGACCGGAAACCATTACAGACAACGAAATATGATTTTGCCCGAAATGATTTAGCGTACGACCGAGACAATATGCACCCGTCCGGCTCCCAGCCGACGGGTGGGGTCTGTCAATCCCAATAGATCTATCCACATTTCCCCCGTTATGCTATCCAGCATATTCATGGTTTCCCCGGGACTTTACGTATCGTATAGTATATAAATGAATCAACCACTAGCATAACATGATAATTTATGTAATAAGTATAAGCATGTGTCTCCCCCAAAATGTAAAGCGTAAGGCGGGGCCGTGAAACTCACCTGATGCTGCTCTTCGCACTACGACAAGTAAACCTGCTCAATAGACGGCCCCTAATACCGGTGACCTATCATGACGAGCATATAAGGTGTTAGACTAACAACCCGTAGGTTGATTAGTCCCTAGTAGTCCAGACCATAACCGTGTACATATGAAATGATGTTTCAACGTTTAACCGACCGTACCAGACAAGGCCCGACATCCCATTGGTGACCCGACATCTCATGTGTTAGACAATACAAGACATCATGCCACATATGCAGTTAAACACTTAATACGCGTAATAGTTCACCTAGTCTAGCATAATGTCCAATTAACGCGTAAACTGGTCCGAACACGTATTACTAAGTCATTGGGTGTATCCCGGGGTTCCTATCATGTTTCTAGGCGTCAAATCATGTTCCGGGATGTTAAAATATACATATAGCAGCATTACACGCGATTAGGAAGTAAACTAGCATTTAGGAAAGTCAACATGTGATTAGGGATGGTCAACAGGCGATTACAAGGGCTAATCGCCCCTTAGGATAGGCGATTAGGGCTATTCCCATGCATTATAGGCGATTATGGTCATAAGGTATGCAATTCAGGGCTTAACTAGTGATTAGGATCACAATCGCATGAAATGAAGGCGATTATGACCCCAATCGCCTATATATACACGATTAGGCTTCCCATTCAGGCGATTAGGCCCCTGATCGCCTATAACATAGGCGATTAGGATGCCCAATCGCCTATAGTGCAGCTGATGTAGTTTTTCGCGCGTTTAACCTTCCAAATCAGATCCGAAACGTGTAAAAACACCCAATAATCATCCTAACACATTAACAAACATATTTCAAGCAAAACCCCTAAGTTTTCATCATTCTATCAGTTCCGAATGCGAGCGTTTTCCTAAAATGGCAACTTAGCATGTAAACATCACATCAACATGCAAGAACTTGCCCTAAATAGCAAATATCCAGATTAAATCACATAACCACGTTGTCCGATAGCATCCTACTGTTCTAGCATCATCCTATAACAAACCCTAACATCACACAATCAACAACATACCTCATATCATCCTTAATCATCCAAAATCCTTCAAATGGGTCAAAACATCAAGTATCAACAATACACAACCAAAACCATTCAAACTCCTAGGACATCATCATACTAACTTGTAACATCGATAAACATCATAATAACACAAGAACAACCATGATTCAATCCTAAAAATCCTATCTTTAAACACATATAACACATGTAAAGGTGTGGGTTTGTTTAAAAACGGTTTTAAATGGATTTTCAAAGATAAAAACATTTATAAGCCAGGTCTGGACGTTTAGGGAGTAAAACATAATCATTTAAAGGTTTGGGTTTGAAGAACACACCTTGTATTCAAGAGGTGATGATGGAATAAGCTTGAAAATGGTGGTTTTGATGCAAAAACGAGTTCCAGAGGGTGTTTGTGTGTTGGGTTATGTTATGGGACGGCTAGGGTTGCACAAATGATGTTTTGGAGGCCAAGGGTGGTATTTATAGGCGTTTCTAGTCGTTTGGGGCAATTCAGGCGAGTATGCAGCTCTATACGCGATTAGGACTGCTAATCGCATGAACTTTCATGCGAGTAGCCTCCTACTCGCTTAAAACCTCCCTCCAATCGCCCCTATATTGGCGATTAGGCTATTCCCCATAAGCCTAATCGCCTGTAACCTCTGTGTTCGTGTGTTTTGCGCGTTAAACCCCGTTTTAACATATGTTAACATATATTCACATACCGGCAAGCCACATAATGATTGTAAACATATAATGCATGATAAATAACACGTTCCCGCCCGATCACCAATTCCCGGGACCCGAGACTTGCGTGGGTGCGTTAAACCCGGCGATTCCACGAATCACCGATTCTTGTACACATGGTTATGGACCGACACCCAATGGTTTCTCGAACCCTTGTAACGACTCCCGATGATTCCCGAATCATCAGTACGACTTAATTGACCCCAGTTAAGTATGATATTAAGTAGTTGTTTAAAATGTTTTCGTTGAGATAGACTCGTATGCATGTAAAGTATGAAACGCATATATGTAAAGTATAAAAGTATTGACCTGAATATGCCGGGTGTCACATCATCCCCCAGTTGAAAGAATTTTCGTCCCGAAAATTAAATGAAATCCGTAGATGAAGAGACGAAAGGAAGAAAGAAAAGAAAAATTTTCCCCGTTGTTGACACCAAAGTTGATTGTGAAAATTGGGTAGAGTCATGTGGAGGTTATTAAATGCTGCACAAACAAACTACATCAAATGTTAAGTTTGGCATTGGTTGTAACCACACAGAATCACCAACTGATTTCACTCTCAAAACTGCTGATGATGAGAGTGAAATAGTTCAAAAACAAACTTCTGACATCAGGAGTTGGGACCCTGAAAACTATTGATGACAAAATTCAAAATACTGAAATTGTCAGTAATTTGCCTTTCAAAACTCCTGGAAATGTTAAAATGAAAGGAAAAGGAAAACCATGTGAAGTATGTGGCCTGTTTAACTACATAACAGAATTTTGTAGATATAGGAAAGGAAATCAGTAATACAAGAAAATTTTACAACTGGTTGGGGGAAAACAAATTAAACAGGATCTTGAAAATATCTTTTATCCCAACAAACAATAACCAAGTAAAATCTTTCCTCAGAAAAAGACTAAATCTCAACCTTAGCCTTTTTCTCAAAGTTCTACTTCAGAAGTTAGACCAAAACCTTCAGTAGTTTCACAAACTGCTGAGATTAACAATTTGATTGAAATGGTCAAACTTCTGATGACCAAAGTTGATGGTGAACCTCAATAGGTTGCCACCATTGCTCCTAAAAGCAAATCCAAGTCTAAAATGACATGGATTTCTAAAAATAGTCCTAAACAAACGGTTAGTCTTCCTGTTCTCAAGAGTAAACCCAAAGCCAGGATGCAGGTACTTGATCAACAATTTCATAAGTCAAAGAGAAGGATATATGCCCTTTGGGAACAATTCCAAGGGATATGTGCTTGGATATGGCAATGTATTCTCTGGTAAAGTACAGTTTGACACGATCAATCTGGTTGAAAACTTGTAGTACAACTTGTCGAGTGTCTGTCAAATGTGTGATAAAGGGTATTGTTCCTTTTTCACCAAAACTGCTTGGAAGATTATCTCACCATAAGGCCAAAAGTTGATAGAGAAGATTATTGAAGATCATACTTTGCTGATTGCCAAAAGACATGGCAATGTCTATGCAGTGGACATTGAAAAAGACAAAGTATTGAACAACACTGCATGTTTCTTCTCTAAGGCATCAACTTCTGAAACAGACCTTTGGCATAGGAGACTTGGCCATGTGAACTTTAAAACCATAAACAAAGTCACATAAATGGGCTTGGTTAAAGGTATACCCTTGAAGGAATATCAGTGTAAAGAACACCGTGTTTCCTGTCTTAATGCAAAACAACATAAGTCCTCGTTTAAGTCTATTGAAGAATAAAAAACAACTGCATGTCTTCAACTACTCCATATGGACTTATTTAGGCCAGTCAAAATCATGAGCCTTGGTAGGAAGAAGTACTGCTTGGTAATCATTGATGACTACTCAAGATTCACATTGGTCTTCTTCTTATTTTCAAAGGATGAGGCAGCTAAAATAATCAAATTCTTCATTCTACAAGTAGAGAAACAATATTCTCTCTCTGTCAAAGTCATCATAAGTGACAATGGGACAAAGTTCAGGAACAAACTCTGGATGAATTATGTCTGTCTAAAGGGATTGTTAGACAAATTAGCATTCCCAGAAATCCTGAACAAAATGGTGTTATAGTAAGGAAGAATAAAACACTGATAGAAGCAACAAGAACAATGTTAGCTGATTCAGGCCTACCAGTTTATTTCTGGGCTGAAGCAGTTGACACAACCTGTTATGTTCAGAACAGGGTCCTTATCAACAAAAGACATTCCAAAACTGCTTATGAAGTTCTTCATAGCATCAAGCCCCTTATCTCCTTTCTCAGGGCTTTTGGATGTCAATGTTTTATTCTAAACATCAAGGACTCCATTTCAAAGTTTGCTGTAAAGTTAATTCAGGTTACTTTCTTGGTTATTCTCCCACAAGGAAATCTTACAAGGTATTCAATTCAAGAACCAAGATTATTGAAGAAACACTGAATGTCAAGTTCAATGAGTCAAAACACGAACTCATTCTAGCACATCCTACTGAACTCTTTGACCTTGACAGCTTTAATTTTGGACTTGAAAAGACTGTAATCACTTCATCTAAACCCACTTATCATGGTGATCAAGGGTTTGATGATGGTCCTCCTTCATGGACTCCAAATGCAGTATGCAAATCAACTCCTAAACCATTAGAAGTTTCTCAAATTTCTGATTCAGAAGATCAAACTTCTGATACAGCTCCTAAAACTTTTGTTTCAATCCAACCGGCTGAATTAGACAACATTAACCTTAGTGGTTTCTTTGAAGAAGTTCAAGAGCCCATTATTCAAACACAAGCACAAGTGATAGAACACATAGATCATTCATTAGAACAAATCCTGGGTGATATAGCTTCAGGGGTACTTACAAGAAACCAGCTTTTCAACTTCTGCTTTTACACTGCCTTTATATCACAGTTGGAACCAAAAAATACCAGAAAGCCATCAAAGACAACAATTGGGTTAAAGCTATGCAGGATGAGTTGTTGTAATTCAAGAAGCAACAGGTCTGGGAAATCTGTCCTTTACCTCCTAACAAGCTACCAATTGGCACAAGATAGGTGTAACATCGCAAAAATTTCCCCAAATTCTTTTCAACGTAAAAGCCTTATTTGATATACTACCCCTAATACACAATTTATATGTATATGTATGTATATAATAATAATAATTATTATTATTATTATTATTATTATTATAAAACACTAGAATTTCTCTTTTGTAGAATTATTTTTATTAATACTCAAAACAACCAGCCCAAACTTCCTCATGTTTGACTGCAGCCCAAACAGCCCATCTTCCACCTTTGTCAGGCCCACCCAAGACCCAATAAACCACCAGCCCACTTGTTTGTCCTCCCTCCTTTGCTGTTAAAACACAAAAAAAAAAAAGATTTGTCCCCACTGAGACTCGAACCCGAGTCACACCACACCCCACACGCGCGTCACAACCATCTGCTCCACACCTCTTTGTTGTTTTAAACCCAACCTTAAATGTATTTAACCTTTATTTTCGCTGCCTTTCCTTCTTCTCTGCTGGTCGCAAATCAGCAGCAGCGATATATTATTTATTTTTTTTTTCTTTTCTTTGACCAAATTAATTAACAATAACTCATAGATGATCCAAGAATGGAATGATTATGTAATTATCGGCCTGATCATCAATCAATTACACCTATAATTGCAATCAATTTAACCAAATTGAAGATCATTACGCGTATAGTTTAAAACCAGTCAAACTTGCCAATAATACGAACCAGATGCCATCACTATAAATTGGACCAACCCAGACCTTTGAAACTCGCTCACACTCTCTTCTCCATCTTCAATTCTTCTCCAATCACACTGAAATTATCATTCTAATCGTATTTTGACTTTTGGTTTGACTTTCCAATCAAGATCAAATCTGTATTGTAAGTGTAATTTCTTTTGTGGGTTTTAATGATCGGCCAACACTCAGTGTTTACCCCATGATTAATTGGGTTAACATTGTGTGATTCGAACGATTGAATAATCTAGGGCTTGTTCTTATTAAATTGGGGAAGAACACGATTTTTATATGATATATATATATATATTAAACGAATTAAAACCAAACACAACCACTGGTCTGGACCAAGTGGTTGTGTCTGGTGCATCATACCCGGTCCACACAGGTTCAATACCCGGCACAAACAAGTTTTTTTCTTTCTTTCTTTTTAAAACAACATTCATATATATAATTTATTTGTATTTTTTTTAATTCGTTTTAAAATACTAAAACACTTTTATAAATTCTACAAAAATTACATTATGTTAAACTAGTGAAAAAGTTTAACTTACAATTTTTAGTTTTCTGAAATTTATTTATTTAATATTTATAATAATTAAATCAAGTTTATTCTATTTTATTTATAAAAATCTATAAAAATATCAAAACGATCTTATTAATTTCCACAAAAATTATCCTAAGTTTTTATAACATTAAACTTTACTGAAATAATTTTTAATTCAGTAAAATCATTTATTTTATATTTTTAATCAATTTTTGTTAGATTTAATCATAATTAAATCATAATAAATCCAATTTTTAATATTTTTGCACCAAAATTTTATACAAATTATTTCTGATCATTTAGAACAGAAATATAATTTTTAAACTAATAATTCTTTAATTTTAGTATTTTTTAAATTATTAAAGTTAAAGTTGACAATTTGTAATAAATAGATTTAATAATCTATTTTAAAGAAAATAATTTTATAAAAATTATTTTTATACTTTAAACATATTATTGTGACCATCTTAAATTTAAATTTCATAAAAAGATTTTTAGTTATTTATTTACTAAATTTCTCTCAATTGGCGAATATTTTTAATAGTAAGCAAACGAGCAATTATCCCCAATTCGAAGCCCTAGAACATATACATTTGTATGCTAGATAGACTTAGACTTATTTGTTACCTTATTATAGGGTGATACTTGATACATTTGGGCAACACCATTATCCAATTTTTCAACAGATATAACATTTTACCAAGGTGAGTTTTACATAGCCCCTTTTCTATTTATCACCATTTTTGGGGTGAAACATGTTACAACATCATTTATGCAATTCAATCATCAATGTGTCTATGTGTTTTCTATGTTGCATTATGTCTTGAGCATGATTAGAGTAAGCACCATTCTAGCATAATCATTAACTCCGTACAAGCCGGCGGTATACATTGATAGATCTATTGGACTGACAATCCCACCCGGATACGTGCCTCCTACAAAGGTAGCGTGGGTGTTTGTTATCGTATAACATATTCAATTGGACCATGAGCGTATGGTATGTATCATTTTATAACAGTCATCAGGGTTGATTATGCACTCGATTTATTTCTAGTATGTTCTCACATATGGACTAGATTGACATGACACATGAATTGCACATCATTTTTACTCAATTATCAAAAACCTATGTAATTCTCACCAACTTTTGTTGACCCAAAACATTTTCAACTTAACATGTTTCAGGTTCTATTTGCTTGAAGATTTGAATTGATGCTTGAAGATATGTGTATAGTTTTATTCAATTTGATGTACAAATTCTAGAACTATTGTATGTAATTTATCTAAAGCATATAATGAGAATTATTATTTACCATGAGCTACTGAGCAATCATCAATACGTGACATCCCGATGTTTCCGCCATCGGTTGGGGTGTTACAGATTGGTATCAGAGCCATGGTTATAGGGAATTAGGTTATTAGAAAAATAATCTAGTCTATAACCATAGGATTATAACCAGTAATTGCTTCTTTTACTTGCCATTCTCTATCTCCCTCCTAATTCTTATTCCTACTTTCATTCCTACAAGAAGGTTGCTCTCCATCACTGGATCCACTCTTAGACTAATAGGACAAATTCCTCAGGCTTAGCCTGAACCACCTTGAGATCTCGTCGAAGCTCTAGATTTTAGTAACGAACACATGCAATCTGGAAGGGTGAACGCCTGTATTCTGAGTCTTCTGTCTAGGCTGGCATTGCGAATATATCCCAATCAGACGAGGGACCCGGATGCCTACCTGGGAATTCTCGGGATGAGTGTTCACTTATAGGCTAAAGCATGTCTTCATATGTTATTAGAATCTGGAATCTTTGATAAGTCAACGTTTTTGTTTATTCGTTTTAATTAATGAATAAATGATTACATTCCGTATATATAACCTCATTCATTTCATTGTGTCTCCTACAGATTATGTCTCTACGTCACAACACTCGCATTAACAGTGGTGACAATCATGAAGAAGAGAGCAGCAACCACAATCCCGACCACAACACTAACAATGGAGGTGATGCCCAACTAGCTACGATTATTTCT
The DNA here is from genome assembly GCA_028751855.1 of Ambrosia trifida. Lineage (NCBI taxonomy): Eukaryota > Viridiplantae > Streptophyta > Magnoliopsida > Asterales > Asteraceae > Ambrosia > Ambrosia trifida. The sequence goes on along the minus strand of CM054122.1, from coordinate 18,038,639 downwards.
CAACAATTGGCACAACAAATCACAACTATGGTTTCTAACTTGTTGGCTCAAGTCATCCCAATGAATGGGAACGGCAATAGAAATGGAAATGGCAATGGAAATCACATAAAGAACGGAACCTTAGTTCGGAAAGGCAAGAAAACAAGTATTGTGGCCGCGGTAACTACCGAGAATCAGAAGCGTAAGACCAGGAATCCTAATGTAAACCTCACTACACAAGCCTCTAACAAGAAGCCTTATACAAGAAACTTTCCATTGTGTAACACATGCAATCGACATCATCCCACTGTTTCAGCATGTCGCGTGTGCATCAATTGTGGTAGGTATGGCCATTTGGTCAACACATGTCGCGAGACCCCAAACCCTAATGCCAATCAACCCACCAACCCTGCTCAGGCTGATGATCCTAATCGATACAACTATGGTCAATGCTATGAGTGTGGGGACCCAAATCACTACCGTAACCGATGCCCTAAACTAAACCGAGATCAAGACCCTCCAGCTACTTAACAGCAAGTTCCATCATTTAAATGTTGTTTGCTTTTAATTCTATGTAATGACGCTATTTGATTCAAGTAATAAAATTCGAGTATTATTATAACATCTGTGTGCATGCTTGTTTGAATGTGAACTAATTGCTATATCTATGATCATACTTGCTTACTTGTACGACAGTTAGTTGACTACCAAACAACCTACTTAACGATTGGTAGAGGTCATCATGTCTTTCCAACAGTCGGGAGAGGCCCTACCACCTGCTCAATGACTGGTGGAGACTATCAGACCTGCTCAACAATCGATAGAGTCATAAAAGGACGCAAAACCCTAATGTAAGGTAAATTGGTAATTACGGTCCGGAACGTAATCATGAATTTACAGGTACATTAAGGTAGTGTGAAATTTTATCAAGGTTTCCAGTAGTTGACCAATTGTAAACCTAGTGTTTCTCTTAACTTCGGGACGAAGTTCCTAAAAGTAGGGGAGACTGTAACATCGCAAAAATTTCCCCAAATTCTTTTCAACGTAAAAGCCTTATTTGATATACTACCCCTAATACACAATTTATATGTATATGTATGTATATAATAATAATAATAATAATAATAATAATTATTATTATTATTATTATTATTATTATTATTATTATTATTATTATAAAACACTAGAATTTCTCTTTTGTAGAATTATTTTTATTAATACTCAAAACAACCAGCCCAAACTTCCTCATGTTTAACTGCAGCCCAAACAGCCCATCTTCCACCTTTGTCAGGCCCACCCAAGACCCAATAAACCATCGGCCCACTTGTTTGTCCTCCCTCCTTTGCTGTTAAAACACAAAAAAAAAAGATTTGTCCCCACTGAGACTCGAACCCGAGTCACACCACACCCCACACGCGCGTCACAACCATCTGCTCCACACCTCTTTGTTGTTTTAAACCCAACCTTAAATGTATTTAACCTTTATTTTCGCTGCCTTTCCTTCTTCTCTGCTGGTCGCAAATCAGCAGCAGCGATATATTATTTATTTTTTTTTCTTTTCTTTGACCAAATTAATTAACAATAACTCATAGATGATCCAAGAATGGAATGATTATGTAATTATCGGCCTGATCATCAATCAATTACACCTATAATTGCAATCAATTTAACCAAATTGAAGATCATTACGCGTATAGTTTAAAACCAGTCAAACTTGCCAATAATACGAACCAGATGCCATCACTATAAATTGGACCAACCCAGACCTTTGAAACTCGCTCACACTCTCTTCTCCATCTTCAATTCTTCTCCAATCACACTGAAATTATCATTCTAATCGTATTTTGACTTTTGGTTTGACTTTCCAATCAAGATCAAATCTGTATTGTAAGTGTAATTTCTTTTGTGGGTTTTAATGATCGGCCAACACTCAGTGTTTACCCCATGATTAATTGGGTTAACATTGTGTGATTCGAACGATTGAATAATCTAGGGCTTGTTCTTATTAAATTGGGGAAGAACACGATTTTTATATGATATATATATATATATTAAACGAATTAAAACCAAACACAACCACTGGTCTGGACCAAGTGGTTGTGTCTGGTGCATCATACCCGGTCCACACAGGTTCAATACCCGGCACAAACAAGTTTTTTTCTTTCTTTCTTTTTAAAACAACATTCATATATATAATTTATTTGTATTTTTTTTAATTCGTTTTAAAATACTAAAACACTTTTATAAATTCTACAAAAATTACATTATGTTAAACTAGTGAAAAAGTTTAACTTACAATTTTTAGTTTTCTGAAATTTATTTATTTAATATTTATAATAATTAAATCAAGTTTATTCTATTTTATTTATAAAAATCTATAAAAATATCAAAACGATCTTATTAATTTCCACAAAAATTATCCTAAGTTTTTATAACATTAAACTTTACTGAAATAATTTTTAATTCAGTAAAATCATTTATTTTATATTTTTAATCAATTTTTGTTAGATTTAATCATAATTAAATCATAATAAATCCAATTTTTAATATTTTTGCACCAAAATTTTATACAAATTATTTCTGATCATTTAGAACAGAAATATAATTTTTAAACTAATAATTCTTTAATTTTAGTATTTTTTAAATTATTAAAGTTAAAGTTGACAATTTGTAATAAATAGATTTAATAATCTATTTTAAAGAAAATAATTTTATAAAAATTATTTTTATACTTTAAACATATTATTGTGACCATCTTAAATTTAAATTTCATAAAAAGATTTTTAGTTATTTATTTACTAAATTTCTCTCAATTGGCGAATATTTTTAATAGTAAGCAAACGAGCAATTATCCCCAATTCGAAGCCCTAGAACATATACATTTGTATGCTAGATAGACTTAGACTTATTTGTTACCTTATTATAGGGTGATACTTGATACATTTGGGCAACACCATTATCCAATTTTTCAACAGATATAACATTTTACCAAGGTGAGTTTTACATAGCCCATTTTCTATTTATCACCATTTTTGGGGTGAAACATGTTACAACATCATTTATGCAATTCAATCATCAATGTGTCTATGTGTTTTCTATGTTGCATTATGTCTTGAGCATGATTAGAGTAAGCACCATTCTAGCATAATCATTAACTCCGTACAAGCCGGCGGTATACATTGATAGATCTATTGGACTGACAATCCCACCCGGATACGTGCCTCCTACAAAGGTAGCGTGGGTGTTTGTTATCGTATAACATATTCAATTGGACCATGAGCGTATGGTATGTATCATTTTATAACAGTCATCAGGGTTGATTATGCACTCGATTTATTTCTAGTATGTTCTCACATATGGACTAGATTGACATGACACATGAATTGCACATCATTTTTACTCAATTATCAAAAACCTATGTAATTCTCACCAACTTTTGTTGACCCAAAACATTTTCAACTTAACATGTTTCAGGTTCTATTTGCTTGAAGATTTGAATTGATGCTTGAAGATATGTGTATAGTTTTATTCAATTTGATGTACAAATTCTAGAACTATTGTATGTAATTTATCTAAATCATATAATGAGAATTATTATTTACCATGAGCTACTGAGCAATCATCAATACGTGACATCCCGATGTTTCCGCCATCGGTTGGGGTGTTACAATAGGTTTTCAGGAACAAACAAGATGAAGGTGGTCTAATAATCAAGAACAAGGCAAGACTGGTGGTCCAAGGTTTTTCCCAAGAAGAGGGAATTGATTATGATGAAACCTTTGCACCAGTAGCAAGGCTTGAAGCCATCAGGTTATTTTTGGCTTATGCTATTTCCAACAAAATCAGCGTTTTTCAAATGGATGCTAAAAGTGCATTTTTATATGGAAAAATAAATGAGGAAGTGTATGTTTGTCAACCACTGGTTTGAGGATCCTGCTCATCCTGATTTGGTGTGCAAACTTGACAAGGCTTTATATGGGCTAAAACAGGCTCCAAGAGCTTGGTATGACACACTTTCCACATTTTTATTATCACTTCACAAGAGACTCCATTGATAAAACACTTTTCATAAAGCATGTTGGAAATCAAATCCTTCTTGCTCAAATTTATGTTGATGATATCATTTTTGGCTCAACAAACACCTAATTGTGTGATGAATTTAAGAAACTTATACAATCTAAATATGAGATGAGTACCATGGGAGAACTGCAGTACTTTTTAGGACTACAGATCAAACAACAAACAAATGAAACTTTATACATCAATCAAAATATGTTAAAGAATTATTGAACAAATTTTCTTTACAAGACTGTAAATAATGTTCCACTCCCATGAGCCCAACCACACAAGTGGAACCTGATGATCAAGGAAAACAGATTCACCAAACCATGTATAGATGTATGATAGGTTCCCTTCTCTATTTAACTGCTTCTAGACTAGATATTATGTTTTCAACATGGATCCAAAATCAACTGAAGAATGGTATGAAGATCATCAGGATTATTGAAACTGGGTAACATCTGAATGAATCCCAAAAATGTAAATTACTAGTTTAACCTTCTAATTAAAATCAACGGTAGTAAGATTGAATGGCTGAGATTAGTTCCCATTGTTCTCACAAAAGACGGGTGTTCTCATTTAATCTCCCCTATATATATATATATATATATATATATATATATATATATATATATATATAGGTAGAGGATCCGGTAGTAAAATTGATTTGTGTAAGAAGTGTAGGAATAAATTATAGCCATAGGATCAACTTTTGAGATTAAGGGCATTTAAGCCTTTTTTTTTACCAATTTTTAAAATTAAAAAATCCCACTAATTTAGCTAGTTATCTTCAACATATTATCCAATTCTATGTCATTCAATTTCAACATATAAACATTTTGAGACATTTATATCATCAATTCTTTACGATCGTGATATCATCAAAGATTAACATCAAGAGTGTTTTGTAATATCATCAATAGTGTTTTATATATCATTTATCACAGGCTACATTAGGAGTGTTATATAACAACATTAGGAGTGTTGTATAGCAACCAACAAACATAATGTTTTCCAAAGGTTTTTTTAGATGAAACAATATATTGTGTTTTATTTGAACCTACAACTGTGTTTTATATCACCACAAAACTACAAAGTCATATGTTTGCCATAACACTTTTAGCTTCTAAATAGTGTTTTATATGAACATTATACTGTGTTTTATATCATTAGTAGGTGGGTTTCTTTTGTTTTGTGAGAATTAATGTTTACTTATGAATGATTATAGCAAATATAATTATGAGAGAGAGAGAGAGAGAGAGAGAGAGAGAGAGAGAGAAATATGCCTTTATTTATGGAGAGCATTAAAAAGGTTTCTAAAAGTTAAACACAAAATGACATTTATACCCACATTTAAAACACATATTTACAATTCTGCCATGAATTTTTATAATATATTAACTAAATTTTAAACACATCTAAACTTTTAATCTCCACCATCCATCTTTAAATCTAATAGTTGAAAACACTTCCTAGACTTCCTACACAAAACTATTTTCCTATAGGAACCCTACCCTATATAGGTAGAGGATCCGGTAGAGAGAGAGAGAGAGGAGGGTCATCTTGAGAATGCTAAATATCGCGAGAACCATGAGAACAAATGAGAAAACCAATCAAAATCAATTTTTTTTCCAATACCAAACTAATTATAATTAAAATATAACATTAAAAAATGAATTTTCTTTCCAAATAATTCATATTTTTCTTGCATAAACACTTTGAAATTAACTATTTACACATGTGTAAAAACAATTTATTGTGGTACACGTTTAAATTTTTACGCGTAAATTGTCCTTTTGAGATTGTATTTTAATAATAAAGACAAGTGTAAAAAGAAATTTTGAATTTGAGTGTTTTTCGATAGCGTTCTTGCAGATCGCACAAAATATGTGTGCTCTTAAATTAATCTTTCCCTATATATATAGGCTTAGGTTTAGGTTCCTGTACAAATGACATATTTCATGCGAAGTGTGAGTAGGATTAATCATTGACATGTATGCATCATGACTAAGTTAAAAAACTGATGCCTACATATCAATTTTGAATCCTTCTCACACTTCTCATGAAATATGGCTTTTGTACAGGAACCTCACCCTATCTATAATCTATAACTATTAATAAAAGAATTGAACTTAGATGATGTGGCAATCAATGGTGACCTCAACCCTCCCTTGAATGTGCCACGTGGCATAATGAGGTGAAAGTGTTTAATTTTTTTTATTATTAAAATCTAATAAAAAAATTAATTAAAATCATATACAAGATATACATATCTTAGAATTTAAAATAAAAGATTTACTTCTTGAGATATTTTAGGAAAAAAAAATTTAAAAACAAAATTAGATTTTTCTTTCTCATGTTTTCACCTATAATTTTTAAACGTTAATATCTATAATATACGGGATTTTTTTAAAGAAAAAAATTACACCAAATTAACGAGCGTTTTATTATTTTTCCAACGATTACCATTGTGATATATAAAAACGGAGAAAAAAACGACCAAATTAACAAGCGTTTTATTATTTTTTTCAACGAGTCCATAGTGCTATATAAAAAACGGAGAAAAAACGACTATTTATTTGTGGGGTTTTGTTCATACAGGAAAAAAAACATAAAGTGTTCAGGTTATTCATTAATCATGTATAGACAAGTCATTAATTATGTTCAAACCAGTAAATATGAATTCTATTTACAACATGTGTTAACATTGGAGTTGTACATTATTTAGGTTAGGTTTTAATATTAGAGTTATACATTGTTTAAGGTTAGACGTTAACATTGGAGATACATTGTTAATTGTTTTAAGTTAGGTGCTACCCGTAGCTTTCCTGCATGTACTGTAAAGCGCATCAGTCTATTTCGTATGTAAAATTGATACGTCATATTATATTTCTCAACTCCGGGACGCTCCCTGGGTATAAATCTATATCTATATCTATATATATATATAAAAGAAAACGTATATGCTGACGTGGCGTGCAATGGAGGCCTCAACCTCTCCTTGAGAGTGCCACGTGGCATCATAATTGAAAGTTTTAGTGTTTTTGAATTATTTCCTTTTTTTAATTAAAAAAGATAAATATAAAACCCTAAATTCTCAATTACTAAAATTAAATTGAGTTATTTTAGGAAAAATGAATTTAAAAATAAATTTAAAATTTTCTCTTATGTTTCTTTCCATAATTTTTAAACGTTTATATCTTTTATATACGGGATTTTTTAAAGAAAAAAATTACACCAAATTAACGAGCGTTTTATTATCTTTCCAACGAGTACCATTGTGCTATATAAAAAACGGAGAAAAAATCGACTATTTTTTGTGGGGTTTCGTTTATACAGGAAAAAACACACACAAAGTGTTCATGTTATTCATTAATCATATTTTTTCTTTTAAACCAGGTTCTTATCTACGATGTTGAAATCAGCCCAATCGCCATGTTATCATTTAAAATACTATGAAAATGCAATCATTGAGAGATTTTGTGGTTAGTTAACTTAAGCCATTTGCAATAGGTTATCACGTAAAATTAGATTTTTCAACCCCGGGACCCTCCCAGGGTAATTAGCTAGTATATTATAAAAGAAAGCCATTTTAATGACATGGCATTCAAGGAGGCATTCTCCTCCTTGAGTGTGCCATGTGGCAAACAAAAAAGAAAAAAAATAATAATATAAAACCTAATCTACTAAATTTAAATTGAGTTATTTTAGGAAAAAAAAATTTAAAAACAAATTTAAATTTTTCTCTCTTATGTTTCTTTCCATAATTTTTAAACGTTAATATTTTTTATATACGAGATTTTTTAAAGAAAAAAATTACACCAAATTAATGAGCATTTTATTATCTATCCAACGAGTACCATAGTGCAATATAAAAAACGGAGAAAATAACGACTATTTTTTGTGGGGTTTCGTTCATACAGGAAAAAAAACACAAAGTGTTCAAGTTATTCATTCAAAATGTTTTTTTTAAAACCAGGTTCTTATCTACGATGTTGAAATTCAGCCCAATCGCCATGCTTTCATTGGAATTTTACTCTTTTAAAGATGCATAAGTATACTTCATCAAGAGAAACTAGGAGAAAAAATCGCGCAACACTGTAACACATGGTGTCACCTTATAGGAAGGTTATTTTTTTATTTATTTAATTACAAGAGTAATAATTATTACTATTAGTATTAGTATTATTAGAATTATTATATTTTTCAACCTCGGCACGCTCTCGGGATAAAAGCTAGTCTAGTATATATATATATTCCAGAGGCTCAAACCTTACATGGCAATCATATAGTCATTCCCCCCTTAAATGTGCCATGTGGCCCTAAGGAATTAAAAAAAAAAAAAAAAAAAAAAAAAAAAAAAAAAAAAAAAAAAAACTCATCCCATTTAAAACCCTTCTCTCCCATCTCAAACCCTAAAATCTAAATCTCTCCTCACCACCTCTCTCTTTCTCCTACAACTGTCACCCCTCCCTCCTCCGGCAGAAATATTTGGGAAATCTGATTATATATTACCTCTTTCTCTTTCTGTATGCTATCCTTATTTTTGTCGCCGTTGTTCACAGATTGCCACTCCAGTTATATCTCTTGATCTCTAGGATGTGCACTGGAGTTGGTCGTAGTTCTGTGTTCAGACTGCTTTGTTTGTGTGTTTCCATGATTTGTTCCTTTGATGGACAGAGATATGAATGCCGCCTGAACGTCGCCTGTGGTCGCCTCCGGCCGCCTTAGCTGGCGTCTGTCATGCGGTTTCCCAATTGGGTTTTATCTTTTGCGGCTAAAAAATGTTGACCGGATGTTGTGGTGGTGATGGTGATGGTGATAAGGAATCCCTAAATTGTACCCTAATTGCTTATGCTTTGGATTTACAAAATTAAAGTTAGGTTGTTTCTTATCTGTGCTGGCTCCTAGAACTTCAAACGTCGGTCGCTATTACTCTTTTAATTTGGGCTAATGGTTTTACTTTGATCAAATTAAGCTTGAAATTGTGAATATTTCTTTCATGAATCTTTCTCAACTGGAATCAACAAATTTTTGCTTCTCCACGACTGCTAATTAGACATAATCTGATAGTCTGATGAAATTGAATGATTATTTGAAGCGATGTTGTTATTAGCCCCATGTTATGATAGAGGTTCTATTCAAAGCCTTCACTTATTAATAGATTAGCTAAATATTGAGGGCCTTTTGTCTTTTACCTGAATTGTTATAATTTTATTGATTTGTGTCTTTGCATTTTGTTCCTCATGTTAGAGCATTCACATCCTATCCACCATTTTACACCCTGTAATTTAACTGAATATCATACTTTTTAAAATTTATCTCTTGCTTTAAAGAACTTCTCACATCCCATCCACCATTTTTATCTTTATCTTACTCACAAATACATATTTTATTATATTTCTCGTTTTTATACACTCACAATAATTTGGTGGAGATGAATAGTAGCTTTTCATATATGAAAAGTTAGATGACGGATTTTTTAAAATATAAGGGTAGGGTAAACAAATGGTGGATGTGATGTAGTGAGTTTTTAGTATATTTTTTAAATTTTAATGATATGGGAAGTATTAATGATTGGGTTGCGAATGCTCTTATTCTGCAAAATCCAATGTGCTATATATATTATGACGGTTGCCTATGCTAACTCACATGTTGGTGTTTTTTTGGGTAAAAATCGTTTCGATGTTGTCAGCTGTGTATATGGTTACTTGGATATTGTATGAGTGGTGGCACGGATCTTTGTATGGTACTCGGTAGTTATGATAAGTCTCAATTCTACATAGAAAATTCGTGAAGATGGCAAGGCTGTTGGATGGTAAGTTTACACCTTCGAACTATGGAGCATGAATAGAACTATAGAAGTATCCCAAATAAGTTATATGTAGTTTTTTTCGAACACTTTATCCGTTGAATAATATTTTAGAGTGACCTTTTCATTTATCTATCTATATATATATATATATATATATATAGATAAGTTATATGTAGTTTTTTTCGAACACTTTATCCGTTGAATAATATTCCAAAAGCTCAAATCCTACATGACACTCATATAGCCATTCTCCCCCTTGAGTGTGCCATGTGGCACTAACTAAAAAAAAAAACTCATCCCATTTAAAACCTTTATCCCCCATCTCAAACCCTAAAATCTCAATCTTTCCTCATTCCCTCTCTCTTTCTCCTGTAACTACTGCCCCTTTCTCCTCTGACTGCTCCGGCAGAAACAAAACGGAGATGAAGATTCAAAAACACAACATCAATAAAACCCTAATTTCAGAAAAAATAAATTACATCCCCGGTTAGTTTGCTTCTCGACTGTTTTGCAAATTTTATTATAGATGCATGCCCGTAGATACATATATTATATATATTTGAATGCATATAAGGTTTATTCCGACGATTTATATGCGAGTCACTGTTTTATCGTTTCGTTTTTTGAATCTATACTATATGGAATAAGTTGGTGTGAATCGGATTTTGAGCGACTAGTTTGTTATTGAATGTATGAATTAGAAAGAGTAACAGTGAGGGTTTTAAATTCTAATTGCGGAATTAGGGTTATGTTGGGTTGTTTGGTTATGAAGTTGTAGAGGGGTTGGGGAGTGTTATGTGGTGGTGGTGAATAATGATGGGGAAATGGAAGATGATAAAAACCAGAAAAAGCATCTTTGATTGATGATTTCTGATTCACAATATATTTTTGCTATAGAGTTCGTGTTTGTTTTCTCATGTCATTTGAGATGTTCCTATGTGTTGATGGAGACTTGAACTTCACAGATGGAGTTTTTGCTAATATATGGTGTGCGTAATTGCAGTTCAATAATGGCTAATCCCATCATTCCCATGGACTAGCAGGTGATTCTGTTATCCAATTTTCACCATAGCTAACTAAATCTGTTATTATTCTTTGCTGATGTTTGATTAGTTAACAACGGTGGTGGATCAAAATCCACTTCTATAATGGCTTTAGTGAACCTCGGATTGGAAGACGATGACGGAGACGGTTATAGCTCATTGGTTGAAATGACGTCGTCGTGTTGCACTAGATTTACAAGTAAGCGAGGTATTATTAATATTGTTCAGTTTTTATGTTGGTCGATGATTATTATATATATTTATATTTATATTTATATTTATATTTATATAAGTAGGTTTGTTTTGAAGAGACCACTGCATCAATGGCGTTTTTTTCACTTCAGGCTCTTATAATGCTCATATTTGTCGTCAACATTCTTAGGTATCAATATTAGTATATTTGAGTTGACATTTTTTAGCCTTTATGATAGGTGTTAATATTGGAGTTACATTGGAGTTATACATTGTTTTAGGTTAGGTGTTAGCATGGGAGTTGTACATTGTTTTAGGTTAGGTATAAATATTAGAGTTATACATTGTTTTAGGTTAGATGTTAACATTTGAATTATACATTGTTTAAGGTTAGGTGTTAACATCGTATTATACACTATTTTAGGTTACGTGTTAATATTGGAGTTATACATTGTTAATTGTTTTAGGTTAGGTGCTACCCGAAGCTTTCCTGCATGTAAATATAAAGCGCATCATTCTATTCATATTTAAAATTGGGAGAGGCAAACGTACAAAGCATGTTAGCGTACATAATGTAAGAAGAAATTTTGATCGTAGGATCAAGCAGTTAATGAGGGGCACGATGGTAAAAAAACACGCGTCCTTAAATTCGTCGAAAACAATAAAAAGGGTAAAATAGTAATTGGACAAAAAAAATAAAAGAGCGGGCAAATTACAAACATCATTCAACTGACATTCAGTTTCTAAAATTACAAAACAAAAACCGTCTGCTCAATTCAAATCAAAACACAATTAGGGTTTTCTTACTCTCCGAAATCAGAAAACCAAAACGATCAAAGACAAAAACAATGGCGTCGAAGTCAAAATCAGATTTATTTGCGTCCAAATAATGTATTAAATATTTAGGGTTTTTTTCTGCTATTTGCGTAAAAAGTTATTTGTATTTGCGTTTGATTCTTCTACAATAAGTTTAATAAACAATGTACTTGCGTGTAAATGTTATATGTACTTGCGTTATATATTTATTGACTTGCGTAATAATTAGAAAACTGACATGATTTACTGGCATTTAATATCAGTCGGTTGTGTCAGTAAAAAATAAAACAAAAAAATCTATATGCACTAATCAAAAACCCTATATTATATCTACCACAAATTAACCCTTATATTATAATGAGAATGTGAAACGATCAGTCAAACTCCACTTGCGTCTTCTATATAAAGATTACTTGAATTTATTAATTTTATCACTCAACTTTAAAAAGTATAAATTACAATGTCAAAAAAATTATGTCTCTCTCAAAGAATACCTAGATGAATTAGATGCTGCTGATGTCCTACTTTTATTAAAAGAAAGTGTTGATGATCCTTAATCACAAGCAATAGTTATTGATGTATTAGACGCATTTAATAACATAAACAACCAAAACCAAGGTCAGAGACGTTATGGTTTGGTGTATCAACGTAGGAATAGAAACAATGTAGTCCCTGCTCCAGTAGAAAATGTTGAAGGTACAGGGGATTGAAAAATGAAGCTGAAATGGAAATCAATAATAATGTTCCAGAAGAAGCACAACAAGACGTGAATATAGCAGGTCAACAAGATGTGGACAACAACATAAACAATGATGTGTGGTACACTCCACAAGAAGTGTTAGCAATCCTTAGCGAGGGATTATGAAAAAACCCTATTTGTTATTTTTTGGGTGTATTAAAAAGAAGAAATTTTTTGTAATGATGGTTTATATATATGAAGCTAGATATTGTAATGTGTTGAAATATTTTGGGATTATGAAATACTTTGTTAGACGCAAAATGAATTCCATGTTTGGTTTTTTGCTTTAAATATAAGTTGCGTTTTAATGTAAAATTTGCGTATGATTTTGTTTGACTATACAGTATTTCTCTTGATATATACAAGCATTAAATGTGCGACAAATAAGTAACGCAAATGTTATTTGTTTCAGACGCAAGTTGTTTAAACATGATATATATATATATATATATAGGGTCAGGATCCTGTACAAAGTGTTTTTTTTTTTGTGAGAAGTGTGAGAAGGATTAAAAATTGATACTTAGGCATCATTTTTTGAACTTAGTCGTGATGTTTTGGATTGTTTTTCCTATAAAAATACCAAACATAACAATTAAAAACCGAAAACAATGTATTTTAGGCTTAAAACTTAAAACACCATGCTAAGAACATTAAGCAGTATGTTTTAAGCGTTAAGTAGTGTGTTTTTGCTGTTTTTAAATTTAATGACTATAATACATTGTATTGTGTTTTAGATTGTTTTGTTTGGTGTTTTTCAAGTTAAAACAACCTAAAACATCATTCCTAAATCCAAAACATGATGTCTACATGTCAATTCTTAGTCCTTCTCACACTTCTCACGAAATATGTCCTTTGTACGGGATCCTAAGCCTATATATATATATATATATATATATATGAAGTTAGATATGGTAATGTGTAAGCCATATTAAGAAGCAAAATGAAGTACATGTTTGGTTTTTTGCTTTGAATATAATTTGCGTTGTAATGTAAAATGAACTTGCGTATGATATTGTTTGACTATACAGTATTTCTCTTGATATATACAAGCATTGAATGTGCCACAAAAATAAGAAACGCAAATGTTATTTGTTTCAAACGCAAGTTGTTTTAAACATGTTTATTTTATTTTTTAAAATGCTATATATTGTACCTGCATGTTTACAAAATAAAATTGTGTTTTTAATATGTTCCTTTAAAAATATAGATACTTCAAGGTATGCAATTGTTCCATTTGCCCCTGATAATGAAGATGAGCAACCTATCAGCACATTGATAAAAAACAAGCCTGTTAAGAGGAAAATAGAAAAAGTTGTTGGGTCAACATCATTTGATGAACAAGTTGAGATAAAGAAGAAACAAAATAAACAACACAAGAGGAAACATGTGCTTATTGTTGAATCATCATCAGAGGATGAATCATCATCCGTGGAAGTTGTGGTAGCAAAGAAAAAATAAAAAAAAACACCAGAAAAAGAAGCATATACTTGTTGATGAATCATCATCCGATGAAGAAGTGGAGAAAAAGAAAAAGTCCAAAAATCAAACGAAACAAAAACACATGGTTATTGATTCTTCTTCATCCGGAGATGACTGTAAGAAAAAGAAGAAAGGCAAAAATCCTAAAAAAACTGCAAAAAGAAGAAGCTTCATGAAAAGAGTAAGAGCGGATAATATTTTGAGTACATGAACAGAGGAATAAGCATGAGATGCTCACCAGCAGAGTTTATGTCAACAATAAAGATCTTGTCGGATGAACAGAAGGAAGACATAAGGAAAATGGGCTTCGGATAAATTTTGACATTTGATTATGATTCAACTGCAACGGGTTTGGGATTCTGGTTGATCATGAACTTTGTTCATGAAACTTGCGAGGTGAATGTTGGTGATCGTAAACTAAACATAACCGCCGAAACTGTGCATGAGCTATTCGGAATCCCAATGGGTAAAATACCCGTAACAGAAAAGAATAAACCAAGAAAAGGGTTTGCAAAAACATTTGATGAATTCAAGAATCAATTTCCGACAAGCAAGGTAAAAGTTGCCAACATCGTGAATCTGATCAAAGCAACTCAAGACGGTGCTAGCTTGTTTAAATTAAATTTTTTGGTGCTCTGGAACACAATTTTTGGACAAATAACAAAGTCGACTACAATAAAACAAATGTTCTTGGAATCAATTGACAGTGAAGATGAAATTCCGAACATGAATTAGTGCGCATATATGGTTGAATGTTTGAAAAGGACGAAATCTGAATGGAGTGGGTATAAGGAGCTGTATAATGGTCCTATAGCTTTGCTAACAGTAAGTAACTAATAAAAAAACATATATGTTATAAATTCAAAATACATTCTAAATACAAAAAAAAAATAATAATGTTATGTTGTTTGACACAGATTCTTTACACACATGAGTTCCATAAACATAAGCAATTAGAAGTTGCGTTGAGAAGACCGGCCATCAGTTACATAAGCTCATCTTTAGTGGCTGAAATGGAAGAGTATGTACAGGACAACGGTCCATTTACAGTTCATATAAATGAAGCTATAGTAGAAAAACATGATGTGACTGAAGTTAGCCCGGGTACTGAAAATGAAGTTGCCAATGCATTGATACTCTTACCGGAATAGGAAAAGACAACAAATGAGCCTCGATGACGTTACAAAATACATCGAGCTGAAAGTCCAAAAAGAACAGTTTTGCATGACTTCGATGATGCATTTGAGTTATCGTGTGATGAAGATTAGATTTACAGGAATTGGAATGAGATGAATTTGGGAAAGGAGGGTGAGGAAGATAATGAAAGCAAGAAAAACCAGAGAGGTAAGACTCAAATTATATTAATTAAAACGTAAGTTATGTTTAATGTTTCTATTGTTAAAGTGCTTTATACGCAGATTTAAAAAACTTTATACGCGAGTGTGTTTTTTAACATTTTGTTTCCATTCATTTCAGGAATTGGTGTCATTGATTGATAGAAACATTAAAAGATACCAACAAATTGAAAAAGAAATGAATGTAATGGTTGGAGTAATAAGGAATAAATACTCTTGGATTCCATCTTTGATGAAAATGTGCGAAAAATGGGTTGAAGTTTCAAAGAAGGTTGCAACTACAACTGAAAATAATGATGAGGTTGAAAAAAAAATCTGCTGATAACATGGACTATTTTGAAGATCAGTTACAAACTGATATTGGTAACCAAGCAGATGATAATACCAGAGGTGATGATGGTGAGGGTGAGAAAGTTGATAACATCAGCTTGAAGAAAAATGATTTGGTTGCTGACCATGTCATTGATGATATGATTAATAAAACATCTGATATGGGCAAGGACGACACCATATACGGTGAGTTTATGGGTGGAGATGGAATAGATGTTGAGAAGAATAAAATTGAATGAGATAAAGAAGGTCAAAATGGAGATGATATTGATAAAGATGATGATAAAGCTGGTGGGGTTGGGGTTGAAGAAAGAACTGACATGTTGAAGCTGGAAGAAGGTCAAAATGTTGAACCTGAACGGGTTGATCCAAAAGAAGAAAATGTTTTCAATGATACAATTGATGATTGCGGGGATGATGATACAGGGGTTTATGATGTTATCACCAAAAATCCAATTTGTCAAGTTGATGATGAACAGGAAAATGTTGAGACCCCAAGGTCTCAACCAATCCCAAAACCTACATCCCCGGAAATTAACCAAGATAAGGGTAAAGGTAAAGAAGCGGATCAACAGGGTCGAGGGAAAAGAGAGAAATTCCCTGCACCACCATTGCTTTCCCCGTACGTTAACAAAGAAGTTAGCATAGTGGAGAAGTTAACGCGGGAGTAGCTCGTAGTCTTTCAATACATCATGATGCCAACAACAGACCATTTGTAAGTTGAAAAAAATAAAATAAACATGTTTTGTTGCATCTTAAATGATCTTATTTGACTTTTTATTCTAAAAAATGCAGCGCTCAGGTATACAAGTCGATATGGTTGGATGCACCAAAGATAGTGATGAAAAGTTTGTACGATAGGATATGGCTACACCATGGTGTAGTTGACACATGGGCAGAGATTTTGAATTATGAGGAAGTAAATAATAAAGGAAAAGGCTCTGTTCATAGGTTGTTCCTCAACACACAAACCCTGGTATGTCTTTTTTTTTTATTTATACGCAGGTATTATTATTTTTAAAACGCAACTTATAGACTAAATGATGTAATTAAATGAAATTAATATTAAAATATAAACGCAAGTATGTTTTGATTTATTGAAACACATGCAGCCTGAGAAATACTACACCAGCAGAAAATCAATAAAAGAAACATATGATATTTTCTCCGGTAATGTCCTGGCCATAATGGATAGAGCAGATGTAAGAAAAATAGATGAAGTTGATATAATCATCTGCCCACTGCTGATACATCGACATTTCTACATGGTATGCTTCAATCTGAACGATTTAAGCATTGAGCTAATTGACAACTCTGCAGTTGGAGGTCAAACCATCGAAAAATACAAAGGAGTGCCAGCGAAACTGGTAAAAACAAACAGTAAAATTTTTAAATACAAATGTGATTATTCTTAAAAATTCACTGATATATTATTCACAATATTTGCAGAGTAAACTATTGTGCACCTTCTTGACACAAGCATGCCCAGAAAACAAAGGATTCCCCAAGCTGGAAAAATCAAAAATAGAGCACAGAGCAATGGGGTGGAGAACAACAAACAACGATGTGGACTGCGGTGTGTTTGTAATGCGCCACATGGAAATGTACAAAGGAGAAGAAAAATGGTCATCTGGTTTTAAGGAAGAAGGGCCTGAGCAAGATAATCAAATTACTGATTTGAGACGTAAATACTGCGAGAAGATTAATGAATACAACACAGAAAGGGAAAAGATTCTACAAATGGCAAAGAAATTTGACAAATTCCGCCAGAAGAAAAAAGTGCTAAAAAATATCAAGGAAAAACTGCAAGAAAGACAAGATGAACTTATCCTTGGTGAAAAGAAGAAAAAAGAATGATGAAAAACAACATACATCTTTTGTTTTGAACAATATACATTTTTATCTATTGTTTTTAATATGTGTTTAACATTTGTTATGTCAATTGGGTCTTTTTTTAAGACGAAAATGGTATTCTAATTAAATGCAAATGTTAAACAAATAGTTCAAAAAAATTATAACGTTGTAAAAAAAAAAACATAATTTTTTCAATTAAACATTATACAAAAAATTTGCATGGTTGATGTTTTTTCAGAGGTTTTCTTCATATTTTGAATATTCTTTGTTATATATACAGAATGTTCAATGATTGTTGTAAAACGCAAATACATTCAACTTCAAATGCAAATAGTGAAATTATCAAAAGCAAATAGTGAAATTGTGTTTTTTTTCATCAATCTATAAACGCAAATACATTGAACTTCAAACGCAAAATATTGAAATTATCAAAAGCAACTTATGTTTATTCACTTGATTCAGCAACATATATAAAAGTGTACAAAACATCGTATGATTCAATAATTGGTCTACACTATATTCAAAGCCATTGAACTTCAAAAATAATGAAATTGTGTTTTCTTTTTCATCAATCTATAAACACAAATACATTGAACTTCAAACGCAAATATTGAAATTACCAACTTTTATTTATAATAAAATGCTAAAATTATTTTTTTTAAAGGCAAGTTAAATAACGTTAACATAATCTAAAACTTATTTTTTTTAAATGTAAATTACATTTGAAAAAATATGAAAAAGTTTGTAAAAAAAGGTAAGAATAAGTTAATGTATTATAAAAAGTGACGGTTTAAAAATGACAAAAATACCATAGACCATCAAATACATGTCACTTCACAACTGACAAAAAAAAATACAAAAAAAAAAGAGAAATGTGGATAGTCATGATGACACTGCAGACTGTTGAACTTATAAAAATTAATTTTTTGAAACGGCAAAAGTCCTTTTATGTACTATGAAAACCACTATAAAATAACATAAATTGTAAACATTTTAGGGCACCTCTACACCTTCATTTCTCTCCTAAACACCAAAAAAATCTAAACTCACTTCAACATCTAAACAAAAATGGCAGCCAACATAACCCTAAGCGTAAGGTGGTATGAGCAGAGTAACTTCAATATGCTCATGAGTAACAACGAAATACTTGTTTACAAATGTAAATAAAGTGTGCTATGAAATTGTAGCAAGCAGGTACTGAAAAAATGTTGGCTTTAGGTATTCCACATCTAAGCCAATCAACACAGGTGGACAAGCTTTTTGATGTGTTGAATAAGATGTTTAAACATACTGAGGTGAGGGGAGTGATCAAATGGGAATTTTTTGAAGAAAGATTTGAGGT
Organism: Ambrosia trifida; assembly: GCA_028751855.1. NCBI lineage: Eukaryota > Viridiplantae > Streptophyta > Magnoliopsida > Asterales > Asteraceae > Ambrosia > Ambrosia trifida. Next base: position 18,019,636 of record CM054122.1, on the reverse strand, counting down.
GGATGTGACTTTTGAGGATGGGAATGCTGAAGAATTCCATCCTAAGGATATATCTTTCTCTACTGATATGGGTTTTCTTAAGAACCTGTCTGATAAGCCACTGATAAACCAAACTGGTTCAGAGTTTGGTTCAAAACTTGTGTCGATAGTCAGAGCACAGGTTGAATTGTGGTCTGGTATGGACCTAGAATCAGACTACGAAGAGGAAGAAGAAGACATTGATGAGAACAAATTGGATGACCCAGATGTGACACCCGGCATGTTCGGCTTAAACATATTAGTAACATCTAAGTCTACCTTAGCGAGAAATGTTTATAAACAAACTTAACTGGGTTAGTTGAGTCGGGTCAAGTTAGGATTGTCCAGGGTACAATGATCTGGAGGATCATTGGGAGTCGTTTTGGTAATACACTAGTACCGGGTTCCGTTGTTGGTGACATTACATGAACTAATTAAGTATATGTGTAGATTATGGGTTGTATGGTGGATTATATACATAGATATGCTTAAATGATGTGTAAATGATTATCTGTGCCTAAATGTGTTAAATATAGACTAAGGATGCATGCTTATGTGTTAGGATGTGTTAGAATGCGTTAAACACGACAAACTGGAAAACTAGTTTTAAAGAGGTCTTGGTTCGACCACTTCGAGTGGTCGAAGGAGAAGAAGTTGCCTGGTTCGACCCTTGCGAAATGGGCGAACCAGGGAAGTGGAAATTGGGAAATCCCCTTCGACCAAACAGGGCTCATTCGACCCTGTGAAAGGGGCGAAGGAGCCTACATTCGACCAATAAGTTGGTGCGAAGGAAGACTAGTATAAATACCAACCTTTGTCATTTTTCATCATTTCACAAACCCTAACCGTCCCAAAACGCTCTCAAACGATCTTAAACACTAAGGAAGGAGTTTTTGCTCTTCTTTTTCATAATCTAACCTATCTACAACATCTAAACAAGAATCCAAGGTGTGTTCATAATCCTAAATCTTTTAAAAGCATTTTAATTCGTTTTCATCTAACCCTAATTGTCCGGATCTGTTCTAAGGGTGTTTTTATGATTAAAAACCTTTTAAACATCTTTCTAAATCAAAACATGATCATTTAACATAGGTTTCCATAATGGATAACATGTGTAAATTGTGTGTTATGTGGTGTTATGTGTTGTTCACTGATTTGCTGCTATATCTATGATAGAAACATGATATAGGATTGTTGATAATGAGGGAATATTGTTGTCTAGGGTTAGGATTGGATATATATTGATATTTGGGGGTTTTATTGGATTAATACTTGATGTATGAATATTTATGATCAATAGAATGAATGAGAAAGATCGGATAATCGACAAACTTAGTATTTTAAGCTAAACATGAATCGATTTCAAAAGTTTCCAAATTGGGTAAATAATTCATGCATGAAAGTGATGTTTCCATAATCTTTGCCATTTTGGGAAAGGGCTGAAACGGACGTATTATCGGGGGAAATCGATGGGGTTTTGTAGGGATAAGTTATTCATGCTTGACTGCTGTGTTTGATGATGTTTCGGGTCGTTTTGAATGTGTTTGAAGCGTTTTTAGGAAAAACTATGCAACAGGGGCGAACCTGGCCTCCTTCGACCAGTCGATGGTGCGAAGGAGGGATCCAGGGTCGAACCTGGGTTTTTATTTGGACGAATGTGATAAAACGGGCGAAGGAAGCATCAAACGGTCGAACGAGATGTAAAAGGTGCGAAGGAGACAAAAGGGCGCGAAGGAGACTCAAAACTGACTGGTTCGACCGTTCTGATGCAGAAATGAGATTTTTGATACAAACTAAGTGTTTTATGCTTGAACCTTGTGTGTAATCTATGTGTACTTGATTAGTTAGGGTAACGGGTCACCAACGGGATGTCGGGTCGGTCTAGTGTGTTGGTTAAACATTTAAACACGTTTTAAAACATACTTGGTTACGATCTGGACAATCGGGGACTAGATAACCTTATGGTTATTAGTCAGAACACTTATGTGAACATTTTGATAGATCTCCGGTAGAGGGATTATCAAGGGCTAAACGTCTTTACTTGTATTTGAGGAACGCAACTTAAGGTGAGTTCACGGCCCCACTTTTACTGCTTAAACTTTTGGGGGAGAAAACATGCGCTAAACGGTTTTGGTAACATATGTCATACTATGGTTTTAACTTTATATTGCTATACGATCTTTTGGAAAGTCCCGGGGGAAACCATGAATGTGCGGGGTTGCACAACGGGGGAAATGTGGATAGATCTATTGGGCGTGACCTGCCCCACTCGTCGGCTTGGAGGGCCGGGCGGGTGCATATTGTCTTGAACAGGTACATTGGTATCATGCTGAACATACGGGCTGCTTAAACATGCTGAACATTGCTAAACGTGTATAGTAATGGTTTCCAATCATAGTAGTAATAAAACTTACGCCTAGCTAGCGTACTTGGTAACCTTGATATAGTATGGACATGGTAACGTTTTAGTAACATTTTGAACAAACCTGTGAACTCACCAGCATTATATGTTGACATCTTTTGGCATGTTTTTCTCAGGTCGCTAAGGTAGCGATGAACGGAACTAGGCGCACGGGTCTGCATTGGCGTCTAGATTTTAGTGCACGTTTTGTAATAAAAGTATTTTGAACAGCTTTTGAGATGATAGCATAGCTAATTAAATGCTACTGAAACGCTTCCGCTTGTTATATTAATGGTTATGTCTGTTACGTTTTTCATATAGAGTTGTTTATTGTGATCGTTGACTTGGATCCTGGTTTGTCATGCGCCTCGCGGTAAAACCCCGCAAGTGGTAATTTGAGGGTGTGACAGATTGGTATCAGAGCCAATGGTTATAGTGAGCTAGGACTGCATGTAGAGTCTGGTCTATAGCCGAGTTGCACACACTAGACGGTCACATACTTTGGGTCTATTAATGGGATATGTACTAACGTTGTCGGGGTGTCCTTACATCATCATAATGCTTCTCCGTTACATCATCCGTTTTATTTGGGTTCATACCTACTCTTGTCTTCTTCTTCTGGATTGAAGGAGGAGGGGTTGATTTGTTGGTTCTAGCACACACATGCCTTCTTACACTTGCACCTATTGCCACATAGGCGACAATGTTCGGTGACTGGGGTCTAGATTAGGGGTACATCTGGAGGACCATGTAGAGCAGTTTATCATTTCGGGTGCACACGAAATAATAAATTGGAATGCATGAAAATCCCGATGGACTTCGAGTTTGGATGTATAGTCCTGAATTTGTCCCTAGGTTAACTCTTGTAAATTTCTAGTGGTTGACACTGGGAGTGAATCTGAATCTCTCGATTTCTTGGTTTGTTAGATCATGTCTGGTGCTCGCGGTGGTGGACGTCGTGGTGGAGGCGGTGGCCGTGCTGGCGGCGGTGGTCGTGCCGGAGGCGGTGGTCGTGGGAACATCAACATGACCCAGGCTGAGCTGAACAACTTGCTCCAGCAGCAAGTGAACATGGCTATGGCTAATTTCCAGGCTGGAATTAATGCCATGGGTGGTGAGTTGATTTTGTCGACCTTGCCTCATTTTTGGGTTTCGTGTCCTTTCGTTTGTGTTTTACTCATGTACCGTGTTTCAGGTGTTGGTGCCAATCCACCCCCACCTCAGTGCTCTTATAAGAAGTTTAGGGACTGTCAGCCCCATAACTTCGCTGGAACTGAGGGAGCGGTGGGACTGCTCCGATGGCTGGAGAAGGTGGAATCTGTGTTTGTCATGTGTAACTGTCCTGCTGGGGACCGAGTGAAGTATGCTACTGCGACATTTGAGGGGCCTGCATTGTCGTGGTGGAATGCTACTACTCAGAACGTGGGACTGGGAGAGGCTATTGCTATGCCTTGGGCGGAGTTTGTGCAGCTTTTGAGAGGTGAGTATTGTCCGAGGGAGGAGATACAGAAGTTGGAGCATGAGGTCTGGAGTTTCAAGATGGTAGGGTCGGAGATTGAGGAATACACTGTGAGGAGGAACGAGTTGGCGGTGTTGTGTCCTGATTTGCACACACCCGAGTACAGGAGGATCGAGCACTATGTGTCTGGACTAGTGCCCGAGATTGCTGGGTTGGTGGCTGCTGGGAATCTTCCCACTATTGCTGAAGTTGTCCAATCAGCTCATCGGATGACTAACCTGAAGGTGGCGGAAGGCGTTTTGCCACCCAAGGGTGCTGCTGTGAAGACTGCTGAGGGAAACAAGAGGAAGTGGGAGAGTGTGGGGAAGAGTGTGGTGCCAGCTCAGCCGGCAAAGAAGTTTGATACATCTGGGTCTTCTTCTGGGTCGAAGACGGATGGGCATGTTGGGAAGCATCCCAAATGCAACAAGTGTGGTTTTCATCACTGAGAAGAATAAAGCAGTAGATGACTCTGCAAACATTGAAGCTGAAAAGGCTGCTCAAGAGAAACAGAAAAGAGCTGACACCTTGGAAGTTAAAGCAGAGTCATTAATTGAACTCAAAAAGAAACAACAAAGGGAAACTGAAGATGTGGGATCCTCTAAAAGGATGAAAAGACCTGCCAAGCATGTTAGAAAACCACCATCTAAGTTGAACACCTCTGTTGATAAAACCACTGCTACTGAAACCACTGCCACCCAAAACACTGAAACTACCCAAAACACTGCTACCCAAACCACTGCACCTAAAACAACAAACACACCTGAACATACAACCACCAAACATACATCACCAACCAAATCCCAAACATCTGCTGGACCTACTAAAAGGCCAACAGATGTTAATCCAACCACTGCTACCAAATCACCATCACCAAAAATCATCTACACAAGGAAGAGAAAATCAACCTTTGTTGTACATGATGAAAACATACACACATCACCAACCACCACTTCAACTGCCCAATCCACTCCTCCCATCACAGCTATTCCAATCACATCATTCTCACCACATACATCCAAGTTCAGATCCCATAGACCACCACCAACCATTACACCATTGGTTGTTCAGTATCCCCTTGAACTTGATCTACTCAAGGGGGAAATACAATCCTTCTACAATACTGAACAGCCATCAGAAAGATCCTTCCCATCTCTCCCAAACTTTCCTGTTCCCCTCAACCTTGATAAATATCTGAAATACAAGGGTGAACAGGTGGATGCCATAATTAAGGAGAAATGCAAAGGGAAGGATGACAGGATTGCTCAGGGCATCCATTCAGCAGAGCTTAGCAAACTCAGAAGGATTGAAGATTTTGCTAAGACCTTGAGCAATTCCATGTCCTCCATGCCTCTCAGTGTAGATTTAGAAAAGGAGGTAAGGGAATCTCTTCTTGAACAGATAATGGCAACCAAGCCTTACAAAGCAAACAAAAAGCAGTTCAATGGTTGGACTACTCATGCTTTGAGAGAAGAACTACTCAGGATTGAAGAAATGGCCAAAGACCCCAAAGCTAAAGTCTCCACTCCTAATTTTGGCAAAGGCAGAGACCCAGTCAGAGCCTTGAAATTCAAAAGGATGAGGCAGGAGATTGTAGCTGCAAACTATGGGGAGATGAGGTCTGTTTCCAGATGGTCTGAGTTAAGGCTTGTTGAAACTTACAAAAGTCTGGAAGAAAATAGGAAGAAAGATCCCAGCCTTCCAAGAAAACCAATTTACACTGATGAACCAATGATGAAGAGACCCCAACAGACCTTTAATCTGGACAGCTTACTTGAAACCTCTGATCTCACAGCTGCTGCAAGTAGACAGTTCAAGAAGCAGAAGGAGATGTCAGAGGAAGATCAAAGAAAGTTTGCTGATACATTCATCAAGGAAGGGCTCTTCAATCAAATACATTATTTCTCTGATCCTACAACAGAGAAGCTCAGAGAACTCATTGGAAGACCTCCTTCACCCAACTCATCAAGAATAAAAGTTCATCTCAGCAAATCCACTGACTCAAAAATTCTAAAGTGGAAAGTCAACAAAGACAACCACGAATTGACATTGCTCAGGTCAGATGGAAGGGTTCAGAAGATCAGCATGGATGATGCTTACAGCCTATGTGCAGAAGATCACCAAACACTGCTAAATCTGGATCTAGAAAGAGATGAAGAAGACTTATTTGCTCTGAACTTTGAATTACAATTCAAAGGTCAAATCAGAGAAAGTCTAATGAGGAATAAAGATCTATAAATAAAGCTGAGTTTTGGCATCATCTGTTCTAGGGGGAGATTGTTGGGTCTGCTGACCTGGAGAAGAACAGATGATTAGAAAGCCAAAACAGGCTATCAGTTTGATCCTTGAATAAACAGTCTTTACAACTTACTTCTCCCAAAAGACTGCTGACCCTAACTACTGTTCTATCCAAACAACTGCTCAACAACTGCTGATACAAAGAACTGCTGAGGAAACAACTGATGAAGAACAACTGCTGACCAAAGGTCTGATGAAGAACAACTGCTGATACAAGTACTGAAGATCAAAGCACTGCTGGAACCAACAGCACTTAGGCTCCAGCAGTGGATACAAGACCATCAGAGTTTATCTTCAACAGATGTTTAATATCAGTGCTTTCAATGTAACAGTAGTTTGTAATAGGCAGATGTTTACGTTTGTTATTCTGTTAGAGGTCACTGTCTTAGGTGACGTCAGCCTAGGTCATCAGTGCTTTGAGTCTGTCTATAAATAGAACAGTGCTTGTACTGTTCTATTGCATCACACACACAAACATTCTCTCAGACAAACACTGTGTGATCAGGCTGAGGGGGAGTATTTGTACGATTGTAATCTTTTGGATTAATGAAAGCTTTCGATCTGAAAACATTTACTCTCTTGTTTTGATTAACAGTTTATTATTCCGCTGCACTTTCATTCTATTCTCTTTTCATTATTACCATATTTAGTTAAACATAATCAAAACAAACAAACTCAGATCCTAACAATTGGTATCAGAGCTTGGTCAATTAAATTCGATCTAACAAATCAATTTAATAATCAGCTCACAATTATTGATATCGTTTGTCTGTTAGATTGAAAACAGAGTAATAGTTTAATTTCGTTTCAACCGTTTTTAAACAGACTTTGTTTTTTGAAAAATCAGAGAATGGCTTCTATCAATCACGATCCACATAACACTGGCACGAACAACAAGCCACCGATGCTTGTCAGATCTGAATACAATATCTGGCAACGTCGGATGAGCCATGTTCTAGCTCAACAAAACACTGGGTGTTGGAAGTCGGTTATCTTCGGACCACATGTTCCGACTGTGCCGAGTACTGAAGATCCCAAAGTGTTTGAGCCAAAGAAACTTGAAAACTACTCCGACCAGGATTTTCAGAAAATTGAGCTAGATGCTAAGGCCTTCAGTATTGTGGCCATGGCTCTACCCAATGATATATATGCTGGGTTGTTACACTGTAACAGTGCAAAGGAGTTGTGGGATGCACTGAAAGAACAGTTTGGTGGGACTGAGGAGGTTATTGAAAACAATCGTGAAATACTTAACCAACAATATGAAACATTCAGTCATGTCAAAGGAGAGTCATTAACTCAACAGTTTGAGAGATTTAATTGCTTAATTAGTGAACTAAAATTGGTTGGTCTTACTTACCCTCATTCAACCTTGAACCATAGGTTTTTAAGATCATTACCAGACAAATGGGACACTATTGCTATTGTGATGAGAAACTCAATAGGATTTAAAGACCTATCACTGACCCAGCTTCATGGTAAGCTCTTGACCTATGAGAGAGAGCTTAACCAGAAAAAGAAGCTCCAGGACTCTGGAAAAGTGTCTGATGACTATGTGTTTGGGAATACAGCACTTTTGGGTCATGATGAGGTGCCTGGAAACACAAAGGATCAGAGTTATGATCATTTTATTGACATAACTTCAGGATTTAACTCAGGTTTTAACTCTGATTCTTATTCACCAAACTATGCTTTCATAGCAAGTGGTGGTGATATACACGCATCTGACAATATATCCTTTGAGTATGATGACCTGAAATACTTTGACCCTGATGATTTGGAAGAAATGGACATTATGCACCAATTGGCCCTTCTCAGTGTAAGAACTAATAATTTTTACAAGAAAACTGGTAGAAGGTTTCCAGGGTTGACTGGCAGATCTAAGGTTGGGTTGGATAAATCAAAGATCAAGTGTTATAAATGTCACATGTTTGGTCATTTTGCTAGGGAATGTAGGGGTCAACATGGTACACCTATGATAACCTTTCCAAATCAAAGACCACAGACCAACACTTATCAGAATTCCTATAATGCCCCTGGACCAAATGTGCAAAACACTGCTCATTTTGCACAGTCCTCAAACACTGTTCCTGTCCAGTATGTCCAAACCACTGTTCCTCAGATCCACTATGTGCAAACACCTGTTGCTCAAACACCTGTGCAAACGACTGTTGCTCCATCCTCTGCTCCTGCAGAGACCAGTCAACAGAGCTTCTTCACTCAAGGCTTTGTTGATTGGAGCAGTCTACCTGATGAGCTAACAGATGAGAATTTTGCACTAGTAGCCAAAGCTGAAAATGAACCAGAAAATTTTTGTTTCATGGCTATGGTAGATGAGACTGAATCTGAGGAAGTGGTAACTGAATCTGATGTTGTGACTAATGATGTTGTTAGTGAAGCTGTTACAGGTGAAAAACCTGAAGAAGAGGTTGTGAATCTCTCAGATCCCTGGGGTGCATCTGATGATTGTGAGTGCAAGTGTGATTGTGCATTGATGGCTGCTGCTAAGGTATCTCCTCAAATTCTTAAAGAGTTGTGTTCTGACAAATGTGTAATAGCATTTGCTAACATCAAAGAGGTGAATGAAAACCTTAGAAAGAAAATTTTGGATGATGAAGTTAAATTTGAAAAACTCACAAAAGATTTGAAAACAAGTTTAACTGCAAAAGAGTCTGAAATAAGCAGCTTAAAACATGAAGCAACTATAACCAAAGACCAGCTCCAAACTATGATAACAAAATATCAAAGTTGTAAAAGTGAGCTTGAGTCCACCCAAGTTGAATGTAAGAAATGGGTGGAATCATGTAGAGGATTTGAGATGCTACTCAACAAACAAACCAAAAGTCATGTGAAGTTTGGCTTTGGTTTTGCAACCACTGCTCCAGCTTTTGAAAACACTGACACAAAGAGTCAAAAGTTTGTTGAGATAGTACCAACAAACCTGCAGGGTCAAGAGATTAAAATCACTGAACCAAATGGTAAGAAAATTGTTCTTGAAAAACCAGAAGGTTGCTCATCTTTTGCTGAACTTGAAAAGTATGAATTTAAACCTACTTGGTCTGATGAGTGTGATACTCTTGAGAATTATAAACCTGTTGATTTCAAAACTCCTGAGGGAAAGACAGCTCCTCAGGCAAGGGTCATTCCCTTGGCAAAAGTCATTCCCCTGAAAGAACTACCAGCAGATGCTCAAACATCTGCTGAAAAGAAGACTGAAAAGGGGAAGAAGAAAGAAAAGACTGTCAACTTGTTCTGTGATTTCTGTGAAAAGAAGAATCATGTCACCAAAAACTGTTTTCTTCTAAAAGCATATGATATTAACAAAGGAACAAGTGAATGTGATTCCAAAGCCACATGTTCAATATGTGGGAAAAAGAATCACAAGACCAAAGAGTGCTTGTATCTCAAAAATTTTGATGTTAAAATACAAGAATACAAAGCTAAAACTCTTGCAAACCCTGTGGTCAGTACTCCAAAAGGAAAGCCCAAACAGACCTTCACCCCTGTCCAAACATCTGTTACAAAAAGGCTTGAAACATCTGCTTCTAGAGATGTCCAAGTAACAGATGCTCCACCCACAAGCAAATACCCAAGAGGTTATGGTCAACCTCCATGTCACAGTCTGCCACATGTTTATGAGGAGCCAAAGAGACCCTCTAAACCAAGAGTGAACAGAAATCCATATGGGTATTATCATCTGTCAGGAAGTGATCAAACAACTGCTGCCCCAAGTGTTGACATTCAAGCACTGGCAAATGGTCAGCAGCAGTTGTTGACCTTAATTCAGAAATTGGTCCAAACCACTGATCACCTTCCAAAGCTTGAGTCTGAAAGGTCTGAGGACCCATCCAAAGCCAACTTGGCTTTGGACACTCACCAAAACTAATCATTTACTGATGTGCAGGGAGCTTCTGCTTGTTTAGATAGTCTTTGGTATGTAGATAGTGGAGGTTCCAGGCACATGACAGGATGTAGAGCCCTGCTTCTGGACTTCTTGGCTCATGGAGGGGGTGATATATCCTTTGGTAATGATTCTAAAGGTAAGGTGTTGGGTTCAGGGACTGTACAGGCTGGAAAACTCAAGTTTGAAAATGTCAATCTTATCGATAATCTCAAGTTTAATCTTCTGAGTGTTTCACAAATGAGTGACAAAGGTTATGGCTCATTTTTCACAAAGAAAACTTGTAAGATTATTGGGCCAGAAGTGGTGAAAAAGATTGATACCATTATTGCTGAGAGCAAAGCACAACTTGTTGCTCATAGAAGTGGCAATGTGTATGTTGTTGATATGTTAAAGGACAATCTTATGGCAAATGTCTGTCTGTTTTCTGCTGCCTCCACTAAGGAGACAGAATTGTGGCATAGGAGATTGGGTCACACCAACCTTAATACTATCAACACACTCTCTAAACAAAGCCTTGTCAGAGGTTTACCATCAAAAGAATTTAAATGTGATGAGCATTGTGTTTCTTGCTTAAAAGGGAAACAACATAAAACTCTTACAAATCCATTGATGAGTCCAAAACTAGTCAGTGTCTACAACTGTTGCACATGGACTTGTTTGGCCCTGTTAAAATCATGAGTCTAAGAAGAAAGAGATTTTGTCTTGTCATAGTTGATGATTTTTCTAGGTTTACATGGACTTACTTTTTGCATTCTAAGGATGAGACTGCAGGTATATTGAAGGACTTTGTCACCAAAGTTGAAAAGCAATATGACCTGCCAGTAAAAGTCTTCAGGAGTGACAATGGAACAGAGTTTAAAAATAAGGAGTTGGATGACTTCTGTGTGTCAAAAGGGATTGTGAGGCAGTTCAGCATCCCAAGAACACCAGAACAAAATGGGGTGGTTGAGAGGAAAAATAGAACTCTTATAGAAGCTGCAAGAACCATGCTAGCAGATTCTGGTTTGCCACTGTCCTTTTGGGCAGAAGCTGTAAACACTGCTTGCTATGTTCAAAACAGAGTTTTGATCAACCCCAGACATCAAAAAACTGCTTATGAAATTTTGTTCAAAATCAAACCATTAATCTCATTTTTCAAAATCTTTGGCTGCCCATGTTTCATTTTAAATCTCAAAGATTCCATTTCAAAATTTGCAGCTAAAGTAGACTGTGGTTATTTTCTGGGATATTCTTCTACTGCTAAGGCCTACAAAGTGTTTAACACAAGGACTAAGACAATAGAAGAAACTCTGAATGTAAAGTTCAATGAACTTTCATCTCTAAAAATCCCTGCAAACCCTGCTGAATTATTTGATTTAGATAAATTCAAATTTGAAGATATCACTGTTAAAACTAACACTGCAGGTATTCCACAGTCTCCACAGCAAGATTACAGAACAGATGTTGTGATCCCCAATCACTACAAAGTCTATTCTGCCCTCAGAGGAAGCAGCTGTTCAAAACAATTGTCAAAACTCTGCCACAGCTGTGTCAACCACTGTTGGCCAGTCTTATCCTCAAACCACTACCTCACCCCTCACAACCACTGACCTATCATCTGTTGACAAAAGTCAATCATCTGTTGACAAAAGTCAGTCAAGTTTCACACCACTTGGACCCATTCCTCCATTACCATTCCAAACATCTGATGGCACTACAGAAGTACCAACAGATGTTACACCAACAGAGTCACCAAACCTCTGTCCATCACCTCAAAATGCCATAGTTCCATATCAAGGAGATCTTATTTACCTAAGAGCTCATCCACCAGACCAGATCAATGGCAACATCAGAGAGGGTGTGCTCACTAGAAGCCAATCCTCAAATATCTGTCTTTTTGCAGGCTTCTTATCCCTCACACAACATGTCAAGTACCAAGAGGCACTGAAAGACAACAGTTGGGTAGAGGCCATGCAGGAAGAACTCCTTCAGTTCAAAAGACAACAAGTATGGGAGCGTGTACCACTTCCTAAGGATGTTTTTCCTATAGGAACAAAGTGGGTCTTCAAAAACAAGACTGATGAAAGGGGTATTGTTGTCAAGAATAAAGCCAGGCTTGTGGTTCAAGGCTTCAGACAAGAAGAAGGAATAGATTATGATGAGACTTTTGCTCCTGTAGCAAGACTAGAAGCCATCAGACTCTTTTTAGCCTTTGCTGTCAACCACAACATAAAGGTGTATCAGATGGACATCAAATGTGCTTTCCTTTATGGCAAAATTCAGGAAGAGGTCTATGTATGTCAGCCACCTGGTTTTGAAGACACATTCCATCCTGACTATCTCTACAAGCTCAACAAAGCTTTGTATGGACTTAAACAAGCACCAAGGGCCTGGTATGAAACTCTCTCCACATTTCTCTTATCCATTGGCTTCACTAGAGGTAAAATTGACAAAACTTTATTTCTTAAATGGAAAGGGAAACATTTAATGATTGTTCAAATATATGTGGATGACATCATTTTTGGATCCACATGTAACCAAATGTGTGAAGAGTTCAGAAAACTCATGACAACAGAGTTTGAGATGAGTGCCATGGGTGAGCTTCAGTGTTTCCTTGGTCTTCAAGTGAAACAACTACAAAATGGCACATTCATTCACCAAAACAAATATGTAAAGAACTTATTAACCAGATTTGAGATGAATGATTGTAAGCCATGTAGCACACCCATGAGTACAGTCAAGCTGCTCACTATTGATGACAAGGATGAACTGGTTGATCAAACACATTATAGATGTATGATTGGGTCTTTATTGTACCTAACTGCATCTAGGCCAGACATTATGTTTGCTACCTGTGTCTGTGCCAGATCCCAGGCTTCACCCAGAAAGTCAAACCTTATTGCAGTGAAAAGGATATTCAGATACCTCAAAGGTGCTCCCACACTTGGTATGTGGTATCCTGCTAATGGAAACATTGAGCTTTCAGGTTATTCAGATAGTGATTTTGCTGGCTGTCACACCACAAGAAAATCCACTTCAGGAGGGTGCCAATTTCTAGGGAATGCCTTAGTGTCATGGCAAAGCAAAAAGCAGGCAGCTGTTTCAACTTCAACAGCTGAAGCTGAATACATTGCTGCTGCAAGCTGTACAGCCCAACTCATGTGGCTTCAAAATCAACTACTGGATTTTGGGATAACTGCACTTAGGACTCCACTCATGTTGGACAGTCAAGCTGCTGAAAATATCATCAAGAATCCAGTCTCTCATTCCACTACCAAACACATTGACATAAGACATCATTTTGTCAGAGACAGCTATGAAAAAGGTTTGATTTCTTTACACCATGTTCCAACAGAGGATCAGTTGGCAGATGTGTTAACAAAAGCTTTAGACACATCTACCTTTACAAATCTGATTTCCAGAATTGGTATGTTAAACATGGATTAATCAAATAAAATTTCATTAAACCTTAATAAACTGTTTCAGCAAATCAAATTTTTAAAATAGCTGTTTGGTTGAAAAATCTGTTTATAACATCTGATCAGATAAAACAACCACTGTTTCATTCATATCCACTGTTGGTTGAAAAGTCTGTTTCAAAACCTCTGATCAGATAAAACAACTGTTAGTTGAAAAATCTGTTTCAGAACATCTGTTCAGATAAAACAACTGTCCACCTATATATATATATATTATATCAAAAAAAAAAACACAACAGTTGGACCCATCAGCTGTTTGTATCAGTTGTTTGCCAAAAAACAGCTGTTATTCACCAGATGTTTCATCCATCAGATGATTGCCACGTCTGCTCATATAAGCAGAGGTTTGGCCACATCAGCGGTTTCATTGAGCCTATAAAAACCCTGTTTTCCACAACAGACGTTATACTGTTTCATTGTATTCAAAATACTGATAACCGCTTTCTTCATTCTCAAACCCTCCATCAATCTTCTATCATCCTCACCTTCGAAATCCATTACAATGGATCTTCAAGCCAAAGCTACACACAATTGTCTCCCCTATCTGATCAAAACAGATGACAACACTCCATTTCATTCCACCATCGACATTTTTCTTAACTCCAAATACTTGCCCATCCTAACCGCTAACGCCCCCATTTACCTTGATACACTCCAAGAATTTTGGTTGAATGCTGAGTTTCTACTACAAGACAAAAAGCCTACTTCCATTATTTCCAAAATTGGAGAAACCAGTATCGTCATTACCCCTGAAACCATATCCACAACCTTCACACTGAACGACCTGGCAGGTAAGGATTCCTTTACTAAAACAGAGCTTCACACTGAGTTCCAAGAAAGAGGGTATGATGGTCAGATGACTGGATCAACTCTTTTCAAAAAGTTTTTCCCTCCAGTCATGAAATTTTTCTTCCATACTCTTCTTCTTTGTGTCTCTGCTAAGTCCACATCCTTTAATGAAATCCCATTGAGGATGCAATATCTGGGTTATGCCATGTTGTCAAACTCTGACTTCAATCTTTCCCAGGGATTGTTCATGGACTTGGTATCAAATGTGAAAGCTGTCAAGTCTGGGTCAAACAATGCTTTTCTTATTTACCCAAGAATTCTTAGTGTAATCTTACAAAAACTCTTACCAGAAAAAGTTTTCAAAAAGGGTGAGGCTATGCAAATGAAAAGCTTAACTGATGAAACTTTCACAAGAATGCTGGGTGGAAGCACCCAAGAAAAGGTGTCTAAAGTGTCAAAAGTTTCTAAAACACAAACAAAGAGGACAAAGGCAACAACTGTTGTCAAAACCTCTGTTGTTGAGCCCACTGCTCCTGGTGATCATGGCACTACATCCAGTGCTGTGAAACACACACCAGCCACTTCCAAAAAGAAACATCCATCCACAAAAACCACCACTCAACCACAAATGAGGCTTCTGGATGATGAGGTACCAGAAGAAACCTCTGTTGCACAACAAAAGCAACCTGAAACCACTGTTGTTACTTCCTCACAACAGTTGGACATACCTCCACCTGACCAAACTCCTCATGACTCCTCTCAAAAGGATCATGTTGTAAGCCAAGGGGACACACATCATGACACATTTGAGTCACTTGACCAAATTTTCACAAGCCCCTCTCCCAGGGCTAATTCTCTTGTTACTCCTCCACCCTCACCATCACATGTCCCACAAACAATGCAACCTCTGTTTGAAGCAATTGACAAATCTCAGGAAGATCCCAGTTCCTCTCTTCCACCTGTCACTGAGAGTTTACTCCAACAAGTGACTGGTCCTGAGAATATACAATCTGCTATCCCACAAACAGAAGAGGAGGTTACACCACCTGAGTTTAATGCAACTCTAGGTGAGTTTTCAAGTGGAGCAGCCACTACTGATGTAGAGACCACTGTCTCACATCAGGACAGTGATTACATAGCTCAGACTCCCTTGAAGGCAACAACTGTTGAAGCCACTATAGTGTCTCCAAAAACAGTTGGAAGTCCCAGTACCAAGACAAAGGGGCATCTGATTCACCTATTAGGACTGAATCAGGTAGAACTACCACTGGTAGGGACTCAGATGATCCTATTCATTTAGGAGATGAGCCAAAATACCAAGAATTGACGGACAGAGTTTCTGTCATTGAAACCTCTGTTGCTGACATCAAATCTGATGTCAAGCTTATACTGAGCTCAATTGCAGATCTTTCCAAGAGTCAACCATCCACAGCTGATATAGCCAGTGAGTTATGGAAATCAGTTTCCCCCATCATCATAGCTCACAGAAAACTGGCTGATCAGACACATGAAACTTACATGGCTGAGATCAGGAATATGGTAGATGCAAGGTACAAAGATACCCATGCTGATATCAAAGCCATCAAGGACCACCTGCTGAAGACTACTGGCTCTGCCCCTACCACCATCCTCAGGGATGAAAATGATGATGATTTCACGGCTGATGATGCCAAAAAGGGGGAGAGTGGCAGAGATAGGCTACCAAAACTAGATCCTTTTGGTTGTCTTCCTTCTCAAAAAGGCCAAGCCAAGTCTGCCAAGAGACCAGAGTCTACCAAATCAGCTCCACCACAACAAGTTCCACAACAAACCACTGAGAAGAATAAAGCAGTAGATGACTCTGCAAACATTGAAGATGAAAAGGCGGCTCAAGAGAAACAGAAAAGAGCTGACACCTTGGAAGTTAAAGCAGAGTCATTAATTGAACTCAAAAAGAAACAACAAAGGGAAACTGAAGATGTGGGATCCTCTAAAAGGATGAAAAGACCTGCCAAGCATGTTAGAAAACCACCATCTAAGTTGAACACCTCTGTTGATAAAACCACTGCTACTGAAACCACTGCCACCCAAAACACTGAAACTACCCAAAACACTGCTACCCAAACCACTGCACCTAAAACAACAAACACACCTGAACATACAACCACCAAACATACATCACCAACCAAATCCCAAACATCTGCTGGACCTACTAAAAGGCCAACAGATGTTAATCCAACCACTGCTACCAAATCACCATCACCAAAAATCATCTACACAAGGAAGAGAAAATCAACCTTTGTTGTACATGATGAAAACATACACACATCACCAACCACCACTTCAACTGCCCAATCCACTCCTCCCATCACAGCTATTCCAATCACATCATTCTCACCACATACATCCAAGTTCAGATCCCATAGACCACCACCAACCATTACACCATTGGTTGTTCAGTATCCCCTTGAACTTGATCTACTCAAGGGGGAAATACAATCCTTCTACAATACTGAACAGCCATCAGAAAGATCCTTCCCATCTCTCCCAAACTTTCCTGTTCCCCTCAACCTTGATAAATATCTGAAATACAAGGGTGAACAGGTGGATGCCATAATTAAGGAGAAATGCAAAGGGAAGGATGACAGGATTGCTCAGGGCATCCATTCAGCAGAGCTTAGCAAACTCAGAAGGATTGAAGATTTTGCTAAGACCTTGAGCAATTCCATGTCCTCCATGCCTCTCAGTGTAGATTTAGAAAAGGAGGTAAGGGAATCTCTTCTTGAACAGATAATGGCAACCAAGCCTTACAAAGCAAACAAAAAGCAGTTCAATGGTTGGACTACTCATGCTTTGAGAGAAGAACTACTCAGGATTGAAGAAATGGCCAAAGACCCCAAAGCTAAAGTCTCCACTCCTAATTTTGGCAAAGGCAGAGACCCAGTCAGAGCCTTGAAATTCAAAAGGATGAGGCAGGAGATTGTAGCTGCAAACTATGGGGAGATGAGGTCTGTTTCCAGATGGTCTGAGTTAAGGCTTGTTGAAACTTACAAAAGTCTGGAAGAAAATAGGAAGAAAGATCCCAGCCTTCCAAGAAAACCAATTTACACTGATGAACCAATGATGAAGAGACCCCAACAGACCTTTAATCTGGACAGCTTACTTGAAACCTCTGATCTCACAGCTGCTGCAAGTAGACAGTTCAAGAAGCAGAAGGAGATGTCAGAGGAAGATCAAAGAAAGTTTGCTGATACATTCATCAAGGAAGGGCTCTTCAATCAAATACATTATTTCTCTGATCCTACAACAGAGAAGCTCAGAGAACTCATTGGAAGACCTCCTTCACCCAACTCATCAAGAATAAAAGTTCATCTCAGCAAATCCACTGACTCAAAAATTCTAAAGTGGAAAGTCAACAAAGACAACCACGAATTGACATTGCTCAGGTCAGATGGAAGGGTTCAGAAGATCAGCATGGATGATGCTTACAGCCTATGTGCAGAAGATCACCAAACACTGCTAAATCTGGATCTAGAAAGAGATGAAGAAGACTTATTTGCTCTGAACTTTGAATTACAATTCAAAGGTCAAATCAGAGAAAGTCTAATGAGGAATAAAGATCTATAAATAAAGCTGAGTTTTGGCATCATCTGTTCTAGGGGGAGATTGTTGGGTCTGCTGACCTGGAGAAGAACAGATGATTAGAAAGCCAAAACAGGCTATCAGTTTGATCCTTGAATAAACAGTCTTTACAACTTACTTCTCCCAAAAGACTGCTGACCCTAACTACTGTTCTATCCAAACAACTGCTCAACAACTGCTGATACAAAGAACTGCTGAGGAAACAACTGATGAAGAACAACTGCTGACCAAAGGTCTGATGAAGAACAACTGCTGATACAAGTACTGAAGATCAAAGCACTGCTGGAACCAACAGCACTTAGGCTCCAGCAGTGGATACAAGACCATCAGAGTTTATCTTCAACAGATGTTTAATATCAGTGCTTTCAATGTAACAGTAGTTTGTAATAGGCAGATGTTTACGTTTGTTATTCTGTTAGAGGTCACTGTCTTAGGTGACGTCAGCCTAGGTCATCAGTGCTTTGAGTCTGTCTATAAATAGAACAGTGCTTGTACTGTTCTATTGCATCACACACACAAACATTCTCTCAGACAAACACTGTGTGATCAGGCTGAGGGGGAGTATTTGTACGATTGTAATCTTTTGGATTAATGAAAGCTTTCGATCTGAAAACATTTACTCTCTTGTTTTGATTAACAGTTTATTATTCCGCTGCACTTTCATTCTATTCTCTTTTCATTATTACCATATTTAGTTAAACATAATCAAAACAAACAAACTCAGATCCTAACAATTGGTATCAGAGCTTGGTCAATTAAATTCGATCTAACAAATCAATTTAATAATCAGCTCACAATTATTGATATCGTTTGTCTGTTAGATTGAAAACAGAGTAATAGTTTAATTTCGTTTCAACCGTTTTTAAACAGACTTTGTTTTTTGAAAAATCAGAGAATGGCTTCTATCAATCACGATCCACATAACACTGGCACGAACAACAAGCCACCGATGCTTGTCAGATCTGAATACAATATCTGGCAACGTCGGATGAGCCATGTTCTAGCTCAACAAAACACTGGGTGTTGGAAGTCGGTTATCTTCGGACCACATGTTCCGACTGTGCCGAGTACTGAAGATCCCAAAGTGTTTGAGCCAAAGAAACTTGAAAACTACTCCGACCAGGATTTTCAGAAAATTGAGCTAGATGCTAAGGCCTTCAGTATTGTGGCCATGGCTCTACCCAATGATATATATGCTGGGTTGTTACACTGTAACAGTGCAAAGGAGTTGTGGGATGCACTGAAAGAACAGTTTGGTGGGACTGAGGAGGTTATTGAAAACAATCGTGAAATACTTAACCAATAATATGAAACATTCAGTCATGTCAAAGGAGAGTCATTAACTCAACAGTTTGAGAGATTTAATTGCTTAATTAGTGAACTAAAATTGGTTGGTCTTACTTACCCTCATTCAACCTTGAACCATAGGTTTTTAAGATCATTACCAGACAAATGGGACACTATTGCTATTGTGATGAGAAACTCAATAGGATTTAAAGACCTATCACTGACCCAGCTTCATGGTAAGCTCTTGACCTATGAGAGAGAGCTTAACCAGAAAAAGAAGCTCCAGGACTCTGGAAAAGTGTCTGATGACTATGTGTTTGGGAATACAGCACTTTTGGGTCATGATGAGGTGCCTGGAAACACAAAGGATCAGAGTTATGATCATTTTATTGACATAACTTCAGGTTTTAACTCAGGTTTTAACTCTGATTCTTATTCACCAAACTATGCTTTCATAGCAAGTGGTGGTGATATACACGCATCTGACAATATATCCTTTGAGTATGATGACCTGAAATACTTTGACCCTGATGATTTGGAAGAAATGGACATTATGCACCAATTGGCCCTTCTCAGTGTAAGAACTAATAATTTTTACAAGAAAACTGGTAGAAGGTTTCCAGGGTTGACTGGCAGATCTAAGGTTGGGTTGGATAAATCAAAGATCAAGTGTTATAAATGTCACATGTTTGGTCATTTTGCTAGGGAATGTAGGGGTCAACATGGTACACCTATGATAACCTATCCAAATCAAAGACCACAGACCAACACTTATCAGAATTCCTATAATGCCCCTGGACCAAATGTGCAAAACACTGCTCATTTTGCACAGTCCTCAAACACTGTTCCTGTCCAGTATGTCCAAACCACTGTTCCTCAGATCCACTATGTGCAAACACCTGTTGCTCAAACACCTGTGCAAACGACTGTTGCTCCATCCTCTGCTCCTGCAGAGACCAGTCAACAGAGCTTCTTCACTCAAGGCTTTGTTGATTGGAGCAGTCTACCTGATGAGCTAACAGATGAGAATTTTGCACTAGTAGCCAAAGCTGAAAATGAACCAGAAAATTTTTGTTTCATGGCTATGGTAGATGAGACTGAATCTGAGGAAGTGGTAACTGAATCTGATGTTGTGACTAATGATGTTGTTAGTGAAGCTGTTACAGGTGAAAAACCTGAAGAAGAGGTTGTGAATCTCTCAGATCCCTGGGGTGCATCTGATGATTGTGAGTGCAAGTGTGATTGTGCATTGATGGCTGCTGCTAAGGTATCTCCTCAAATTCTTAAAGAGTTGTGTTCTGACAAATGTGTAATAGCATTTGCTAACATCAAAGAGGTGAATGAAAACCTTAGAAAGAAAATTTTGGATGATGAAGTTAAATTTGAAAAACTCACAAAAGATTTGAAAACAAGTTTAACTGCAAAAGAGTCTGAAATAAGCAGCTTAAAACATGAAGCAACTATAACCAAAGACCAGCTCCAAACTATGATAACAAAATATCAAAGTTGTAAAAGTGAGCTTGAGTCCACCCAAGTTGAATGTAAGAAATGGGTGGAATCATGTAGAGGATTTGAGATGCTACTCAACAAACAAACCAAAAGTCATGTGAAGTTTGGCTTTGGTTTTGCAACCACTGCTCCAGCTTTTGAAAACACTGACACAAAGAGTCAAAAGTTTGTTGAGATAGTACCAACAAACCTGCAGGGTCAAGAGATTAAAATCACTGAACCAAATGGTAAGAAAATTGTTCTTGAAAAACCAGAAGGTTGCTCATCTTTTGCTGAACTTGAAAAGTATGAATTTAAACCTACTTGGTCTGATGAGTGTGATACTCTTGAGAATTATAAACCTGTTGATTTCAAAACTCCTGAGGGAAAGACAGCTCCTCAGGCAAGGGTCATTCCCTTGGCAAAAGTCATTCCCCTGAAAGAACTACCAGCAGATGCTCAAACATCTGCTGAAAAGAAGACTGAAAAGGGGAAGAAGAAAGAAAAGACTGTCAACTTGTTCTGTGATTTCTGTGAAAAGAAGAATCATGTCACCAAAAACTGTTTTCTTCTAAAAGCATATGATATTAACAAAGGAACAAGTGAATGTGATTCCAAAGCCACATGTTCAATATGTGGGAAAAAGAATCACAAGACCAAAGAGTGCTTGTATCTCAAAAATTTTGATGTTAAAATACAAGAATACAAAGCTAAAACTCTTGCAAACCCTGTGGTCAGTACTCCAAAAGGAAAGCCCAAACAGACCTTCACCCCTGTCCAAACATCTGTTACAAAAAGGCTTGAAACATCTGCTTCTAGAGATGTCCAAGTAACAGATGCTCCACCCACAAGCAAATACCCAAGAGGTTATGGTCAACCTCCATGTCACAGTCTGCCACATGTTTATGAGGAGCCAAAGAGACCCTCTAAACCAAGAGTGAGCAGAAATCCATATGGGTATTATCATCTGTCAGGAAGTGATCAAACAACTGCTGCCCCAAGTGTTGACATTCAAGCACTGGCAAATGGTCAGCAGCAGTTGTTGACCTTAATTCAGAAATTGGTCCAAACCACTGATCACCTTCCAAAGCTTGAGTCTGAAAGGTCTAAGGACCCATCCAAAGCCAACTTGGCTTTGGACACTCACCAAAACTAATCATTTACTGATGTGCAGGGAGCTTCTGCTTGTTTAGATAGTCTTTGGTATGTAGATAGTGGAGGTTCCAGGCACATGACAGGATGTAGAGCCCTGCTTCTGGACTTCTTGGCTCATGGAGGGGGTGATATATCCTTTGGTAATGATTCTAAAGGTAAGGTGTTGGGTTCAGGGACTGTACAAGCTGGAAAACTCAAGTTTGAAAATGTCAATCTTATCGATAATCTCAAGTTTAATCTTCTGAGTGTTTCACAAATGAGTGACAAAGGTTATGGCTCATTTTTCACAAAGAAAACTTGTAAGATTATTGGGCCAGAAGTGGTGAAAAAGATTGATACCATTATTGCTGAGAGCAAAGCACAACTTGTTGCTCATAGAAGTGGCAATGTGTATGTTGTTGATATGTTAAAGGACAATCCTATGGCAAATGTCTGTCTGTTTTCTGCTGCCTCCACTAAGGAGACAGAATTGTGGCATAGGAGATTGGGTCACACCAACCTTAATACTATCAACACACTCTCTAAACAAAGCCTTGTCAGAGGTTTACCATCAAAAGAATTTAAATGTGATGAGCATTGTGTTTCTTGCTTAAAAGGGAAACAACATAAAACTCTTACAAATCCATTGATGAGTCCAAAACTAGTCAGTGTCTACAACTGTTGCACATGGACTTGTTTGGCCCTGTTAAAATCATGAGTCTAAGAAGAAAGAGATTTTGTCTTGTCATAGTTGATGATTTTTCTAGGTTTACATGGACTTACTTTTTGCATTCTAAGGATGAGACTGCAGGTATATTGAAGGACTTTGTCACCAAAGTTGAAAAGCAATATGACCTGCCAGTAAAAGTCTTCAGGAGTGACAATGGAACAGAGTTTAAAAATAAGGAGTTGGATGACTTCTGTGTGTCAAAAGGGATTGTGAGGCAGTTCAGCATCCCAAGAACACCAGAACAAAATGGGGTGGTTGAGAGGAAAAATAGAACTCTTATAGAAGCTGCAAGAACAATGCTAGCAGATTCTGGTTTGCCACTGTCCTTTTGGGCAGAAGCTGTAAACACTGCTTGCTATGTTCAAAACAGAGTTTTGATCAACCCCAGACATCAAAAAACTGCTTATGAAATTTTGTTCAAAATCAAACCATTAATCTCATTTTTCAAAATCTTTGGCTGCCCATGTTTCATTTTAAATCTCAAAGATTCCATTTCAAAATTTGCAGCTAAAGTAGACTGTGGTTATTTTCTGGGATATTCTTCTACTGCTAAGGCCTACAAAGTGTTTAACACAAGGACTAAGACAATAGAAGAAACTCTGAATGTAAAGTTCAATGAACTTTCATCTCTAAAAATCCCTGCAAACCCTGCTGAATTATTTGATTTAGATAAATTCAAATTTGAAGATATCACTGTTAAAACTAACACTGCAGGTATTCCACAGTCTCCACAGCAAGATTACAGAACAGATGTTGTGATCCCCAATCACTACAAAGTCTATTCTGCCTCAGAGGAAGCAGTTGTTCAAAACAATTGTCAAAACTCTGCCACAGCTGTGTCAACCACTGTTGGCCAGTCTTATCCTCAAACCACTGCCTCACCCCTCACAACCACTGACCTATCATCTGTTGACAAAAGTCAATCATCTGTTGACAAAAGTCAGTCAAGTTTCACACCACTTGGACCCATTCCTCCATTACCATTCCAAACATCTGATGGCACTACAGAAGTACCAACAGATGTTACACCAACAGAGTCACCAAACCTCTGTCCATCACCTCAAAATGCCATAGTTCCATATCAAGGAGATCTTATTTACCTAAGAGCTCATCCACCAGACCAGATCAATGGCAACATCAGAGAGGGTGTGCTCACTAGAAGCCAATCCTCAAATATCTGTCTTTTTGCAGGCTTCTTATCCCTCACACAACATGTCAAGTACCAAGAGGCACTGAAAGACAACAGTTGGGTAGAGGCCATGCAGGAAGAACTCCTTCAGTTCAAAAGACAACAAGTATGGGAGCGTGTACCACTTCCTAAGGATGTTTGTCCTATAGGAACAAAGTGGGTCTTCAAAAACAAGACTGATGAAAGGGGTATTGTTGTCAAGAATAAAGCCAGGCTTGTGGTTCAAGGCTTCAGACAAGAAGAAGGAATAGATTATGATGAGACTTTTGCTCCTGTAGCAAGACTAGAAGCCATCAGACTCTTTTTAGCCTTTGCTGTCAACCACAACATAAAGGTGTATCAGATGGACATCAAATGTGCTTTCCTTTATGGCAAAATTCAGGAAGAGGTCTATGTATGTCAGCCACCTGGTTTTGAAGACACATTCCATCCTGACTATCTCTACAAGCTCAACAAAGCTTTGTATGGACTTAAACAAGCACCAAGGGCCTGGTATGAAACTCTCTCCACATTTCTCTTATCCATTGGCTTCACTAGAGGTAAAATTGACAAAACTTTATTTCTTAAATGGAAAGGGAAACATTTAATGATTGTTCAAATATATGTGGATGACATCATTTTTGGATCCACATGTAACCAAATGTGTGAAGAGTTCAGAAAACTCATGACAACAGAGTTTGAGATGAGTGCCATGGGTGAGCTTCAGTGTTTCCTTGGTCTTCAAGTGAAACAACTACAAAATGGCACATTCATTCACCAAAACAAATATGTAAAGAACTTATTAACCAGATTTGAGATGAATGATTGTAAGCCATGTAGCACACCCATGAGTACAGTCAAGCTGCTCACTATTGATGACAAGGATGAACTGGTTGATCAAACACATTATAGATGTATGATTGGGTCTTTATTGTACCTAACTGCATCTAGGCCAGACATTATGTTTGCTACCTGTGTCTGTGCCAGATCCCAGGCTTCACCCAGAAAGTCAAACCTTATTGCAGTGAAAAGGATATTCAGATACCTCAAAGGTGCTCCCACACTTGGTATGTGGTATCCTGCTAATGGAAACATTGAGCTTTCAGGTTATTCAGATAGTGATTTTGCTGGCTGTCACACCACAAGAAAATCCACTTCAGGAGGGTGCCAATTTCTAGGGAATGCCTTAGTGTCATGGCAAAGCAAAAAGCAGGCAGCTGTTTCAACTTCAACAGCTGAAGCTGAATACATTGCTGCTGCAAGCTGTACAGCCCAACTCATGTGGCTTCAAAATCAACTACTGGATTTTGGGATAACTGCACTTAGGACTCCACTCATGTTGGACAGTCAAGCTGCTGAAAATATCATCAAGAATCCAGTCTCTCATTCCACTACCAAACACATTGACATAAGACATCATTTTGTCAGAGACAGCTATGAAAAAGGTTTGATTTCTTTACACCATGTTCCAACAGAGGATCAGTCGGCAGATGTGTTAACAAAAGCTTTAGACACATCTACCTTTACAAATCTGATTTCCAGAATTGGTATGTTAAACATGGATTAATCAAATAAAATTTCATTAAACCTTAATAAACTGTTTCAGCAAATCAAATTTTTAAAATAGCTGTTTGGTTGAAAAATCTGTTTATAACATCTGATCAGATAAAACAACCACTGTTTCATTCATATCCACTGTTGGTTGAAAAGTCTGTTTCAAAACCTCTGATCAGATAAAACAACTGTTAGTTGAAAAATCTGTTTCAGAACATCTGTTCAGATAAAACAACTGTCCACCTATATATATATATATATATATATATATTATATCAAAAAAAAAAAAAACACAACAGTTGGACCCGTCAGCTGTTTGTATCAGTTGTTTGCCAAAAAACAGCTGTTATCCACCAGATGTTTCATCCATCAGATGATTGCCACGTCTGCTCATATAAGCAGAGGTTTGGCCACATCAGCGGTTTCATTGAGCCTATAAAAACCCTGTTTTACCACAACAGACGTTACACTGTCTCATTGTATTCAAAATACTGAAAACCGCCTTCTTCATTCTCAAACCCTCCATCAATATTCAATCATCTTCACCTTCGAAATCCATTACTATGGATCTTCAAGCCAAAGCTACACACAATTGTCTCCCCTATCTGATTAAAACAGATGACAACACTCCATTTCATTCCACCATCGACATTTTCCTTAACTCCAAATACTTACCCATCCTAACCGCTAATGCCCCCATTTATCTTGATACACTCCAAGAATTTTGGTTGAATGCTGAGTTTCTACTACAAGACAAAAAGCCTACTTCCATTATTTCCAAAATTGGAGAAACCAGTATCGTCATTACCCCTGAAACCATATCCACAACCTTCACACTGAACGACCTGGCAGGTAAGGATTCCTTTACTAAAACAGAGCTTCACACTGAGTTCCAAGAAAGAGGGTATGATGGTCAGATGACTGGATCAACTCTTTTCAAAAAGTTTTTCCCTCCAGTCATGAAATTTTTCTTCCATACTCTTCTTCTTTGTGTCTCTGCTAAGTCCACATCCTTTAATGAAATCCCATTGAGGATGCAATATCTGGGTTATGCCATGTTGTCAAACTCTGACTTCAATCTTTCCCAGGGATTGTTCATGGACTTGGTATCAAATGTGAAAGCTGTCAAGTCTGGGTCAAACAATGCTTTTCTTATTTACCCAAGAATTCTTAGTGTAATCTTACAAAAACTCTTACCAGAAAAAGTTTTCAAAAAGGGTGAGGCTATGCAAATGAAAAGCTTAACTGATGAAACTTTCACAAGAATGCTGGGTGGAAGCACCCAAGAAAAAGTGTCTAAAGTGTCAAAAGTTTCTAAAACACAAACAAAGAGGACAAAGGCAACAACTGTTGTCAAAACCTCTGTTGTTGAGCCCACTGCTCCTGGTGATCATGGCACTACATCCAGTGCTGTGAAACACACACCAGCCACTTCCAAAAAGAAACATCCATCCACAAAAACCACCACTCAACCACAAATGAGGCTTCTGGATGATGAGGTACCAGAAGAAACCTCTGTTGCACAACAAAAGCAACCTGAAACCACTGTTGTTACTTCCTCACAACAGTTGGACATACCTCCACCTGACCAAACTCCTCATGACTCCTCTCAAAAGGATCATGTTGTAAGCCAAGGGGACACACATCATGACACATTTGAGTCACTTGACCAAATGTTCACAAGCCCCTCTCCCAGGGCTAATTCTCCTGTTACTCCTCCACCCTCACCATCACATGTCCCACAAACAATGCAACCTCTGTTTGAAGCAATTGACAAATCTCAGGAAGATCCCAGTTCCTCTCTTCCACCTGTCACTGAGAGTTTACTCCAACAAGTGACTGGTCCTGAGAATATACAATCTGCTATCCCACAAACAGAAGAGGAGGTTACACCACCTGAGTTTAATGCAACTCTAGGTGAGTTTTCAAGTGGAGCAGCCACTACTGATGTAGAGACCACTGTCTCACATCAGGACAGTGATTACATAGCTCAGACTCCCTTGAAGGCAACAACTGTTGAAGCCACTATAGTGTCTCCAAAAACAGTTGGAAGTCCCCAGTACCAAGACAAAGGGGCATCTGATTCACCTATTAGGACTGAATCAGGTAGAACTACCACTGGTAGGGACTCAGATGATCCTATTCATTTAGGAGATGAGTCAAAATACCAAGAATTGACGGACAGAGTTTCTGTCATTGAAACCTCTGTTGCTGACATCAAATCTGATGTCAAGCTTATACTGAGCTCAATTGCAGATCTTTCCAAGAGTCAACCATCCACAGCTGATATAGCCAGTGAGTTATGGAAATCAGTTTCCCCCATCATCATAGCTCACAGAAAACTGGCTGATCAGACACATGAAACTTACATGGCTGAGATCAGGAATATGGTAGATGCAAGGTACAAAGATACCCATGCTGATATCAAAGCCATCAAGGACCACCTGCTGAAGACTACTGGCTCTGCCCCTACCACCATCCTCAGGGATGAAAATGATGATGATTTCACGGCTGATGATGCCAAAAAGGGGGAGAGTGGCAGAGATAGGCTACCAAAACTAGATCCTTTTGGTTGTCCTCCTTCTCAAAAAGGCCAAGCCAAGTCTGCCAAGAGACCAGAGTCTACCAAATCAGCTCCACCACAACAAGTTCCACAACAAACCACTGAGAAGAATAAAGCAGTAGATGACTCTGCAAACATTGAAGCTGAAAAGGCGGCTCAAGAGAAACAGAAAAGAGCTGACACCTTGGAAGTTAAAGCAGAGTCATTAATTGAACTAAAAAAGAAACAACAAAGGGAAACTGAAGATGTGGGATCCTCTAAAAGGATGAAAAGACCTGCCAAGCATGTTAGAAAACCACCATCTAAGTTGAACACCTCTGTTGATAAAACCACTGCTACTGAAACCACTGCCACCCAAAACACTGAAACTACCCAAAACACTGCTACCCAAACCACTGCACCTAAAACAACAAACACACCTGAACATACAACCACCAAACATACATCACCAACCAAATCCCAAACATCTGCTGGACCTACTAAAAGGCCAACAGATGTTAATCCAACCACTGCTACCAAATCACCATCACCAAAAATCATCTACACAAGGAAGAGAAAATCAACCTTTGTTGTACATGATGAAAACATACACACATCACCAACCACCACTTCAACTGCCCAATCCACTCCTCCCATCACAGCTATTCCAATCACATCATTCTTACCACATACATCCAAGTTCAGATCCCATAGACCACCACCAACCATTACACCATTGGTTGTTCAGTATCCCCTTGAACTTGATCTACTCAAGGGGGAAATACAATCCTTCTACAATACTGAACAGCCATCAGAAAGATCCTTCCCATCTCTCCCAAACTTTCCTGTTCCCCTCAACCTTGATAAATATCTGAAATACAAGGGTGAACAGGTGGATGCCATCATTAAGGAGAAATGCAAAGGGAAGGATGACAGGACTGCTCAGGGCATCCATTCAGCAGAGCTTAGCAAACTCAGAAGGATTGAAGATTTTGCTAAGACCCTGAGCAATTCCATGTCCTCCATGCCTCTCAGTGTAGATTTGGAAAAGGAGGTAAGGGAATCTCTTCTTGAACAGATAATGGCAACCAAGCCTTACAAAGCAAACAAAAAGCAGTTCAATGGTTGGACTACTCATGCTTTGAGAGAAGAACTACTCAGGATTGAAGAAATGGCCAAAGACCCCAAAGCTAAAGTCTCCACTCCTTATTTTGGCAAAGGCAGAGACCCAGTCAGAGCCTTGAAATTCAAAAGGATGCGGCAGGAGATTGTAGCTGCAAACTATGGGGAGATGAGGTCTGTTTCCAGATGGTCTGAGTTAAGGCTGGTTGAAACTTACAAAAGTCTGGAAGAAAATAGGAAGAAAGATCCCAGCCTTCCAAGAAAACCAATTTACACTGATGAACCAATGATGAAGAGACCCCAACAGACCTTTAATCTGGACAGCTTACTTGAAACCTCTGATCTCACAGCTGCTGCAAGTAGACAGTTCAAGAAGCAGAAGGAGATGTCAGAGGAAGATCAAAGAAAGTTTGCTGATACAGTCATCAAGGAAGGGCTCTTCAATCAAATACATTATTTCTCTGATCCTACAACAGAGAAGCTTAGAGAACTCATTGGAAGACCTCCTTCACCCAACTCATCAAGAATAAAAGTTCATCTCAGCAAATCCACTGACTCAAAAATTCTAAAGTGGAAAGTCAACAAAGACAACCACGAATTGACATTGCTCAGGTCAGATGGAAGGGTTCAGAAGATCAGCATGGATGATGCCTACAGCCTATGTGCAGAAGATCACCAAACACTGCTAAATCTGGATCTAGAAAGAGATGAAGAAGACTTATTTGCTCTGAACTTTGAATTACAATTCAAAGGTCAAATCAGAGAAAGTCTGATGAGGAATAAAGATCTATAAATAAAGCTGAGTTTTGGCATCATCTGTTCTAGGGGGAGATTGTTGGGTCTGCTGACCTGGAGAAGAACAGATGATTAGAAAGCCAAAACATGCTATCAGTTTGATCCTTGAATAAACAGTCTTTACAACTTACTTCTCCCAAAAGACTGCTGACCCTAACTACTGTTCTATCCAAACAACTGCTCAACAACTGCTGATACAAAGAACTGCTGAGGAAACAACTGATGAAGAACAACTGCTGACCAAAGGTCTGATGAAGAACAACTGCTGATACAAGTACTGAAGATCAAAGCACTGCTGGAACCAACAGCACTTAGGCTCCAGCAGTGGATACAAGACCATCAGAGTTTATCTTCAACAGATGTTTAATATCAGTGCTTTCAATGTAACAGTAGTTTGTAATAGGCAGATGTTTACGTTTGTTATTCTGTTAGAGGTCACTGTCTTAGGTGACGTCAGCCTAGGTCATCAGTGCTTTGAGTCTGTCTATAAATAGAACAGTGCTTGTACTGTTCTATTGCATCACACACACAAACATTCTCTCAGACAAACACTGTGTGATCAGGCTGAGGGGGAGTATTTGTACGATTGTAATCTTTTGGATTAATGAAAGCTTTCGATCTGAAAACATTTACTCTCTTGTTTTGATTAACAGTTTATTATTCCGCTGCACTTTCATTCTATTCTCTTTTCATTATTACCATATTTAGTTAAACATAATCAAAACAAACAAACTCAGATCCTAACACTGACCCAGCTTCATGGTAAGCTCTTGACCTATGAGAGAGAGCTTAACCAGAAAAAGAAGCTCCAGGACTCTGGAAAAGTGTCTGATGACTATGTATTTGGGAATACAGCACTTTTGGGTCATGATGAGGTGCCTGGAAACACAAAGGATCAGAGTTATGATCATTTCATTGACATAACTTCAGGTTTTAACTCTGATTCTTATTCACCAAACTATGCTTTCACAGCAAGTGGTGGTGATATCCAGGCATTTGACAACATATCCTTTGAGTATGATGACCTGAAATACTTTGACCCTGATGATTTGGAAGAAATGGACATTATGCACCAATTGGCCCTTCTCAGTGTAAGAACTAATAATTTTTACAAGAAAACTGGGAGAAGGTTTCCAGGGTTGACTGGCAGATCTAAGGTTGGGTTGGATAAATCAAAGATCAAGTGTTACAAATGTCATAGGTTTGGTCATTTTGCTAGGGAATGTAGGGGTCAACATGGTACACCTATGATAACCTATCCAAATCAAAGACCACAGACTAACACTTATCAGAATTCCTATAATGCCCCTGGACCAAATGTGCAAAACACTGCTCATTTTGCACAGTCCTCAAACACTGTTCCTGTCCAGTATGTCCAAACCACTGTTCCTCAGATCCACTATGTGCAAACACCTGTTGCTCAAGCACCTGTGCAAACGACTGTTGCTCCATCCTCTGCTCCTGCAGAGACCAGTCAACAGAGCTTCTTTACACAAGGCTTTGTTGATTGGAGCAGTCTACCTGATGAGCTAACAGATGAAAATTTTGCACTAGTTGCCAAAGCTGAAAATGAACCAGAAAATTTTTGTTTCATGGCCATGGTAGATGAGATTGAATATGAGGAGGTGGTAACTGAATCTGATGTTGTGACTGATGATGTTGTTAGTGAAGTTGTTACAGGTGAAAAACCTGAAGAAGAGGTTGTGAATCTCACAGATCCCTGGGGTGCATCTGATGACTGTGAGTGCAAGTGTGATTGTGCATTGATGGCTGCTGCTAAGGTATCTCCTCAAATTCTTAAAGAGTTGTGTTCTGACAAATGTGTAATAGCATTTGCTAACATCAAAGAGGTGAATGAAAACCTTAGAAAGAAAATTTTGGATGATGAAGTTAAATTTGAAAAACTCACAAAAGATTTGAAAACAAGTTTAACTGCAAAAGAGTCTGAAATAAGCAGCTTAAAACATGAAGCAACTATAACCAAAGACCAGCTCCAAACTATGATAACAAAATATCAAAGTTGTAAAAGTGAGCTTGAGTCCACCCAAGTTGAATGTAAGAAATGGGTGGAATCATGTAGAGGATTTGAGATGCTACTCAACAAACAAACCAAAAGTCATGTGAAGTTTGGCTTTGGTTTTGAAACCACTGCTCCAGCTTTTGAAAACACTGACAAAAAGAGTCAAAAGTCTGTTGAGGTAATACCAACAAACCTGCAGCGTCAAGAGATTAAAATCACTGAACCAAATGGTAAGAAAATGGTTCTTGAAAAACCAGAAGGTTCCTCATCTTTTACTGAACTTGAAAAGTATGAATTTAAACCTACTTGGTCTGATGAGTGTGATACTCTTGAGAATTTCAAACCTGTGGATTTCAAAACACCTGAGGGAAAGACAGCTCCTCAGGCAAAGGTCATTCCATTGGCTAAAGTCATTCCCCTGAAAAATCTTCCAGCAGATGCTCAAACATCTGCTGAAAAGAAGGCTGAAAAGGGGAAGAAGAAAGAAAAGACTGTCAACTTGTTCTGTGATTTCTGTGAAAAGAAGAATCATGTCACCAAAAACTGTTTTCTTCTAAAAGCATATGACATTAACAAAGGAACAAGTGAATGTGATTCCAAAGCCACATGCTCAATATGTGGGAAAAAGAATCACAAGACCAAAGAGTGTTTGTATCTCAAAAATTTTGATGTTAAAATACAAGAATACAAAGCTAAAACTCTTGCAAACCCTGTGGTTAGTACTTCAAAAGGAAAGCCCAAACAGACCTTCACCCCTGTCCAAACATCTGTTACAAAAAGGCTTGAAACATCTGCTCTAGAGATGTCCAAGTAACAGATGCTCCACCCACAAGCAAATACCCAAGAGGTTATGGTCAACCTCCATGTCACAGTCTGCCACATGTTTATGAGGAGCCAAAAAGACCCTCTAAACCAAGAGTGAACAGAAATCCATATGGGTATTATCATCTGTCAGGAAGTGATCAAACAACTGCTGCCCCAAGTGTTGACATCCAAGCA
The DNA here is from genome assembly GCA_028751855.1 of Ambrosia trifida. Classification (NCBI taxonomy): domain Eukaryota; kingdom Viridiplantae; phylum Streptophyta; class Magnoliopsida; order Asterales; family Asteraceae; genus Ambrosia; species Ambrosia trifida. Next base: position 17,986,810 of record CM054122.1, on the reverse strand, counting down.
CTGGCAAATGGTCAGCAGCAGTTGTTGACCTTAATTCAGAAATTGGTCCAAACCACTGATCACCTTCCAAAGCTTGTGTCTGAAAGGTCTGAGGACCCATCCAAAGCCAACTTGGCTTTGGACACTCACCAAAACTAATCATTTACTGATGTGCAGGGAGCTTCTGCTTGTTTAGATAGTCTTTGGTATGTAGATAGTGGAGGCTCCAGGCACATGACAGGATGTAGAGCCCTTCTTCTGGACTTCTTGGCTCATGGAGGGGGTGATATATCCTTTGGTAATGATTCAAAAGGTAAAGTGTTGGGTTCAGGGACTGTACAGGCTGGAAAACTCAAGTTTGAAAATGTCAATCTTATTGATAATCTCAAGTTTAATCTTTTTAGTGTTTCACAAATGAGTGACAAAGGTTATGGCTCATTTTTCACAAAGAAAACTTGTAAGATTATTGGGCCAGAAGTGGTGAAAAAGATTGATACCATTATTGCTGAGAGCAAAGCACAACTTGTTGCTCATAGAAGTGGCAATGTGTATGTTGTTGATATGTTAAAGGACAATCCTATGGCAAATGTCTGTTTGTTTTCTGCTGCCTCCACTAAGGAGACAGAATTGTGGCATAGGAGATTGGGTCACACCAACCTTAATACTATCAACACACTCTCCAAACAAAGCCTTGTCAGAGGTTTACCATCAAAAGAATTTAAATGTGATGAGCATTGTGTTTCTTGCTTAAAAGGGAAACAACATAAAAGCTCTTACAAATCCATTGATGAGTCCAAAACTAGTCAGTGTCTACAATTGTTGCACATGGACTTGTTTGGCCCTGTTAAAATCATGAGTCTAAGAAGAAAGAGATTTTGTCTTGTCATAGTTGATGATTTTTCTAGGTTTACATGGACTTACTTTTTACATTCTAAGGATGAGACTGCAGGTATATTGAAGGACTTTGTCACCAAAGTTGAAAAGCAATATGACTTGCCAGTAAAAGTCTTCAGGAGTGACAATGGAACAGAGTTTAAAAATAAGGAGTTGGATGACTTCTGTGTGTCAAAAGGGATTGTGAGGCAGTTCAGCATCCCAAGAACACCAGAACAAAATGGGGTGGTTGAGAGGAAAAATAGAACTCTTATAGAAGCTGCAAGAACCATGCTAGCAGATTCTGGCTTGCCACTGTCCTTTTGGGCAGAAGCTGTAAACACTGCTTGCTATGTTCAAAACAGAGTTTTGATCAACCCCAGACATCAAAAAACTGCTTATGAAATTTTGTTCAAAATCAAACCATTAATCTCATTTTTCAAAATCTTTGGCTGCCCATGTTTCATTTTAAATCTCAAAGATTCCATTTCAAAATTTGCAGCCAAAGTAGACTGTGGTTATTTTCTGGGATATTCTTCTACTGCTAAGGCCTACAAAGTGTTTAACATAAGGACTAAGACAATAGAAGAAACTCTGAATGTAAAGTTCAATGAACTTTCATCTCTAAAAATCCCTGCAAACCCTGCTGAACTATTTGATTTAGATAAATTCAAATTTGAAGATATCACTGTTAAAGCTAACAATGCAGGTATTCCACAGTCTCCACAACAAGATTACAGAACAGATGTTGTGATCCCCAGTCACTACAAAGTCTATTCTGCCTCAGAGGAAGCAGCTGTTCAAAACAATTGTCAAAACTCTGCCACAGCTGTGTCAACCACTGTTGGCCAGTCTTATCCTCAAACCACTGCTTCACCCCTCACAACCACTGACCTATCATCTGTTGACAAAAGTCAGTCAAGTTTCACACCACTTGGACCCATTCCTCCATTACCATTCCAAGCATCTGATGGCATTACAGAAGTACCAACAGATGTTACACCAACAGAGTCACCAAACCTCTGTCCATCACCTCAAAATGCCATTGTTCCATATCAAGGAGATCTTATTTACTTAAGAGCTCATACACCAGACCAGATCATTGGCAACATCAGAGAGGGTGTGCTCACAAGAAGCCAATCCTCAAATATCTGTCTTTTTGCAGGTTTCTTATCCCTCACACAACCTGTCAAGTACCAAGAGGCACTGAAAGACAACAGTTGGGTAGAAGCCATGCAGGAAGAACTCCTTCAATTCAAAAGACAACAAGTATGGGAGCTTGTACCACTTCCTAAGGATGTTTGTCCTATAGGAACAAAGTGGGTCTTCAAAAACAAAACTGATGAAAGGGGTATTGTTGTCAAAAATAAAGCCAGGCTTGTGGTTCAAGGCTTCAGACAAGAAGAAGGAATAGATTATGATGAGACTTTTGCTCCTGTAGCAAGACTAGAAGCCATCAGACTATTTTTAGCCTTTGCTGTCAACCACAACATAAAGGTGTATCAGATGGACATCAAATGTGCTTTCCTTTATGGCAAAATTCAGGAGGAGGTCTATGTATGTCAGCCACCTGGTTTTGAAGACACATTCCATCCTGACTATGTCTACAAGCTCAACAAAGCTTTGTATGGACTCAAACAAGCACCAAGGGCCTGGTATGAAACTCTTTCCACATTTCTCTTATCCATTGGCTTCACAAGAGGTAAAATTGACAAAACTTTATTTCTTAAATGGAAAGGGAAACACTTAATGATTGTTCAAATATATGTGGATGACATCATTTTTGGATCCACATGTAACCAAATGTGTGAAGAGATCAGAAAACTCATGACAGCAGAGTTTGAGATGAGTGCCATGGGTGAGCTTCAGTGTTTCCTTAGTCTTCAAGTGAAACAACTACAAAATGGCACCTTCATTCACCAAAACAAATATGTAAAGAACTTATTAACCAGATTTGAGATGAATGACTGTAAGCCATGTAGCACACCCATGAGTACAGTCAAGCTGCTCACTATTGATGACAAGGATGAACTGGTTGATCAAACACATTATAGATGTATGATTGGGTCTTTATTGTACCTAACTGCATCTAGGCCAGACATTATGTTTGCTACCTGTGTCTGTGCCAGATCCCAGGCTTCACCCAGAAAGTCAAACCTTATTGCTGTGAAAAGGATATTCAGATACCTCAAAGGTGCTCCCACACTTGGTATCTGGTATCCTGCTAATGGAAACATTGAGCTTTCAGGTTATTCAGATAGTGACTTTGCTGGCTGTCACACCACAAGAAAATCCACTTCAGGAGGGTGCCAATTTCTAGGGAATGCCTTAGTTTCATGGCAAAGCAAAAAGCAGGCAGCTGTTTCAACTTCAACAGCTGAAGCTGAATACATTGCTGCTGCAAGCTGTACAGCCCAACTCATGTGGCTTCAGAATCAACTACTGGATTTTGGGATAACTGCACTTAGGACTCCACTCATGTTGGACAGCCAAGCTGCTGAAAATATCATCAAGAATCCAGTCTCTCATTCCACTACCAAACACATTGACATAAGACATCATTTTGTCAGACACAGCTATGAAAAAGGTTTGATTTCCTTACACCATGTTCCAACAGAGGATCAGTTGGCAGATGTGTTAACAAAAGCTTTAGACACATCTACCTTCACAAACCTGATTTCCAGAATTGGTATGTTAAACATGGATTAAACAAATAAATTTTCAATTAATCTTAATAAAATGTTTCAGCAAATCAAATTTTTAAATAGCTGTTTGGTTGAAAAATCTGTTTATAACATCTGATCAGATAAAACAACCACTGTTTCATTCATATCCACTGTTGGTTAAAAAGTCTGTTTCAAAAACATCTGATCAGATAAAACAACTGTTAGTTGAAAAATCTGTTTCAGAACATCTGTTCAGATAAAACAACTGTCTTCTTATATATATATACTATATCCAAAAAAAAAAAAAAAACAGCTGTTTGTATCAGCTGTTTGCCAAAACAGCTGTTTGTATCAGTTGTTTGCCAAAAACAGCTGTTCTCCACCAGATGTTTCATCCATCAGATGATTGCCACGTCTGCTCACATAAGCAGAGGTTTGGCCACATCAGCGGTTTCATTGAGCCTATAAAAACCCTGTTTTACCACAACAGACGTTACACTGTCTCATTGTATTCAAAATACTGAAAACCGCCTTCTTCATTCTCAAACCCTCCATCAATATTCAATCATCTTCACCTTCGAAATCCATTACTATGGATCTTCAAGCCAAAGCTACACACAATTGTCTCCCCTATCTGATTAAAACAGATGACAACACTCCATTTCATTCCACCATCGACATTTTCCTTAACTCCAAATACTTACCCATCCTAACCGCTAATGCCCCCATTTATCTTGATACACTCCAAGAATTTTGGTTGAATGCTGAGTTTCTACTACAAGACAAAAAGCCTACTTCCATTATTTCCAAAATTGGAGAAACCAGTATCGTCATTACCCCTGAAACCATATCCACAACCTTCACACTGAATGACCTGGCAGGTAAGGATTCTTTTACCAAAACAGAGCTTCACACTGAGTTCCAAGAAAGAGGGTATGATGGTCAGATGACTGGATCAACTCTTTTCAAAAAGTTTTTCCCTCCAGTCATGAAATCCCATTAAGGATGCAATATCTGGGTTATGCCATGTTGTCAAACTCTGACTTCAATCTTTCCCAGGGATTGTTCATGGACTTGGTATCAAATGTGAAAGCAGTCAAGTCTGGGTCAAACAATGCTTTTCTTATTTACCCAAGAATTCTTAGTGTAATCTTACAAAAAGTCTTACCAGAAAAAGTTTTCAAAAAGGGTGAGGCTATGCAAATGAAAAGCTTAACTGATGAAACTTTCACAAGAATGCTGGGTGGAAGCACCCAAGAAAAAGTGTCTAAAGTGACAAAAGTTTCTAAAACACAAACAAAGAGGACAAAGGCAACAACTGTTGTCAAAACCGCTGTTGTTGAGCCCACTGCTCCTGGTGATCATGGCACTACATCCAGTGCTGTGAAACCCACACCAGCCACTTCCAAAAAGAAACATCCATCCACAACAACCACCACTCAACCACAAATGAGGCTTCTGGATGTTGAGGTACCAGAAGAAACCTCTGTTGCACAACAAAAGCAACCTGAAACCACTGTTGTTACTTCCTCACAACAGTTGGACATACCTCCACCTGACCAAACTCCTCATGAATCCTCTCAAAAGGATCATGTTGTAAGCCAAGGGGACACACATCATGATACATTTGAGTCACTTGACCAACTGTTCACAAGTCCCTCTCCCAGGGCTAATTCTCTTGTTACTCCTCCACCCTCACCATCACATCATGTCCCACAAACAATGCAACCTCTGTTTGAAGCAATTGCTAAATCTCAGGAAGATCCCAGTTCCTCTCTTCCACCTGTCACTGAGAGTTTACTCCAACAAGTGACTGGTCCTGAGAATATACAATCTGCTATCCCACAAACAGAAGAGGAGGTTACACCACCTGAGTTCAATGAAACTCTAGGTGAGTTTTCAAGTGGAGCAGCCACTACTGATGTAGAGACCACTGTCTCACATCAGGACAGTGATTACATAGCTAAGACTCCCTTGAAGGCAACAACTGTTGAAGCCACTATAGTGTCTCCAAAAACAGTTGGAAGTCCCCAGTACCAAGAAAAAGGGGCATCTGATTCACCTATTAGGACTGAATCAGGTAGAACTACCACTGGTAGGGACTCAGATGATCCTATTAATTTAGGAGATGGGTCAAAATACCAAGAATTGACGGACAGAGTTTCTGTCATTGAAACCTCTGTTGCTGACATCAAATCTGATGTCAAGCTTATACTGAGCTCAATTGCAGACCTTTCCAAGAGTCAACCATCAACAGCTGATATAGCCAGTGAGTTATGGAAATCAGTTTCCCCCATCATCATAGCTCACAGAAAACTGGCTGATCAGACACATGAAACTTACATGGCTGAGATCAGAAATATGGTAGATGCAAGGTACAAAGATACCTATGCTGACATCAAAGCCATCAAGGACCACCTGCTGAAGACTACTGGCTCTGCCCCTACCACCATCCTCAGGGATGAAAATGATGATGCTTTCACGGCTGATGATGCCAAAAAGGGGGAGAGTGGCAGAGATAGGCTACCAAAGCTGGATCCCTTTGGTTGTCCTCCTTCTCAAAAAGGCCAAGCCAAGTCTGCCAACAAACCAGAGTCTACCAAATCAGCTCCACAACAACAGCAACAAACAACACCAACAGCACCACAACAAAACACTGAGAAGAATAAAGCAGTAGATGACTCTGCAAATATAGAAGCTGAAAAGGCTGCTCAAGAAAAACAGAAAAGAGCTGACACCTTGGAAGTTAAAGCAGAAGCATTAGTTGAACTCAAGAAGAAACAACAAAGGGAAACTGAAGATGTGGGATCCTCTAAAAGGATGAAAAGGCCTGCTAAGCATGTCAGAAATCCACCATCTAAGTTGAACACCTCTGTTGATAAAACCACTGCTACTGAAACCACTGCCACCCAAAACACTGAAACTACCCAAAACACTGCTACCCAAACCACTGCACCCAAACCAACAAACATACCCAAACCAACAAACACACCTGAACATACAACCACCAAACATACATCACCAGCTAAATCCCAAACATCTGCTGGACCTAATAAAAGGCCAACAGATGTTAATCCAACCACTGCCACCAAATCACCATCACCTAAAATCATGTACACAAGGAAGAGAAAATCAACCTTTGTTGTACATGATGAAAACATACACACATCACCAAACACCATCTCAACTGCACAATCCACTCCTCCTATCACAACTATTCCAATCACATCATTCTCACCACACACATCCAAGTTCAGATCCCATAGACCACCACCAACCATTACACCATTGGTTGTTCAGTATCCCCTTGAACTTGATCTACTCAAGGGGGAATTACAATCCTTCTACAATACTGAACAGCCATCAGACAGATCCTTCCCATCTCTCCCAAACTTCCCTGTTCCCCTCAACATTGATACTTATCTGAAATACAAGGGTGAACAGGTGGATGCCATCATCAGGGAAGGATGACAGGACTGCTCAGGGCATCCATTCACCAGAGCTTAGCAAACTCAGAAGGATTGAAGACTTTGCTAAGACCCTGAGCAATTCCATGTCCTCCATGCCTCTCAGTGTAGACTTGGAAAAGGAGGTAAGGGAATCTCTTCTTGAACAGATTATGGCAACCAAGCCTTACAAAGCAAACAAAAAGCAGTTCAATGGTTGGACTACACATGCTTTGAGAGAAGAACTACTCAGAATTGAAGAAATGGCCAAAGACCCCAAGGCTAAAGTCTCTACTCCCAACTTTGGCAAAGGCAGAGACCCAGTCAGAGCCTTGAAGTTCAAAAGGATGAGGCAAGAGATTGTAGCTGCCAATTATGGGGAGATGAGGTCAGTTTCCAGATGGTCTGAGTTAAGGTTGGTTGAAACTTACAAAAGTCTGGAAGAAAATAGGAAGAAGGATCCCAGCCTGCCAAGGAAACCAATTTACACTAATGAACCAATGATGAAGAGACCCCAACAGACCTTTAACTTGGACAGCTTACTTGAAACCTCTGATCTAACAACTGCTGCAAGAAGACAGTTCAAGAAGTAGAAGGAGATGTCAGAGGAAGATCAAAAGAAGTTTGCTGATACATTCATCAAGGAAGGGCTCTTCAATCAAATACACTATTTCTCTGATCCTACAACAGAGATGCTCAGAGAACTCATTGGAAGACCTCCTTCACCCAACTCATCAAGAATAAAAGTTCATCTCAGCAAATCCACTGACTCAAAAATTCTAAAGTGGATAGTCAACAAAGACAACCACGAATTGACATTGCTCAGGTCAGATGGAAGGGTTCAGAAGATCAGCATGGATGATGCTTACAGCCTATGTGCAGAAGATCACCAAACATTGCTAAATCTGGACCTAGAAAGAGATGAAGAAGACTTATTTGCTCTGAACTTTGAATTACAATTCAAAGGTCAAATCAGAGAAAGTCTGATGAGGAATAAAGATCAATAAATAAAGCTGAGTTTTGGCATCATCTGTTCTAGGGGGAGATTGTTGGGTCTGCTGACCTGGAGAAGAACAGATGATTAGAAAGCCAAAACATGCTATCAGTTTGATCCTTGAATAAACAGTCTTTACAACTTACTTCTCCCAAAAGACTGCTGACCCTAACTACTGTTCTATCCAAACAACTGCTCAACAACTGCTGATACAAAGAACTGCTGATGAAGAACAACTGCTGACCAAAGGTCTGATGAAGAACAACTGCTGATACAAGTACTGAAGACCAAAGCACTGCTGGAACCAACAGCACTTAGGCTCCAGCAGTGGATACAAGACCATCAGAGTTTTCCTACAACAGCTGTTTAATATCAGTGCTTTCAATGTAACAGTAGTTTGTATTAGGCAGATGTTTATGTTTGTTATTCTGTTAGAGGTCACTGTCTTAGGTGACGTCAGCCTAGGTCATCAGTGCTTTGAGTCTGTCTATAAATAGAACAGTGCTTGAACTGTTCTATTGCATCACACACACAAACATTCTCTCAGACAAACACTGTGTGATCAGGCTGAGGGGGAGTAATTGTACGATTGTAATCTTTTAGATAAATGAAAGCTTTCGATCTGAAAACATTTACTCTCTTGTTTTGATTAACAGTTTATTATTCCGCTGCACTTTCATTCTATTTTCATTTCATTATTTCCATATTTAGTTAAACAACCAAAACAAACAAACTCAGATCCTAACACTGAGACTATGCACAGTGCCGACAAGCATCTTGAGCTCAGGACTGATGGTTACACTATTTTGCGGGACGTGTTTGGGTCCCATTGTTCGGGGGATTGCGCGTGCTTGTTCTGGATGAAGCTCACAAATCCCGGTATTCTATTCACCCTGGCTCCGATAAGATGTATCAGGATTTGAAGATACTTTATTGGTGGCCGAACATGAAAGCTGATATTGCTTCTTATGTCAGCAAATGTTTGACTTGTGCTAAAGTCAAGGTGGAGTATCAGAGGCCGTCTGGTCTCCTGCAACAACCAGAGGTTCCAGAATGGAAGTGGGAACGAATCATGATGGATTTTGTCACCAAGCTGCCAAGGTCACCTAGTGGTTATGATATGATTTGGGTGATTGTTGACCGGCTGACGAAATCGGCACGTTTTATACCTATTAAGGAAACCGATGGACTCGAGCGGTTAGCTCGACTTTACCTTAAGGAGGTGGTTGCTCGGCACGGGGTGCCTGTTTCTATTATCTCTGATCGTGATTCTCGTTTCGCTTCGCGTTTTCGGAAGGCTCTGCACAAGGCTTTGGGTACTCAGTTGGATATGAGTACGGCTTATCATCCGCAAACTGACGGACAGAGTGAGCGGACGATTCAAACCTTGGAAGACATGCTTCGGGCATGTGTTATCGATTTTGGCAAAAGTTGGGAGATCCATCTGCCGTTAGTGGAGTTCTCCTACAACAACAGCTATCACTCTAGCATCAAGGCAGCTCCGTTCGAGGCTCTTTACGGACGGAAATGTCGATCACCACTTTGTTGGGCCGAGGTGGGCGAGAGTCAGCTCACTGGTCCGGAACTCGTGTACGAAACTTCGGAGAAAATCGTACAGATCCGTCAACGTTTGGCTGCAGCACGGGATCGTCAGAAGAGCTATGCCGATCGCCGTCGAAAACCTTTAGAGTTCCAGGTTGGGGCCAAGGTACTTCTGAAAGTTTCACCATGGATGGGCGTCATACGCTTTGGAAAGCGTGGCAAGCTTAACCCTCTTTATGTCGGACCGTTCGCAATCCTGGATCGGATTGGACCAGTGGCATATAGACTTGACTTACCGGCGGAGCTCGGTAGTGTACACAACGTCTTCCATGTGTCTAACTTGAAGAAGTGTTTGGCTGATGAATCTCTCATTGTACCACTGGAAGAGATCAAGGTTGATGATCGTCTTCGCATTGTGGAGGAACCTGTCGAGATTCTCGAATACAAGATTCGTAGCCTTCGTCGGAGTAAAATCCGCATCGTTAAAGTCCGTTGGAACTCGAACCGTGGACCTGAGTTCACATGGGAACGGGAGGATCAGATGAAATCTAAGTATCCTCATCTCTTTCCGAAGCGCGCGTTGGAATCAAGGCATGTTACTGCTGAAGCGGAATGAATCTCGGGTCGAGATTCCCTTCAACGTGGGGATGATGTGACATCCGGTAAGTTTCTTTTCGTTCTGTTCTTTTTGTTTCTTTCTCGTTGGGCTTTGCGCAATTTTCGGGACGAAAATTCTTTCAACGTGGGGATGATGTGACACCCGGCATGTTCAGCTTAAACATATTAGTAACATCTAAGTCTACCTTAGCGAGAAACGTTTATAAACCAACTTAACTGGGTTAGTTGAGTCGGGTCAAGTTAGGATTGTCCAGGGTACAATGATCTGGAGGATCATTGGGAGTCGTTTTGGTAATACACTAGTACCGGGTTCCGTTGTTGGTGACATTACATGAACTAATTAAGTATATGTGTAGATTATGGGTTGTATGGTGGATTATATACATAGATATGCTTAAATGATGTGTAAATGATTATCTGTGCCTAAATGTGTTAAATATAGACTAAGGATGCATGCTTATGTGTTAGGATGTGTTAGAATGCGTTAAACACGACAAACTGGAAAACTAGTTTAAAAGAGGTCTTGGTTCGACCACTTCGAGTGGTCGAAGGAGAAGAAGTTGCCTAGTTCGACCCTTGCGAAATGGGCGAACCAGGGAAGTGGAAATTGGGAAATCCCCTTCGACCAAACAGGGCTCATTCGACCCTGTGAAAGGGGCGAAGGAGCCTACATTCGACCAATAAGTTGGTGCGAAGGAAGACTAGTATAAATACCAACCTTTGTCATTTTTCATCATTTCACAAACCCTAACCATCCCAAAACGCTCTCAAACGATCTTAAACACTAAGGAAGGAGTTTTTGCTCTTCTTTTTCATAATCTAACCTATCTACAACATCTAAACAAGAATCCAAGGTGTGTTCATAATCCTAAATCTTTTAAAAGCATTTTAATTCGTTTTCATCTAACCCTAATTGTCCGGATCTGTTCTAAGGGTGTTTTTATGATTAAAAACCTTTTAAACATCTTTCTAAATCAAAACATGATCATTTAACATAGGTTTCCATAATGGATAACATGTGTAAATTGTGTGTTATGTGGTGTTATGTGTTGTTCACTGATTTGCTGCTATATCTATGATAGAAACATGATATAGGATTGTTGATAATGAGGGAATATTGTTGTCTAGGGTTAGGATTGGATATATATTGATATTTGGGGGTTTTATTGGATTAATACTTGATGTATGAATATTTATGATCAATAGAATGAATGAGAAAGATCGGATAATCGACAAACTGAGTATTTTAAGCTAAACATGAATCGATTTCAAAAGTTTCCAAATTGGGTAAATAATTCATGCATGAAAGTGATGTTTCCATAATCTTTGCCATTTTGGGAAAGGGCTTAAATGGACGTATTATCGGGGGAAATCGATGGGGTTTTGTAGGGATAAGTTATTCATGCTTGACTGCTGTGTTTGATGATGTTTCGGGTCGTTTTGAATGTGTTTGAAGCGTTTTTAGGAAAAACTATGCAACAGGGGCGAACCTGGCCTCCTTCGACCAGTCGATGGTGCGAAGGAGGGATCCAGGGTCGAACCTGGGTTTTTATTTGGATGAATGTGATAAAACGGGCGAAGGAAGCATCAAACGGTCGAACGAGATGTAAAAGGTGCGAAGGAGACAAAAGGGCGCGAAGGAGACTCAAAACTGACTGGTTCGACCGTTCTGATGCAGAAATGAGATTTTTGATACAAACTAAGTGTTTTATGCTTGAACCTTGTGTGTAATCTATGTGTACTTGATTAGTTAGGGTAACGGGTCACCAACGGGATGTCGGGTCGGTCTAGTGTGTCGGTTAAACATTTAAACACGTTTTAAAACATACTTGGTTACGATCTGGACAATCGGGGACTAGATAACCTTATGGTTATTAGTCAGAACACTTATGTGAACATTTTGATAGATCTCCGGTAGAGGGATTATCAAGGGCTAAACGTCTTTACTTGTATTTGAGGAACACAACTTAAGGTGAGTTCACGGCCCCACTTTTACTGCTTAAACTTTTGGGGGAGAAAACATGCGCTAAACGGTTTTGGTAACATATGTCATACTATGGTTTTAACTTTATATTGCTATACGATCTTTTGGAAAGTCCCGGGGGAAACCATGAATGTGCGGGGTTGCACAACGGGGGAAATGTGGATAGATCTATTGGGCGTGACCTGCCCCACTCGTCGGCTTGGAGGGCCGGGCGGGTGCATATTGTCTCGAACAGGTACATTGGTATCATGCTGAACATACGGGCTGCTTAAACATGCTGAACATTGCTAAACGTGTCTAGTAATGGTTTCCAATCGTAGTAGTAATAAAACTTACGCCTAGCTAGCGTACTTGGTAACATTGATATAGTATGGACATGGTAACGTTTTAGTAACATTTTGAACAAACCTGTGAACTCACCAGTATTATATGTTGACATCTTTTGGCATGTTTTTCTCAGGTCGCTAAGGTAGCGATGAACGGAACTAGGCGCACGGGTCTGCATTGGCGTCTAGATTTTAGTGCACGTTTTGTAATAAAAGTATTTTGAACAGCTTTTGAGATGATAGCATAGCTAATTAAATGCTACTGAAACGCTTCCGCTTGTTATATTAATGGTTATGTCTGTTACGTTTTTCATATAGAGTTGTTTATTGTGATCGTTGACTTGGATCCTGGTTTGTCATGCGCCTCGCGGTAAAACCCCGCAAGTGGTAATTTGAGGGTGTGACACCAGAGTACATGGAGGTTCTTCATCAGGACATGACTAATTTCTCTCCTTAGTTTTTTTTAAGTTTTTTTTAAGTGTTTACATTTAATTATAATGTAATGGAACAATTTTCTTAGTAATATTAATATTTATGTTTTATTGGCATGCTTTATGATTGAATTTCAAATAACTTATATGAAGTGTCATGAAAAAAAAAACGCAAATGCACAACAATTTAAACGCAACTTAAGATATAAAAAAAAAAACAAAGACAAATACAAACATTTTGCTAAAAAAAGGACGCAACTACTATTATTGATAAATGCAATTAAAAATTATTATGGAAATCATTAAACGCAAATGCATAAGCAACTTATACGCATGTGCAAAAATTACAAATATATTTTTACAGAACAGACTTACACGCAGGTGCACAATTTAAAAGTATATTAATATTCTCCATAAATATTAGTTTCAATCTTATTTATCTAATAAAATATTTTAAATCTATTTTTCTTGTAATATGGTGTTTTTGAATGAGAAACCTATGTTTCATAAATATAAACATATATAAAAAGTAAGTATAAACAAAATTTACATGCAAGTAACATATATACCAAAAAATTAAATAATCTTAAAAAAAGGTTTAATATTCTTCAGTCTAAAAACGCAAAAACATACAACTTAAGACGCAAAATGTAAAAAAACAACTATAAATAAAAAACAGAATGACAGCAATAAATAATACGCAACTACTGGTCTGAAAATATAAATCACCTATCTTAAAAAAAGGTTTAATAGTCTTCAGTCTAAAAACGCAAATCCATACAACTTAAGACGCAAAATGTAAAAAACCAACTATAAATAAAAACAGAATGGTAGCAATAAAATAATACGCAACTACTGGTCTGAAAATATAAATCACCTATCTTAAAAAAGGTTTAATAGTTTTCAGTCTAAAAATGCAAATACATACAAATTCAGACGCAAATTGTAAAAAACAACTATATATATAAACAGAATGATAGCAATAAATAATACGCAAACTACTGGTCTGAAATATAAATCACCTATCTCAAAGCATAAACACACAACTACATATGTACAAAAATTTAATTTTAAAAACACAATTACGTGACAACAAAAAATCAAACATAAAACCCAACACCTATCATCCAAGAGAATGTAATCTTCATCTTCGTTAGCTTTTGGCTTGATTGTAACATCAGCTTCTTCATCCAAAGTTGTCGATGCAAAATTCCGAAAAAGATAAATCTGAAAAAATGTGGAGAAAAAGAAAAGAATTAATAAAAACTATTAAAAAATGATAAAACTGAATAAAACGATTAACGACTATAATTTGTACGTAATAACTGATCGATCGAGTTAGACAAATACTCAAGAAGAAATTAAAGAATGATCATGGTGTTTAGGGTTTCCCTTCTTTTGATTTTGGGGAATAGTCAAAAAAAAAAAAAAAAAAAAAAAAAAAAAAAAAAAAAAAAAAAAAAAACATAAAAAGATAAAAGTCTATATAATACCCTCATCTTCTAGAAAATTAAAATACGAGGTAATTTGGTAACCGATTCCAAGTGGACGACTATCATTCCTTCTTACGTTTTGTACGCTATATACTTTTGACCGTAAACTTTCTCTTTAAAATTAATGTGCAATATTAGATTTCTCAACCCCGTGACGTTATCAGGGTATAATCTAGTAAACTATATAAAATACAAACCTATCTTATTTTTAATCGTACATCAACGTAATACGACTTTTGACCTTTAATTTGTTTTGTACATGGAGTGGTGGTGGTAGTTTGTAGAAGAAAGCAAGATGATTTTGTATAGTGGATTTTGTCAAAAAAATTTGTTTGTGTTTGCGATCTAAATCTATACTTATTCAATATTTCCATTCAAATCATTTCAACTTTTAAAAATGACAAATGATTATGATTTAGACCTTTAATTTCTCAATCAAAAATTAGTTCTAATATGAACATCATACTAAATTACAATTTTTTTTCTTCAGAAAAGCACAAAAATTAGTGCTTTAAAGTTTTATTTTAGCTTTTATTTGAGTCCTGTATTTAAAAACTTTTCTCGTTTTAGTCATTTTAACCAACTAGAATAAAATAATTAAGTTAAGTCAAGTGCGTTATTATTTTTTTTACCCTAAAAAATTATCTTGTAAATTATAAAGTCTTTATTTATTTATTTCTACAAAACCACTGTTAATATATTCTTAGAAATTTAGAAGGAAGATTAGAATAAAATGGCAGATAAACGGGCAACAAGCTGGGCCGCAACCTCCACTTGTATAGAAAACCGATCCGAAAAAAAATAAAGTTTTGAGCCTTAGGAGTCAAAAAATTCCATAGCCATGCTATGGAATCAAATGTATCAAAAATAAAAGGAAGAACACATGTGGATTCTTTAACCAACTTTCTCATGTTTAGTAACTTTGCCAGAATGCGCCTTCAATGCAACCTGGCTCGCAACAACCCCATAGTCTCTGAGTCCAACAAGAGGGGGACACTCCTATAAGGTCCACACAAGCATGTTTCTCATACTTACCCAAACACCAGAACATCAGCAGGCTATAGAGTAGATCTCCCTTCGAGTGAATCAATCAAAAAGTTCATGGGGGTCTCCTTATTAGCAGAAACTTATTCCAGCTTAAGAACATCACAAAGGATATCCCTAACCAAATCATATATGTAATTAAACCCATGTAACTCCTTGAAATGGACCACATGTTGGACAAAAGAATCCACACAAACCTTGCAACGGAATGGGAAGGGCTCTTCAACTGAAAACAGAGGTATCATGAGCCGGTACTTAAGGATAACCATGTTCTCTACCGCCAACATATGTTGGCCTAACCCTTCAATGACGATGATTGTCTATAACACCTCAAAATATGATTTTAATACACTATTTCCTAAAACAATTAACTAGGTTAGTTTATCTAGTTAGAATGTCGTGTTTAAGAGAAGGAAGGTAAGTTATTGATGAAAGAAAGTAAAGAGACCATTTGAGACAATATTTGAAACTTTAATAGATGGTCAAAGCTAGGATATTGTGGTAAGAAAAATATAACCAGTATATGGGGGAAGGGATGTCACGACTCAGTGTGTGTGTGTGTGTGCACGCGCGCGCTCTTGCATTAATCAATAAGGAAGGAGAAAAGAGGTGGTAGTGAAATTGCATGTGAAATATGTGATTTTAGAAGTGTCCATCATCTTCGAAGCATCTAGTAAGTATCTATACCATCTCTTATAACTTCTTGGTTCAAGTTCTTGGTGAGTTTTGATGAATCTACCCTGAATTGGGTAAATTGGAGGTATTAGATTGTTAGATTTATACATGTTTTATACATGTATTTCCCACTCTTTTTGTATGTATTTGGGTATTTATCTTTGCAAAACAGAGCTAAGTCATTCCTTTGAGTTAAATGCAGGTATTTGGAGGCAAGCAGGCAAAAAGGAGCGGAAACTAGCACAATGGGAAGAAATTTGAAGACTTTGAAGACAGCTGCAGAGTGTGCACGGCCGTGCTCCTACCCAAAGTCAACCAGTCAACATTTTCAGCCATCCAGATGAGAAAGTCAAGGTGCACGGGCGTGCACACCCTAGTGCATGGCCGTTCCATCTGATACGTGCTCCCCAAGACTCCAACAGACCAAGACTGACAGACATTCGTGCAAAACTGAAGAGCGCATGCATGCCCCACATAGTGGAACGGGCATGCCCTATTTGAAGCACGGGCGTGCACGCCCTGGGATGTCAATAAAACGAGACCACCACTCATCATTTGTGTTCGCATTTAATTTTTTGTACTCTAACTTTGTTTGGCGAATTAACTAATCAATCCTCTAGTATTTGGTCTTGTGGGTGTTTTGATAAGAAGTAGATGGACTTGTGAGTGTTCCCGTGGTGAGTAACAACCCACGCACTTGTAAGCTAACCTAATTCCACGTGTAGTGATTGGCCCATTTGTGTTTGGAAACGTTCACACTTTGTGGCTTAATCCTCTATTATCAAAATCTCACTTAGGGTCGGTACGATCTTTATACTTGGACCTAGTGATAAGCCAAGACATGGTTTTGTGACTTAGCTTCATGGTCTATGTGTTATCTTTGGAGAATACCAAGAATTGGTGAACCCGTGTTGGAAGCGAACTGTCTTTATTCTCTTCCATTACTATATTTCCGCGCAATTAGTAATAGGCCAATTACATTTTGAAAAGGTAATTAATTCATGTAGGGGATGGGTGTGAGCGGGGTAGCCATAACTCCTCTATTATGTCAAGTGTTAGCTTGTTCGGCCATGATCCGGCCGCCAGCAAGTTATTCATAAAAGTTTATAGTCGTCTAATGTAAATATTATAACACTAGGTGGTGGGTTTTTCGGGGTTGGGTATACACAGTCTCGGGTGATCCTCCCCTCACTGTTGAGAGGTGAGCTTACCGGGTAAGGAGACCTTCACAATAACAAATGAGAACACAAATTGTCTTTATAGTTATGCGCTAATGCACATCTTGGACACATCACTCAATTGAACGCTTACTGTCAATCTGTACCAAGACAAGTTGGATCCCCAAGCAACACTTTTCTTTGTACATTGGTTTTCTTTTTGGTTATTCTCGTTCTCTCTCATTTTTATTTATCTTTATTTTTACGTTAGCAACTTAAGGCAAAGTAGGGAAAGTCGTGTCTTAGGGTTCGATACTCGATACTTGCTTGTGTCTATACTATACTTGATAGGTACACTTGCCTATTGTGTGGGTTTAGAATGTTTAGCATTTATCATTTTATTTTATTAATTTAAAACTTGAAAAGTGTCTCATCTTAAAGTTTTGACTTAATTGCCTTTTTTCCATCGAGTATTTGGCATTTCCACCGGGAACTTGCCATTTTAATAAAAAGAAGTTTAAGTCCTTTAAACCACACGACATCAGTGCATCTGGTATTAATATAGATAGCAAACATGGATTTCACTTGAAGTGTTGGACAACCCCTAAAGAATTGGTTTATGAATAGGGATGATTGGAATTGGATAAGTTGGTGTTATGAATCCTTAGTTAAAGAGGTAAAATGGTGGGTTAATGTTTATGCCCACAAGGTGTTCGATGAAATGCTTAAATTAGTAAAATGATGAGACTTTGAATAAATTTGTAAAGTAATAGCTTGGTTGTTTGAAAAAGAATGAACAAGTGGATATGAAGTCTAGATTTTCATTTGGTAGATTAAATTATTGTGTTTGATCATAATGTAATGAAACGTTAGTTATGTCAATAATGTGAGTATCATCCAAATGGGTTACTTGAGAAAGGATTAAATGGGTTGAATCATAACCAAAATTTATATCTACTGGTTAGTTGATAAATTAAAATTGGGATGTCATGAGTTCATGGTAAAAATGACCCACATGTTATCATTAAACACAATGAGCGGCAAGGGTTAACCCAAATTACTAGAATGAATGGTAAAGTAATTAAAAATTCATATAATAAAATGAGCATATGATACTTAGGTATTAAATGAGGAGAATAACCCGTTATGTGTTCTAATTGTAGGATCATTTTATCACAATGAAACAATAATATCACACGAGTTTCTATGAATCAGGTGCGGAAACCCTAATTCACATGCAAAATGATACAAATCAAAATCAGAAAACGTTAAGATTCGTTTTCAACTTGTTTTCCATTAATATTAATCAAAGATAGGCATTACAATTGAATATTAATGAAAATACAGACTTCCAGAACCTTCCTAGAAAACAAACACAAACACATTCTCCAATGACCAACTACTAACAACTGAAAACTACTCGAACATATATATAGGAAATCATGTTCGACCTTGCACAGGGTCGAGTGGCTCATTCGACCCTTCGAAGGCTCGAACCAACAATAATAAGCTTCTCAAAACTTCATTTGACCTTCTTGAGACTCCTTCGACCCCACGTAGACTTGAATAAACATGTAAATAACCCAAAACTTGTAATCTTCGTCAATATGCTGTGAATCCGAAAGCGATAGCCATAATATTGCATCTACAAACTCCCCTTGGTTGTTTCTCATATTGTATTGCTCAATTCTTCTTCAAAGTAACCTTCACTTTCTTTTTCAAACTTGTACCTTCAGTGTTTGATGTACGTTTCTTCAGTTCAGGTCTAAGTTTCATCGTTTTTCCCAACAATTTCTTGTAGTCACAACCAGCATACACTTCCCATGAAAAGCAACATATTGCAACCATCTGAAATCTCCAGGTTTATTCAATATCTGGAACATCAAAGTGAATCTGGTTGTAATACAATGTGACGATGTCATCCTTTGAACAGTTAATCAACCACATTAGATCGAACACGCGTATATTCTTGCACATCAACTCCGGATTCTTATCATGCAATACTATCACTGCTTCACCAGTTCTCCAATCGTAGTATCAGAATGCGAAATCTTTACTGAAATTATGTTGGATTGGCATCGAAGGAACTTTCTTCAAGCACGTCGATGGTTTATACTTCAGAGTTACATATGGAAAATTGTTCTTCAAATCAATTTCTTTATGAACAATTCGCTTGGGATACTGCGGCTTAAACATGTCCCATTTCGTATGGCTCTCTCTAGGTATCTTCTCAGCCATGTAGCGAAGTACATTCGAACTATCAACACTACCCAATTGATGTCTACAAACGTCCCTCACAGCCCAATAAGGAAGGGTCTTTATATCGTGAAAGTGTCCGAAATAGATAATCCCTTTCTCCCATTTGATTCCGATACACCTGAGCCGTGGAAACCATTTCCATGCCAAAGCTCCCCCTTTGAACATTCTGTTGTGAAACTTATATAATTAACCTTGAATTCCTGGCACTGGACGTTTATCCTCTTCCTCTCTCAATTTCTTTAGTAACGCCTTCAAAGCATCATACTGCTTATACACTTTAGCTTTTTCTATCTCATCATCAAATACCTCATCAATTATTTTCTTTCCTTTTACCTCAGCACTCTTTTCAGCTTCCTTGAAGATCTCATCATTTATCATTGGAATGCTGGTTTTGTCCTTCATATTGTAATACTCTGGGTACTCTTCATGAGATATATCTTCAATTTCTACCTCATTAAAGTTTCTTGTGTATCTATCATCAAAGTTTTGACCCGGTTCAGTCACTGGAATGTTATGTATCTCTTTATTCTTCAGTATATCTTCTAGAGATATTCCAGCTTGCTGCGCAACACCTTCTAGTATCTCTTTCGTTACCGCAACACTAACCTCACCATCTTCTAGCTCTGGATCTTGGTATTCAAGACAAATACTTCATATCATCAGTACCAAAAATCTCTTTAAACTTCTCAGTCAATTTAGCTGTAACATAACCACGCTTCAGCATCCTTTTCAATCTTTGCTTATCAGCTTCACTTATTCCACCTGGTTTCTTGCTGCTTGAAGCGAATTTGTCTTATTTTGTCTTCTCACACTTCTCAAAGGAATATTGATCAGCATCATCATCTGATTCCTTTGAACTCGCTGATTTTTCTCTATTCATTCCATCACCATCTGACGCATTATCATCATCATCATCATCTTTATCATCATCATCAGTACCACTATAATCAAGCTTTTCTTCATCATCTTCTTCTTCATCTTT
Organism: Ambrosia trifida; assembly: GCA_028751855.1. Classification (NCBI taxonomy): domain Eukaryota; kingdom Viridiplantae; phylum Streptophyta; class Magnoliopsida; order Asterales; family Asteraceae; genus Ambrosia; species Ambrosia trifida. The sequence continues at coordinate 17,966,341 of CM054122.1, read as the reverse complement.
TTCTTCCTCAACACCTTTCAGTTGAGGTGCTTTAGCATACAGATTGTCAATTATTTTCCTCAACTTCTTGTTTTCTTGTTCAATCATCAAGATTTCTTTGCATTCTTCTTACTTGATGATTCAGTACAGCATTCTTGATTTGGAGACTAGTTACTTCTTCTTCCAGTTTATCTTGTCTTTCCTTAGAAGAAATCACTATCTGAAGCATATCCTTCTCATTCTCCTTCATCTGCTTTATATCATTCTCATGCTTATTGAATAATTTCATCATCTTTCCAATCTGCCTGTTCACTAAATTCATTATATCATTAGAAACTGTAAATTTGGTTTGTGAGCTTGATTCTGCTTGTGGTTTTGCAACAGGTGACTTTAAACCTGACAGAATACTCTTCAGAGACTTAAAAACATCATCTTGATTTTGATGAGTATCTATTTCTTGGACAATTGTTTGTTTCTTCGCTGCTGGGGATACTGGTTGTGAACTTGAAGCTTGTGGCATCTTCTTACCCTTCAATAACAAGTCAATATCCTTCTGCCTCTTTGTCTTAGATGATTCTCTCTTTGCCATTGTCTTAAAACCACGTCCACGTTTGTTTGAAACTGGAGATACTGGAGAACCTTCAAAATCTGCATCTCCAACTATCAATTCTTCCTTCTCTTCAACATAATCCCTACTCAACTATTCTTCAACTATTTTTTCAATCGGATTAGGAGTACTCGAATCACCAGTAGCCTTGGGATGAGATTCCTTAACAGTCATCATCAGAATCCCAAATTTCTTCTATCTTTGTTCCCTCTGAATGTTCATCAATTAACAAAATCATAGCTTTTCCCTTCTTCTTGGCTTTAACCTCATTAACTTTCTCTTTTCCCTTCTTTTTGGATTTAACTCCTTTGTTTATCACTTGACGCTTTGCTTTCTCTCCTTTCTTTACAGGAACTAACGGAGAGTCAGAATCAGAATCACTGATTAAGTGTCCAAATAGTCTCATGTTCGGTGGTTTCTCATTCTCAGCTTTACCCTTGATTCACAATCTTCATTGGGTCTCTTATCAATGTAGGATACTTCTCATCAAAGATCATCTGTAAAAACCTCGGGTACATCAAAAACTTGTCTATCTTTATCCCTTCAAACACTACCCTCATATGATGGAATAACATTCCCGACACATTGTAATATTTGTGAAGAATCAATGCAACAACAAGTGAACTGAGCGTATCCCTCAATACATCAAATCCTCCTCGAGCAGGACCAAAAACATGAAGAAGCACATGTAAAAGGTACTTGAACGGTGGAGATACATTCGCCTTGTTAAGTTGACACTCTGTAATCGGTGCATAGTACTTCATCCTAAAGAAATATCCTCTTTTCACAGCCCACAGCAACTTGATAGGATCCATCTCTTTATCAGTCAAATGTAGCACTCTTCTAAAATCAGCTTCTCCCACCAAAATATTCATTCCTTGTATCTTGTTGTGAATCACTGATTTGCCTTCCCAGAACATCAAGGCTGCATTCCTCCAAAATTCCTCTTGGTGCTCTTTATAAATGACAGGAGGTTGGGCAATCGCATAAACAATTTTGCATCTCTTCAGAAATTCAACAATTCCTCTGAATTCTTCATATTTGTCATCTACATCACCAATGTATTCACAAACATTGTGTTTTGGTTCAAATCTGAGCTCTTTTGGTTCTGCCATTTTATCTGAATAATCATAAAAGCATAAAACACATTAGTTCGGATTGTAAAATCAGAATTTTGTCAAAATTTATCAGTTGGTTCGACCTGTCGAAGGTCCGAACCAGTTTCTAAAGGTTCGAATGAGTCACAAAGTGTTCCATTCGACCAATAGAAACTTCATTCGGCCCCATAGTGGGTTCGAATGAACCTGTTCATAATTCAAAATTTCAATTCTTCATTTTAACTAATTTTTTTAACTCTGATTTTGATTGAAACATGTTCTATGTAACATCGCAAAATTTTCCCCAAATTTTAAATATAAAAAAAAATCCCTCATTTTTATACCTAAGTCTTTATTCTCCTAATTCACAAACTTATATATATATATATATATGTATGAATAATAATAATAGCAATAATAATAATAATAATAATAATAACAATTAAAAAATCAGATTTTGTCTTATTAAAATTATTATCCAGCCCACTCCCCACATTTTAGTTTCTTTTTTTTTTTTTTTGAAGCCCACTTAAACAGGCCCAAACCATAGACAAGACCCGGCCCAGATCCCAAGCCCATCACAGCCCAGGGCCCACCTTCCTTTATTCCTGTTAATTAAAAAAAAAAAAACTTTTGTGGCTCCCTGGGATCGAACCCGGGTCAGTCCACACTCACCCACACGCAACAACCAACCGGGCTACACAATCCGATCTGATTTATTCCACTTCTGTTTATATTTAAACCCACAATGAAAAAACGCCTCATTCTTTCTTTCTTTCCCTCTGTCACGCGCTGCACCAGAATATCACAAAGGAAACTTTGTTTGATCCATTATACTCGCTAATCAGTCAACCAATCCCGAATTATACGCGTCCTAATCACATTTCCTTTCTAAAACAGTTCAAGCGTGATTAAACGCGTTTAAAATTTTGGATTTAATACGCCTTATTGAATTTCCAAATCAATCCAAACGAAATCAGTATAAATACATGATGTAAACACAATTAAAACTACACACACACACACATGAAAGCGAGTAAGAGAACCTCAATTTCAATTCAGTTAACAACTCGTTCCTGATCAAGATCTTTCGTGTTTGACTTTTTCTTTGACCAAGCTAGAATCAAACGATTCGTGTTTGTAAGTGCAATCTTCTTTGTGGGTTTTACTAATCGGCCATAGACGAGCATTAACCCCAACTTTACAGGGGTTAATAATCGTCGAATCATTTTATTAAGAAAACTAGGGTTTGTTCTTATGTAATTGGGGAAGAACACGAATTGAGTTTTGATATATATTTAAAACAGAAGGAATTTAAATCACAAGTGAACCTCAGATCAGTTGGTTGAACACTCAACTTGGGCCGGGTTTGACCCGGGTTCAATCCCCACAAAACACAATTCTTTTCTTTTCTTTTTGAAACCTTTCTTTTTTTTATATATATTTATTGTTTCATCTTTCAAATTAATTTTAAAATACCAAAACCCTTTTATAAATTCTACAAAAATTATATCATGTTGATCTGAGATAAAAGTTTAACTTACAATTTTTAGTTTTCAAAAATTTATTTATTAAATATATATAATAAATAAATCAAGTTTATTCTATTTTATTTATAAAATTCCTTTAAAATATCAAAACGATCTTATTAATTTCCACAAAAATTATTTTAAGTTTTTATAACATTAAGCTTTTCAGAAATGATTTTTATTTCTGAAAAATCATTTATTTAATATTTTTAATCAATTTTTGTTAGTTTTAATAATAATTAAATCATAATAAATCCAATTTTTAATATTTTTGCACCAAAATTTTATACAAATTATTTCTGATCATTTAGAACAGAAATATGATTTTTTTAAAATAATAATTCTTTAATTTTAGTATTTTTAATTATTAAAGTTAAAGTTTGACAATTTGTAATAAATAGATTTAATAATCTATTTTAAAGAAAATAATTTTATAAAAATTATTTTTATACTTTAAACACATTCTTGTGACCATCCTAGATTTAACATTTATAAAAAGATTTTTAGTTATTTATTTACTAAATTTCTCTCAATTGTCGAATATTTTTAATAATAATCAAACAAGCATTTATCCCCAATTCGAAGCCCTAGAAACTTATACATTTGTAGACTTGGTAGACTTAGACATATTTATTACATTATTATAGGGTGATACTTGATACATTTGGTCAACACATTTCTCAACAGATATAACATTTTACCAAGGTGAGTTTTACATAGCCCCTTTTCTATTTATCACCATTTTTGGGGTGAAACATGTTACAACATCATTTATGCAATTCAATCATCAATGTGTCTATGTGTTTTCTATGTTGCATTATGTCTTGAGCATGATTAGAGTAAGCACCATTCTAGCATAATCATTAACTCCGTACAAGCCGGCGGTATACATTGATAGATCTATTGGACTGACAATCCCACCCGGATACGTGCCTCCTACAAAGGTAGTGTGGGTGTTTGTTATCGTATAACATATTGGACCATGAGCGTATGGTATGTATCATTTTATAACAGTCATCAGGGTTGATTATGCACTCGATTTATTTCTAGTATGTTCTCACATATGGACTAGATTGACATGACACATGAATTGCACATCATTTTTATTCAATTATCAAAAACCTATGTAATTCTCACCAACTTTTGTTGACCCAAAACATTTTCAACTTAACATGTTTCAGGTTTTACTTGCTTGAAGATTTGAATTGATGCTTGAAGATACGTGTATAGTTTTATTCAATTTGATGTACAAATTATAGAACAAGTGTATGTAATCCATTTAAATCATTTAATGGAATTTATTATTCACCATGAGCTACTGAACAATCATCAATACGTGGCACTCCGATGTTTCCGCCATCGGTTGGGGTGTTACAGATTGGTATCAGAGCCATGGTTATAGGGAATTAGGTTATTAGAAAAATAATCTAGTCTATAACCATAGGATTTAACAAGTACTTGCTTCTTTTGCTTGCTATTCTCTATCTCCCTCCTACATCTTATCCCTACTTTCATACTTACAAGAAGGTTGCTCTCCATCAGTGGATCTACTCTTAGACTAATAGGACAAAATCCTCAGGCTTAACCTGAACCCCCCTTGAGATCTCGTCGAAGTTCTAAATTTTAATAACGAACACGTGCAATCTGGAAGGGTGAACGCCTGTATTCTGAGTCTTCTGTCTAGGCTGGCATTGCGCATATATCCCAATCAGACGAGGGACCCGGATGCCTACCTGGGAATTCTCGGGATGAGTGTTCACTTATAGGCTAAAGCATGTCTTCATATGTTATTAGAATCTGGAATCTTTGATAAGTCAGCGTTTTCGTTTATTCGTTTTAATTAATGAATAAATGATTACATTCCTTATATCACCTCATTCATTTCATGCCACATTGAACCTTCATTGTGTCCCTTACGGATCATGTCTCCACGTCGTAGCACTCGCAATAACAGAGGTGAAAACTAAGAGGAAAGTAACAACAACCACAGCACCAACCACAACAACAACAAAAACAACAAAGGTGTTGATGCCCGAATGGCTGCAATTATCCCTAACCCAGCTCAGGTTACTAATCCTAATCGTCCTGGTAATCACAACTATGGTCAATGCTATGAATGTGAAAACCCAAATCACTACCGTAACCGATGCCCTAAACTAAACCAAGATCAAGACTCTCCAGCTACTTAACAGCAAGTCCCACCATTTGAATGTTGTCTACTTTAATTCTATGTATTGTTACTTTTTGATTCAAAGTAATAAATTCAAGTATTATCATAACATCTGAGTGCATGCTTGTTTGAATGTGAACTAATTGCTATATCTATAATCATACTTGCTTACTTGTACAACAATTAGTTAACTACCAAACAACCAGCTTAACGATTGGTAGAGGTCATCATGTCTTTCCAACAGTCGGGAGAGGCCCTACCACCTGCTCAACGACTGGTGGAGACTATCAGACCTGCTCAACAATCGGTAGAGTCATAAAAGGACGCAAAACCCTAATGTAAGGTAAATTGGTAATTACGGTCCGGAACGTAATCACGAATTTACAGGTACGTTAAGGTAGTGTGAAATTTTATCAAGGTTTCCGGTAGTTGACCAATTGCAAACCTAGTGTTTCTCTTAACTTCGGGACGAAGTTCCTTAAAGTAGGGGAGACTGTAACATCGCAAAATTTTCCCCAAATTTTAAATATAAAAAAAACCCCTCATTTTTATACCTAAGTCTTTATTCTCCTAATTCACAAACTTATATATATATATATATATATATATATATATGTATGAATAATAATAATAGCAATAATAATAATAATAATAATAACAATTAAAAAATCAGATTTTGTCTTATTAAAATTATTATCCAGCCCACTCCCCACATTTTAGTTTCTTTTTTTTTTTTTTTTGAAGCCCACTTAAACAGGCCCAAACCATAGACAAGACCCGGCCCAGATCCCAAGCCCATCACAGCCCAGGGCCCACCTTCCTTTATTCCTGTTAATTAAAAAAAAAAAAAAACTTTTGTGGCTCCCTGGGATCGAACCCGGGTCAGTCCACACTCACCCACACGCAACAACCAACCGGGCTACACAATCCGATCTGATTTATTCCACTTCTGTTTATATTTAAACCCACAATGAAAAAACGCCTCATTCTTTCTTTCTTTCCCTCTGTCACGCGCTGCACCAGAATATCACAAAGGAAACTTTGTTTGATCCATTATACTCGCTAATCAGTCAACCAATCCCGAATTATACGCGTCCTAATCACATTTCCTTTCTAAAACAGTTCAAGCGTGATTAAACGCGTTTAAAATTTTGGATTTAATACGCGTTATTGAATTTCCAAATCAATCCAAACGAAATCAGTATAAATACACGATGTAAACACAATTAAAACTACACACACACACACATGAAAGCGAGTAAGAGAACCTCAATTTCAATTCAGTTAACAACTCGTTCCTGATCAAGATCTTTCGTGTTTGACTTTTTCTTTGACCAAGCTAGAATCAAACGATTCGTGTTTGTAAGTGCAATCTTCTTTGTGGGTTTTACTAATCGGCCATAGACGAGCATTAACCCCAACTTTACAGGGGTTAATAATCGTCGAATCATTTTATTAAGAAAACTAGGGTTTGTTCTTATGTAATTGGGGAAGAACACGAATTGAGTTTTGATATATATTTAAAACAGAAGGAATTTAAATCACAAGTGAACCTCAGATCAGTTGGTTGAACACTCAACTTGGGCCGGGTTTGACCCGGGTTCAATCCCCACAAAACACAATTCTTTTCTTTTCTTTTTGAAACCTTTCTTTTTTTTATATATATTTATTGTTTCATCTTTCAAATTAATTTTAAAATACCAAAACCCTTTTATAAATTCTACAAAAATTATATCATGTTGATCTGAGATAAAAGTTTAACTTACAATTTTTAGTTTTCAAAAATTTATTTATTTAATATATATAATAAATAAATCAAGTTTATTCTATTTTATTTATAAAATTCCTTTAAAATATCAAAACGATCTTATTAATTTCCACAAAATTATTTTAAGTTTTTATAACATTAAGCTTTTCAGAAATGATTTTTATTTCTGAAAAATCATTTATTTAATATTTTTAATCAATTTTTGTTAGTTTTAATCATAATTAAATCATAATAAATCCAATTTTTAATATTTTTGCACCAAAATTTTATACAAATTATTTCTGATCATTTAGAACAGAAATATGATTTTTTAAAATAATAATTCTTTAATTTTAGTATTTTTAATTATTAAAGTTAAAGTTTGACAATTTGTAATAAATAGATTTAATAATCTATTTTAAAGAAAATAATTTTATAAAAATTATTTTTATACTTTAAACACATTCTTGTGACCATCCTAGATTTAACATTTATAAAAAGATTTTTAGTTATTTATTTACTAAATTTCTCTCAATTGTCGAATATTTTTAATAATAATCAAACAAGCATTTATCCCCAATTCGAAGCCCTAGAAACTTATACATTTGTAGACTTGGTAGACTTAGACATATTTATTACATTATTATAGGGTGATACTTGATACATTTGGTCAACACATTTCTCAACAGATATAACATTTTACCAAGGTGAGTTTTACATAGCCCCTTTTCTATTTATCACCATTTTTGGGGTGAAACATGTTACAACATCATTTATGCAATTCAATCATCAATGTGTCTATGTGTTTTCTATGTTGCATTATGTCTTGAGCATGATTAGAGTAAGCACCATTCTAGCATAATCATTAACTCCGTACAAGCCGGCGGTATACATTGATAGATCTATTGGACTGACAATCCCACCCGGATACGTGCCTCCTACAAAGGTAGCGTGGGTGTTTGTTATCGTATAACATATTGGACCATGAGCGTATGGTATGTATCATTTTATAACAGTCATCAGGGTTGATTATGCACTCGATTTATTTCTAGTATGTTCTCACATATGGACTAGATTGACATGACACATGAATTGCACATCATTTTTATTCAATTATCAAAAACCTATGTAATTCTCACCAACTTTTGTTGACCTAAAACATTTTCAACTTAACATGTTTCAGGTTTTACTTGCTTGAAGATTTGAATTGATGCTTGAAGATACGTGTATAGTTTTATTCAATTTGATGTACAAATTATAGAACAAGTGTATGTAATCCATTTAAATCATTTAATGGAATTTATTATTCACCATGAGCTACTGAACAATCATCAATACGTGGCACTCCGATGTTTCCGCCATCGGTTGGGGTGTTACATTCTAATATGATCGACTAGGCCTGATTAACTACCAATTTTAATTATTATTCACTAATCGATCATTTTCTACTAAAACTAGGGTTACAGAAATCAATTTCATCAATCACTTGTTGTTAATCCTAGTTTTTGTGTTATTCTCCCCCTAAAATGATCGAATAGTGCTCTGCAATCATCAAATCATGTTCAAACACAATCCATATTGTCCAATTAATGATCTAGGGTTTTAGACCCAAAAATCCAATTTCCCGTCGATTCCATGGATAAAAACCTGTGAAATTCAAGTTATGAATACCTTAGAATGTCAGGAACACAATCACAATGTCTAAAATCAAAGGACAAAATAGTGGGTTAGAGAGAAATCGCCTCAGGAACAGTTAAAAATGAGGTTCAAATGAACCTGATGGCTTTATATAGTGAATTTGGTTCGACCTCTTGTAGGTTCGAACGAGTGTAAAAGTGTTTGGTTCGGGTCTACTAAAAGGCCGAATCAAAACTCTGGGTTCGAATGAGAAATTTTATCAATCCCAAACTCATTCGACCTAATAAAAGGCACGAATCAACTCACAAAAATCTCATTCGATCCACGTCTTGACAATTTCAAACTTTTCAAACATTCAAACTTTCAAAAATATGATTTTAATGATACAAAACTCAGATTGGCTCATCAAACTTCAGAAAATGATCATCGTCCAACATCGGTCATCGAAAATAACACAAAAATGTAAAATCTTTTGGATTTTCTGAAAATTATGTTAAAACACACCAAAAATCTTTTTGAGTTTTGCATATATGAAGAAAATCAAACAAAAAGCAATAAACCTTTTGTGATTTTCCGGTAAGAGGATCATATCAGTTTATGAGAAATCAAATCACACCATTATTTTGTTACATTTTAACTTTACTGACTGTGTGACTTGTCAACTGCTGGTATTGTTATCCTCATAAGCTCACATGTAGATCGTTATGCAGTGCTTTAAAATGATACGCTTAAGGTGTAATAATAACTAACTCACCTGTGGTTTCCACACACATAACGTACTCCCATATCAAGGAATTTTTTTAGAAAGATTCATTGTAACGCGTGATTATGCTGTTGTTATCCGTAAGTTACAAGGTATGAGGCACAGAGGTGTACAGGTCAGCAAATCAATAGTACAGAGTAACTTGTGCACTCTACCAGGTTGAGGGCTTATATCAATCATGATTTGCATCATAAATATGATACAATGCATTAGATGATCTTTAATCATCGTCATACATTTTAAGTTCCTATGCCATAACAATGAATCTGATTCAAATGCTCTTGAAAGAAGGCATGTGGTTTCCTCTGAAGTGTCGCCAGGCATACTCATATCCATGATGTATGTGTCATTCTTCTAGGAGCCCTCATAATTATCCACTCTTTTGGAATTACCACCCCTGGTTTCAACACTAAAGCTTCAGTCTTGGTGAAGTGAACCGAGTGCCCCTTGTCGCAAATTTGAGAGACACTCATGAGATTGTGTTTGAGCTCCTCAACATAGTTCAATCCTTCTAGGGTGATCTTGCCATTTGTGACCTTCCCCTTTCCTGAGATGCGCCTGCAAAATTCACGTAACCTCCATTACATTTCATAAATTCTATCAACAATCTCAACTCCCCTATCATATGCCTGGAGCAGCCGCTATGAACATACCACCAGTTGATAACCCTCCTCAGCAGCTCCTGCATTCAAAAGAAGATTAGTTAGAGTAGGGGACCCAAGAGTTGAAAATCTTGGGTCGTCCCATTTCATTGATAATAGTAAACTCCCTCCAGTATCTATCACTCCCCACTAGAGTCCTGGATCTAGGTGGACTGTTTCTATTCATTTGGTTATAATGCCTGTAGTGCCTTTGATTCTAAGGATTGTAATATCCTTCGTGATTCACTGGCCCATTATTTTGAAGTTGTAGATACCTCCCTCTGTTAGGGTATCCCTGAACATAATTATTTCTGGAAAAATTCTGGTTATTAGAATACTTTCTATCCCTTTAACTATTTTGATTATTATTATTAACAAAATTTACTGGTTTGTCACCTTGTGGACTTTGGTGACGTTGTTTTTGCGGTGGTTGGTATTTGTTGGTATTTGCAGGTGCTTTCTACTTAGAAGGTTGGGCACCAGATGTGCTTGCCTGGCCAACACTTACCTGTCTAGGGACGAACGCAGGTTTTTCAAAATTTTTGTTAGCTGGTCGTTTGCCTGGATCCCTAGACCCACTATCAGATTCTTTCTCTAATTTCCTTTGCAGGTTACTCACCTCTTTCCTGCTTTCAGACTTAGCTGGAGTTTCACCTTTTCTTTGCATTGGTTGATGCGTTGTTCTCCTTCTTCTTGGCAGTGCACATGCTAGCAACATGACCTTTTTTATGACACATAAAACATGATCGCTTCTCAAGGGGCTTTTTGTATTATCCCCTTGAGGTTTATCCCTCATTACTAGCAGATTTGGGTGAAGTGTTAGCAAAACATTCAGCATTACCCTAGGTGACTTCTTCAGTTTTAGCTTCTCCTTGCTTAACAAATTTAGGATTTTTCAAAATTATTTTTGGGTCAGCCTTTTTAGTTTGAATTTTTGAAAGCACTAGGATATCCTTTTTTTTGTTTTAGTTGGGTTAATTTTAATAGTATTAGTTTTATCAACCCCTGACCTCTTAGTGTTCTTGAACACTTCACCTGTTTCTTCATCCTCAGATGCATTGGATGAACTACCACTCTCAATACTAACCTCACTTTCACTTACATCAACGTTCATTTTATCTAGCTTAGGCTTACAAATTTCCTCAGTTACTTCCTTCTCAGTTGGTAAAAATGAGTAGTTACTAGTGGCAGGAGGAGGCACATCTTTGTACCATAATCCACCGTTATCATCTTTATGCTTCTTAGTATCTTTTCTAGAGTCTATTAAGGCATTAATAAGATATTTTGAGCTGCAAACTTGATATATCTGCCTATTCAGATCGGCTACCTTAACCTTAAGTTAGTCGATTTCAGCATTTTTCTTAGCAATCTCTTCTTGTTTATCGACTAAAGCCAACTGTGATAGGTTAAGATAATCTATCTTTTCCCGGAGGGTATAGTTAAGTTCTTTTAGATCTTTCTTAGTAGCATTAAGGGAGGTTTTCAGGTTCCCTTCTCTAATCTTATTGCCTATGTTAAACTCTTACTCTTTGTCTAGAAGCATAACTAACTCAGTATTATGCTCAGCTACTTTATCATTCTCTTTCACAAGCAACAGAATATGCTCAGCATAATCAACACACCTATTACAAGCTTCTACAACTAAAGATAAAGGAAGGAGTGCCTTTTTCTTATCGTATGATAAGTCTGCCATGTATGCCATGAATTCTTTAGCAGACATCCCTTCAGTTGATGATGTCAGATCTAGCACCTGGGTAGATACCTCCTTGTTAGCTTCACTTTCAGTTGTAGTTTCTTTAGCTTCATTCACCTTACACTCATTCACTTCTGTCTCTATCTCATTAACATGTTCCTCAGTCACTTGCTCAACAGGTTTTTCATCATTCTCATTTCCTTCTTCAACAATTTCTGCCATGAAAGAATGATTGCCTGAACCATCAGCTCCATCTAAAACACTGCTCTAGTCATACGAGCCATCAGGCTTAACCACCATTAGTGCCTTTGAGCTTGAAATGCTCTGAGAAGGCGCCATTGATGAGCTTTGCCTTGTGGTGTTTCCCTGATTTTGGCTCTTTGGTCTGGCACATTCTCTGGCAAAGTGCCCATACCCGTAGCAGTTATAACACTTAACTTTTGATTTATCAAAACTAGGTCTGCCTCCAACTAGCTTTTTTCTCATCCTCTCCATGTACTTTCTTTCTCTTCTCACAATCATAGCAAGATTCCACTGGAGATCCATTTCCTCAAAGTCATCCGGATCTATCTGATCATAGTCATCATCAAACATTGTCAGATCATTTATCTTCCCTTGTATGTAGTTCTCATAAGATTCTACAAAGGAAGACAAAACTACAAGTTGCTCTTATGCTGATTTCACACTCATAGGCATTGACTTGCTTGACTTGTGGTCGCATTTGGAGTCAGATTTGTTTGACTCAACAGTGCTCTTTCCCTTGTCTTTTCCTGAGGGAATGTCATTCACTTTTGTTGACTCACTTGAAACAGACACAAAACGAACTTCACCGTCAGAATCTATCATAATGTTACCTAAATTATCTCCGAAAAAGAATGCAGTGGCATTCCCACTGTTGCTTGAAGTGCCACTAGATGGAGATTTGGATGATGGTTTCCCATAATACACTCCCGGATCTTGAACCTGATCAGAACCTTCATCTTTCCTCTTCATTGCCAAATCATATCCCCTTAGTTTTCCTATAACATCATCAAACGTGTATGTGGCGAATTCTGGATTCTCTTTAATGAGAAGAGTATAAACTTTCCACTTTGTAGGAAATGCATCCCAAATCTTGGTGGTCATCTCCACATCAGTGTGCTCAATCTTGTAGTTTTCTAGTTCAGTAACAAGATAGTAGTATCTCGTGATGATCTCTTCTAGGGTTTCATCTGTGAATGCCCTAACGATAACAAACTGTTTCTTGAGTAAATCAACTCTATTTTTCTTCACATTATCATTCCCCTCAAAACGTTTCTCTAGAGCTTTCCACAAATCTTGTGCATTTAGAAATTTTCTAAATGTGTGCAATATCTCTTGAGGCATGCTAATAGTAATAGTTGCGTGTGCCTTGTTCTCTGCTTCAAAGATCAAATTTTCTTCCTCATCCATATTTTTTAAATCAACCCTAACAGTTCGACCATCAGCATCTCTGGATAGTGTTATGTAACCATCTCTTATGCAAATCCATCCTCTCATCATATAAAACCTAGCCCACTCTTCGAACCTGTCCTTCCACCAATAATAATCATTAACCGAAATCATTGTAGGTGGTGAGTTTGACTTTCCTACTTCATGGTCCATTTCTAACATCTTGTTTAGAGCCGACATTTTAGTTATTGTTTGATAGGATTAAATTAATTTTAAATGTCCAAGATTCAAATGTAGGTCCAAAGTCCAAGTCCAATTCGAAGTACAAAGATATAAGGTTCAATGATCTAGTTCAATATTCAAGTTCAAAGTCCAACTATAAATGATCAAGTCCAAGTCACAGTTTAAACCAAATTTGTAAATTTGGACCGGTTCAATTTTTAATTTTGAATCAATTCAAAGAAGCGATACCCAATGTTAAGATCTGAGTTTGATTGTTTTGATTTGATTAAGTAAAATGAGAAATGAATGAAGTGAATATATATGGAAAGTGCAACGGAATAATAAACTATAATCAAAACAAAAGGAATAAATGTTTTCTTAATCAAATGCTCTCATTATATCGAAATATTACAATCAATTACAAGTACTCCCCCTCAGCTTGATCACTCTGTGATTGTTTGTCTGAGAGAATGTTGTGAGTGACAAATAGAACAGTACAAGCATTGTTCTATTTATAGACAAACCTAAACCATTGGTGACCTGGGCTGACGTCACCTAAGATAGTGACCTCTAACAGAATAACAACATAAAACATCTACCCTATACAAACTATTGTTACATTACAAAACACTGTAAGATAATCTACTGTTGAGGAAAACTCTGATGGTCTTGTATCATCTGTTGGAGCCTAAGTGCTGTTGGCTCCAACAGACCTTTAGTCTTCAGCACTTGATCAGCAGTTGTTCTCTATCAGACCTTTAGTCAGCAGTTGTTCTCTATCAGTTGTTATCCAGCAGTCCTTTGTAGCAGCAGTTGTCATAGCAGTTGTTTGGGTGGAACAGTTGTTAGGGTCAACAGTCTTTTGGGAGGAGTATGTTGTAAATGCTGTTTATTTATATGGATCAACTGTTAGTATATTTTGGCTTTTCAATCATCTGTTCTTCTTCAGGTCAGCAGACCCAACAATCTCTCCCTAGAACAGATGATGCCAAAACTAGACTTTATTCTTGATCTTTATTCCTCATCAGACTTTCTCTGATTTGACCTTTGAATTGTAACTCAAAGTTCAAAGAGTAGAGGTCTTCTGCATCTCTTTCAAGCTCAAGGTTTAGCAGTGTTTGGATGTCATCTGCACACAGGCTATATGCATCATCCATGCTTAGCTTTTGAGCTTCTCCATGTGATCTGAGCAAAGTCAATTCATGGGTGTATTTGTTGACCTTCCATTTTAGAATTTTTGAATCAGAGGATTTGCTGAGATGCACTTTTATTCTGGATGAGTTTGGTGATGGAGGTCTCCCAATGAGTTCTCTGAGTTTTTCAGTAATGGGATCTGAGAAAAAGTGTACTTGATTGTAGAGGTCCTCCTTTATATAAGTATCAGCAAACTTCTTCTGATCCTCTTCAGACATTTCTTTCTTCTTCTTGAATTGTCTTCTTGCAGCAGCTGATAGATCAGAAGTATCAAGTAGGCTGTCTAATGTAAAAGCCTGTTGAGGTCTCTTCATCAGTGGTTCATTAGAGTAGACAGGTTTTCTGGGCAAGTTAGGGTCTTTCTTCCTGTTTTCTTCCAGTTTCTTGTAGATTTCAACCAACCTCAGCTCTGACCATCTTGCAACAGACTTCATCTCCCCATAGTCAGCAGCCACTATTTCTTGTCTCATTATTTTGAATTTCAAGGCTCTGGCTGGATCTCTGCCTTTACTTAAATCAGGGGCAGAGACCTTAGCTGGGGGATTCTTGGCCATCTCCTCAATTCTTAAGAGTTCTTATCTGAGAGCATGAGTGGTCCAGCCTGCAAACTGTTTCTTGTTTGCTTTATAAGGCATGGTTGCCAAGATCTGTTCAAGAAGAGATTCCCTAACCTCCCTTTCCATGTCACTGCTGAGAGGCATGGTAGACATAGAGTTGCCCAGGGTCTTAGAAAAATCTTCAATCCTTCTCAGTTTGCTAAGCTCTGCTGAATGGATGCCCTGAGCAGTCCTGTCATCTTTCCCTTTGCATTTCTCTTTTATGATGGCATCTGCCTGTTCAGCCTTGGATTTTAGATATTTGTCTATGTTTAGGGGAACAGGAAAATGTGGAAGAGATGGGAAAGATCTTTCAGATGGTTGTACAGCATTATAGAAGGATTGCATTTCCCCCTTGAGTAGATCAAGTTCAAGGGGATACTGAATAGCCAATGGTGTGATGGTTGGTGGTGGTCTATGGGATGTAAATTGTGATGTGTGTGGTGAGAATGATGAAAGTGGAATGACAGATATGGGTGTAGATTGTGTGGTTGAAGTCGTAGGTGGTGATGTGTGAATGTTTTCATCTTGTACAACAAATGTAGATTTTCTCTTCCTTCTGTACAAGATTTTTGGTGATGGTGGTGTAGAAGCAGTGGTTGTGTTAACATCTGTTGGCACTTTTGTAGGACCAACAGATGTTTGGGATTTAGATGGTGATGTGGTTGTAGGTTCAGAGATTGGTTTGGTGGCTGTGGTGATAGGTTCAGATGTTGGTTTGGTGGTAGTGGTGATAGGTTCAGATGTTGTGGTGGTATCAGTGGTTTCGGTGGCAGCAGTGGTTTTGATAGCAGTGGTTTTAGCAGCAAGTTTAGATGGTGGTTTTCTGACATGTTTGGCAGGCATTTTCTTCCTTTTAGAGGAACCCACATCTTCAACCTCCTGCTGTTGTTCCCTTTTCGTTTGTACCAAAGCCTCTGCCTTGACTTCCAAAGTGTCAGCCCTCTTTTGCTTTTCTTCAGCAGCTTTTTCAGCTTCTTCATTAGCAGAGGTGTCCACTTCTTTAGCCTTGCTGGTTTGAATATTGGATTGTTATTGTTGTGGTGCTGTTTAGTGTCAGCCCTCTTTTGCTTTTCTTCAGCAGCTTTTTCAGCTTCTTCATTAGCAGAGGTGTCCACTTCTTTAGCCTTGCTGGTTTGAATATTGGATTGTTATTGTTGTGGTGCTGTTTGGGTAGACCCTGGTTTGTTTGCAGACTTTGATTGACCTTTTTGTGAAGGTGGACAGCCAAAGGGATCTAGCTTTGGCAATCTATCTCTGCCACTCTCCCCCTTTTTGGCATCATCAGCTGTAAAGTCATCATCATCTTCATCTCTGAGAATTGTGGTAGGGGCAGAGCCAGTGGTCTTCAGCAGATGGTCTTTAATGGCTTAAATGTCAGCATGGGTATCTTTGTACCTAGCATATACCATATTTCTAATTTCAGCCATGTAGGTTTCATGAGTCTGATCTGCTAGTTTTTTTGTGAGCTATGATGATGGGAGAAACAGATTTCCATAGCTCACTAGCAATATCAGCTGTGGATGGTTGACTCTTGGTGAGAGTAGCCAATGATCCCAATATTGTCTTGATATCTGATTTGATATCAGCAACATAGGTTTCAATGGACTGTACTCTGGCCGTCAATTCATGGTATTTTAACCCATCACCTATGTTAATAGGATCATCTGAATTCTTACCAGTGGTAGTTGTAACTGGTTCAGTCCTAGGAGGTGAGTCCAAAGGATGAGATCCAGATGCCCCTTTTTCTTGGTTCTAGGGACTTCCAACTGATTTTGGGGACACTATAGTGGCCTCATCAGTTCTTGCCTTCAAGGGAGTCTTAGTTATGTAACCACTGTCTTGTTGTGAGACAATGGTCTCTACATCAGTAGTGGCTGCTCCACTTGAAAACTCACCTAGAGTTTCATTGATCTCTAGGGGTGTAACCTCCTCTTCTATTTGTGGGATGGCTAATTGATATTCCTCAGTACCAGTCACTTGTGGAGGTATACTCTCATTGATAGGTGAAGGAGAGGAACTGGGATTTTTCCTGAGTTTTATCAATAGCCTCAAACAGTGGTTGCATGGTTTGAGGAACATGTTTTGGTGAAGGTGGATAAGTGAAAAGAGAATTAGCCCTGGGAGAGGGGCTTGTGAACATATGGCCAAGTGACTCAAATGTATCATGATGTGTTTCCCTTTGGCTTACAACATGATCCTTTTGTGAGGATGTATGAGGAGTTTGGTCAGGTTGAGATATATCCAACTGTTGTGAGGAAGTAACAACAGTGGTTTCTTGTTGCTTTTGTGTTGCAACAGGGTTTTCTTCTGGTATCTCATCTTCCAGAAGTCCCCTTTGTGGTTTAGTGGTGGTTTTTGTGGATGGACGTTTTCTTTTGGAAGTGGTTGGTGTGGGTTTCACAGCACTGGATGTAGTGCCATGATCACCAGAAGTAGTGGGCTCAACAACAGAGGTTTGGACAATAGTTGTTGTCTTAGTCCTCTTTGTTTGTGTTTTGGAAACTTTTGTAAGCGAAAGATTTTAACTAAAACAGGATAATATGATCATACAAGTCACAAAACCAGGTGCGGAAACCCTAGTTCTGAACAAATTGATAAAACTCTAATCAAAACACAATCAAGATCATTTTCAACATCTTTTCATAGATTAACTTTGTCAAATAAGCTTTTACAACGACTCACACGTTAATCTAGATCAAACATACACTTTCACAAAATGACCTGGAACCTGACCTGAACACATACATAAATGACAACTCAGTTAACATTACAAAAACTCAAAACCTATATACAGATGCTGCACATTCGCCCCTTAGCACTGGTCGAATGTGGAACTTTTCCACATTCGCCCATTACTAAGGTACGAATGTGTATCTTTGTCAAGCTTCAGTCTACCTTCGTCCATCAGCACTCTACCTTCGCCCACTTCTTCTACCTTCGCCCATATTAACAAGTCTTAACATATGTTAGTTATCCAATCATTAGTCGCAAAATGCATCAACAAACTCCCCCTCGACTATTGATTGGATAGTTTTCTCTGTTGGTCCATTGTTTTGTTCATCAACTTGATTCTGAGCTGTTTCTTCTGCTCAGTAGTCATTGGAGGCTCAAATGTTCTCTTCACTGGTTTAGACACATTTGCTATCTTCACCGTCTTACCCAGCTTATTCTCCAAATTGCTTCCCGCATTGATGTCATAAGCAAAACAAACTCCTACCACTTGAGTATACTTTCTTGCTTGAGCAGCGTCTTTTGGTTCAAAGTAAATCGGATTGTAGAAAAGCATGATGATGTCTTCAAACGTGCAATTAATCAACCACATAGGATCAAATACATGAACATGCTTGTATTTATCCTTCCCATCTCTCAACACAATCACCGCTTCAGCCTTTCTCCAATCATAATACCAGAAGATAAAATCAGCACTGAAGTGTTGTGGCATAGGCATCAACGGTATTTTTCTCATTACTTCAGGTGCTTTGTATATCAAAGTAACCCGCTTCATATTGGTTTGAGGATCAATATCCCTATGAACTTTTCTTCGGGGATATTGAGGCTTGAACCTATTCCATCTTGTTCGACTTTCCCAAACCAACTTATCTGCGCACCAACCAACATGCGAACCATTCACTTCTGCACCTGACATTGGAAATCAACATAAATCTCTGACCGCCCAGTACGGTAGAGTAAGCAAATCACAGAATCTATTGAAGTACAAGATTCCTGTTTCCCATTTAGCAGCTATGCACTTCAGCCTGCCTAAGTATGTCCACCCGAGAGCTCTGCCTTTGAACTTGGCATTGTGAAATCTATAAAAGTTACCTTGAGCTTCAGGCTTTGGTCGGTTCTCATCCATTTCTCTCAACTTCTTCAAATAACACTTCAATTCATCAGACTGATTTGAAGGTCCTTGCTTATCAGCACCAAATACCTTCTCCACAAACTCTGCACTTCTTTGCTGAGCTTTCTGCTTCGCTGAATTGTTTGGTACCTCAGTAAAATCAGGAAATACTTCTTCTTCATCAGTTTGTCTAAAGTACTGAGGAAACTCTTCATGAGTTATATCTTCCATCTCCACTTCATCGTTCTCAGGAGTATTTATATCATCTGAATGACTTCCAATATCCTTTTCAGGAATATCTGGAATCGATTCGTCCACTAAAAACTCCTCAAAAGTCTTTCCTACCCTCTGTGCAAGACCATCTAGAATTTCCTTTGCCACAGATGCAGGTAATTCTCCTTCCTCAAGATCAGGATCTTCATATTCCAACTCATATCTCAAATCATCAGTTTGGAATATCTCAGCGAAACATCCTGTGAACTCAATGGTCCATTCTCTTTTCTCCAACATATCTTTGTACAATTGTTTAGCATCATCAGATAAAGACCTCACCTTCTCATTCCAGAAGATACTTTCATCTGAATCAACGTTCTCACCTTTCTTCTTCTTAGAACTTGATTATCCAGTACTCTTCTTTTTGGTTGTTCTTTCTTCAAATGTAAACTTCGAAGTATCATCACCTCCATCATCATCATCATCACTCTCACTATCATCCTCTCTCTGTTTCCCAGATCCTTCAGCATCATCATCATCATCATTATCATCCTCATCATCATTTTTATTTGACTCATCATCATCATCATCATCTTTCTCTTCATCCGATTCAGAATCCTCATAATCAACTTTCTCTTCTTCATCTTCTTTATCTTCTTCACCCTCCTTCAACTTGGGTGCAGTGTTATACAAAGCATCAATCAAATCACTAAGGCGTTTGTTCTCAGCCCTTAGTTCTTTGTTGTCTGCTTTTATCAACTTAATTCTGCTCTTGTTTCTTGCACACTTTCCTTCAAGCTTCTCATTCTTCGCTTCAAGCATCTTAACCTTCTCATTGATCTCATCTTGATTAGATTTTGAAGCAACCACGATCTGAAGCATTTTCTCTTCATTTTGCTTAAACTTAGCTATCTCAGCTTGTTGAGCTACAATCATTTTCATCATGTCATCCATTTTCCTGTTCACCTGTTTCATCACATCATCATCCACAGTGACTTTCTTGGATTTGGATTTGGATGGCTCAACTTCTTTCTCTTTCTGAGGCTTTCTGAACATGTCAAGTACATTGTCCAGTGCAACATTAAGTTGATCAGCTGATATTGGTTCTGCCTCTTTGGATTTCTTTTGTTTCTTGGCGACAGGTGAAGATAGCTTAGATGATGTACCAGCATCGGGCACTCTTTTCCCTTTCAACAATTGAGCTAACTCTTTCTCCCTCAATTGTTTAGTGCTACTCTTCTTGGACATCGTCTTGTGCTTGGCTTTGGGCAAGTTAACAACCACAGTTTCTCCAACACTCAACTCTGCCAAGTCAACACCTAGACTTTCATCTTCAACAGACTTCTTTCTTTTCTCAGCTTCTTCAATCGACTTGTTCAAAGATTCAGACTCACCAACCATAGTGGCCTTACGTTTGGTGGCCCTAACATTTTCAGCATCAGAATCCCACTGCTCGTCTACCTCAGTCTCCTCTGAATCAACTGACTCTTCATCCACCAAACCTGAACCTTTCTTTGCCGTTGATTTTTGTCTAACCGCCTGTTGCTTTGAGCTTCCCTGATCAATCTTTCCCTTGCCCTTCCCTTTGGCTCCAGGATTGACTACTTGTCTCTTCCTTTTCGTGCTTGCATCAACATACACTAAAGGATCATCATTATCCGAATTACTATCATCATGTCTCGCTCTGTTCTTGCCAGGATCAATGTAATCCTGACTAGCCAAAGCTCCAAATAATCTCCTGTGAGGTGGCTTTTCATTGTCAGGCACACCTTTGTATCCTTTCATTCTCACCAAAGTACGAATGTTCATGTGATCTTGACCTAGGATCATAGTCGGATCCTTCTTCAACTCTGGATACTTGTGGTCAAAGATCATCATCAGAAATCTTGGATATAGCATGAACTTCTTGTTCTTCATACCTTTCAGCATCTCCAGCATATGGTCTAGAATCATACCAGCTACGTTAAATGGTTTGTTGAGAGTCAACGCAACCATTAACGAACTCAAACTTCTTCTCATAACGTCATATCCACCGCTCACACATCCAAATACGTGGATAATAACATGTGCAAAGTACTTGAACTGCACGCTCAGCTTCCCTTTATACATAGATCCATCAGTGATCGGTCCTTTGTACTTCATCCGTAAGAAACACGCTTTCTGCTCAGTCCATGATAACTCTCTGGGATCTTCACTGACTTCAAACTTGATCTGCAGTGCTTCCCGTATATCAGACTCTGTCAAAAACATCTCCATATCTTGAATCTTGCTCTTAATAATCGTCTGATTATCCCAGAAGTCATACTTCGCATTTCGGTAGAAATCTTCAATAATGTCTCTGTATATGATCGTCGGTGTGGCTAATGCATGTACAATTCTGCTCCTTCTCAAGAACTCTATGATCCTTGTGAACTCTGTATTCTTCTCCACGTCACCAAGATATGCGCAGTAGTTGTGAGATCGCTCAAATGGCCAACTGCTCGGAACAGATGCTTCAGCCTCTTGCACTGGAACTGGAACAACATTCTCTGCTGGAACTTCAACATTTTCCGCTGGTGTCTCAACGTTTTCGGATTGATCAGCCATCTGCACATCAAAAACAGCAAAAACACGTCAAAATACAAAAACGACAAAAATCTCAAAATTTTAAGTTTTGAAAATCTGCACATTCGCCCGTTTTCAAACTGGTCGAATGTGGGAATTTATGGTCGAATGTGAAAAATTCAGGACGAATGTGAAAAGATTTTAAATAAAAGACACATTCGCCCGTTTTATAATTACATTCGTCCATTTACTTTCACCTTCGCCCGTTTTTGTGAACCGAAAGTGAAAAACTTAAACTCTAAAATTTCAAAATTTTGCCAAAGTTGTTTTAACTCTTGAATCTGATTAGGATATGTCCTAATATGGCCGATTATCACTCGTGTATCACCAATTGTCCATTACTTTCAATATATATCAGTTTTCAAAGACGAATTAGGTTTAATCAGTTCATTCAATCAATTGATCATAAAAACGATGTTAAAAACCTAATTCCTTTAACATTCTCCCCCTAAAACTGATGTGTATTGAATGTGAATCAAAAACAAACATCAAAACAGACTCTAAGACCCCTAATGTTGAAACCCTAAGTCCGAAGACAAAAACCATCGTTTCTGATCTGAAAAGGGCTCCATTACCTGTAATTTTAGGGTCACAAGAATCAGTAAGTAACAGGAAATAAATCACACAATCACAGGAAATCAACGCAACAAGGTCTGGTATCTTAGAATTTTTGAAAAATATTATGAATGAGGGCTCGAACCTGAACTGGTATTTATAATGAAGCCACCTTCGCCCGTTTATGGTGGACGAATGTAGGTGTATTCCACCTTCGCCCCAAATGAATGACCCGAAGGTGAAACTTGTCACCCAAAGGTGGAATGTTTACCCGGAGGTGAAAATGACCCACATTCGTCCAAACTGAAACGGTCGAAAGTGAAGGTTTTTCCACATTCGACCCAATTAAGGGGCGAATGTGAAATGGAAAAAATCTGAAAATTTCGCCAAATCACAAATTCGAATCCCGTTCAACATTTTTCAATCCGTTAACCTTCCAAAACTCAAATTTTCACTTTTTGAATGATACAAAGCCCAGATGGTGTTATCAAATCTCAGAAATTGACCATCAAGCATCCCCGGTTATCAAAAATAAAGCAGAAATGCAAATCTTTTGGGTTTTCTGAAATTTTATCAAAACACACCTAAAATCTTTTTGGATTTTGTATCTTTTTGACAATAAAAAATAAAATGCAACAAAATAAATGAAAGCAGTAAACATTTTTCGATATCCGGTAAGAGGATCATATCAGTTTACTGAGAAATCTGAGCACAGCGTTGATCTGTTTTAATATTATCATTAGAAACAATATGAGACACGGCAATTGCTGATATTGTGGTCCACGTAAGCTCACATGCAGACAATTACGCAATGCTTTAAAATTATACGAATTTGGTGTTTTAGACTAACACATTGTGGTTCCCACACACACGACATACTCCCGTATCAAGTAATTGCACAAAGCTTCATCGTAACGCGTGATTATGCCAGAGTTATCCGTAAAATTTACAAAGTATATAGCACAGAGGTGTACAGGTCAGCAAATAAATGCAGCAAAGTAACATGTGCATATACACTAGGTTGAGGCTGATATTAACCACTGATTTGCATCAGAAAGTCAATACGATGTAATAATGATCTTTGATCAATAAAACATAAAGTTCCTCAATTCGGTAACTTTCGGTTTTGGCAATATGCTCTTTTTGCAAATATTCTGATGAAACTAGGTCCGTAAATCAATACGACAGAAGTTTAATCAGAATATCCCGGATAACAATAACATAACGACCCGAAACCTCAGATTTTGGCAATCCTATCAAACGAAATTACGGTACTAAGACCATATGCCCATGAGGTGTTCAGCCACAAACGCGTAGATTGTTATGTTTGTATCACTAATGCACACAATATTTAGTCTACGAAGCCTATCAGCATATCACACGTAATCAACATACGTCTCATTATACTATACAATTCTTTAGCCTGTGTCAGATCCCCACTGATGTACTATCATTTCCTCTTTTTTTCCAGGAAATCATTTTGGTTTTTCTAATTTTTAAGTCTTTTTGAAAATTTTTCAATGTTTTTGGTTTTTCTGAGAAAATGACTCCCCCTAAAATAAAGAACATATTTTTGGGTTTTTAATTTTTCTGAAAAACAAAACAAAAATTTGAAAGAAACAATCCACTTGAAAGCATCAACTTCTTTGAGGATTAAACAACCCCCTCGAAAGCATCAACTTCTTTGAGGATTATGATAGTAAAGAGAAATTCCCAATTAGCAAAGAGAAATTCCCAATTAGCAAAAAATTAAAAAACAAAAACTAAACCTAAAAAGCGATAAACCGAGGTGCCGATTAGTCCTGTTTTTCCTTTATATTGTTTACTTTTAAAAGATATTCAAAGCGGGATCTGTCAAAAGCTTTTGTAAACAAATCTGCACGTTGGTAGTCAGTATGGATTTTGACCATATCTATCAATTCCTTAGCGTAACAATCACGGATAAAATGATATTTAATCCGGATATGTTTTGCTTTAGAATGATTTTCAGTATTTTTAGTTAATGCAATTGCGGCTTCGTTGTCACAGTGTATAGGGGTTTTAAGAAACTGCAAACCGTAATCCACCATCTGTTGTTGGATCCAGAGTACTTGCGAACAGCAACTTGAGGCTGCAATGTACTCAGCTTCACAAGTAGACAGTGCCACGGAAGTCTGTTTCTTGCATTGCCAGGTAATTAACCTGCTCCCTAAAAACTGGCAACCGGCTGTAGTTGATTTGCTGTCTTTGTCACAGCCGCCCCAATCTGCATCACTAAAAGCAATAAAATCAAAATCATCATCATTAGGGTACCAAAGTCCTTTTGATGGACAACCCTTCAGATATCGAAGGATACGCTTGACCGCCGTCAGATGACTTTGTTTCGGCTTCGATTGATAGCGAGCACAGAGACACGTTGCATACATAATATCTGGTCGAGACGCTGTCAAATACATCAGAGATCCGATGATTGCTCTGAATGTAAATGGGTCTGTCAGCTCCCCCTTAGCGTCCACTCCAATCCCGTGATTGGGTTGAATCGGGGTATCCATCGGCTTAGAGTCCTCCATCTGGAATCGGCTCAAGATGTCGGATACGTATTTCGTTTGGTGAATGAAGATCCCGTCGGGTCTTTGGTCCACCTGCAAGCCGAGGAAAAACTGCATCTCCCCCATTGCGCTCATTTCGAACTTTTCTTGCATAACAGTTTCGAATTCCCTGCATAAAAGTTCGTTAGTTGAACCAAATATAATATCATCAACGTAAATCTGTACTAGAAGCAAATCATCTCCCGTCTTCTTCGTGAAGAGGGTACAATCGACGAGGCCGCGCTTGAATCCTTTGGAGATGAGATATGTACTTAGCTCCTCGTACCACTGTCTTGGAGCCTGGTGCAAACCATATAAAGCTTTGTTCAGCACGTAGACCTTATCCCGGTGGATTGGGTCCTCAAAGCCTGGTGGCTGCCCGACATAAACCTCCTCCTTCACTTTCCCGTACAAAAAGGCGCTCTTGACGTCCATTTGATAGACTTTGAATTTCTTGTATGAAGCAAACGTGAGGAACATCCGAATAGCTTCAATTCGTGCTACTGGTGCATAGATTTCGTTGTAATCAATCCCTTCGATTTGATGGAAACCCTGCACGACCAATCTGGCTTTGTTGCGAACAATAACCCCACGATCATCCTTTTTGCACTTAAACACCCATTTAGTGCCTATTTTCTTCCTTCCCGGCGGCAAATCTGTGAGCGTCCAAACTCCCAATTTCTGGAATTGCAATAACTCCTCCTGCATTGCCTCAACCCAGGCATCTTCATTCAAAGCGTCTTTGTATGTCCTTGGCTCTACCTGCGACACATAACATGCAAACGACCAATCATTTTGACTACCAGATTTTTGAATTTTGGCATATAAAGCTAAAGCACCAAAACTCTCTGGCGAGTTAACGCTTTTCAGCTGCCCTCTGGTCATAACACCACTTCCAGGATCACCGATAACTTGCTCCAGCGGGTGAATACGATGAATCCGAGATTCCGGATAAACAGGTACAATCACTCCCGTCTGAGCAGTCAAGTTTTCTACAGCATCCAGATCATGACCCGTGGTTGATGATGAAGCAACTTCTGGAGTTGGAGTTGGGTTCACTGGCATTGCCTCTGGTTCTTCTGCATGTTCAAGAATGACTTCTTCAAATTGTTCAACTTCAGATTCTGAAGAGTCTAATGAAGTTGAAGCCTCTTGAAACACATCTTCCTCTTGTATAGGAGCATTGGTATCATCAGAAGCTGGTGGGGGGTTCACGGTGATTGGACGCACCAACGGTGAAGTCGCCGCGTTTTCACACTCGTAAAGTAATCTGATAACAGCTTCTTCAACCAAGCTATCTAGATTGAAAGATTCAAAGAAATCTTTGTAATCAAACATCCAATCAGGACCCGTGCCTTGCAAATTTTGAGTATATCGTTGAACTTCCACGTTAGCCCAATCCTCCACTTGACGAGTTCGCTTGTTGAATACCCGTTTGAGCGGGGTTGCATATCCAACAAAATATCCCTCCTCAGCTTTAGGACTAAACTTCTCACCTGGATTCAACATCGTGCATGGCGCCCCGAAAGGTTCTAGATACTCTAAGTTGGGCTTTCGTCGGTGTAACAGTTCATAAGATGTTTTTCCAAACTTCTTCACTGTTAGAACTCGATTTAATGTATAATTTGCTGCATAAATCGCCTCATTCCAGAACATTACCGGAAGATTTGAATCAGCAAGCATTGTTCTAGCCGCTTCAATTAGAGTCCTATTCTTTCGTTCAGCAACACCGTTCTGCTGTGGGGTATACGGAGCCGAATATTCATGATGTATCCCTTTGCTTTCACAAAGTTCATCCATCTTAGCGTTTTTGAACTCCGTCCCGTTGTCACTCCTGATTCTTTTTATCTTCAAATTGTAGATATTCTCCAATCGAGTGAACAGAACTTGTAGGTTAGTAAAGGTGTCACTTTTGTTCTTCAAGCACATCACCCATGAAAATCTTGAATAGTCATCAGTGACAACTAAACAATAAAGCTCTCCAAGATGACTTTTGCGCTTGACCGGTCCGAATAGGTCCATGTGCAATCGCTCAAGCGGCATCTCTACAGAGTTAACTTTCTTCACTTTATGGGACTGTTTGTGTTGCTTCCCCTTCATACAACTTACACACTTGTCGTTCAGATGGAAATGTTTCACGTTTACTCCATCGACAAGCCCATTTCTCACAAGTTGATTCATTTTTCTCAGATGAATGTGCCCCATTCTTCGGTGCCACATGATCGATTCTTTCTCAGTCGCTTTGGATAGAAAACATGTTATTTGCCCCTGTGATGTCATCGCCTTGGACATGTCAAGAATATAGAGATTGTTGACGCGAGGTGCCATCAACATTATCCACTCCTTTGGAATTTTGAAGCCCGGTTTGAGAATATAACAGGATTTGTCATCAAAATGCACAGAAAATTGTTTATCACATATTTGACTGACACTCAGCAGATTATAGTCTATCTGCTTGACATAAGAAATCCGCTCGAAAGTCACAATCCCATTACTCACGCTTCCCTCCATTGTGATATAACCACCTTTATTACCCGCGAAAGCAACATACCCTCCATTGATGTTTTTCACGTAGAACAGCAATGCGAGATCCCCTGTCATGTGGCCTGAAGCTCCACTATCAACAATCCAGAGACTGCTAATAGGGCCAGCTGAAGCTCCCTGCACACAAAAAGTAAATCATTTAGTTCTTTCGGGGGACCCAAGCCTGAGTCTTGGGCCTTTGAACATCGGCTTTCAAAGAAACATCCTCATTAAATTTTTCAACAACTTTTTGTTTTGGATCAATCTTTTTCTGATTGTTCAAAACATTTTCCTTTTTCTCACTTACCTTTGAAGTAGAAGCTCCTGGAGTACTATTGGGTGACCAAGATTGTTCAGATCTTTTAAGAATGCGAATTTGAGATTTTGGTTTTTCAATTGGTTTCTGAACATTGTTATCAAAAGTAACTTTCTTGGCTACCTTATCTGAGTTAACAGACTTAGGTCCAACATTTGATTTGACAATTGGTTTTTGTGAAACCTTTTGCCTATCAATTGTTGCGTTCACCACAGGCTTTCTCCATGATTGTTCCATAGCAATCCGATTTCTTTGATCATACTGTATTGGACGATTGTTCCTCATTTGAAAATTGTTTTGATTATAAAACTGTTGTTGTTGAGGAACAACTTGTCTATGTGGTGGAACATAATGATCAATCGGTTTTCTCATGGAATTTCTAACTTCAACCTCATGTCTTTTATGCCTTACATATGGACACTGAGCAAGTAAATGCCCACGTTCTCCACATTTAAAGCATTTTCGATACTCTTCAAAAACATAATGAGCATTTGGTGGAGCAAATGATCTAACAGGATATTGATCATTATACTGTTGATTCCTCAAACTCTCAGGAAGTGGTCCTTTTGAGTAAGTGGGCTCATGAAAACCATTTGCTTTGTCATTTGGTCGAATGAACTCTGTGACATGGACCTTTGGTTCTTGAGGAACATCCAAAAACAATTTCTTTAAAATTTCTGGTGGAATTTCGTTTGTTCTCTCATGTTTTGGAAACCAAATAGTGCTTTCTTGCCAAATCTTTTCAATTTTAGCATAGTTAGCATTTTTGATTGGAAATTCCTCATCAGAGATGATTTTATCGGATCCTTCCATCCGATAAAACACCTTGACAGGTTTGTCACTAGGTTCATTCTCAAGATCCTTTCTAATCTCATTCTTTTCAGACTTTTTCTCACGGTGAACAGTTGCCATCGGATGCACATGTTGAGATGGTGACACTGGTTCAGTAGTAATGATGTGATTTTCTTTTGGAATCTCACATGCATTAACAGTTTGGTCACTACCAGTATCATCATTCTCTGAGTCTGAATCCACACTTTCAGCATAAACACCCTCATCATTCAAGCCTAAAATCGGTCTCACATCGGAATGAGGATCACCAATACTCGAGGTATTAGATTCCATTTCCGATGATGAGTCTGATTTTACCGAGCTCTCCGGTATAACTTGGTGATAGTTATGATTTTCAAAAAGAACCGGAGATGGTACAGACTTGTAATTGGTGGTGTTATCATCAATGATATGATCTACCACATAAGCAATATGCTTATAACTTTCCAACTTTTTTTTTACTTTCTCAGCAAAGCATTTTATGGCTGCCATTTCCAACTTGGTATTTTCAATTTCATTGATATAGTTGTTAATTGCCAATTGTTTCAATGATAAAGTATTTTTCAAGTCGGAAATATCCTTTTTATAGCCATCTAATACTTTGTTGAAAGCATTCAACTCTTTGCGAGTAGATTGACTGTTTATGATAGCACTATCACGTTGAATTCGGAGTTGTTTATTCTCCTCAGTCAATCTATCACATGTTCCACAATATTTATCACTCCTAACATCAGTGCTAGATTCAGAACTTACAGGTTTTGGCGGTTCAGTCATGGCCATCAACGCGAAATGAGCTTCCTTTCCAGTGAAAAACTTGGAATAATCAATCTTGGTGAAAGCATCATCAGCAATGCACGACTTCCTCGTCATCAGAAAATCAGCTTCTGCTAACAACTGGTCAATGTCATCATCTAAAGAATCAACACTTGCCTCTGTGTCTGATTCACTGTCTGAATCTGAATAAACTGATCTACATTCCTCAGGAACATCAGAAACTGTATCAATCACCATTCCAGAATGAGTTTCCTCAGCCTTAACCTCAACAGGTTCATTCTCCACATCCATCTCAGTCTCAGAATCATCACTATCACACTCCTCAGTTTCTTTCTTTTCTTCCTCCATCACCAACTCTTCAATATCAACCTTGCAAGCAACGCAAGCCACATTTCCACCAGTAGTGATTTCCTCCACTCCTATCTGCAATCCCGACCAATCAAACCTTTCATCTTGTTGAGTCATCAGTGCTTGATTCTGACTCGTGTTCTGTTGTGTCTCATTTAGTGTAGTGATCGGTATAACTGTTCGGTTAGTGTTGTTAGGAGATTGGTTTTGGATCTGGTTTGATGTGTTAGGTTGTCTGTTTTGGTTGTTGTTAGAGTTGTTTTGACGGTTTTGATAGTTGTTGTTGTTTTGGTAAGAAACTCGGTTTTGATTTTGTTGTTGACGATTCTGATAGGTTGCATTGAATGGGTTTCTATTACCTTGTTTTGGTGGCTGGGTGCATTCACGTTTAAAGTGACCTCTTTCTCCACAATTAAAACAAGTAACTTTCTCCTTGTTGAACCCGTAGGTTGTGTTAGGAGAATTTCCCAAATCTGTTCGACCTGTCTTTTCAATAAAGTCTGTTGCTCTTCTCATGATGCTTGCAAAAGCCCATTGAATATCTATTAGTTCCATCTCTTCCTTGTCGATCTGTGCATAGTCCTCATTGGTTAGGTTGTTATTCCCAATTTGACTAGCAACAAGTCCATTGTAGGATGAAACCATTGCTGAGACTAGTGCAATATGTTGTTGAGCAATTTCCACTGTCACATTGCCCAAGTTAGAAGTCTCCAAAACCACTTGTTGTTGATTAGGTTGAGTAACTTGGTTCATTGGTTGTTGAGATTGGCTAGCAGTATAGAAACCTGCTTGTTGTATTGGGGAGAATGGTGAAATGTAGGAATTGTTGTATTGTTGTTGTGGTGGTGGTTGTGTGTATGATGGTTGTGAGTAAGATGAAGTTTGTGCCATGTAGTTGATGGTCGGTTTTGGTGGTTCCATAACATTGGAAATGCAAGAAACATGTGGTGCAACTACCCCTCCTGAACTTGAATTACTCACAGGAACTGAAGTACCTCCAAAGTATAAACTAGGATTCTGAGGGACCTGTGCTCTCCTAGCTTTCCTCTTCTCTTCCATTTCCTTGTTTTCCAGTTTCTGTATGAACTCTTGAATAGTCCAATACTGATATGCATCCTTCTCTCTGAGAACTTCCACATGCTGATCCCAATAAGGTGGTAGAGCATCTGCAAACTTATCCACCAAATTCTTCATAGGAATCTGTATACCATAACTAGACAGTTCAGTTAGCAAATGACTATATCTAGGAGTTAATTCTTTTAATGTTTCATTCCCAATATAAGAAAAATTCTCAAACTCCTTTCTCAGTTCATCCATCCTCAAACTTCTCGTTTTCTCGTTCCCATCATGCCTCCTCTTAAGCACATCCCACAATTGCTTAGAGGTTGTACAAGTCCCAAATTGATGCAGCAAATCATTTGTGATTGCCTGAGTCAATTGGGAAAAGGCTTTCTTTTCCACCACATATTTCTTCTTCTCATCCTCAGTTAAGCTTTCCAAAGGAATCATTTCACCTGTATTCTCCAAAATCGGTGCTGTGTATCCTTTAGCAATCATGCTCCATGCCTCTGCTCCTTCCACTCCCATGCCTTCTAAATGAATCTTGAACTTGTTCTGCCACTGATTGTATTCTGATATGTCCATGAGCTTCGGTGGCCTATTCCCGCTACCTGAAGACAAATCGTTAATCAAAGTAGAAATAGCATTAGTAGTTTGAGTATTTACCACTGCCGCTGCAACTCCCCAGTAATCATGTTGTGGTGCTGGAGGTGCTACATTTTGAGGCATCGAGCTTGTCATCGCCATGTAGTTTATCGGTTGCGAAGACTGTGTGCTCGTCTTTTGTGCTGCCACTGTCCATGGGTCCATCACTTGCTGTTGTGGTTGTGTCGTTGCTGGTCTCGGTGTAATCGGAAAATTCCACATGATCACGAACTTATAAAACTTCAACACTTAGAAAATTTTCAAAGTAAATCCTAGGTTCGCCCAAACAGTAACACCCGAAAGTAGATAGTCACCAGAAAGTAGAACAGACTAACACACTTCCACTTTCGCCCAAAGTATACCGGTCGAATGTGGAAAAGTTTACCCGAAAGTGAAAATTTCAACAACAAATTTCAGGTTCGTCCAAACAACTACTCAGGTTCGCCCAAATACACTCAGGTTCGACCACTCAGGTTCCAGGTTCGCCCATTTATCCAAATTACACTTTTGAAAAACGGTTACACTTTGAAAAACGGTTATTCTGATCTCAGATTTTCAAAAGTTTATGGATTTGAATGATCTTAATCAGGTTATGCTTCGGAATTGATTTGGAGCAACTTTAATTCTTGGAAAACTTGATTTTAACCACTAATTCAACTCTAAATCAATCAAAAACACTCAAAAACCATTTTCATGCAAAAACAGATGTATTTTGATCAAAAACATGTCCAAATCAGCTCTGAGTTTATCAAATTTGTTGTTGTATGATCAGTATGGCTCTGATACCACTTTGTAAGCGAAAGATTTTAACTAAAACAGGATAATATGATCATACAAGTCACAAAACCAGGTGCGGAAACCCTAGTTCTGAACAAATTGATAAAACTCTAATCAAAACACAATCAAGATCATTTTCAACATCTTTTCATAGATTAACTTTGTCAAATAAGCTTTTACAACGACTCACACGTTAATCTAGATCAAACATACACTTTCACAAAATGACCTGGAACCTGACCTGAACACATACACAAATGACAACTCAGTTAACATTACAAAAACTCAAAACCTATATATAGATGCTGCACATTCGCCCCTTAGCACTGGTCGAATGTGGAACTTTTCCACATTCGCCCATTACTAAGGTACGAATGTGTATCTTTGTCAAGCTTCAGTCTACCTTCGTCCATCAGCACTCTACCTTCGCCCACTTCTTCTACCTTCGCCCATATTAACAAGTCTTAACATATGTTAGTTATCCAATCATTAGTCGCAAAACGCATCAACAACTTTTGACACTTTTAATACTTTTTCTTGGGTAGTTGAACCCAGCATTCTTGTGAAAGTTTCATCAGTTAGACTCTTCATTTGAATAGACTCACCCTTTTTGAAATCTTTTTTAGGTAAAACCTTTTGAAGGATTACACTCAAAATTCTTGGGTAAATCAGAAAAGCATTATTAGTCCCAGACTTTATAGCTTTCACATTTGATACTAAATCCATAAACAGTCCCAGGGATAGATTGAAATCAGAATCTGACAACATAGCATAGCCCAAGTACTGAATCCTCAATGGGATTTCATTAAAGGAAGTGGACTTAGCAGAGACACAGAGAAGGAGGGTATGAAAGAAAAATTTCATGACTGGTGGGAAAAACTTTTTGAAAACTGTTGACCCAGTCATCTGTGCTTCATAACCTCTTTCCTGAAACTCTGTGTGAAGCTCTGCCTTAGGGAAAGAGTCTTTACCTGACAGGTCATTGAGTGAGAAGGTTGTGGATATCAGTTCAGGGGTAATGACGATACTTGTTTCTCCAATTTTTGAGATAATGAATGTAGGCTTTTTGTCTTGAAGAAGAAACTCAGCATTCACCCAAAATTCTTGGAGGGTATCAAGATAGATAGGAGCATCAGCGGTTAGGATTCTCAGGTATTTGGATTGTAAGATGATGTCGATGGTGGAATAGAATGGAGTGTTTTCATCTGTTTTTACCAGATATGGGAGATAATTGTGGGTGGCTTTTGCTTTAAGATCCATTGTAATGGATTCCGAGTGGGAGAGAAAGTGGAATTGAAGTAAGGGTTTGAGGAAGAAGAAGAAGGCGATTTCAGTATTTTGAATACAATGAGACAATGTAACGACTGTTGTGGTAAAACAGGGTTTTTTATAGGCTCTGGTGAAACCGCTGATGTGGCCAAAACTCTGCTTTTAAGAGCAGACGTGGCAAACATCTGATGGCTAAACATATGGTGGTATACAGCTGGTGCCAAAGATCTGATACAAACAGCTGTTGTTTTACCAAAGTGCTGATGCTAACAGCACTTGATATATATATATATATATATATATATATATATATATATATATATATATATATATATAGATAATGAACAGTTGTTTTATCTGATCAGAGGTTTGAAATAGATTTTTCAACCAAACAGTGGTTGTTTTATCTGATCAGATGTTTGAATCAGATTTTTCAACTTAACAGTGGATAGAATGGATGAAATAGTGGTTGTTTTATCCTTAACAGATTTTTCAACCAAAAAACTATTTTCTAAGGATGGATTTCGATTTTCTGAAACATTTTTTTATTTATTTAAAACCTTTTTGTTGATTAATCCATGTTTAGCATACCAATTCTAGAAATCAGATTTGTAAAGGTAGATGTGTCTAAAGCTTTTGTCAACACATCTGCCAACTGATCCTCTGTTGGAACATGGTGGAGAGAAATCAAACCTTTTTCATAGCTATCTCTGACAAAATGATGTCTGATGTCTATGTGCTTTGTGGTTGAGTGAGAAACTGGATTCTTGATGATATTTTCAGCAGCTTGACTGTCCAGCATGAGTGGAGTCTTTAGTGCAGTTATCCCAAAATCCAGCAATTGATTTTGAAGCCACATGAGTTGGGCTGTACAGCTTGCAGCAGCAATGTATTCAGCCTCAGCTGTTGAAGTTGAAACAGCTGCTTGCTTTTTGCTATGCCAAGAGACTAAGGCATTCCCTAGAAACTGGCACCCTCCTAATGTAGACTTCCTTGTGGTGTGGCAGCCAGCAAAATAACTATCTGAATAACCTGAAAGCTCAATGTTTCCATTAGCAGGATACCAGATACCAAGTGTGGGAGCACCTTTTAGTTATCTGAATATCCTTTTCACAGCAATAAGGTTTAACTTTCTGGGTGAAGCCTGGGATATTGCACAAACACAAGTGGCAAACATAATGTCTGGCCTGGATGCAGTTAAGTACAATATAGACCCAATCATGCATCTGTAATGTGTTTGGTCAACCAGTTCATCCTTGTCATCAATAGTGAGTAGCTTGACTGTACTCATGGGTGTACTACATGGCTTACAGTCATTCATCTCTAATCTTGTTAACAAATTTTTCACATATTTGTTTTGATGAATGAATGTGCCATTTTGCAGCTGCTTCACTTGGAGACCAAGGAAACAATGAAGTTCACCCATAGCACTCATTTCAAACTCTGCTGTCATGAGTTCCCTAAACTCTTCACACATTTTGTTACATGTGGATCCAAAGATGATGTCATCCACATATATTTGAACAATCATTAAATCTTTCCCTCTCCATTTCAGAAATAAGGTTTTATCAATTTTACCTCTTGTGAAGCCTATGGATAAGAGAAAGGTGGAAAGAGTTTCATACCAGGCCCTAGGTGCTTGCTTGAGTCCATACAAAGCTTTGTTAAGCTTGTAGACATGATTAGGATGGAATGTGTCTTCAAAACCAGGTGGTTGACATACATAGACCTCCTCCTGAATTTTGCCATATAGGAAAGCACATTTGACGTCCATCTGATACACCTTGATGTCGTGGTTGACAACAAAGGCTAGAAAGAGTCTGATGGCTTCTAACCTTGCTACAAGAGCAAAGGTTTCATCATAGTCTATCCCTTCTTCTTGTCTGAAGCCTTGAACCACAAGCCTGGCTTTATTTTTTTTTGGGAAAAGGGGAAGACCCCGGCAAACTTTTATTAATAACCATAAAGAGAGAATACAAACTAGGCACAAAGCCCAACAACCTAACAACTAGGCACTAAGCCCAACAACAAAACAAGCAAAGGCCCAAGGCCCAACAACCAAAAAAACTAGACATACATACTAGGATAATAAAAGCACAAAGCTAAGTCAAGCTCATGAACCGTCCCGACTCATGCGTCTCGGACTCAACATCATCACTATCATTTCCCTTATCATCCTCTTTTACAATACTCACGACATTCTTTTTTGGAGATCCCTTTGGTGGCGAATTTCTCTTTAAACTCCTAAAGTATGCCTTGAGCTCCTTAGACCATTTTTCATACTCATCATCTGGTGGCCGGGTGTTGGAGTTGAAATATTTATGCGCTAAATCAAATTCATGCTCCCATATACCAAGGTCCACATTAAAACAATCATCATCATCTTCATCAACTAGTGCATAGAACCGATTTGAACCATCAACCTTAGATTTCATTTTTAAATCCTTTTCAGGCCCAGCAACAGGCCCAATTAAAGGATTAGAATCCACAAAGCCCAAAGAATCCAAGTTATCAAGCTTTGGGCTGTTTAGCGGCCCAGTTTTCATATGGACAGGACCCGCTGCTGCTGCTTTTGGGCTGGAACTTTTTACCATGTCAGTTGGGCTTTTATTCAGCCCATTACCCTTCAAAAAGACCCCTGTTCCACCAACAAGAGGCTGTTCCATGTGCTTATTAACACCCGATGGGCCTGCAACATTTTTAACATTTGGGCCAGTGCTCGTAGGCTGCCCAGAATTTACAACAGGAGCCCACGTAATTTTTTGCTTGGCTTTTTGTTTTCGTTTTTTCTTTTTAACTTCCTCAAATCCATCCAAGTCTTTATTTGGTAAACATTGGGTATTATCAACAACATTATCACTATGTGGTTTTGGAACATTAACATACGGCTCTTGGACTTTTGGTTCATGTGTCGAAGTTAAATGACCAAAGACACCACATAAGTGACAAAGTGGAGGTTTCCATTTGTATCCAAATTCTAAAACAGCTTTTTTACCCGGTAAACCATTACGAGGAGGGAACCTTACCTTGGTGCAATCCGGAAGACCACATGAGGCACTAGCTTCCACTAAGACTCGAGCAAAAGATAAAGGTCCCGACTTTTTCTCACAACGATCATAGGTAGCTTTATCCAACATAAGAGGTCTTCCAACACAACTAGCAAGTTGTCCTATATTACCACCATTCCACAAACATAGGGGCAAATCCTTAATAGTAACCCAAATAGGAACCGAAGATGGATCCGGTTTAGATAAGATAGTATCCGGTTCCCAAAGTTGTAAAACCAAAGGAACATTCTTAACTAACCAAGGGTTCCTTTCAAGAACTTGAATTAGACCATCATCATTAGCAAATTTGAAGAAATAAAAACCTCCACTTTTCTTAATAATTGATGTCACCCCAAATTTGTGCCACATTTTTATAAGATTTTCTTTCACAACTTGGAAAGGAAGAGAATCACCTACAAAATACCCATATAGTTGAAGGCGATGAGCTTTGACACTTTTTGTCATAAAATGACCATTAAGATCCACAACAAATTCACCCTCTTCATCTTTCTTGGGCGGATCATAGAGTAATCGAGTTTCACTTTCCAAAACTTCTATACCCTTCGTAAATTTTGCAAATAATTCTTGGTTCCAATACTTAGTACCCCTAACCGGATCAACATCTAAACCATTTCCTTCAAAATTTAAGTTGTTATCACACATAAAATCAAAAGTAGGAGTTTTTGATTTAGTTGGGCTGAAGGATCCAAACTGGAGCTGTTGGACATTAATACCCGAAACCGGCTTATTTCCAGATTGTCCATGAATTTCATTTAATAAATTTTTGAGCCCATTAGATAGCCCAGTATCTGGATTACAATTAAGCCCAGACCCAGCTGCCACAGGCATAGCTGGGTCAATCGTAACAGGCCTACTTTCAGAATTAACATAAGATGAAGGCCCAAGATTAGAATGAAGCCCACTGGACTTACCTAATGCGACCCCACCTTGGTGAACATCTGATGTTTTGTCGTTTAAAGACCCCGGCCCCACAGCATCTTTTTCAGCTGACATATCCTTATCTTCAGCAATAATTGGTTCATTAATTCCAGCCCTTAGATCAATATTGTCATGATCCAACGGTTGAGAAAAATGAGGACAATTAGGGTAACTTTTATCAGCCGCAATATGACCCATGTGCATCGAAGCTTCTGCTGACTCATACACAGATCCCGAAACATTCCTAAGCGGTGAAAACAATGTGCCCTTTTCCATTTCCAACCGTTGATTATTATCCGACGGTTGTAAATTATTAACACTTTTCACAATTTCTTTTTCTCGATCAACATGCACACCTTCATCAATATTATGAGCATTCATCCTTTCACCAGAAACATTCAACCCAGAATCATGAATATTCAAACTCAATCCAGAACCCGTAACATTAAACCCAGAACCCAGATTATCATTCAAAACTGATTCCGACAAGGTTGACATCCCCGGAGAAGATGAAACATTAACATCCTTCCACCCCTGCAAATTCTTTTCATTATCCAACTTTGCTTCTCGTTGCTTTTTAATACTTTCCTGGACAGAATGTTTTAAAACTCTAACCCAAATCATCTTTTCAGCCTTTGTCATATCTTTCGTAGCAACAAACGCCGGAGACGAGTTTATAGATTTATAACTTATCTGTGTAGAACCTTCAATCTGTTCTCCATCACCCTTTAACGTATCATGCTCATTAACCGGTTCAGAAACTTCAACCTCAGCTGCTTCCGTCTTTCTAGATCTGGTTTGAGGTGGTTTTGGAGGCGGCTGCTTCTTTTTCCTTCTCATGATAACAAAAAAACTTAACGAACTAAATGTTTAATCTCAAAGAACACAAAACCTAAAGATGAAAGATGAAAAAACTAGAGAGGATTTTCTCTCACACCTTTAGTGTGTGTTGCATACTTCACATAATACAAGCCTGGCTTTATTCTTGACAACTATACCCCTTTCATCAGTTTTGTTTTTAAAGACCCACTTGGTGCCTATTGGGCAAACATCCTTAGGCAGTGGTACAAGTTCCCATACTTGTTGTCTTTTAAACTGAAGGAGTTCTTCCTACATAGCTTCTACCCAACTGTTGTCTTTTAGTGCCTCTTGGTACTTGACAGGTTGTGTGAGAGATAGAAAACCTACAAAAAGACAGATATTTGAGGATTGGCTTCTTGTTAGCACACCCTCTCTGATGTTGCCAATGATTTGATCTGGTGGATGAGCTCTTAGGTAGATTAGATCTCCCTGATATGGTATGATGGCATTTTGAGGTGAAGGACAGAGGTTTGGTGACTCTGTTGATGTAACATCTGTTTGCACTTCTGTAGTGCCAACAGATGTTTTCATCTCCCAACTCATCTGGTAGACTGCTCCAATCAACAAAGCCTTGTGTGAAGAAACTCTGTTGACTGGTCTCTGTAGGAGCAGAGGGTGAAGCAGCAGTCATAGGCATGGGTGCCTGAGCAACAGGGGTTTGCACATAGTGGATCTGAGGAACAGTGGTTTGGACAAACTGGACAGGAACAGTGTTTGAGGACTGTGCAAAATGAGCAGTGTTTTGCACATTTGGTCCAGGGGCATTATAGGAATTTGGATAAGTGTTGGTCTGTGGCCTTTGATTTGGATAGGTAATCATAGGTGTACCATGTTGACTCCTACATTCCCTAGCAAAATGACCTAGTCTATGACATTTATAACACTTTATCTTTGATTTATCCAACCCCACCTTTGACCTGGCAGTTAACCTGAAAAACTTCTCCCAGTTTTCTTGTAAAAATTGTTAGTTCTTACACTGAGAAGGGCCAATTGGCGCATAATGTCCATTTCTTCCAAATCATCAGTGTCAAAGTATTTTAGGTCATCATACTCAAAGGATATGTTATCAGATGCCTGGATATCACCACCACTTGCTGTAAAAGCACAGTTTGGTGAATAAGAATCAGAGTTAAAACCTGAAGTTATGTCAATGAAATGATCATAACTCTGATCCTTACTATTACCAGGCACCTCATCATGACCCAGAAGTACTGTATTACCAAATACATAGTCATCAGACACTTTTCCAGAGTCTTGGAGCTTCTTTTTCTGGTTAAGCTCTCTCTCATAAGTCAAGAGCTTACCATGAAGCTGGGTCAGTGATAGGTCCTTGAATCCAATTGAGTTTCTCATAACTATAGCAATAGTGTCCCATTTCTCTAGTAATGATCTTAAAAACCTATGGTTCAAGGTTGAATGAGGGTAAGTTAGACCAACCAGTTTTAGTTCACTAATGAGACAGTTAAACCGCTCAAATTGTTGAGTTAATGACTCTCCCTTAACGTGACTGAATGTTTCATATTGTTGGTTAAGTATTTCACGATTGTTTTCAATAACCTCTTCAGTCCCACCAAATTGTTCTTTCAGTGCATCCCACAACTCCTTTGCACTGTTACAGTGTAACAGCCCAGCATATATATCATTGGGTAGAGCCATGGCCACAATACTGAAAGCCTTAGCATCTAACTCAATTTTCTGAAAATCCTGGTCGGAGTAGTTTTCAAGTTTCTTAGGCTCCTGAACCTTGGGATCTTTGGTACTCGGCACCATCGGAACATGTGGTCCGAAGATAACCGACTTCCAACACCCAGTGTTCTGTTGAGCTAAAACATGACTCATCCGACGTTGCCAAATATTGTATTTAGATCTGACAAGCATTCGTGGATTGTTGTTCGTGCTGGTGTTTTGTGGATCGTGATTGATTGAAGCCATTCTCTGATTTTTCGAAAACAAAGCATGTTTACAAACGGTTGAATCGAAATAAACTATTACTCTGTTTTCAATCCGACAAACAAACGATATCAATAATTGTGAGCTGATCTGTTTATATTAAATTGATTGGTTAGATCGAATTTAATTGACCAAGCTCTAATACCAATTGTTAAGATCTGAGTTTGATTGTTTTGATTTGATTAAGTAAAATGAGAAATGAATGAAGTGAATATATATATATATATGGAAAGTGCAGCGGAATAATAAACTATAATCAAAACAAAAGGAATAAATGTTTTCTTAATCGAATGCTTTCATTATATTGAAAGATTACAATCAATTACAAGTACTCCCCCTCAGCCTGATCACTCTGTGATTGTTTGTCTGAGAGAATGTTGTGAGTGACAAATAGAACAGTACAAGCACTGTTCTATTTATAGACAAATCTAAACCACTGGTGACCTGGGCTGACGTCACCTAAGATAGTGACCTCTAACCGAATAACAACATAAAACATCTGCCCTATACAAACTACTATTAAATTACAAAACACTGTAAGATAATCTATTGTTGAGGAAAACTCTATGGTCTTGTATCATCTGTTGGAGCCTAAGTGTCGTTGGCTCCAACAGACCTTTAGTCTTCAGCACTTGATCAGCAGTTGTTCTCTATCAGACCTTTAGTCAGCAGTTGTTCTCTATCAGTTGTTATCCAGCAGTCCTTTGTAGCAGCAGTTGTCATAGCAGTTGTTTGGGTGGAACAGTTGTTAGGGTCAACAGTCTTTTGGGAGGAGTATGTTGTAAATGCTGTTTATTTATATGGATCAACTGTTAGTATATTTTGGCTTTTCAATCATCTGTTCTTCTTCAGGTCAGCAGACCCAACACCCAACAAATGAATATTAATCAGTTCAACGAAGATAAATTCAATGAAGATGGATTTTTAGTTGAGCGAAATTAAAATCCAGCGGAGTTGAGAAACAAATTAAAATAAATAAAAAGAAACGAAATTAAAATAAATAACGAAATAAAAAAAACGAAATCGAGAATGATGTATTTAAAAGAAAAAGGAAAATGCCATTCACGAAAATAAGTTTAAAACTTTAATAATTATTAGAAGTTCAATGAAGATGATTAAAAAAGAATTTAACTTAAAGAAGATGAACTTGAACAGACTTGACTTTTAAACGAAGATAACCTTTATCAATAACACCAACGAAGAAGAACTATTAATAATCCACGAAGATGATAAGTCACTAAATGACAAACCACCTATTTTAAACGAAGATGCAAAATACAAAGATAAACTAGACACAATATTAAATAAACGAAGATCAAATAAATGAAGATGCCAATCTTCGTGTGAATTCCTAACTTCGTTCAAACACGTCTGATCGAAACAGAAATTTTATTTTCGATTGAAGAACCAATAAATCACACCAAACTTTCTTGTAAAGGACGAATCTTTATTGAGAATGATTTTTGGACACGGAAACAGAAGATTTAAACGAAAAACACACGTTCCAATCAATTCAATATTCGAAATAATCAAGCTTGAACCGTACAATCAAGCGTAATATGCTCTGATACCAATTGTAGGCTCGTGGAATGGATCGATACAAGGTAGATCATATCTATCAAGGTACAGAATCCCTTGATAGATTTTTAAACAAACTATGAATCGAACAAATGATTAAGAATATGAAGGAATACTTATAACCGTCTTCTATTGAATATAAACAGATTACAACCAATTCAAGACAACACAAAAGAACAAGTGGTTGCAGACACACTGATAACTTACTAACACAATCAACCCAAGCCTACATCCCTTGCAAGGTATTTATACTTGCATGGGCCTTATCCACAAACAAAGAAGATGGCTATCTTCTTTGT
The DNA here is from genome assembly GCA_028751855.1 of Ambrosia trifida. Classification (NCBI taxonomy): domain Eukaryota; kingdom Viridiplantae; phylum Streptophyta; class Magnoliopsida; order Asterales; family Asteraceae; genus Ambrosia; species Ambrosia trifida. The sequence goes on along the minus strand of CM054122.1, from coordinate 17,924,056 downwards.
TTTACATCTTCTCCCTTAACTATCTTCTTTGTTTGCTAACTTCTTTGTTTCCTATATTCTTTGTTTGCTAGGGTATAATTAAGACGATTACACGTTATACAAAACGGCTGTCTACTAGCTATTCTATCTAGTAAGTTGTTGTCACACAGAAATGCACCAACAGATTATCTATTGTATCGTAACCTACGGGTGAAAACAAGTAATCTTTAGTAGTTAAAACAATCGTTCTTATGTTAATCATGTTTTGTATGATTTTGGCGCTTTTCATGTTTTAAATCTTGATGATCATATTGCAACCATGTTTCGTTGTTGTCGGATTTCTAGTTATGTTCGCATGACTTTGATGATTATTGTGTTGTGTAAGTCAGATACATGTTGAAAAACCGTCTGGTTAATCGATCGGTAGTGGACTAGTTAACTTGTTAATGTGTTTACACCATGAAACTGGAAACGGGTATTGGTTTGGTTAAAGTAGGCGGATAATGATTAGAAATGCTTATCGCCACGTAAAAGGGTTTAAAATGCTTAATGGTGTCGTTACTGATCTTTGACACAGTTGTTGATCTTTGTGAGTTATTTTGGTTAAAATGGCGATCTTAGTAGATTTGTGTTTAAAGTTGGTAAAATAGAATAGTTTGTGATATGCTCTACTTTATGCTAGTCTCGGTGGTCGTATTGTGTATTCGGTATTGCTTTCCTTAGGTTAGAAAACTCTTAACAGATGACTAACTTATCTATAGAAGATTTGCATGAAATTATATCAGCTGCGCGCCAATGAACAATTTGAGGTGGTTAACGTGTGTTATCGTGTTATCTTTCCGTATAGTTATCATGTTAGGATTTCCGAAAGGGATGCTAGTTGTCTGAAATTGGGAATTTTGATCTCACGCCTTTTTAACATGTGTTATGTAGTTGACATGCTAGGATTGTTATTATAGTGTCTTTATATATATTTTTTTTGATATTTGGAGTCTTACTTATGTTAATTTAGAGTTTTAGAACTAATCTAGTTTTAAACAACTTCCTACTATCTTTTACTGATAAATTGGGGGTAGAGTTTAAGTACTATTGCATCCGATCGTGTCCATGGATCGATATCTGGTTCTTATCTGAGCTTACTACATATATGACAGGGTACACTTGCCTTTTTGTGTGTGTTTTAATGTTAAGGTCTAAACCATTTTTATAAATATTAAAACCAATAGTGTTTATTCATTGTAAAATTATGTATATATTCGCACATGTCAGTGTTGGATAGTGTTATATGTTTGTTTGTGTAGGGTGGCTAGTGAGCCGATTATGGGAAAAGAAAACATAGTTTTTGGAAAGTCGACTTGTGTAAGATGGCCTTGTGATTGTCCAAAATTCCATTCTAGTGATACTCATGGGAAATTGAAATGTGGATGTGGGAATGTGGATGAATATGTGTGTGTATATGCGATGTGTATGTGTTGATATATATATATATATATATATATATATATATATATATATGTGTGTGTGTGTGTGTGTGTGTGAGTATATCTATATACATTGTGTTCATGGTGTGTTTTGTCCATAATAATGTCTATGTATGTATGTAGGGTCGTATATATGTATGTATGTGCAATGGTTCAACAAACTCACATCTATATATATATATGTTGATTTTGTGTGTGGCCGTGTATATGTATACATATGTACATTGTATATTCCATAATAGATTCTAATAATATACATATATGCGATTTGTGTTTACACATGGATGTTGTTTTTAAGTTTTATCATGATCCACCACATATCTATAAATATTAGCCGATTACACATATGTGTGTAATAAGTATTTGAAATCCATCAAACTTATGTATGTATAAATCGATTGGTATGAGTTTGTGTGTATCTATTATTGTGTTTTGACATTGTTAACACATGTGTAATTTGTGAAATATTATTGATATTGTGTCATGTTATGTCATGTGTTAATTCACCTTTAAACATGTTTTGAACTAATTTGTTAACTCATATTACATATGTTTTGAGAATTCAACTAATGAATGGTGAAATTCTATGATTTTATGTGTTGAGTATTCAAAAAATGTCTCGTGAATGTCCAGGTTTGCATGAGTAAACAAGACTTTGTAATGGATTCCTGTACTATCATGGGCCTTGATAGACTCGGGGTGACACATGTATTGTAATAAAATGTCTAATGCATAACTGTAATTGAAAAAAATGGTGAAAGTGTGTACGGATCTTGACCTGGGAATCTAGCGGGTGTCACACATATGCTTAAGGATCCGTCATATGTAAGGTATTTTCTTTATGTCGACGATCCTATTATTTTGGTTATGTTTATATTTATCGGCGGCAAAGGGAGGTGGTGAGTCTGAGGAGGATGAGACAGCGGCGGAGAAGAGAGAGAGTGGTGGAGCTCTGTTGTTTTGATACTTGATCCATTGCAATGGCTCATTGGCTTAAAGCGGCTAAAAGTATACATCATTCACTATATCTTTGTTCTACTTCTATCTATTAAGTAATTTATAGCTTAATTTGATTCAAATCTAAAATTGTAAATAGTGAATGTTGATTTGTAACTAATTTTGATGATATTGCTGTTGTAGGATGTGCATTGTGTTATTGATATATTAGATTAGTTTATGTGGTTAGGTTAATAGGTGTTAGGTAGAGTAGTTATATATGTGTACAGATTCGGATCTTTGGAGTTGGTATGTGAAAGACTAAGTTTTGTTGTGTATGTAGAGGAAGATTTAATGTTTGTTTTGATCCAATTATTAGTGTTATCTGGTTTATGTTTGTACACATATAAGTGATGGGAATGCAAAACAGTAAACATGGACTTCATTAGGAAAAGTGTAGTATAAGTTGATTTGGAAATATAAATTAGTAATATAGGATTAAGAATATAATCATGGTCAATATTTGTAACAAAAAAAATGGTTTAAAAACTTTATAGAAGGGGCCTTTAAATAAAATCTTCCTTTAGGTCTCCAAACAGGTTGACCCGGCCCTAGGAACACTGGTTATAGACACTGGTTTATGGTGGTTTAAAGAGAGATAGTTTATGGGTAAGTTTGCTTTGTGGGTTAGGGTGTAGGAGAAAACATGTATTTGGTTTGAGTGGTTCTTATTTAATAAGGGTGATTGTGTTTTATATGGGTTTCCAATGAGAAGAAAAATCAGGATATAGATATATTTAGGTGAATTAGATTGTCAGTGCGAATGCGATCGCTGAAATAACCACAAAGGACGTGGAAGTTAGGCAGGTAATCATAACTTAATTCGATGTCGTTTATACATGGCTTTTAGAAATATAATACTTAGATGTAGTGGTATTCTATTGTAATTATTAGTGGCTAATATAGGAATCAAATCCATATGAGACCAATATAATTGAGATGGTGGCGTATTAGGCGGTTAAGGGATACGGTAACTGTTGAAATGGTAGTTTTCCTTTGCAGTCGTATTTGGTTGAGTTTTTCTTGTGTAAATCATATATTGAAAATTTTATTACGTCATATTAGATTTTTCAACCCTTAGACACTCCCGGGGTATAAACTACTTATATAATATTTCATTTAACTAGATTAATGTTATATATTATATAATTTTAACTATCTAATAAATAATGATGGTGTGCGTGTTATATCAAAATAGCTTCATGTTGTTATTTATTTGTTTTAATAAAGCTTTAATGAATATATTATTTTATTAAATATATTAATTAGTTATAATAAAACTATTAATATTTCATATTAAAAGTCCGGGTATTACATAACCCATCCATTCATCTAAATTGGAGCTCAAAATAATCAGAGGATATCTATGGGTTGGGCCAAAAATGTCACTTTAGTCCAAATAGTTGTTTTTTCTCATCTGTGTCCCCGAGGTTACCATTTTTTTTGTCATTTTCGTCCAACCCTCTAACTCCGTCTAAAAAGTCAGTTAACTCAAGGTTATTTTGGTCCATTTACATGTATATTTTCTATTTGCCATTTTCATCCAAAACATTTTCCAGATAAAATAAAATAAAATTTATTATATATGTATAAAATGTTAAATTAAAAAAAATACACACCCCCCCCCCTCTCTCTCTCTTTGAAACACACAATCACCACCGGTCACCACCACAATCACCCATCTTTGCCATTCTCTGAAACACCTCAACCACCAGCAGTAATCACCAACCACCACCACCTTACACCGTCACCTTCGTAACCCGCCACCGTTACAGTCACTATCACCTCCGTAAACCACCACCATTACAGTCACCATCTTCATCATTGTTACAATTACAATTCACACCCACTGAAATCTAATTAAAAAATAGCAACCAATAATCCAACTAAACCTACACCTACTACTCTAAAACCCATCTCTGCCAAGAAAGAAACTCACTAGTAGACAAATGGACAACAAATGACCAAAAGAAAACTATTTTTTTTTGTCACAAATGCATGAATAGATATTGAATTTCAAGACCCATATAATAGAATATCAATAATTGTCGTAAAACAAAAGGCAACTCACTATCTATGACCCACTAAAACCCTAGCCACCACCTTTGAAACCCATCATTCACCAAACCCGTGGTGGATCTGCTAACCATAGCATCGAATAATCGTTAGCAACTATGAGGGATTTAGGGTTACAAAACAATTTGCGATAAAGCTTTAACTGAAAACAAAGGATTTATTATGCGTAGTTACCGGAGAATGGTAGTGGTGGTGGTGGTGGTTGAGTGTACGCGGTGGTCGTAGCGGCAACTGTGGCGATGCAGGTGATGGTGAAGCCATGGTAGTGTGGAGGTGGAGGTGATTAAAAGAAAAAAAATCTGTAGTGGTGATTATGGTGGCCGGAGGTGGAGGTGATGGTGGTGGAACTGATGGTAGTGGTGGCTGGAGGTGGAGGTGATGGTGGTGGAACTGATGGTAGTGGTAGACTTAGAGAGAGAGAGAGGGGGGGGAAGGGGTGAGTTTTATAATATGTGTGTGTATATATAATAAATATGTGTGTCTGTGTGTTTGTATATTATCAATACTATATTATAAAGCATGAGGGAAGGATGACTACAAAATTTAAGTAATTATAATATCTTATTCTTATCGTACAATACTCACGTATCTATACTATATTATAAAGCATGAGGGAAGGATGACTACAAAATTTAAGTAATTATAATATCTTATTCTTATGGTACAATACTCAAGTAGCTTAGTAAAAGGGTAAAATTGTCTTTCTTCATGATGTCAATTGTCTTTCAAATCTAATAATTAAATTTCTTTAATTTCACTAAAACAAAATTGCTTTTATTTAAATTTCAATAAGTGTAACAATAATGAAAGTTAACTCATGACTTTTGGTTAGTAAAAAGTAGTTACAAAATATTAAACTTAATAATATTGGCATAAAGCATTTGTTTACCAAATGTATTGTACTTTAATGACATAAAAACCAGATTTTTTTTACCAAGTTTAATAATCAATTAAAAAAATAAAATTAAATATATATGATATAAAACATTTGATTACTTGATCTTTACAAAAATTGTGATTGTTATTTAAAACTGAGCCATAAAAATATCAAGGTATATGAAAACGAATATTAGCTAAAAACAAAAATAAAAGCTCTCTTTTTGTTTATACATCATGATTAAATCTTCTTTAATTTTATTTAATTTTATTTAATTTTATTTAAATTTGAATAAGTTTAACAATAATGAAAGGTTAATTCATGACTTTTGGTTAGTAAAAAGTTGTTACAAATCCATGTTAAAGGTTAAGACAGAGCAAATATAACTAGCTAAATAACTAGCTTTTCAATGTCATTACTAATGCAAGTTATTAGTCTTAATAACTTCAAAATATATACCATTTTAACCTAACCCTCAAGTAGTCATATATCTCTTTTACATCTCTCAGTGTGCACACGTATCAATTCCTTAATATGGAACATGTTCTCTCGATTGCATTTTGATGTCGTGTGGATTAAGTCATTTAAACGTCCTTTTCTTAAAACTGACACCTTCCCTAAGGAAGTGTCAAGACTAAATGAAAAAGGGTAATTAAGTTGAGACTTTTAAATTAAGACACTTATCAAAGTTTTAAATGTAACACCCCAACCGATGGTAGAAACATCGAGGTGTCACGTAGTGACGATTGCTCAATAACTCATGGTACTAAAGTGTAAATTGCAAGATACAAAATTCTAAAGCGAAAACTAAAACTGAAATACAATAAACTCAACATCTAAGTAAAAATTCCAAAAGCTAAAAAGTCGTCTCATAAATAACCTGAAACATGTACGAAAATAATTTTGTCAATACAAAATGTATTGGTGAGCATACCCTGTTTTGAATACATATAGTAGATAAAGAGTTTCGCAATTCATGTGTTATACCGTCTACAATTTAGTGTTCAAGCTATGTACAAATGTCACCCAAAATCAAACCTTTAGAGTAGAAATGATATCCAAGAATAATGGGATATCTAGTATATATGTATAGTTGTCGCCCAATAGTATGATTATATATAGTATGCGACAAAGCAAGTAGTTTACACATAACAATAGTCAAGTACTATTTATTGCTATGCTAGGCCCACACCGGGTTAATGATTAAGGTCATAAGTACACACTATCAGCGAATCAACAAGTAAAACACATACAAGAATTGCGATTGTGAATATAGATTAAAGCATGATTAAGTGTGTGAAGTAATAAGCGTACATGAGTCACCCCAAAAGTGTAAAACATGAAAAGGGGGAAAGATATACTCACTTTCGCCAAATAGCTAGATGACTAAGTGAGCGTGAAAATGCGAGCAATCCAAAGACTCAACAATGAAACTAGTCCAATTTAGAAGAAAAGAAACCGAATAAGAAAAAAATATCTAGCTTCCAATTCTCCAATTACAAGAGCTTATAATCAAAGCTTCAAATGTAGAAGTAATATACTACAGAAGAAAGGTATGAGGGAGAGGTTAATCGAATTGAAACAATCGATTTAGAGGTGCAAAGTGTAATGGGTCATAGGTGGGTTTTTATACTAGTTTTGGATTCAATTAGACTTTAAAATTGGTCAACAAAATAAAGTAAGGTTTTAAGATGAATTGACTATTTGACTAGGATTTTGACTAAGACTTTGACTAGGATTTTGACTGAGACTTTGACTAGGACTTTGACTGTCTCAGCGGACCGCGAGGGCTAAAAAAAATACTTTTTCTAATTTAATCAATTTTAAGTTGTAGACTTGTTTCTGTAGATGCAGTTGTGCGACTAGTGCTTCGGATTGTATAATAAACTAGTTTTGTGATTTGTCGATGGTGCGACGGAAGAATTGTGTATGGTCGAAGGAAAATCAGAGGGTGCGAAGGAGCAAGTTTTGGACGAATGTGAATATTGTTTTATGTATGGCTTGGTACGACCGGTTGGTTTGGTCGAACCTGCACATTCGCACGAATCATTTGGGCGAATGTGCAGTCTATATATAGTCAAGCTGATTTTTTGAATGTAACTTTGAGTCATATTATTCCCTCCACTTTCTGATTCTCTCTCTAGGATATTATTTAGCTCTTTCCACGTTCTTACCCTGTTTGTTTCAATCTTTAAACGTGTAATTGAGTTTCTAATTAATGAAAAAGCTTTGAAATGATGATTTACGTGTTTTGATCTGTTTGACTATTATTTTGTGATTGTTTTAGGGATTCCGCACCTAAAACTAACTTGGTTGATCATTCTTTGTTGTTTATACGATCCATACATCACATACAAAGTGGTATCAGAGCCATTCTGGATCAAACAACCACAAATTGATAGTTTCTCAGCTGATTTGGACCCAATTTTGGTCAAAAAGTTTCTGTTTTCATTGAACAAACTGATTTGATAAGATTTTGATTGATTACATCTTGTTTTCATGGTTAAATTGGATAATTCTCTTCATTAAACTTGTTCCAAATCAATTACGATTCAAAACCTGATTTAGATCATCAAAATCCATCAACATTTGATAAACATGATCAAAATTAACGGATTTTCAAAGAATAACCGTTTTTGAATTACCAGGGGTCGAACGTAGAGAGAACGGTCGAAAGTGTGATTTCTTTTGGTCGAAAGAGTGATATTGTGGTCGAAGGTGGTGTTTTAGTGGTCGAACGTAGACTTTCATTGCTTATTTGTGTTCATTCGCCCGTTGGTGTTACATTCGACTGATCGAACGGTCGAAGGAGAGGGAAAACGGTCGAACGAGAGAAGCAAACGGTCGAAAGAGTTTTTGTGATATCAGTCCACATTCGTACCATTCAAAACGGTCGAAGGAGAAGGATTTTTCTCATTCGCCCGTCCGATAGTGCGAAAGAGTTTTCTGTTTTAAAACATTTCTAATCTTTTCGTATTTAAACGTTTACAGGTTAAGATGTGGAACTTCCCAACAACGCCAAGACCTAATCAAATATCACAGCAGCAGACAACACGACATCCATGGTCAGTTGCAGCCCAGAAGACTAGTCCACCATCCCAGCCAATCAATTACATGGCTATGACTAGTTCTGCTCCTCAGCAAGTTGTGCAACCGTTACAACAACCTATTGACAACTATTGGGGAGTAGCAGCAGCTGCCGTTCATTCGCAGACGACCAATGCCATATCTACACTCATTCATGATCTATCATCAGGAAGCGGCAATCGTCCACCAAAGCTCATGGATATGATGGAGTACAACACATGGAAGACAAAGTACAAGATACATGTGGAGGGACAAGGCTTAGAGGGAGCCGAGGCATGGCAGATGATAGTAAAGGGTTATGTTGCTCCTATTCTGGAGAATACTGGAGAACCGATACCGTTGGAGAATTTGGCTGATGATGAGAAAAAGAGGTTTGCGATCGAGAAGAAGGCGTTTTCTCAGTTATCTCAGGCGATCAACACTAATTTGCTACATCAGTTCGGATCGTGTACAACATCAAAACAATTGTGGGATATGCTGAGAAACAGACATGATGGTAATGAGAAGACAAGGAAGCTGAGAATGGAAGAGCTTCGAAAAGAGTTCGAGAACTTTAGTTACATGGGCAATGAGACTCTAAAAGAATTGGTTCCACGGTATTGCCATTTGCTCACAGAACTTTCGAGCTATGAAATAAGTATACCGATGTCAGAACTGGTGGATAAATTTGCTGATGCTTTACCACCATACTGGAACCAACACATTGAAGTGTTGAAGGAAAAAGATGCATACCAGTATTGGACTATCAACGAGTTCATACAAAAACTGGAGAACAAAGAAATGGAGGAGAAGAGAAAAGCCAAAAGAGCGCAGATTCCACAGAACCCATATCTGTATGTGAGTGGTACATCTACTTCTCTTTCTACTTCAAGCACTACTTCAAATGTTGCTCCTCACATTGCATGTGTATCCAATGTTGTTGAACCCACAAAAGCACCAATAAACTATCTTGCCCAAACTTCATCATACACACCACAATCTTATCAAACACCAAACTTTATTCCACCTTTTTCACCTTTACAACAAGCTGCCTGTTACACAGCAAGTCAACCTCAACAACAACAACAACAATATACTCCTCACATGAATCAGATGCAGATTACTCAAACACAATCAAATCAAAGTCCGATTGTGTTAGAGACCTCTAATCTTAACAATGTGACTGTTGAGATTGCTCAACAGCATGTTGCTTTAGTATCTGCTATGGTTGCATCATACAACGGTTTAGTTGCTAGTCAGATTGGAAACAACAATCTCACCAATGAAGACTACGCACAAATCGATAAAGAGGAGATGGAGCTTATGGACATACAGTGGGCATTTGCGAGCATAATGAGGAGAGCCACTGATTTTATCCAGAAAACTGGAAGAACTGACCTTTCAACTTCTCCAAACACCACTTACGGCTTCAACAAAGCCAAGGTTACATGCTTCAATTGTGGTGAGAAGGGTCATTTCAAGAGAGAGTGTACACAGCCAGCACAGCAAGGTAATCGAAACCCGTTCAATTCAACCTACCAAAACAGACAAAATCAAAACCAAAATCAGGTATCATACAACAGTCCTAACATCTCTAGCTTTCAACCTCAAAACAACTACCATAACCGTCAAAACACACAACAAAATACCAACACTAGACAACCTACAACTCAAAACCAACCACAACAGAATCCAAACCGAACCATTGTTCCCATCTCTACACCTAATACCCAAAACCAAACTGAAAATCAAAACCAAGCACTAGTGATTCAAAAAGATGAAGGTTTTGATTGGACGGGTATGCAATTGGGAGTGGAAGAGATTACTGCTGGAAATGTGGCTTGTGTGGCACAGAAAATGAGTTTGGATGAGCATGAGGAGATTGAAGAGGAGGTTGTAATAGAGAAAGTGTCGGAGTTGAAAATAGAGGAGTTGAATGAGGATGTGATTGCTGAGAGTGAAGACAAGAAATCTGGAATGATTCTTGATTCTGTCACAGATGTTGGAGAGCACTATGATTCAGCTTATTCGGATATGGAGAGTGATTCTGACTCAGAAGCTAGTGTGAATTCACTAGACGATGACATTGATCAGTTGCTAGCTGAAGCTGATTTCCTTATGACCCGCAAGTCGTGCATGGTGGATGATGTGTGCACCAAGATTGACTACTCCAAATTCTTTGCAGGGAAGGAAGCTCACTTCGCGCTGATGGCAATGACAGAACCACCTAAACCGGTAAGTTCTGAATCTCAATCTAAAGTGTGTGTTAAATGTGCTGATTTTGATAAATTGACAGAAGAAAATAAGCTTCTCAAGGTACAACTTGAGAGTGCCAAAATAAACTGTCAGATTTATCAAAAAGATTCAAAAGATTTCAACAAAGTTCTTGATGGTTACAAAAAGGATATTTCTGAACTCAAAAAGACTTTGTCAATAAAACAACTTGCCATTAATAACTATATTAATGAAATGGAAAACACCAAGTTAGAAATGGCAACCATCAAGTGCTTCGCTGAAAAAGTGAATAAGAAGTTAGAGAGTTATAAGCACATTGCGTATGTAGTTGACCACATCATCGAAGAACCTTCACAGTCGAGTAGTGCAAACTACAAAGCTGTCCTATCTCCGGTGTTGTTCGAAAATCATAATTTACATGCAATACCACCGGAGACTCTAGTCAAATCTGACTCCACATCAGATAACGAGCCCAACACATCCAGTGTCGGAGACCCGTATTCTGATGTGAGACCTGTATTGGGAAACAATGAGGGTGTGGTCGCTGCAGATGATTCTGATGAAGAAGATGAACAATCTGAGACGATTGTTGAGAATGAAAGTGATATTCCTGATGAAAATCATATAATCACTACTGAACCAGTCTCACCATCTCAGATCGTTCATCCCATGGCCAATGCTCATAGAAAGAATGTTGTTAAGAAAACTGAGCAGTCTGTTGGTAAAAATGTTGAAAAGAAAGAGGTCAAGAGAGTTGAGAAAAATGTGGTTAAACCGGTTGAAAAGAAAAATGAAATTAAAATTGAGAAACCAAATGAAATGAGCAACGAATCATGTGACAAACCTGTAAAAATTTTCTATCGGATGCAAGGCTCCGATAAGATTTTGTATGATGATGAATATCCGATTAAATTTGTGAATTATTCCAAAATTGAAAAGATCTGGCAGGAAAGTACAATTTGGTTCCCAAAACATGAACGAACCAATGACATTCCTCTAGAAATTTTAGAGAAAATTTATTCGGATAAAGATGCAAAGGTCAATGTCACACAATTCGTTCTGCCAGTTGATAAGGCAAATAGTTTCATTGAACCGACTTACTCGAAGGAACCAGCTCCTGAGAGTTTAAGGAAACAGTGCATGGTTGATCGATATCCCATTGCGAGTTTTTCCAAGTCGCACATCAAAGAGAACTATGAAGAATACCTTGCGTGTTTCAAGTGCGGGGAAAGGGGACATTTAGTTGCCACCTGCCCGTATGTACGACACAAGAGGCACGAGGTGGAGATGAGGCAACGTCATGCTTATCCGGTTGACAACTACAGTTATCCACAAAGACGGTTTTTCCCTCAGCCAGCACCTTATTATAATCAAAACAATTTTTTACAACAAAAGGGAAAACCGTCCGATGACTTATGACAAACGCAACCGGATAGTCACTGAGAAACCAGTAAAGAAACCTGTGATGAACTCAACTGCTGATAACAAAAAGGTCTCTTCTAAGTCTCTGTTAAATCAGAGAAGGTAACCAAGAAGGTTGCATTTAAAGACGAAGTAAAGAAATCGGCTGAGAACTCAAAATCTCAGATCCGGATCTTGAAAAGGTCTGAACAATCTTGGTCATCAAAGGAGTCTGAGGGTGCCTCAACTTCACAGAATGTGAAAACTGAGAAAAAGAATGTTGAGTGTGAGAAGAAAGGGGTTGAGAAAACCCAAGATGTTTGTGAATCGAAAGAATCTTTGAAACAACCAGTTCAAAGACCCAAGACCAAACAGGCTTGGGTCCCCCGAAAGATCTAACTGCTTTACTTGATGTCACACCCTCAAATTCCACGTGCGGGGTTTTACCGCGAGGCGCGTGACACACCAGGATCTCAGACAACGATCACAATAAACATACAACAAACATGCATTCATATTATATTTAAAACCAAAATATCATGCTTTGAGCTGTAAACCAGCAGCGGAAGCATTCTTGTTTACAACCAAAAGACATATCATTGTTTACAAAGACATTGTTTAATATGTTTCAAAATAATAGACGCCGTGCATGACTCCGTGCGCCTAGTCCGATAACCGCTACCTTAGCGACCTGAGAAAACATGCCAAAAATGTCAACATATAATGCTGGTGAGTTCACAGGTTTTCTTTTATAAAAGTGTTGTCACAAGTTTTACAAAGATCATTTCCGTTAGTACTATGTCATAAGAACGTTAGCTAGACGTTAAGTGTTTTTACTACTACGGTTGGGAACCCATTACTAAACGTGTCCAAAAGTTGATACCAGCCCAGATTGACTGGGCTACCGATGCCTCGGTAACCCGATAGGTAGAGACAATATGCACCCGCCCGGCCCCGCCGTCGAGTGGGGTTTGTGAGGCCCAATAGATCTATCCACATTTCCCTCGTTGTGCGTTCCAGCACATTCATGGTTTCCCCCTGGGACTTTCCATAAAAACCGTATAGTAACATAAAGTGCCCATAGTATAACATGACCTTTAAATAGTTCGTACAAAGCATGTTTCTCCCCCGAAAGCAAGACAGTAAAAGTGGGGCTGTGAAACTCACCTTGGTTTGCGTTACTTGAAAACAGTTAAGTATTTATGTTATGATAGCCCCAGATAGCGGCGACCTATCATAAGATGCGTATAAGTATTGGACTAATAACCCGCAGGCTAACTAGTCCCCGAATGTCCAGACCGTGACCATAAACGTTTGAAAACACCTTTAACTGTTAAACCGACCGTGCGAGACAAGATCCGACATCCCATTGGTGACCCGACATCCCACGTGTTAGACAAATGCAAGACATCATGCAACATATGCAATTAAACACTTAGCACGCGCAATAATTCACCTAGTCTAGCATAACATCTGTTTAACGCATAATCAGGTCCGAATACATCTTACTAAGTCATTGGGTGTATCCCGGGGTTCCTATCATGTTCCTAGGTGTTAAATCATGTTCCGGGATGTCAAAACGCGTTTACGACAGCAGCACACGCGATTAGGAAACCTTCATGCGATTAGGAAAAGTCAACTAGTGAGTAGGAGGGAGGGTATAGGCGAGTAGGCTCTACTCGCACGAAGCTATAGGCGAGTAGGCTCCTACTCGCATGAAGCTTCAGGCGAGTAGGGTCCTATTCGCCTGATGCTCTGCTGTTGCGCGTTTTCGCGCGTTAAACCCTCCAAATCAGATCCGAAACATGTAAAAACACCCAATATCAAAACTAAACTATTAACCAACCCTTTTCAAGCAAAAACCCCAAATTTACCTCTGCTCTAACGGGCTCGGTGCGATTATTTCCAAAAATGGCAAAGTACTAGGTTTCACCAACCAACCTTATCTTTCCTTAAATGGAAACAATCAGATTTCATCTCCTACAAGTTGCAATTCATCATCTCTATGTTATATCATCATCCTAACATGATTTCTAACCACAAACAAGCAATGAATCATATCATACATCCTATTCTCCAAGAATTACCCAAATGGGTCAAAATGCATACTTGTATCTAAACATCATAACAAGGGCTTAAACTCATAGATAATCATTCTAACTACACTTATACATCAGAAGTACAACAAATTCATGGAAACATTCATGTTATAATCACTAACAATCATCATATGCACAAATACTTCACATATAGCAAGTATTATGGTGTAGACTTGTTTTAGAACTCTTTTGAAAGGTTTTTAAAGACACAATCTTAGCAAAACAAGGTCTGGACTTTTGGGGAATCAAAACAACAACTTTACAAAGGTGTAGGATGAAGAACACACCTTGGATTTTATCAAAGAAGGGTGTATAAGCTTGGTGATGGTGTGTTTTGAAGCAAAGCAAGCTCCAGAGGTGTTTCAAGGTGTGTGGGAGGCTTAGGGTCAGTTACGGTTGCACAAATGGTGTTTAGGGAGTTAAGGGTTCTATTTATAGGTGTTTTGACCCGTGTGCAGCAGTATAGGCGAGTAGCAGATGGTATCAGGCGAGTAGGACTCCTACTCGCCTATATACAGGCGAGTAGAGCCCCTACTCGCCCCTAATCCCTTCCATTCGCCTAAGTGTATGCGATTAGGAGTCCCCCCAGACTCCTAATCGCCTATAAGGTGCTGTAATGGGTTTTCGGCGCGTTAGACGCTATTTTAACATATAAGCACGTATCCACATACCGACAAGTCACATGATGATTCCAAACATATAATGCATGATAATTAACACGTTTACATCCGTTCACCAATTCCCGGGACTCGAGACTCGTGTGTGCATTAAACCCGGCGATTCCACGAATCGCCGATCCTTGTACCCATAGTTATGGACCGACTCCCGATGACCCCGCGGATCATCGTAACGACTCCCGATGATTCCCCGAATCATCGTACCGACTCGACTGACCTCGTTAAGGACGTAATATGCATGACTCGCTAAGGTAGACTTACTAGTTTAGTCAACGTTACTAACCTGAGTTTGCCGGGTGTCACACTTGATATGTGCAGGGAGCTCCAGCTGGCCCTGTTAGCAGCCTATGGATTGTTGACAGTGGAGCTTCTGGTCAAATGACAGGGGATCTCACGCTACTCTTTGATATCAAGAACATAAATGGAGGTTATGTAGCGTTTGCAGGAAATAAAGGAGGCTACATTACGATGGAGGGCAGTGTTAGCAATGGGTTCGTGACATTTAAGCAGATATCGTACGTGAAACAGATAGATTACAATCTGCTCAGTGTTAGCCAAATCTGTGATAAGCAATTTTCTGTTTATTTTGACGACAAATCTTGCTACATCTTGAAACCGGGGTTTGAACTTCCAAAAGAGTGGGTGATGCTAAAGGCACCGAGAGTAAACAATTTGTATATTCTTGATATGTCCAAAGCTATGACCACCCATGGCCAAGTCACGTGTTTCCTCTCTAAGGCTACAGAAAAAGAATCTATAATGTGGCACAGAAGAATGGGACACATTCATTTGAGAAAGATGAACCAGTTAGTGAAGAATGAACTTGTCACGGGAGTTAATGTGAAACATTTCATTTGAATGACAAGTGTGTTAGTTGTAAAAAGGGAAAGCAGCACAAACAGGCCCATAGACCAAAGAAAGTTAATTCCGTTGAACTACCGCTTGAGCGTTTGCACATGGACTTATTCGGTCCAGTCAGGCGTAAAAGTCATGCCGGGGAATTGTACTGTCTTGTGGTGACTGACGATTACTCAAGATTCTCATGGGTTATGTGCTTACACCAGAAAAGCGACACGTTTGCCAACCTGAAAGTTCTGTTTACACGTCTGGAGAATATCTATGGTCTAAAGATCAAACGAATTCGGAGTGATAATGGGACGGAGTTCAAAAATGCTCAGATGGAGGATCTTTGTGCAAACAAGGGAATTCATCACGAATACAGTGCTCCGTATACACCCCAGCAGAACGGTGTCGCAGATAGAAAGAACAGGACTCTAATCGAGACGGCGAGAACAATGCTTGCGGACTCAAATCTTCCAGTCATGTTCTGGAACGAAGCAATTTACGCAGCATGTTACACTTTAAACCGTGTTTTAACAGTGAAGAAGTTTGGCAAAACTTCTTATGAGCTGTTGAACCGACGAAAGCCGAATCTGGAGTATCTAGAACCATTTGGTGCCCCGTGTACAATGCTTAATCCTTCGGAGAAGTTCGCACCAAAGGCTGAAGAAGGTTATTTTGTTGGATATGCAACCCCACTAAAACGGGTGTTCAACAAAAGAACTAGAAAAGTCAAGGAGTGGGCTAATGTCGAAGTACAAAGATATACTCAAAATGTACAGGGTGGAGGTCCAGATTGGATGTTTGATTACAAAGACTTCTTTGAATCATTCAATCTAGATAGCATGGTTGAAGAAGCTGTACTATGTTTATATTACGAGGTCGAAAACGTTGTGACTTCACCGTTAGTGCGCCCGATCACTGTAAATCCTCAAGCAGCTTCTAATGATACCACTGCTCCTGTGATGGAAGAGGAGGTGTTCCAAGAAGCTTCTACAAAGCTTAATTCATCCGATTCAAAAGATGAAGACGATGATGCTACCAGTGAAGCTATTCTGGACAATGCTACAGTGACACCACCAGTGAACCCAACTACAACTGATGCTTCAACATCGAATGTGGGTAATGATCTGGTTTCTACAGAGAATTTGACGACTCAAACGGGAGTACAAGTACCTGATTATCCGGAATCTCGGATACATCGGATACACCCGCTTGAACAGGTTATTGGTGATCCTGGTAGCAGCGTTATGACAAGAGGGCAATTGAGAAATGCTCAAGCACCAGAAAATATTGGCAACCTTGCTTTATATGCCAAAATACAAAAATCTGGTTTTCAAAATGACTGGTCTTTCGCTTGTTATGTTTCGCAGGTCGAACCGCGGACATACAAGGACGCTCTTTTGGATGATGCCTGGGTGGAAGCAATGCAAGAAGAGTTGTTACAATTTCAGAAACTCGGAGTACGGACGCTGACAGATTTGCCACCGGGAAGAAAGAAAATTGGAACCAAATGGGTGTTTAAGTGTAAGTAGGATGATAGAGGAGTTATAGTGAGAAACAAAGCTCGTTTGGTTGTTCAAGGTTTTCATCAAGTTGAGGGAATCGACTACAATGAAATCTATGCACCTGTTGCACGCTTGGAAGCTATCCGAATGTTCCTAGCGTTTGCATCCTGGAAGAAATTCAAGGTGTATCAGATTGATGTAAAGAACGCATTTCTTTACGGTGTGGTCAAAGAGGAAGTTTACGTAGGTCAACCGCCAGGCTTTGAGGACCCTATTCACCGGGATAAGGTCTATGTCTTAAACAAAGCACTCTACGGGTTGCACCAGGCTCCAAGACAATGGTATGAGTAGATGAGCACGTATCTTCTCTCGAAAGGATTCAAACGCAGATTGGTAGACTACACACTGTTCACGAAACGAGCAGGAGATGACTTGCTTCTTGTGCAAATTTATGTTGATGATATTATTTTCGGGTCAACTAACGAACTTCTGTGCAGGGAATTTGAAAACGTTATGCAGGAAAAGTTCGAAATTAGCGCAATGGGAGAAATGCAGTTTTTCCTAGGCTTGCAGGTGGAGCAAAGACCAACGGGGATCTTTATTCACCAGACGAAATACGTTTCTGAAGTCTTGAGCCGATTCCAGATGGATGATTCGAAGCCGATGGATACCCCGATCCAACCTAATCACGGGATTGGAGTTGACGCTAAGGGGGAGCTGACTGAACCATTTACATACAGAGCAATCGTCGGATCTCTGATGTATCTCACCGCGTCTAGACCGGATATAATGTTTGCAACATGTCTTTGTGCACGATATCAGTCGAAGCCGAAACAGAGTCATCTGACAGCTGTCAAGCGTATCCTTAGATATCTGAAGGGTTGTCCATCGAAAGGACTTTGGTACCCTCATGATGATAATTTTGACCTAATCGCCTTTAGTGATGCAGATTGGGGCGGCTGTGAAAAAGACAGCAAATCCACAACGGCTGGATGTCAGTTTATGGGGAGCAGGCTCGTGACCTGGCAATGCAAGAAATAAACCGCAGTTGCACTATCCACATGTGAAGCAGAATACGTTTCAGCATCGAGCGGCTGCTCACAGGTTCTTTGGATCCAACAACAGATGGTGGATTACGGTTTGCAATTTCTTAAACCCCTATTTACTGTGATAATGAAGCCGCAATCGCATTAACAAAAGACTTAGTAAATCACTCAAAGGCTAAACATATCCGGATTAAATATCATTTTATCCGTGATTGTTATGCTAAAGAGTTGATCGATATGGTCAAAATCCACACTGATTACCAACGCGCAGATCTTTTTACCAAAGCTTTTGACAAATCTAGATTTGATTATCTTTTAAAAGCTAATGGTATTAAGGAAAAACAGGACTGATCACCACCTCAGTCTATCACTTTTTAGTTTAAATTTTTACTGTTTTTCAGAAAAATTTCGAAAATCCAAAAACATTGAAAAATTTCAAAATCCATAAAAATTAGAAAATTTCTTTGCTGACTGCTATATCTTCTTCCCTTAGATTAATGCCGTCAGATTTCTGTGAACAAACGATATCTGGGCAGTCACATATTTGAAATGCTCCAGCTTATCCTTGGGAACAGTAAATTCGAAAATTTATAAAAATCAGAAAAATCAAAAATGATTTCCTGGAGTATAAAGGGAAACGATAGTACATCAGTGGGGATCTGACACATTCTAAGTAATGTATTGCTATATAGGGCATGTGTCTGAGTCTGTGCGATGTGCTGATAGGCTTCGTAGACCTATTACTGCGTGCCTGATACATACATATCAAACAAATTGTTGTGTGGATGAACTCCTCATTGGCATATGGTCTTAGTACCGTAATTTCGTTTGATAGGGTATTTGTACAAAATTCGGAGGTTTAGGGTCGTTATGTTATTAGTTGTCTGGGAATAGCCTCTCTGATCTTCTGCTGTAAGTCATTACGGACCTAGATCAGACAGGGTGCCTTTATAAAAGAGCTTTATGCCAAATCCTAAAGTTACCGAATTGAGGAACTTTCCATGTTATATGATAATCAAAGATTATCTATTACATCGTATTAATCACTGATGCAAATCATGATTAATATCAGTCCTCAGCCTGGTACAGTGCATATGTTACTTTGCTGCATTAATTTGCTATACCTCTGTGCATTATACCTTGTAAAATTACAGACGACGAAAGCATAATCACGCTTTACAATGAGTCTTTGTACATTTACTTCTTGATACGGGAGTATGTCGTGTGCGTGGGAACCACAGACAATTACATTTATACTATAAATATCAGTATCAGTTTAAAGCACTGCACAAAAGTCTGCATGTGAGTTTATGTGGATCACAATATCAGCAGTTGCCAAATCACACATTGTCTTTAATGATAATAATTCAAAAGATCAACGGTGTGATCAGATTTCTCAATAACTGATATGATCCCTTTACCGGAAATCCCAAAACTTTTACTGTTTTTCATTTACATTTCTGCATTTTATTTTCTCGTCAAAAATTACAAAACTCAAAAAGATTTTAGGTGTGTTTTAGCATAAACTTTAGAAAATCCAAAAAGATTTTTTATTTCCATCTTATTTTTGATAACTGATGGTGGTTGGTGTCGATTTTCTAAACTTTGATGCACCATTTGAGCTTTGTAACCTTTTCAATGTGAAAATATGAATGTTGGATGCTTAAAAGTTGAAAAATAATTGGAACGGGACTCGTTTTTGAGATTTGGAAAATTTATCAAAAATCCCAATTCTCATTCGCCCATTCGGTTGGTCGAATGTGGGATTTTTCATGTTCCTTCGTATGTTTATAACGGGCGAAGGAGAGTGTTCTTGAACATTTGTTTCATTCGAACCCTTTTGGCTCATTCGAACCTTTAACTAGGGTCGAAGGAGACAAAAGCTTCTCCTTCGACCGGGTAGAACGGGCGAAGGAAGATGCCTATATATAGTCTTTCTGTCTCATTCGAACCATTGCAAAAAAATTTCAGAATTTTCACTCTAACCTTACCTTGTTGACCTGTTGATTTGCACCATACCATTGTGTTCGTTACATTTCACTGATCATTTTCCACTTAATTTTACAGGTTATCATCTCAGAATCAAGGATTAATCACTGTTTTTGTGTTTCGAGCCCTAATTCTTAAAAACTGATATTAACTAGTTCATTGTTACAATTGTTATTAAGGATTCATTATATCTGTGTTTTAGGGGGAGAAAAACCATAAATCATGGATTCAAAACCAACAGATTGATCAATAGATCATCAGTTGTGTTTCGAACCCTAGTTTTAGTTGAAAACACAGACATAATGAGAAATTGATGAAATTGTTAGTTTAAAATGTTTAATCGGCATTGTTAGTTGCCATACAAATCAAAAGAACATGATCAGGAACCATAAAAATCAAAATTGAAAATTCAAAAATATGAACAGACTCCTTCGACCCTTTCGAATGGGCGAAGGAGATGACAAACTGGTCGAATGTAAATCTTGTGGGCGAATGAAACTTTTTACCAAAATTCATACATTTGTACCATTCAATTTTCTCATTCGCACCTTGTTTTTCACATTCGCACCCCCGTTTGGGCGAATGAGAATGATAAATACCAAATTTTCAAGGTTTGAATTTTTGTCAATTTTTAACATGTTTCTTTGTTTTGTTTTGCAGATTAAATCATGTCCGAGCAGGAGAAGACTACTGAGCAAGCTGGATCGTCCTCACAACCTGCTAAGAAAGTTCCTGAAGAGCCTTTAACCTTCGAGAATGCGCATAATTGCTGTGCGTATCTCGGAGAAGTTAAAAAGCACACGGAGTTTGTCGAAATCATTGAATTCTTGAAGAGAAGTAGGGTGATTGATGCGATTGCTACACCTACTATTATTTACAGAGATATGATGCAAGAATTCTGGTCAGGAGAAAAGCTGGACTTCTGGAATTGCGAGTCATGTTTGATTAGCAAGATCCAAGGACAGAGAGTTATTGTATGTGAGCAGGATTTAAGAGAAGCATTGAACTTACAAGATTAGAAGACAGATCCTAAGGAGCTGAGTTTCATGGATCAGCGAAAATGTTTCCTAAGGATGAAGTACAATGGACCGATTACTGATGGTTCATTGCACAAGGGAAAACTGTGTCCTCAATTCAAATATTTGGCACACGTTTTGATACATGTCTTCGGATCAGCCGCTGGAGGATATGACTTGATGCGCAAGAGTATTAGCTCTATGATGGTTGCCCTGGTATTAAACAAACCGTTCAATGTTTCAGGAATGCTGATGGAACACTTGTTAGAGCCTGTGAACGGCACGAGGAATCTGAAGTTTCTGCTATATCCTCGTTTCCTCCAGATGGTATTTGATAACAAGTATAAAGACTTGAAGAGGGATCCTAAGCACATTGCTTTACAGGAACATATGTCACTTAATACACTTGCTAGGATGAAGGCGTACAAAGGATTGTCGGTCAATGAACGTCCACCAGTAAGGCGTTTATTTGGACATCTAGCAAGAATTGATTATACAGATCCAGGCAAAGGGCTTGTAAGACATGCAAACAGTGATTCAGATCCAGATGACCCATTACATCCTGTTGATCCAGATGCGAAGCGCAAAAGACAAGTTGTTAATGTCGGTGCTAAGAGTGGAAAGGTTCAGGAGAAAGGGATAAGGTTAGAGGTTGTGCCTGAACCTGAGAAGAAGAAGAGCACACCAAGACGAAACAAGACGATGGCAAAGAAAGGTTTGCATATTGTGGATGAAGCGTCGATTGATTCAGAGGAGACGCAAGAAGACGAACATTGGGACTCGGAGACTGAAACGTTAAAGACCACCACGCCCAAGGCCACTGTGGCTGGTGAGTCTGTTAGTCAGACTGTTGAAGAACAAGGAACTAAGAGTCCAATTCCTGTTGATGATGATAAAGTGATTCTGAATTTATATGAAGATTTTTCTGGTTCATCTGTACAGGCTGCAAAGTCAAAGAAGAAGAAACAGGAGAAACCAAGTCTAAAGAGAAAGATAGAGATTGAATCGCTCATAGCTGGTAAGAAACTTCCACCAGCTTCTAGTTCTAAGTCACCGGTTACTGCACAAATGTCAAAGAAACAAAAGACTGCAACGACTTCGAGCACACAACAGGGAGATGATATACCTGTTGATCAATTCAATGAAGCATTAGATAATGTGCTCAAGAAGATGAGGAAAGGCAAACTGCCTGAAGTTGCTGAAACGCCTGTTAAGAAGAAGGTCTCAGTTGATAGTGACGTAATGAATGCTGTGAATCAAAGGTTATCTAAGATGATGAGTATTATTAACAAACAGCAAACAGAGATCGAGCAATTGAAGTCAAATGATCGAAAGATGTTGGAAGTCGTAGTCACATCCCATGATGATAGTGAAGTATTGAAGAAAACAATCAAGAAGTTAAAAAGAGAGAACAAGAAGTTGCTGAAGCACGAGCAACGAAACACCAGAAGGATTATTGTTTTGAAAGAGGAGAACAAACAGCTGAAGAAGAGTAACAAGCACATGGATGATTTGATAAAAGACTTGTACTCTCGAGCTCCTCTACTTCAAGCTGGTGAAGAAGATAAAGAACGAGAAGAAGCGCAGGTAGACTTTGAACCATCTGATGAAGAAGAGGATGAAGATCTTGATGAAGATGCTGGTAATGATTCTAAAAAGAAGAAGAAGAAGAAGAAGAAAGATGATGGAGATGATGGAGGTTCAGATGGTGGATCGAGTGA
The DNA here is from genome assembly GCA_028751855.1 of Ambrosia trifida. Lineage (NCBI taxonomy): Eukaryota > Viridiplantae > Streptophyta > Magnoliopsida > Asterales > Asteraceae > Ambrosia > Ambrosia trifida. Next base: position 17,901,049 of record CM054122.1, on the reverse strand, counting down.
TGGGAACAGCTCTGCTTTTGATAGTAGTGATGATGATGATGATGACAACGCTGAGAAGTATACGTATGAAAAGCGTGATTCGAGTAAGGGTGGAGAGTCAAACTCTAAGACTCCAGGTGAAAATGTTGATGACGATATTTTCTGGAATGAAAAACTACAGTCGTTATCGGAAGAAGACAAGAACATCTATCGCCAGATGCTTACAGATCGAGTCTGGACGATTGACATGTCAAGAAGATTTCCAGAAATATTCAAATCGAGTAATAAGTTGTTTGAATTGGATTTTGATGATCCAGATCTTGAAGATGGAGAGGTTTCTGCGGCGGTTTCTAAAGAAATACTTGAAGGTTTAGCTAAACAGGTGGGAAAGACTTTGGAAGAGTTGCTTGCTGATAATTACATTCCAAAGATACCTGAAAAGGAAGCCGGGAATCATTCTGATGACCGTGACGTTCCTGCCTTTGAAGAGGTTAAGATGGAAGATATAACAAGTGAGGAATATCCACAATATTTCAAGAATAATCAAGATTGTGGATTTCCAGGATTTTCTGATGATGTGCTAAACCAGGCCGAGAAACTGGCTAAGGAGAAGAGTAAAGTGTTTGAAGATGAGATATTCAAAGGGCATGATAAACCACGGTTCGAGCAATCTGATAGTTTAAAGGAGTCTTTGAGGAAATTGAAAGAGAAAGAGAATAACCGTCCGAAAGCTGAGGTACAAGGTAGCTTTTATAAACTTCACAGTGGGATTTTCAAAGGTCGTGCATTGGCCTGGAAGTTTATTAAGCAACTGAGATGTATAGCAGTGAAGTGGGAGAAGGGTTCTTATATTTTGATAAGTTTCATCATTTGAAGACTCTTCCCTATTGCGCAATTCGTGATATTTGTCGTCACCGGTTAACGGGAGCGTCAAATAGTCAGATAACATACTTTGCTGAGAAGATGACGAGAGAAAGCCGAACCAAGTGGGATTTATTTGAACCACAATATCCGAAACGAATTGTTCATAAAAAGGATATTGATATGATTACAGGAATGCCCAAGGTGACGTTAAAATATAAACCACCGCGAGTGTTAAAGAAGATTCCTTTGTTGCCGATTCCACAACACTTCGCTAAAGACTTCATTTGGTGGTATTATGATTGGAAGATAGCAGAGGCTGTGATTGTGCTGAAAGACGGAGAGAAGAACTTCAAGAAGATACACATTTTTGATCCCATGTGGTTGATCAACTGTTCACATGAGGATATAATAATGTTGTTTTACAATCCGATCTATTCTGAAGTGAAGGATGCTGAACAAGCAGGAAAATACCAACGTGTGGTATTTCTGTGCTTTGCATATGATATAAACGCTGGTTGTGACTATGACGAGAAGCTCGGGAAGTTTGTAAAGAAACAAAAGGTGCCTGAAGTGAAAAAGACAAAGCCAAAGCAATTTCAGGAACCGGTTTTGACTAAAGAATAGAAGATTCAGCGACATATCAAGTTGATGAACATCAGAATGGACGAACAACGTCGACAGCAATCCAAGCAATAGTCGAGGGGGAGTTTGTAGATGCAGTTGTGCGACTAGTGCTTCGGATTGTACAATAAACTAGTTTTGTGATTTGTCGATGGTGCGAAGGAAGAATTGTGTATGGTCGAAGGAAAATCAGAGGGTGCGAAGGAACAAGTTTTGGACGAATGTGAATATTGTTTTATGTATGGCTTGGTTCGACCGGTTGGTTTGGTCGAACCTGCACATTCGCACGAATCATTTGGGCGAATGTGCAGTCTATATATAGTCAAGCTGATTTTTTGAATGTAACTTTGAGTCATATTATTCCCTCCACTTTCTGATTCTCTCTCTAGGATATTATTTAGCTCTTTTCACGTTCTTACCCTGTTTGTTTCAATCTTTAAACGTGTAATTGAGTTTCTAATTAATGAAAAAGCTTTGAAATGATGATTTACGTGTTTTGATCTGTTTGACTATTATTTTGTGATTGTTTTAGGGATTCCGCACCTAAAACTAACTTGTTTGATCATTCTTTGTTGTTTATACGATCCATACATCACATACAGTTTCCTTCTGTTTCTAAGTTGTTTTAGGACTAAAAATTAAGGGCTTTGAGTATCAAGGTCTGAAACATACGTGCTCGGGTGTAGATGTGAGTATAAAACGTGCAATATTTTACTTATAAAAATTATAAGTTTTATTAAATTGTGAATTTTGGTCCTATTAAAATACGAGGGTTAAAAATGAAAATTTTGAAATAGTTGAGGAACCAATTATGCACATTTATGAAAAGTGAAGGGTGCAGGTTGTCACAGTCTCCCCTACTTTAGAAAATTTCATCCCGAAATTACTTTCAAGTGAAGATTTCCATGAAACAAAAGACATTTGTTAAAAAACACGTAGATTTTAAAAAATGCATCAGCCATGATTTGACAAAGTTTGAAGTAGTTGTTTAATACCCAAAATAAGAGTTTGAAAATCCTTAAAGTTTGACCCAAGGTTAGAGAATTAAGAGTTTATAATGAGCAAGGTTTGGGAAAAGTATGTAACCGGTGAGGGCAGGGTAGTGTTATAGTAGCTTCCCTTACTTTAGAGAAGTTTCTGACCGAACTTTATTAAGGACATGCAACAGGATTTCGACTAACAGAGAGTGTAAGAGTATACAAAGTTTGTGTTTTCTGTGTGGATGGTCCAGAGAAAGACTCTAGGAAGTCGAATTGAAGCTCGTGTAAGAACATTATTATCGAAAATCCTAGCTATTAGTCAACGATCTAATAAAGAGATAGTAATGGGTAGGTTCTTGGTCAGACTCCTAGTCCGCTCCCGCAGTATCGCTCGTGCTTATATATAGGGTGTACCGCAGCTAACCCACCACACTATTGATACTTTGGACTCGTACTGATTGTCTACCAATAGCCTAAGTAGAATCACACACCACCCCCATGTACCTGTAAATCCATGATTGCGTTCCGGACCTCATCGATTTACCTTACACTAGGGTGCTATGCTTTTCCATAACACTAACATAAGTAATACAAGAAATAATGCGTGCAACCAAAATGTGTTAAGTAGTAGATACTGCTCAAGTATAAGATGCGGTTAAAGGTTCTTCCCCTTTCAGGTTCACCCTTTAACCGTAATGAGATTAATGTGTAAGTATAAGACATGATTAGGGGTTCTTCACCTTTCGGGCTCACCCTTAACCAGTAAATTTCTGTTCACATCATTGGGCTCTAAACAACCATATTGATAAACTCTGAGGATTACACTGTTCCCCTCGGGTTAGAGGAATACTCTGAACCGAGTCGTACATGGGAACTGGTTTAGATCTCATACAAGCTATCAATTAGTATGTTCGTTGGCTATGATGATGAACAAAATAATGTAAAGTATAACAGGGTTTTGCTCACAACAAAAAAAAATATGCATACCAAATATGCGTTCATGTAAGTAAATAAGTATAGCAAAAATTTCGATTGAAAGAATAGCATAACGTAAATCGAGTAAATCGCACAATTTGCACAAAATGAAAGTAAAGAGTTAAATTAATGTTCAAAACTAGTGTTGTAAGAATAACTACTAATAACTAGTGCGAGAATAGTTGCGAATAACGCGTGAAAATAACTACCAACAAAAGAATAATACAAAAATAATAAGATAATGAACGAACGTAAATATAAATAGAATGGTGTAAAAAAATAATGAAATTTACTGTAAATGAAAGTGCGCAGAACAGACGTATAGTCTACTGGTATGAGGATAACTTTTTGGAAACCGAAGAATGTTTTATGTTCAAAATAGGTTCACTTGAAAAGATTTCGTAGGTACACATTTCCATGTGTTTACGAGAAGTCGAGTTTGAAAAGTGTTATAAGGTATATTATTAGTTGCAAATTCCTCCCGAAAACATATATTGGATGCGTTACATGAAAACATGAATATTTACATTTGATTTGTAAAATATGCAATGCAAGTTTATAAAATGCAAGATGAAACCATTTCATGAAGTGTGTGTAAATCTATTGTGTTTCAAAAGACCAAGATTTAAAATGATGTGAAGGTTGTGAATGATCCCAGATGCCTTGACGAATTTTGGAAAATAAAATTTTCTGTATTTAAACATTTCTTTAACTTGTCGGTTGAAAAGTCAGAAATTGTTAATTGTTATGAAATGTTGAGAAAATCGAAGTGTTACCCGTTAAGACTGGGTAAACTTGAAACCTTTTAAATTTTCAAAATTTTACGAAATTTATACATTGAAAGATCATTTATTTGCAGGATCGTTAAGGCATCTCTTTGGGCTCATAGCGGGCTATTTGTTTCAAGGCACAAGGTGTATGAAAAGTGTGTTCTAATTTGGCGAATAGGCTTTGTGAAAAGACTTATAGAATAAGTTGTCAAATTAATCGTTTTAGAGAGTAGTGTACTAGTGCGTATCGTGTAGGTAGGCATTTATGTATGAGTTTAGTCTGACTAAGAAGTTCTAACTAATGGTAGTTGGCTATGGCTTAGGAGATTGGGTGCAGCAATATTAGTATTAGGTATATGAGGATATACTGTGACTTCGATCAAGTAAGTTTGTAAACATGAAGGTATAAAACAGGTTGAAATAATAAGTTTGGAAAAACCATGTTCATTTTTAACTGTATGATGACGCAACATTCCTAAAATCAGGATGTGATCAAAGTTAAACACATAGTTTAAAACTTAAGTCGTGGGTAAAAATGTTTTAACGCAAAACGAGTAATACCTTATAGTGTACAAATAATGAGCATACGTGAAATAGTATAAGCTTTAATGCGATAATATATCGAACAAAAGTTTTAGTAATGATGATAAGGGATTCAAAAGAGAATGATCAATGAATAATGGTATATGAAACATCAAGTGATTAAATGGAATCTTCAAATGATAAAGAAACATAAATATCAATGATATAAACATTGGAATTGTTTTCATAGGAAACTTTGACTAACTAAAGTAATTGAAATGTTATTAGTGACTTGTGGGGGCGTACTCTAGCCGATAAGTGAATGCTCATCCCGAGAGTTCCCAGGTCAGCATATAGGTCCCTCGTCTTATTAGGATTTATGCGAAATGCCAAGCCTAGATAGAAAACTCAGGATACAGGCGCTCACCCTTCCAGATTGCACGTGCCCCATCACTAGTAAATTCCAAAACTTTAGCGAGATTAAAAACGAGATGCAGAAATAGATCCTTGAGATGTGTATTTCACTCCTAACTCAAAGATGTATTTCAAAATTGAAAACGATTGTGGAATGAAACCAATCACTAAGTTAAGGATATCACTCCCAGCTTAGTAGTTAAGTTCCTTTTTAAAGGAAATACTCTTTGAGGTGTGGATGTCACTCCTATCCCAAATGTATATTCCAAAGATGTATAACATATGGATGAATGAAACTAATCACCAAGGTATGGATGTCACTCCTAATTTGGTGATATCGTTTCGTTTGTGAAATACGAGTGTCTTCTTCTCCAAGCAAAATATCAAAAGAATAACGAGAAAGAATCATAGCGAAAATATCTTGAAAGAAAATATAAGAATAAAGAGAAATATACACGAGAGGACTCATAAATGTAAGCTTAGTTACAGACTAGGCTAAAAGGCATTCTAATAACCTAATTCCCTATAACCATGGCTCTGATACCAATCTGTAACACCCCAACTGATGGCGAAACATCGAGGTGTCACGTAGTGACGATTGCTCAATAGCTCATGGTACTAAAGTGTAAATTGGAATATATTGTATTGAATAGTTTATTACATTGAAAGAAATTACAAGATACAAAATTCTAAAGAGAAAACAAAAACTGAAATACAATAAACTCAACATCTAAGTAAAAATTCCAAAAGCTAAAAAGTCGTCTCATAAATAACCTGAAACATGTACGAAAATAATTTTGCCAATACAAAATGTATTGGTGAGCATACCCTGTTTTGAATCCATATAGTAGATAAAGACTTTCGCAATTCACAGGTTATACTGTCTACAATTTAGTGTTCAAGCTATGTACAAATGTCACCCAAAATCAAACCTTTAGAGTAGAAATGATATCCAAGAATAATGGGATATCTAGTATATATGTATAGTAGTCGCCCAATAGTATGATTATATATAGTATGTGACAAAGCAAGTAGTTTACACATAACAATAGTCAAGTACTATTTATTGCTATGCTAGGCCCACATCGGGTTAATGATTAAGGTCATAAGTACACACTATCAGCGAATCAACAAGTAAAACACATACAAGAATTGCGATTGTGAATATAGATTAAAGCATGATTAAGTGTGTGAAGTAATAAGCGTACATGAGTCACCCCAAAAGTGTAAAACATGAAAAGGGGGAAAGATATACTCACTTTCGCCAAATAGCTAGATGACTAAGCGAGCGTGAAAATGCGAGCAATCCAAAGACTCAACAACGAAACTAGTCCAATTTAGAAGAAGAAACCGAATAAGAAAAAAAATCCAGCTTCCAATTCGCCAATTACAAGAGCTTATAATCAAAGTTTCAAATGTAGAAGTAATATACTACAGAAGAAAGGTATGAGGGAGAGTTTAATCGAATTGAAACAATCGATTTAGAGGTGCAAAGTGTAATGGGTCATAGGTGGATTTTTATACTAGTTTTGGATTCAATTAGGCTTTAAAATTGGTCAACACAATAAGTAAGGTTTTAAGATGAATTGACTATTTGACTAGGACTTTGACTAGGATTTTGACTAAGACTTTGACTATGATTTTGACTGAGACTTTGACTAGGACTTTGACTGGGACTTTGACTGTCTCAGCGGACCGCGAGGGCTAAAAAAATAGTTTTTCTAATTTAATCAATTTTAAGTTCTAGACTTGTTTCCTTCTGTTTCTAAGTTATTTTAGGACTGAAAATTAAGGGCTTTGAGTATCAAGGTCTGAAACACACGTGCTCGGGTGTAGATGTGAGTATAAAACGTGCATACTTTTACTTATAAAAATTATAAGTTTTATTAAATTGTGAATTTCGGTCCTATTAAAATACGAGGGTAAATGAAAATTTTGAAATAGTTGAGGAACCAATTATGCACATTTATGAAGAGTGAAGGTTGCAGGTTGTCACATTAAATTTATAAAAGTAAAATGATATTTGCTGATCGTTCTAAACCCACACGATAGGCAAGTGGACCTATCGAGCGTAGTATAGACTCCAGCAAGTACCGAGTATCAAACCCTAAGACACGACTTCCCCTACTCATCCTTAAGTTGCTTTAATAAAAGAAAAGATAGAAAAGAAATAGAGAACGAGAATGACCAAAGTAGAAATCAATAACCAAAAAGAAGTGTTGCTTTGGCTTCCGACTAACCTTGGGAAGAATTAATAGTAATTACTTAGTTGAGTGGTATATCCAAGTTGCACACTTATGCCTAACTTAGAGTTGCAAAGTGCATTCTCCAGAGGTGACCGTTTTTGCATAACGAGTTGTATTCTTGTTGTGAAAATGAGGGTCTCCCAAACTGGTAATATCACCTCTCAACAATGAGGGACGGACTACTCAAGACTGTGTATACCCAAACCCGAAGAATCCACCTCCTAGTGTTGCAATAGAGACATCTAATTACTTAAACCTTTTATGGACAACTTGCCGGTGGCCGGAGCATGACCGAGCAAGCAACCACTTGATATCATAGGTGAGTCGTGACTAACCAGAACACGTGCATCTCCTACTTGAATTAATTAACCATTTAAAAAGTGATTCGCCTATTATTGATTGTGTGGCAATACAATAATGAAAGAAAATAAAGACCATTTTCTTTAAACACGGGTTCACCAATCTTTAACATGCGCCAAAGCTTTCACCTAGACAATTAAGCTAAGTCGCAAAATCAAGTCTTGGCTTATCACCAGGACCGAGTATAAAGACTGTGCCTACCCTAAGTGAGATCTTTGATAGTAGAGGATTAAGCCACTTAGTGTGTGAATTTCTACCCACAAATGGGCTAGTCACTACTCGCGGGATTAGGTTGGCTTATGAGTGCATGGGTTGTTACACACCATGGGTACACTCATAAGTCCTCCCACTTCCTATCAAAACACCCACAAGACCAAATACTAAGTGATTAGTTAGTTAATTCCATTCAAAAAAAGTTAGTTAATTCATCAAACAATGTTTTAAGTAAAAAGAATTAAACAAGAACACAAACACCACTCAACAAATAAAAACCATATAATCCATACCAAGGAAGTCTTCACCCTAACAACACTCTAATATCCTTGCCAACCATTGGCTTTACAACTTGCACTCTAAGTTGGGCATTCGAAGAACACATAGTAGTGGTTGTTTTGATGATTAAAGAGGGTTTTTGGATGATTTGTAGTGATCTCTCTCAAACTCTCAATCAAGTAGTGTTTATGGAGTGATCCCAGACTCCAAAGGTCACTTACAAGACCCTCAAGATGGCTAAAGTGTGAAAGAAACTCGGGTGAAAAGGGATGCCCAAAATGTAGAGTGGGGGCCTCGATTTATAGGCAAATCAGCCTAAGCACACCCAAGCTCATGTCCTGGCACGCCCATGGTCGACAGCACGTATTGTTGCAAAGTCCTTGATGCAGAAGTTGTCTGTACTTAGGGCAAGCACGCACATGCTCATGTCTTGGGCACACCCGTGCAAGCTGGTATATGTAACCGTCTTGTCAGATTTAGTCGGGTTAAGCCTTGGGGAAACGCATGATGGAGCACAGCCATGCCAAGGGAGAGAACACGCCCGGGCTTGTCTGTAAAGCTCAATTTTGCCTCCTGTTGACATGGAAATGTTGACTTGTTGACATGGGATGGGTGCACGGCCGTGCACGGTTGTAAGCGCGGCGCTGCATCTGACTTAGCTCAAAAAGTCTTCAATTCCTTGTCTTTTGTGCCGGTTTTCACTTCTTTTCACTTCCCACCTGCAATTATCATCAAGAGAAGACAAACCGTGATAATACCAAGATAAAAGCATGATTTCGGGTGATAAATAGGTGAAAACATGTGTGTAAAACCTGCCAATTTTGAGACACATCACATCACCTCACAATTAGACGTTTGCTTGTCCCCAAGCAAACCAAACCTAGGCAACGAAAGTAGAGTAAAAATAGGCGAGTGTAGTGTGACAAGTCACAACAAACCACCTCCTAAGAGTCCCACCTACTCAGCACATCCTTGGTAGATGTCCCAGATAGCCTTGGCGCGCCTATTCAAACGTCCCTCAAGTGTCTACTTCATATTTTTCTCACTGTTTCACTTGGGTGTTGTTTTTGGGGAGTGATCACTCAGATTCAACCCAAGGCACGAACAGATCATAGGCTTGTGGCTTTATGAAACTCCTCCCCCGAAGACCTACTACTCTGACGTCCCTACTCTGCGAACCGTTCGGTCTTCACACCTAATAGTCTCCGCTAGGAATGTCCTAGAAATAAATCTTCAAATAGAATTGTTTTCTTTTGGCCCGTTTATTGTCAAGCTTTTTGCCTTATTCTTTAAACCTTTTCTTTTCAACACAAGTGCTGCTTTTGGTGAAGCTTATTATCTGGTATGATAACTCTGTGTGCAATCTTTCTTTAGTTGCCAAACTTTTCTCGGTGAACACCATGATGTTTGGTCTATTCTCTTTCATTTCAAGACTGCCCAAGAGTGTCCCAATAGCCTGCAACACGCCTTCTTTGCCAAAACCACGACAGGGGCTAAATGTGATGGGTGAAATGAAAAAGGCTAAGGCTCAAGTGGGGTAACTAGGTGAGGGATAAATTTATGGAAGACTAGTGAAATATGGAATGGGTGTGTCCAAAGTGCCTTGATCATTTTCACAATCTCTCACCTCGTGTGCAGTCTTGAAACGTATAAGATACATAAGTTCTAACTATGACATGCCAAGGGTGAATGTCTCTCATGGTCAAACGAACGAGCATCTGTGGTATCTATATCAAAAGTGGGTGTGCTCAATAAGGCCCAAGATACTCACATGAAAAGGGGTAGATGCTCAACTATGAAGTAGAAACACTTTGAGTTAGTTCTTTCGGCTTCGGCAACACCTCCAAAAATCTCTTGTTCAGGTCTTTGTGGTGGACTTAAAGGGTTTGAAAAAGTTTTTAATTACTCTAAAAATATTTTGAAATTTTTTTTCCTCTAAATAGGTTCTTGGTTTGCTAGGCTCAAGAGGTGGTAAAATTTATAAAATTTTATCACCTCACACTTAATTCTTTAGCATATTTTGGAATTATAGATTTGTAAAAAGTGTATGCCAAATAATCAAGCGGGACGTAGTTACATCTTTCCCTAATAGGCTAAAAAGTTGTTCGGGCAAAGTTTGAGACTGAGCTATGAGAGAGAACACCTGGCATGGATATATATAGCTATCTACAAACTAAAAAAATAAAAACTACTACTAACTACTAAGTCCTAGTGCCGAGAGGGCATACCTAGCGGATAGAAAATAAAAGGGAATGATCATACCTGAGGGTCCTCGATTGCTTATCTTACCGTATGAACCAATCTCTCAACCTATTCTTCTAATCTAGCAATCCGGGCTGCCTCAACGGTAGCGCCACGTTTCACGTCTTTGGCTTGACAAAGGCGGCCTGGTCATGGATGAGCTAGCATTTCATCTACCTCCTCGTCGGCCAAGAACTCAAAGTATGGTTTAAGCCGGTGACCGTTAACTTTGAATTGAGCTCCCGTTTCTGTCTACAAATCTACCGCCCCGTGAGGATAGATTTTGTTCACAGTGTATGGTCCGGTCCATCTTGACTTCAGTTTCCCAGGAAAACGTCTGAGCCTCGAACTATAGAGTAACACTTTCTGACCTTATTGAAACGACTCCTTTCTTCTGAGTCTCTGATCATGGAATTACTTTGTCTTTTCTTTGTAAATGAGGGAGTTATCATAAGCTTTCTAGCGAAGGTCTTCAAGCTCATGAAGCTGAAGGGGTCGGTGTAGCTTGACATCTTCAGGATAATAATTTGTTGCTTTTAATTCCAAGTAAGCTATGTGCTCCACTTCTAACGGTAAGTGACACACCTTTCCGTACACGAATCTGTACGGTTTGGTACCAATCGTCGTCGAGACGGTCAGCCCAATCTTTTCTGTCTATCCCCACGGTTCTTTTAAGAAACCTTTTTATGTCTCGATTAGTGACTTCTACCTGACCATTGGCTTGGGGATTATAAGGAGTGGAGAACCTCTGCTGACAACCATATCTCTGTAGTGCTTTCTCCAACTGCGTGTCGCAAAAGTGGGATCCTCTGTCACTGACGAGGGCTTTTGGTACACAAACCGAGCAAAAAGAGCCTTCAGAAACTTGACAACAACTCTGGCATCGTTTGTTGGTAGTGTCTGTGCTTCGACCCACTTAGAAACATAGTCACAAGCAACAAGGATGTAGAGATTTCCCTTGGACGGTGGGAATGGTCCCACAAAGTCTATACCCCAAACATCGAAGTTCTCACAAACAACGAACCTGGTCTGCGACATTTCATCACGGGCGTTGATGTTGCCAGCTCTGATCTGGCATGCATCACAACTTTGGACGAGAACGGCAGCGTCTTTAAAAATTGTGGGCCAATAAAATCCTGCTTCATAGACTTTTCGAGCCGTATTTCCTACGGCGTGTTGCCATCCTATAGGACCTTCATGGAACTTTCGTAGAATCTCTTGGGCTTCCTTTCTCGTGAACACACCGGTGAATAACACGATCGGGGCAAATACGGAAAGGTAGGGATCATCCCAAAGATAATACTTCAGGGTGGAAAAGAATTTCTTCTTTTCATAATACGACTGTCCTATAATGAGCATTCCACTGGCCAAATAATTTGCATAATCAACATACCAGGGATATGAGTCGGGGTATTCGATTCAGAGAATTTATTCATGCGGGAAGTCGTAATGGATTCCGTCTCCCTTTTTGTCGGGTGGTACTTCTTCGAGACGATACAAATGATCGGCTGCAACATTTTCGGCCCCCTTTTTGTCTTTTATTTCTATATCAAATTCCCATATCAAAGACTCCATCGTATGAGCCTTGGCTTTGCGTCTAACTTGTTGAAAATATGGCGCGAGGCTGTATGATCCATGTAGACGATGGTCTTTAACAAGATAAGGTACGAGCAGAACTTGTCAAAATGGAATACCACAGCAAGGGGCTCTTTCTCGGTCGTCGTAAAAAATTTCTTGGGCATCATTGAGGGTTTTACTTGTATAGTAGATCGGATGAAAATATGTCTTTTCTTTGCCCTAAAACTGCTCCTACCACCATGTTGCTTGTATCACACATTAATTCAAATGGTAGGTCCCAATATGGAGAAAAGACAATCGGTGCTTCAACCAACTTTCTTTTTAGGCAATTGAACTCCTCAAGACATTCCTCAGTAAACAAGAACTCACGATCTTTTTCAAGAAGCTGAGTGAGTGGACGGGTGATCTTTGAGAAATCCTTGATGAATCTTCTATAGAAACCGGCATGATCGAGAAAACTACGAATTCCCGTAACCGTGGTAGGAGGGGGAAGCAATGAGATTGCATCAACTTTGGCCTTGTCAACCACGATACCTTTGTCTGAAATTTTGTGCCCCAACACAATTCCTTCCTTTACCATAAAGTGGCACTTTCCCAATTGAGCGCCAAGTTTACTTCTTCACATCTTGCCAACATTTTCTTGAGATTGACGAGACAATGATCGAACGAGCTTCCAAAAACCGAGAAGTTATCCATAAAAACTTTCATAAAGTCTTTGATCATGTCATGAAAGATAGCTACAATGCATCGTTGGAAAGTGGCGAGGGCATTGCATAGTCCAAATGGCATTCTTCTATAAGCGAACGTGCCATATGGACAAGTGAAAGTGGTATTCTCGTGGTCTTCGTGGTCAATTGGGATCTTAAAGTACCCAGAAAAACCATCGAGAAAACAATAATATTTATGCCCGGCCAATCTTTCCAACATCTGATCAATGAATGGTAGGGGATAATGGTATTTTCTTGTAGCATTGTTGAGATTCCGATAGTCAATGCAAACCCACCAACCCGTAACCTTTCTTGTGGGAATGAGCTCGTTTTGTGCATTGGTTACAACTGTCATACCACCTTTCTTTGGGACTACTTGGACAGGGCTCACCCAAGGTGAGTCAGAAAAGGGATAAATCAAGCCGGCGTCAAGTAGCTTAATTACTTCTTCTTTCATGACTTCTTGGATCTTGGGGTTAACTCTTCGTTGCCTTTGCACACAAGGGAGGTAGTCGTCTTCCATGAGAATCTTGTGTGCGCAAAGTGAAGGACTAATACCTTTTATATCCATCAGCTTCTAGGCGATTGCTTTCTTGTGCTGCTTCAAAACTTCCATCAACTTTTCTTTTTCTTCTCTTGATAAATCAGCTGCAATGATGACAAGAAGCTTGCATTCTTCTTCAAGGTAAGCATACTCCAGGTGGGATGGCAATTCTTTAAGTTCCAAGGACGGTGTTTCTTCAATGGAGAGCTTAGCTTTTTCTTCGGGACATCGTTCTTGAAGTTGACTTTCCTCAGGTTCTTCTTCAAGAGAGACATGCTCAATACTATAACTTTCAAGAATCATGTGATCATTTTCATTAGTCGAGGAAGCGGGCTCCTCAAAATCATCCCCCTCCCCTAGAACATTACAAAGATAATATACCACGATATGATCAAAGTTCGTGATGGGGGCAGACAGATCTTCTTGGATACTTGGACACCGCATAACTTTCTTCAAGTCAAAACCCAGCTTTTCACCATTAATCATTACTCTAAGTCTTCCTCCCCAAGCATCGAGTAGAGCCAATGTGGTGTTGAGGAAAGGTCATCCCAAGATGATAGGACTCTCTTCCCCCGGAATATCAATCACCACAAAATCTATTCGGAATATAGTATCACTAAGGCCAATCAAAACATCTTTTGCAATTCCTTGGAGGTACCGCACCAAACGGCTGGTGAGGTAAAGCTCCATTCTTGTGGGTCTCAGATTTTAATGCTGGAACTTTCGGAATATAGAGGTAGGAAGAATGTTGGCGTTGATCTGCAAATCGGCAATAGCTTTGGTGTAGATACTTTCTCCCATGGTGCAAGGGATTGCAACTTTGTCAGGGGGTGTTTTTCCTTGGACAATGGTTGAACAAAATCTGTTGACGGGTATGGTGACTCCTTCTTCAAGAGAATCCTTTTTGGAGAGGATATCTTTTAGAAATTTAAGTGAGCGGGTAGTCTGAGCTGACAATCGGCATACGGGATGTTGAGTTGCACTTCCGTCATCAAGGAATGAAATGTGTGAAGTCTTTCCTCCATGGTGGGAATAAGAGTGTCTTCAATTTCATCTTTCTTTTCTCCTGCTTCCAATGGTGGATCACGAACTTCTTCCTTTAGTTGGGCTTTCATCTCTTCTTCATCAGCTACATCCTCCATAGCATAAATATATCTGAGGTAGTTTTTTACCACCTCGAGATTTTTCGCAAACTTCTTCAAGTCAATCAGTGGAGGGTCTGGTTCAGGTACGGATTCGGGTTCAGGTTCCAGTTCAAATTGACTTGGTGGTGGCGAGGGAAATAAGTGGGCTAATGGAGATAGCATGTAAGGTGATGGGCTAGGGACAGGTGCAGGTAAAATGTATTATGGTGATTCACCCAAGTGATACATTCTATCAAGTGCATCAGGTGATGGTGGGATATGATCAAATGGTGGTGGTGGAGATCTAGGTGGTGAGGGTGGTTGAGTGCTTAATCGGAAACCATCGATGTGGTAAATTTCTTCATTGGGGTTATGAGGAAACAGTGAATGGTTGTAAGGTGGTGGTTCAAGCGGGGGTGAATAGTGGCTGTTGTACTCTGGAAGGTACCAGGACAAATAGTCTTCACAGTTGGGGTAGAATGAAGGTCCACCACAATATTCACAAAAATGTTGAACATAAAACCCCTCATAGTCGAAAAAGTTCTCTGTCACGAACCGATCTTCCTCCATGCGATCCATCTGAAAAGGCTATCAAAAACAAACTGGCAAAATAATTAGTAACTAGCAACTTAAAAATTTTCTTTGGAATATGTCGTGTCCCCGGCAACGGTGCCAAAAACTTTGATGTCCTGTGGATTAAGTCACTTAAATATCCTTTTCTTAAAACTGACACCTTCCCTAAGGAAGTGTCAATACTCAATGAAAAAGGGTAATTAAGCTGAGACTTTTAAATTAAGACACTTAACGAAGTTTTAAATTTATTAAAGTAAAATGATATTTGCTGATCATTCAATACCCACACGATAGGCAAGTGGACCTATCGAGCGTAATATAGACTCTAGCAAGTACCGAGTATCGAACCCTAAGACACCACTTCCCCTGCTCATCCTTAAATTGCTTTAATAAAAGAAAAGATAGAAAAGAAAGAGAGAGTGAAAATGACCAAAGTAGAAATCAATAACCAAAAAGAAGTTTTGCGTTGGGATCCGACTAACCTTGGGAAGAATTAATAGTAATTACTTAGTTGAGTGGTGTATCCAAGTTGCGCACTTATGCTTAACTTAGAGTTGCAAAGTTCATTCTCCATGACTCAATGATGCATGACCTACAGTGCTCCAAACCTAGCGACCTGCAAAAGCATGCTAGCGTGTGTCAACATAAAGTTGGTGAGTTCACAAAGCAAAGTAAATGAGAAACTAAATGCGTAGGTTTCTAAAACCACGTAGCAATTAGTTCATCGCATGCTAGAGGTAGCTAACCCACTCATGATAACTAAACACAGGTATACCGAACTACTAAACAACGAGCTCTCACAACAGTGAGCAAAGTTCCTTGCATCATTGCCTATCAACAATGATAATATAAGTTAAGTTATAGTTCACACCCATGCTCCCAGCACGATGTGTGGTTTGTGAAACCTAATAGCGCTATCAACTAGTAACCCTCTTGTCACCCGGCAACTCATTTGGTATGTGAATGACTTCAATGATAGTGTTGGTTTAGTTAATCAAGGACAAAATTGTGAACTAGTCAAATCCGATTCACCCCGTGAACCGAAGCACCCCAAAACCCGAGATGTAAGAGTAGTCCCAAACCGAACTAGAAAATGTTTAGAAAGTTGTCTCAAACCCGAGACGCATGCTTTTGAGAAAAGAGTGGTGAAACTCACCTTAGGTTGCGTTGAGTGCTAAATCCAAATCCAAATAAGAAATAGAGACTCACTACCGACTCCCTATTATATGTGTCACTATGTGAGTACATGTGTATACATGATACACCATATAACTCGTTTGTCCATGACGTTAATTTATGTGAAAACGTTTAAGTGATACCTATCGTAACTACATGCACAAGTAGACCCTAAGAACCCGTTGGTGAACATTATGGTTATTATCAATCATACGCGTCATTTACATCTCATATAAGTGTACATGCAAGATCAAGTCAAAACCAAGTCATACGAGACTCCAAATAAGCACATATACTTATACACTTATGTCACAATCTGCGTTTTCATGACAGATTTTGCACTACAGAAACGATTTTATTAAAAATACCTACACAACTATTTAGCCTCCCAAACGTTTACTGAATATTCCTAGGAGTCCAATAGTCATGCCATTATTTTTATTTCGCATCAAAACCTTGTTGAAAAATTATGAAAAATCAAATACTATAACTAGGTTCTGAAAACTTTCACATCAGGTCCGTTTACGATAAAAATTCTCAAAACTTGTGTATTCATCCAAACGGGATGAATCCACCTGGAAAAGATAAATTATTCCCGTATCAACCTACCGACCAAATAACTCATGTTATAGCCGATTTAAGTTGACCCAAGTTTTTAATCCGAAAATCAGTTTTGACCTTTATTAGAATAAAATTCCAAAAACATATCAAACGACAACCAAAACACATGATTTTACCCATTCCAGAAACCTAAGACCATGTGTGACATGCATATAACAAGAATAGATCAAAACCAATACTTCAAAGTCAAGTTACAGAGCCTACAAGTCGACAACCATCTTCTGTCTGGATTTTAATCATGCAATCTCTCAACTATATCAAATCCTAGGTGTATATTATCAATCAAGAACTTCAAATAATCATCATAAAATATATCCCTAATACATTAACAAGACCAAAACATTCAAGATTCACCATGAATACAATCATCTACAAACCCTAGACGTTCAACAATCAACAAAATACTCTAACATGCAAACATAATCATATAATCATCATGAATCCTTATGTTTAACATGTTAATCTTTTGAAAACTCATGCTTTAATATTTATAACTTTGTTTCAAATCTGGACAAACCATATTATGGTGTTTAAACATAATCAAGAAGGTTAAAACACAAGGGTTTAAGACAATATACTTAAAGTACTTCACAATCAAGAACCGAACACCTTCTAATCTTCCCGGATGATGTTCTTGAGCCTTATTAGGTGTTAGAGGGTATATTTTTCGTATGCGGGTTGTTATGGATGATTAGGGTTGTGGTTATGAGGTACATGGGGCTTAAGGTTGCTTAAATAGGTGTTTAAGTCGTCAGGGCCTGCCAAACGGTCGTTCGGTCAAAGTGAACGGCCGTTCACTTTTCCACGGCCCGTTTCATGCGGCCCAGTTCAGCATATTGCATGTTTTCTTTGATGTTTTCGTTATTTTGGACCATACCAAGCATAACCCCATGTATTTAGACCCCAACCATCCTAACGGTTCATCGATTACGATTTTGATAACACGTTCGGTTTAAATTCACGTAATCACATAACAGTTTACAGCCCAGATTCACAGAAACACATAATTGCAATTAATATCAAACAATTAATTCACGATTGTCTATTTTCTCAACTTACCAACGTTCCGGGTTTGATGCTCGTATACGTAGTTTGATAATTCCCCAAATTACCTCTGTTATGCAGTTATTAGTCTATAATTGTGCAACGTGTGACTCACCTAACTAACCCTATTTAAGTAACGTGCCGTGAATGTAAGTAAAGTTAACTAGTGTTTAGTTAAAGTAGGAACCAGAAAATGCGAGGTATCACATGAAGTGTGAGAGAAACTCGGGTGAAAAGGGATGCCCAAAATGTGGAGTGGTGGCCTCTATTTATAGGCAAATCAGCCTAAGCACGCCCATGCTCATGTCCTGGCACGCCCATGCTCGACAGCAGGTACTATTACAGAGTCCTTGATGCAGAAGCTGTCTGTACTTAGGGCAAGCATGCCCATGCTCATTTCTTGGGCACGCCCGTGCAAGCTGGTATATGTAATCGTCTTGTCAATTTTGGTCGGGTTAAGCCTTAGGGGACACGCATGAGGGAGCACGGTTGTGCCAAGGGAGAGAGCACGCCCGTGCTTGTCTGTAAAGCACAATTTTGCCTCCTGTTGACTTGAAATGTTGACTTGTTGACCTGGGATAGGTGCACGGCCGTGCACGGTTGTAAGCGCGGCCGTGCTGCATCAGATTTAGCTACAAAAGTCTTCAATTCCTTGTCTTTTATGCCGATTTTCACTTCTTTTCACTTCCCACTTTCAATACCTGCAATTATCATCAAGAGAAGACAAACCGTGATAATATCAAGATAAAAGCATGATTTCAGGTGATAAATAGGTGAAGACATCTGTGTAAAACCTGCCAATTTTGAGACACATCAATTGCATATCTGCTTAGAAGTTCTTAGACATCAAGAACTTATAAATAGCCACCCACCAATTCCCGCTCGACGAACCATATCTCAAATCTCTTATCAAGTCGAAGCATCAGGTGATAAGTTTCGTACGTTACCGAACTATATACATACTAAAATACATATGATTATGTATCTGCTTGCATATGTTATGCGACATGTTCAAGTTCATTACATAGCATACACTAATATTTTGTTTTCTTGTTTGTATAATTAGATTTTATTAATGGTAACATTCAATGATCACCACTCGATGAACTTTAAACTGGTGATATCGTAGCATATACTTATAAACATTCGATCAAGACAATAATCAGTCAAAAATATCCATATAACTCCATCTCCTGGTCAACGCCACCGACCGTATTGTGGTTTATTCGCCGCAACAACAACAGCCGTCTGTGAATAAAAGGTATTCTGGTTTTATTTCAGTCTTTCAATACTTTCATGACCATGATATGCTAAAAAGGGGTGTTGTATGATGATTGTTAACTATTCATAGGATTTCAGAAGATAACCTCAACTCAGATAACTATTAATCAAAATTTTGTATTCATCATAATGCCCCTTAATTAGATCTATTGCATATTTAAGACGTTTTCTTGTTAAATTTTGTGCCAATTTATATTTTTGTGGATCTATATGTTTACTATATATTTCTTCAGAACTTGAATTGATTTTGTTCTTTTTAATTTAATGTGAATGGCATTCACAAATTTTACCAAACATATTGGTAATGATTTTTAAGAAATGCCATCTTGTTGTGGTTTATTTACTACCTATTGTATAAAATAAGATATTGACCAAAATTAAAGTTTTAACACTATTGATTTAGGATTTAATACAATCTAAAATTTAAAGGCTTTTAAGGGATTCGTTGAGTCAACAAGAAATAATAATAATTATATATAATGAATAAAAACCTGATTATTAGTTTGATGTTTAGAAAGTAATATTTCATCATATAGAATTTATTGTTCTTGTACTGTATACATTTTTTGTCCTTTATGTTGTTTTATTTTTCGGTTCATGACGATTTTCAGAGATATTTTAATTATACCTATAGTTATTTTTAAGTAAACCTCAAAATCAAATCTTCATACATACACATCCATATACACACACATCTTACTTACAGACACACACAACACACAATACATTACAAACACCATTTTTATTAAACGAATTAAATGACCTATAGTTTCTACAAATTAGTACAACAAGATAGATCAACTAAACGCATAATCTGTAGATTAAGATACTTAAAAATACGATAAATTGTAGTTTTTTTGTGACGTTTAAGCGGAGACAACTTATCGTTAGATATACGACTTGCCATTAAGGTGTGAATTCTAGAGTTATCTATTTATAGTGTAACGTTATATTTACTATTGTCATAGTTTATGCATTTTGAATCTAATTTTTTGGGTGATGTTTCAAAATGTTTTGTTTATAAATATTCTCAAAATATTTGATTTAGCTTAATTATATCTTTGCGCATCTCGTCGAATTATCAACTACACAATTATATTGTTAGGATCTGAGTTTGATTGTTTTGACATATTTAGAAGAAGATGAGAATTGAATGATGTAAGTATATATGGAAAGTGCAGCGGAATGATAAACAATAATCAAAACAATAGGAATAAATGTTTTCTTAATCGAATGCTTTCATTAATTGAAAGATTACAATCAATACAAGTACTCCCCCTCAGCCTGATCACACAGTGATTGTTTGTCTGAGAGAATGTTTGTGTGTGATGCAATAGAACAGTACAAGCACTGTTCTATTTATAGACAAACCTAAACCACTGGTGACCTGTGCTGACGTCACCCAAGATAGTGACCTCTAACAGAATAACAACATAAAACAGCTGCCCTATACAAACTACTGTTGTATTACAAAACACTGTAAAGTAAACTACTGTTGAGGGAAAACTCTGATGGTCTTGCAACATCTGTTGGAGTTTAAGTGTTGTTGACTCCAACAGACCTTTAGTCTTCAGTACTTGATCAGCAGTTGTTTCTTCATCAGACGTTTGGTCAGCAGTTGTTCTCTATCAGTTGTTATCTAGCAGTCCTTTGTATCAGCAGTTGTCATAGTAGTTGTTTGGATGGAACAGTTGTTAGGGTCAACAGTCTTTTGGGAAGAGTATGTTGTAAAGACTGTTTATTTGTGTGGATCAACTGTTAGTATATTTTGGCTTTTCAATCATCTGTTCTTCGTCAGGTCAGCAGACCCAACAATCTCCCCCTAGAACAGATGATGCCAAAACTAAGCTTTATTATTGATCTTTATTTCTCATCAGACTTTCTCTGATTTGTCCTTTGAATTGAAGTTCAAAGTCCAAGGAAAATAGGTCTTCTACATCTCTTTCAAGCTCAAGGTTCAGCAGTGTTTGGAGGTCATCCATGCTTATCTTTTGAACTTTTCCATCTGACCTGGGCAAAGTCAATTCATGGTTGTCTTTATTGACCTTCCATTTTAGAATTTTTGAGTCAGAGGATTTGCTGAGATGCACTTTTATTCTAGATGAGTTTGGTGATGGAGGTCTCCCAATGAGTTCTCTGAGCTTATCAGTAGTGGGATCTGAGAAAAAGTGTACTTGATTGAAGAGGCCCTCCTTTATGTAAGTATCAGCAAACTTCTTCTGATCTTCTTCAGGCATTTCTTTCTATTTCTTGAATTGTCTTCTAGCAGCAGCTGATAGATCAGAAGTGTCCAGTAAGCTATCTAATGTAAAAGCCTGTTGAGGTCTCTTCATCAGTGGTTCATCAGAGTAGACAAGTTTTCTGGGTAGGCTAGGATCTTTCTTCCTGTTTTCTTCCAGTCTCTTGTATATTTCAACTAACCTCAGCTCAGACCATCTTCCAACTGACCTCATTTCCCCATAATCAGCAGCCACAATTTCTTGTCTCATTCTCTTAAACTTCAAGGCTCTGGCTGGATCTCTGCCTTTACCAAAATCAGGGGCAGAGACTTTAGCTTGGGGATTCTTGGCCAACTCTTCAATCCTTAAAAGTTCTTCTCTGAGAGCATGAGTGGTCCAGCCTGCAAAATGTTTCTTGTTTGCTTTATAAGGCATGGTTGCCAAGATCTGTTCAAGAAGTGATTCCCTAACCTCCCTTTCCATGTCACTGCTGAGAGGCATGGCAGACATGGAGTTGCTCAGGGTCTTAGCAAAATCTTCAATCCGTCTCAATATGCTAAGCTCTGCTGAATGGATGCCCTGAGCAGTCCTGTCATCCTTCCCTTTGCATTTCTCTTTAATGATGGCATCTGCCTGTTCAGCCTTGTATTTTAGATATATGTCAATGTTTAGGGGAACAGGGAAATGTGGAAGAGAAGGGAAAGATCTTTCAGATGGTTGTTCAGTATTATAGAAGGATTGCATTTCCCCCTTGAGTAGATCAAATTCAAGGGGATACTGAAGAGCCAATGGTGTAATGGTTGGTGGTGGTCTATGGGATTTGAGTTGTGAAGTGTGTGGTGAAAATGATGAAAGTGGAATGGCTGATATAGGTGTGGATTGTGTAGTTGAAGTGGTAAGTGGTGATGTGTGTATGTTTTCATCCTGTACAACAAAGGTTGATTTCCTCTTTCTTTTGTACAAGATTTTTGGTGATGGTGGTGTAGAAGCAATGGTGGTGTTAACATCTGTTGGCACTTTAGTAGGACCAGCAGATGTTTGGGATTTTGGTGGTGATGTGGTTGTAGGTTCAGATGTGGGTTTGGTGATAGTGATGACAGGTTCAGATGTTGTGGTGGTATCAGTGGTTTGGGTAGCAGCAGTGGTTTTGTCAGCAGTGGTTTTTAGTTTGGATGGTGGTTGTCTGACATGTTTGGCAGGCATTTTCTTCCTTTTGGAGGAACCCACATCTTCAACTTCCTGCTGTTGTTCTCTTTTCTGTTTTAGTAACAACTCTGCCTTGACTTCCAAAGTGTCAGCCCTCTTTTGCTTATCTTCAGCAGCTTTTTCAGCTTCTTCATTAGCAGAGTTGTCCACTTCTTTAGCTTTGCTGATTTGTTGTTGTTGTGGTGCTGTTTGAGTAGACCCTGGTTTGTTGGCAGACTTTGATTTACCTTTTTGTGAAGGTGGACAACCAAAGTGATCTAACTTTGGTAATCTATCTCTGC
Source organism: Ambrosia trifida (assembly GCA_028751855.1). Lineage (NCBI taxonomy): Eukaryota > Viridiplantae > Streptophyta > Magnoliopsida > Asterales > Asteraceae > Ambrosia > Ambrosia trifida. Next base: position 17,878,231 of record CM054122.1, on the reverse strand, counting down.
CACTCTCCCCCTTTTTGGCATCATCAGCTGTGAATGCATCATCATCTTCATCCCTAAGAATGGTGGTAGGGGCAGAGCCAGTGGTCTTTAATGGCCTGAATATCTGCATGGGTATCTTTGTACCTAGAATCTACCATGTTTCTGATTTCTGCCATGTAGGTTTCATGAGTCTGATCTGCTAGTTTTCTGTGAGCTATGATGATGGGAGAAACAGATTTCCATAGCTCACTAGCAATATCAGCTGTGGATGGTTGACTCTTGGAGAGAGTAGCCAAGGATTCCAATATTAACTTGACATCAGATTTGATATCAGCAACAGAGGTTTCAATGGTTTGGACTCTGGCCGTCAATTCTTGGTATTTTAACTCATCACCTAAGTTAATAGGATCATCTGACATCCTACCAGTGGTAGTTTTAACTGATTCAGTCCTAGGAGGTAAATCCAAAGGATGAGAACCAGATGCCCCTTTTTCTTGGTTCTAGGGACTTCCAACTGATTTTGGGGACACTATAGTGGCCTCATCAGTTGTTGCCTTCAAGGGAGTCTTAGGTATGTAACCACTGTCCTGGTGTGAGACAATGGTCTCTACATCAGTAGTGGCTGCTCCACTTGAAAACTCACCTAGAGTTGCATTGAACTCTAGAGGTGTAACCTCCTTATCTGTTTGTGGGATAGCTGATTGAATTTCCTCAGTCCCAGTCACTTGTGGAGGTATACTCTCATTGATAGGTGAAAGAGAGGAACTGGGATTTTCCTGAGTTTTATCAATAGCCTCAAACAGAGGTTGCATGGTCTGTTGAACATGTGATGGTGAAGGTGGAGGAGTAAAAAGAGAATTAGCCCTGGGAGAGGGGCTTGTGAACATATGGCCAAGTGACTCAAATGTATCATGATGTGGTTCCCCTTGGCTTACAACATGATCCTTTTGTGAGGATGCATGAGGAGTTTGGATAGGTTGAGATATTTCCAACTGTTGTGAGGAAGTAACAACAGTGGTTTCTAGTTGCTTTTGTGTTGCAACAGAGTTATCGTCTGGTATCTCATCTTCCAGAACTCTCTTTTGAGGTTGAGTGGTGGTTTTTGTGGATGGACGTTTTCTTTTGGAAATGGCTGGTGTGGGTTTCACAGCACTGGATGTAGTGCCATGATCACCAGGAGCAGTGGGCTCAATAACAGAGGTTTGGACAACAGTTGTTGGCTTAGTCCTCTTTGTTTGTGTTTTTGAAACCTTTGACACTTTTGATACCTTTTCTTGGGTGTTTGAACCCAGCATTCTTGTGAAAGTTTCATCAGTTAGACTCTTCATTTGCATAGACTCACCCTTTTTGAAAACTTTTTCTGGTGAAACCTTTTTAAGGATTACACTTAAAATTCTTGGGTAAATTAGAAAAGCATTATTGGACCCAGACTTTATGGCTTTCACATTTGACACTAAGTCCATAAACAGTCCCTGGGATAGATTGAAGTCAGAATCTGACAACATAGCATAGCCCAAGTACTGAATCCTCAATTGGATTTCATTAAAGGAAGTGGACTTAGCGGAGACACAGAGAAGGAGGGTATGGAAGAAAAATTTCATGACTGGTGGGAAAAACTTTTTGAAAAGTGTTGACCCAGTCATCTGAGCATCATACCCCCTTTCTTGAAACTCTGTGTGAAGCTCTGTTTTAGGGAAAGAGTCCTTACCTGACAGGTCATTAAGTGAGAAGGTTGTGGATATGAATTGAGGGGTAATGACGATACTTGTCTCACCATTTTTTGAGATAATGGAAGTAGGCTTTTTGTCTTGTAGTAGAAACTCAGCATTCAACCAGAATTCTTGGAGAGTATCAAGATAGATAGGAGCGTCAGCGGTTAGGATTGTCAGGTATTTGGATTTTAAGATGATGTCGATGGTGGAATGGAATGGAGTATTTTCATCTGTTTTTACCAAATATGGGAGATAATTGTGGGTGGCTTTAGCTTGAAGATCCATTGTAATGGATTCCGAATGTGAGAGTGAGTGGAATTTGATTAAGAGTTTGAGAATGAGACAGTGTAACGACTGTTGTGATAAAACAGGGTTTTTATAGGCTCTGGTGAAACCGCTGATGTGGCCAAAACTCTGCTTGTAGGAGCAGACGTGGCAAACATCTGATGGTTAAACATCTGGTCGAGGACAGCTGTTTTGGCAAACAGCTGATGCAAACAGCTGTTTTTTTTTTATTATCATTATTATAGATATCCGTAAATATATATATATATAGATATGGATAATAAAACAGTTGTTTTATCTGATCAGAGGTTTGAAACAGATCTTTCAACCAAACAGCGGATAAAATGGATGAAACAGTGGTTGTTTTATTTTTTTAATAGATTTTTCAACCAAAAAGCTATTTTTAAGGATGAATTTTGATTTTCTGAAACATTTTAATGCTTTTATTAAAAACATTTGTATTGTTTAATCCATGTTTAGCATACCAATTCTAGAAATCAGATTTGTAAAGGTAGATGTGTCTAAAGCTTTTGTCAACACATCTACCAACTGATCCTCTGTTGGAACATGGTGCAGAGAAATCAAACCTTTTTTCATAGCTATCTCTGACAAAATGATGTCTGATGTCAATGTGTTTGGTAGTGGAGTGAGAGACTGGATTTTTGATTATATTTTCAGCAGCTTGACTATCCAACATGAGTGGAGTCTGTAATGCAGTTATCCCAAAATCCAGCAATTGATTTTGAAGCCACATGAGTTGGGCTGTACAGCTTGCAGCAGCAATGTATTCAGCCTCATCTGTTGAGGTGGAAACAGCTGCCTGCTTTTTGCTTTGCCAAGAGACTAAGGCATTCCCAAGAAACTGGCACCCTCCTGATGTAGATTTTCTTGTGGTGTGACAGCCAGCAAAATCACTATCTGAATAACCTGAAAGCTCAATGTTTCCATTAGCGGGATACCAGATACCAAGTGTGGGAGCACCTTTTAGGTCTCTGAATATCCTTTTCACAGCAATAAGGTTTGACTTTCTAGGTGAGGCCTGGGATCTTGCACATACACAAGTGGCAAACATAATGTTTGGCCTAGATGCAGTTAAGTACAATAAAGACCCAATCATGCATCTGTAATGTGTTTGGTCAACCAGTTCATCCTTGTCATCAATAGTGAGTAGCTTGACTGTACTCATGGGTGTACTACATGGCTTACAGTCATTCATCTCAAATCTAGTTAACAAATTCTTTACATATTTATTTTGGTGAATGAATGTGCCATTTTGTAGTTATTTCACTTGGAGACCAAGGAAACACTGAAGTTCACCCATAGCACTCATTTCAAACTCTGCTGTCATGAGTTCCCTAAACTCTTCACACATTTTGTTACATGTGGATCCAAAAATGATGTCATCCACATATATTTGAATAATCATTAAGTCTTTCCCTCTCCATTTCAAAAATAAGGTTTTATCAATTTTACCTCTTGTGAAGCCAATGGATAAGAGAAAAGCGGAAAGAGTTTCATACCAGGCCCTTGGTGCTTGCTTGAGTCCATACAAAGCTTTATTAAGCTTGTAGACATGATCAGGATGGAATGTGTCTTCAAAACCAGGTGGTTGACATACATAGACTTCCTCCTGAATTTTGCCATATAGGAAGGCACATTTGATATCCATCTGATACACCTTGATGTTGTGGTTGACAGCAAAGGCTAGAAAGAGTCTAATGGCTTCTAACCTTGCTACAGGAGCAAAGGTTTCATCATAGTCTATTCCTTCTTCTTGTCTGAAGCCTTGAACCACGAGCCTGGCTTTATTCTTGACAACAATGCCCCTTTCATCAGTTTTGTTTTTGAAGACCCACTTTGTGCCTATTGGACAAACATCCTTGGGCAGTGGTACAAGTTCCCATACTTGTTGTCTTTTGAACTGAAGGAGCTCTTCTTGCATAGCTTCTACCCAACTGTTGTCTTTTAGTGCCTCTTGGTACTTGACAGGTTGTGTGAGAGATAGGAACCCTGCAAAAAGACAGATATTGGAGGATTGACTTCTTGTTAGCACACCCTCTCTGATGTTGCCAATGATCTGGTCTGGTGGATGAGCTCGTAGGTAGATTAGATCTCCTTGATATGGTATGATGGCATTTTGAGGTGAAGGACAGAGGTTTGGTGACTCTGTTGTTGTAACATCTGTTTGCACTTCTGTAGTGCCATCAGATGTTTGAAATAGAAGTGGGGGAATGGGTCCAAGTGTTGTAAAACTGGACTAACTTTTGTCAACAGATGATTGTACAGTGGTTATGAGAGGTGAAGCAGTGGTTTGAGGGTAAGACTGGCCAACAGTGGTTGACTCAGCTGTGACAGAGTTTTGACAGTTGTTTTGAACAGTTGCTTCCTCTGATGCAGAAGAGATTTTATAGTGACTGGGGATCACAACATCTGTTCTGTAATCTTGTTGTGGAGACTGTGGAATACCTGCATTGTTAGGTTTAACAGTGACATCTTCAAATTTGAATTTATCTAAATCAAACAGTTCAGCAGGATTTGCTGGGATTTTTAGGGATGAAAGTTCATTGAACTTTACATTCAGAGTTTCTTCTATTGTCTTGGTCTTTGTGTTAAACACTTTATAAGCCTTGTCAGTAGAAGAATATCCCAGAAAATAACCACAATCTACTTTGGCTGCAAATTTTGAAATGGAATCTTTGAGATTTAAGATGAAACATGGGCAGCCAAAGATTTTGAAAAATGAAATTAATCGTTTGATTTTGAACAAAATTTCATAAGCAGTTTTTTGATGTCTTGGGTTGATCAAAACTCTGTTTTGAACATAGCAAGCAGTGTTTACAGCTTCTGCCCAGAAGGACAGTGGCAAACCAGAGTCTGCTAGTATGGTTCTTGCAACTTCTATAAGAGTTCTATTTTTCCTCTCAACCACCCCATTTTGCTCTAGTGTTCTTGGGATGCTGTACTGCCTCACAATCCCTTTTGACACACAGAAGTCATCCAACTCCTTATTTTTAAACTCTGTTCCATTGTCACTTCTGAAGACTTTTACTGGCAAGTCATATTGTTTTTCAACTTTGGTGACAAAGTCCTTCAAAATACCTGCAGTCTCATCCTTAGAATGTAAAACGTAAGTCCATGTAAACCTAGAAAAATCATCAACTATGACAAGAAAAAATCTTTTTCTTCTTAGACTCATGATTTTAACAGGGCCAAACAAGTCCATGTGCAACAATTGTAGACATTGACTAGTTTTGGACTCATCAATGGATTTGTAAGAGCTTTTATGTTGTTTTCCTTTTAAACAGGAAACACAATGCTCATCACATTTGAATTCTTTTGATGGTAAGCCTCTAACAAGACTTTGTTTGGAGAGTGTGTTGATAGTTTGAAGGTTGGTATGACCCAGTCTCCTATGCCACAATTTTGTCTCCTTTGTGGAGGCAGCAGAAAACAAACAGACATTTGCCATAGGATTGTCCTTTAACATATCAACAACATACACATTGCCACTTCTATGAGCAACAAGTTATGCTTTGCTCTCAGCAATGATGGTATCAATCTTTTTCACCACTTCTGGCCCAATAATCTTACAAGTTTTCTTTGTGAAGAATGAGCCATAACCTTTGTCACTCATTTGTGAAACACTCAGGAGATTAAACTTGAGATTATCAATAAGATTGACATTTTCAAACTTGAGTTTCCCAGCTTGTACAGTCCCTGAACCCAACACCTTACCTTTTGAATCATTACCAAAGGATATATCACCCCCTCCATGAGCTAAGAAGTCCAGAAGAAGGGCTCTACATCCTGTCATGTGCCTGGAGCCTCCACTATCTACATACCAAAGACTATCTAAACAAGCAGAAGCTCCCTGCACAACAGTAATGGATTAGTTTTGGTGAGTGTCCAAAGCCAAGTTGGCTTTGGATGGGTCCTCAGACTTTTCAGACTCAAGCTTTGGAAGATGATCAGTGGTTTGAACTAATTTTTTAATCAAGTTCAACAACTGTTGCTGACCATTTGCCAGTGCTTGAATGTCAACACTTGGGGCAACAGTTGTTTGATCACTTCCAGACAGATGAAAATACCCATAGGGATTTCTGTTCACTCTTGGTTTAGAGGGTCTTTTTGGCTCCTCATAAACATGTGACAGATTATGACATGGTGGTTGTCCATATCCTCTTGGTTACTTGCTTGTGGGTGGAGCATCTGTTACTTGGACATCCCTAGGAGCACATGTTTCAAGACTTTTTGTAACAGATGTTTGGACAGGAGTGAAAGTCTATTTGAGCTTTCCTTTTGAAGTACTCACTACCTGATTTGCAAGAGTTTTAGCTTTGTACTCTTGTATTTTTACATCAAAATTTTTGAGGTACAAGCACTCTTTGGTTTTGTGATTCTTTTTCCCACATATTGAACATGTGTCTTTGGAATCACACACACTTGTTCCTTTGTTAATATCATATGCTTTTAGAAGAAAACAGTTTTTAGTGACATGATTCTTCTTTTCACAGAAATCACAGAACAAGTGGACAGTCTTTTCTTTCTTCTTCCCTTTTTCAACCTTCTTTTCAGCAGATGTTTGAGCATCTGCTGGAAGGTTTTTCAAGGGAATGATTTTTGCCTGAGGTGTTGTCTTTCCTTCAGGAGTTTTGAAATCAACAGGTTTAAAATTCTCAAGAGTACCACACTCATCAGACCAAGTAGGTTTAAATTCATAATTTTCAAGTTCAGTGAATGATGAGGAACCTTCTGGTTTTTCTAGAACAATTTTCTTACCATTTGGTTCAGTGATTTTAATCTCTTGACCCTTCAGGTTTGTTGGTACTATCTCAATTAACTTTTGATCCTTTTTGTCAGTGTTTTCAAAAGCTGGAGCAGTGGTTTCAAAACCAAAACCAAACTTCACATGACTTTTGGTTTGTTTGTTGAGTAGCATTTCAAAGCCTCTACAAGATTCCACCCATTTCTGACATTCAACTTGGGTGGACTCAAGCTCACTTTTACAACTCTGATATTTTGTTATCATAGTTTGGAGTTGGTCTTTGGTTATGGTTGCTTCATGTTTTAAGCTGCTTATTTCATATTCTTTTTCAGTTAAACTTTTTTTTAATTCTTTTGAAAGTTTCTCAAATTTAACTTCATCATCTAAAATTTTCTTTCTAAGGTTTTCATTCACCTCTTTGATGTTAGCAAATGCTATCACACATCTGTCAGAACATAAATCCTTAAGAATTTGAGGAGATACCTTAGCAGCAGCCATCAATGCACAATCACACTTGCACTCACAATCATCTGATGCACCCCAGGGATCTGAGAGATTCACAACCTCTTCTTCGGGTTTTTCACCTGCAACTACTTCATCAACAACATCATCAGTCACAACTTTAGACTCAGTCACCACCTCCTCAGATTCAACTTCTTCTACCATAGCCATGAAACAAAAAATTTCTGGTTCATTTTCAGCCTTGGCAACTAGTGCAAAATTTTCATCTGTTAACTCATCTGGTAGACTGCTCCAATCAACAAAGCCTTGTGTGAAGAAGCTCTGTTGACTGGTCTCTGCAGGAGCAGAGGATGGAGCAACAGTCGTTTGCACAGGTGCCTGAGCAACAGGTGTTTGCACATAGTGGATCTGAGGAACAGTGGTTTGGACATACTGAACAGGAACAGTGTTTGAGGACTGTGCAAAATGAGCAGTGTTTTGCACATTTGGTCCAGGGGTATTATAGGAATTTTGATAAGTGTTGGTCTGAGGTCTTTGATTTCGATAGGTGATTATAGGTGTACCATGTTGACTCCTACATTCCCTAGCAAAATGACCAAGTCTATGACATTTATAACACTTTATCTTTGATTTATCCAACCTAACCTTTGATCTTCCAGTTAACCCTGGAAACCTTCTCCCAGTTTTCTTGTAAAAATTGTTAGTTCTTACACTGAGAAGGGCCAGTTGGTGCATAATGTCCATTTCTTCCAAATCATCAGGGTCAAAGTATTTCAGATCATCATACTCAAAGGATATATTATCAGATGCCTGGATATCACCACCACTTGCTGTGAAAGCATAGTTTGGTGAATAAGAATCAGAGTTAAAACCTGAGTTAAAACCTGAAGTTATGTCAATGAAGTGATCATAACTCTGATCCTTAGTGTTTTCAGGCAACTCATCATGACCCAAAAGTGTTGTATTACAAAATACATAATCATCAGAAACTTTTCCAGAGTCCTGGAGCTTCTTTTTCTGGTTAAGCTCTCTCTCATAGGTCAAGTGCTTACCATGAAGCTGGGTCAGTGATAGGTCCTTAAATCCAATTGAGTTTCTCATAACTATAGCAATAGTGTCCCATTTATCTGGTAATGATCTCAAAAACCTATGGTTCAAAGTTGAATGTGGGTAAGTTAGACCAACCAGTTTTAGTTCACTAATGAGACAGTTAAACCTCTCAAATTGTTGAGTTAATGACTCTCCCTTAACATGACTGAATGTTTCATATTGTTGGTTAATGTGACACCCCACGAAAATCCCACATCGGCCGTGGCTAGGAGAGATCCTTGGTTCATAACTAATGTCTTGCCTCTTAAATCACCAACGCGTTTTGGGCTTAATGCTAGTGGATGAGAGGAGAACTCCACAGTTAAGCGTGCTCAGGTGGGAGTAGTATCAGGATGGGTGACCTCCTGGGAAGTCTCCACCGGGGCGACCAAAAACAAATCCGTGAGCTCTGGATGGGCAACCCATCGGGGCAAAGCGGACAATATTGGTGGTGAGATGGGCCGGATGTTACAGATGGTATCAGAGCCACTCCTGTGTCGTTTGGGATGGTGGGTGCATACCTCATTAGGGACGATGAGACTCTAACAGGGGGTGAATGTGACACCCCAGGAAAATCCCACATCGGCTGTGGCTAGGAGAGATCCTTGGTTCATAAGTAATGTCTTGCCTCTTGAATCACCAACGCGTTTTGGGGCTTAATGTTAGTGGCTGAGAGGAGAACTCCACAGTTAAACGTGCTCAGGTGGGAGCAGTTTCAGGATGGGTGACCTCCTGGGAAGTTTCCACCAGGGCACCCAAAAACAAATCCGTGAGCTCTGGGTGGGCAAAGCGGACAATATTGGTGGTAAGAGGGGCAGGGTGTTACAGATGGTATCAGAGCCACCCCTGTGCCGTTCAGGATGGTGGGTACACACCTCATCAGGGACGATGAGACTCTAACAGGGGGTGAATGTGACACCCCATGAAAATCCCACATCGGCCGTGGCTAGGAGAGATCCTTGGTTCATAACTAATGTCTTGCCTCTTAAATCACCAACGCGTTTTGGGCTTAATGCTAGTGGATGAGAGGAGAACTCCACAGTTAAGCGTGCTCAGGTGGGAGTAGTATCAGGATGGGTGACCTCCTGGGAAGTCTCCACCGGGGCGACCAAAAACAATTCCGTGAGCTCTGGATGGGCAACCCATCGGGGCAAAGCGGACAATATTGGTGGTGAGAGGGGCAGGGTGTTACAGTTAAGTATTTCACGATTGTTTTCAATAACCTCTTCAGTCCCACCAAATTGTTCTTTCAGTGCATCCCACAACTCTTTTGCACTGTTACAGTGTAACAGCCCAACATATATATCATTTGGTAAAGCCATGGCCACAATACTGAAGGCCTTAGCATCTAACTCAATTTTCTGAAAATCCTGGTCGGAGTAGTTTTCAAGTTTTTTTGGCTCCTGAACCTTGGGATCTTCGGTACTCGGCACCATCGGAACATGTGGTCCGAAGATAACCGACTTCCAACACCCAGTGTTCTGTTGAGCTAGAACATGGCTCATCCGACGTTGCCAGATATTGTATTCAGATCTGACAAGCATCGGTGGCTTGTTGTTCGTGCCAGTGTTATGTGGATCGTGATTAATTGAAGCCATTCTCTGATTTTTCAAAAACAAAATCTGTTTATAAACGGTTGAATCGAAAATAAACTATTACTCTGTTTTCAATCCGACAAACAAACGATATCAATAATTGTGAGCTGATCTGTTTATATTAAATTGATTGATTAGATCGAATATAATTGACCAAGCTCTGATACCAATTGTTAGGATCTGAGTTTGATTGTTTTGACATATTTAGAAGAAGATGAGAATTGAATGATGTAAGTATATATGGAAAGTGCATCGGAATGATAAACAATAATCAAAACAATAGGAATAAATGTTTTCTTAATCGAATGCTTTCTTTAATTGAAAGATTACAATCAATACAAGTGCTCCCCCTCAGCCTGATCACACAGTGATTGTTTGTCTGAGAGAATGTTTGTGTGTGATGCAATAGAACAGTACAAGCACTGTTCTATTTATAGACAAACCTAAACCACTGGTGACCTGTGCTGACGTCACCTAAGATAGTGACCTCTAACAGAATAACAACATACATCTGCCCTATACAAACTACTGTTGTATTACAAAACACTGTAAAGTAAACTACTGTTGAGGGAAAACTCTGATGGTCTTGCAACATCTGTTGGAGTCTAAGTGTTGTTGACTCCAACAGACCTTTAGTCTTCAGTACTTGATCAGCAGTTGTTTCTTCGTCAGACGTTTGGTCAGCAGTTGTTCTCTATCAGTTGTTATCTAGCAGTCCTTTGTATCAGCAGTTGTCATAGCAGTTGTTTGGATGGAACAGTTGTTAGGGTCAGCAGTCTTTTGGGAAGAGTATGTTGTAAAGACTGTTTATTTGTGTGGATCAACTGTTAGTATATTTTGGCTTTTCAATCATCTGTTCTTCTTCAGGTCAGCAGACCCAACATATATTTATACTTGTAGATTGTTGACCCCGTCGGATCACGCGGGCTCCCCGCTAAAATACAATTTCAATAACACAATTTACGTGTAAAAATTTAAACGCATACGAAAATAAATTGTTTTTACACATGTGTAAATTTACCATTTATACATGTGTAAACTGTTTCATTTACACATGTGTAAAAAGTTAATTTTAGAGTGTTTTTGCAAGTAAAGATGAATAATTTTGAAAGAAAATTCATTTTTTTACTCTTGTATTTTAAATTCAATTAGGTTTGTGTTGAAAAATATGATTTTGATTGGTTTTCTCATTTGTTCTCACGGTTCTCGCGATATCCTCCGCTATATATATATATATATATATATATATATATATATAGGCTAAGTATATACAAAAAACCTTCTAAAATGAAGAAACACCCACAAACCTATCTAGTGGACCACAATGCTCCACATAGCCAATGAACTTTATTAATTTTTTATTAACCAAAGGTTATTTTAGTAATTTAGCCCAACCCCTCTCATATATAACCCTTGTTTCTCTCTCCCATTTCAAATTATTATGCATTTCCCTCTCCCCTCACCATCATCATCTCTCTCTATAATTATAGATCTGAAGCAAAGATCATACACCACCATTAACCTCCACCTTCATCATCATCTCGAACCACCACACCATCATCATCATCTCGAAGCACCAAAGGATCATCACAACCAGCATCTTCATCATCTCGCACCAACACAGGATCGTCACAACCAACTGTGGCATCATCATTGAAGGCCCCAGTTACCTATTCATCATCGTCATCATCCCTGTCACCCCAACCGGTTATCCTCTTTTTTTTTTTTTTAATTTCAGGTTTATTTTTTAGGGGTTTTAATTCGAAATAATTTGTGGATTTTTTTGTTAAAAGTGATTATAACATAATTTTTTGTTGTTTAGAATGAATTGTTGAGGTTTTACACATGACCTGGGGGAACCCCTGTTTTTTTTTTTTACCCCTGTTTTGGGGTATGTTTTTTTGTGGGTTTTGATGGGTTCAATTTTTGTGGGATTTTTGGGAGGATTTTTTTTGTGGTTGTTGGTGGGTAAATTTTTGGCAGAGATGCTTTTTTTTGTGTGGTTGTTTGGTGGGTAATTTTTTGATTGTTTCAATTTGAAATATCATTTTGTTTCCTGAATGAATTTTCTTTGTGGATTATTAGAACCATTGTTTAGTTATAGCAAATCTTTTTTTAGGAGGTTTCAAAGTATGTTTTTTTGCTCTCTGTTTTTTTTTTCTATGTGTTTAGTTATTGCAAATCTTTTTTTTTTTTTTTTTGCGGTCAAAGTATGTTTTTTTTATGCAGTCTAAATGTATGATCTTTGCAGAGTACAAAGTTTTGTCTGTTTTTGCAGTAAAAAACATCTGTTACACACGTAACAGAAAATGTCTGTTTTGCCATGGTGTTGCAAGTTAAGTGTTTTTTATATATTAATGGTGTTTCGAGTTATTATTTGTCTTTTTATATTGTTATTTTTGTTTTCCAAAAGATTCACGTCATCATTTTTAGTAAGCATAATAATTGATTTTATTTTTAATTTGCTTTTTTTTAATTCATAAAAAAAGACCATGAATATTTCACTTTTTTTTATAGGAAATGTCTTCTTTTGGGGGTTAGGTGGTTTAATATTTTTATTTTTTTTTAAGTTAGAAATAATTGTTGATTTTTTGTGTGTTTAGCATCTATTTTCTTTTTTGGTGATTTATAATGTTAAACATCGAGAATGATTTTTCGTTTTGTGTTCATGTTCGTAGTACTTTTGTGTGGTAGTTAGGGTGTTTTTATCGTCTATATTTTTGTATAATCTTTGTGCTGAGTTAGGCTGTTACGTGTGTAGCATATTCGTTTTTTTGCAGTCAAATTCTGTTTTCTATGTTTTCTAGCATATCAAATTATGCTCTATGTTTACTACAGACTACAAAAGTTTTGCTGTGTTTTCCTGTTACACATGTAACACTCGTGTGTTTTTGCACCATGTCTGTCTATTTTTTTTTCGAATGTATGAGTTTTTTTTATGTTACCTATCTGTTTTTTACAGAAAATGTCTTTTTTGTATGGCCTCTATTTTGTATTATGTATTTCTTTATAAAGATTCATTTTTATTATTAAAGAATCATTTGTTAAGGTGTTTTATCTGTGTTTAGTTATACCATATCTGTGTGCAAGTTAAGGTGTTACGTGTGTAGCATATCTTTTTTTTGGTGTCAATGTGTGTTGTGTGCAGTCAGAATGTTTAATGTTTGCAGACTACAAAGGTTTGTATGTGTTTGCAGACAAAAAACGCCTGTTTACACACGTAACGCTCGATTTTGCCATGGCTCCTTATTGTATATTAAATAAGCTGTTTTCCGCACACAACATTAGTTTGTTTTTTTTTTGTTTTTTCATATTTAAAATGTCCACACTTACTCTGTGATAACATATGTTACAGGTGCTTTTTTAGTCGAATCATGAATTCCAACCCCAGCACTCCCCCTTGGGAGGTTTTTGAGGCCCGTCAGCATCTCAACCCAATCGCACACGAGCCACCTCAAAATGAACCGGACATTGCAATTGTACCTGAACCACCCCCACCGGTTGGATTGGACATCCCTCCCGTTGGAGCCGAACATGAACCCGCCGCCCCCGTTGCCCCGGACATTCCGCCATTAGAACCGGTTATACCCGTAGTGCAGGCGGACGGTGGGTTTGAAAGTGATGAAGATTTCGATTGGAATGAGGCCTATGATTACGTATTCCCCGAAGAATATATGACACCGGAGGATGACGTGCATGATGTAAATCACACACCTGAATGGGCGGTTGGTTACGAATCAGACCTAGGGGCTGAATATGAAGAACCATATGAACCTAAACTTAACAAACCCGTGCTGCCGTTCACGTATCCGGAAGGTCGGCGTATTAGGGCTGAATGGGAGGGTATAGGTTATACTGAGGAACAGTGGGCTTTTTATGCAAAGTATGGTTATCGGATGCCGTCAGATACTGTTGGTTGCAGTGCGGGATGTCGGGGTTATTGCATGCAAGGGGGTATGAATCTTTAATTCTATGTTTTGTTGTTGATACAGTTTCACTGTAATATATTTTCTTTAGTAGTATGTTTTAGGCAGATGAACAATATTATGTTGTTGATTCACTTTGTAATGACCGTTTTTGTTTGTTTTTAGCACTTTTGTAAGTAACAAAAGGCCTATAACCATATCAGTTATCGTTACGTATGCAACAATTCTGGTGCTGGTACAATAAAACGGAAAAAAATAAGGTCTAATAAAAAAAATCGGCATTTTTTAAATAATATAAACTGGCAACTCAGTTTTAAAGTTTTTAATTGATTATATACAATCTGTGCAATTTTAACGTACGCAACACTGCATATGTTACATATGTAACACGGACGTCTGACAGCTTATATAAGAATGTGGAAAAAGTAAGAGAGAGATGATGTGACATGTGTGGGGTCCACACTGTCATATCTGCTTTTCAGAAAATGGCATTTGACCATTGTGCCCTTTTTTGCCATCTACCTTAATTAATTTATTAAAATAATGTAGAATCAATCTAGGCCATTGATCACTTTAGATCAATGGTCTAGATTAAGTTTACTAGGTTTCTTCAAAATAGGAGGGTTTTTATTTAATCCTTGCCCTATATATATATATATATATATATATATATATATATATATATATATATATATATATATATATATGGGAAAGTTAATTTGAGAACACATATATTTCGTGTGAACCGTGAGAACGCCATCTAAAACCATTCAAATTCAAAATTTCTTTTTACACTTATCTTTATTACTAAAATACAATCTCAAAAACATAATTTACGCGTAAAAATCCATACATATACGGAAATAAATTGTTTTTACACATGTGTAAAAAGTTAATTTGAAAGTGTTTTTGCAAGAAAAGATGAATTATTTGGAAAGAAAATTCATTTATTAATGTTGCATTTTGATTATAATGGGGTTTGTATTAAAAAAAATTATTTTGATTGATTTTTTTACTTGTTCTCATGGTTCTCACGATATTTAGCGTTCTCAAGATAACCCTCCCCTATATATATATATATATATATATATATATATATATATATATATATATATATATGACAACAGTCAACGTAACAAGTCAACGACCGTACACGTTTCATTTATTAAGTCATTATACGTACATTTTTAGACAAATTGCATACACTATACCCCCCCCCCCACCCAGGCTAGTAGAGCATGAGTTAAACAGAAAACTCAATATAATGCACTTGTTTAGTCATACAACACCCGGACACACCATCAAAACAAGCATTACAAGAGGTTATGCCCACTAACACATGCTAATGCACCTCTAACACATGATTGTAAACACAAAGATCATCATGGGAAATCATTCAACAAATCCATGACACATGTGAAACAAAATACATGTTAATATCATCATCAAGAGACATGGAACTTAACAACCTCTTACTCTTATGAGACCGGATGATATTCCTATATCAAAGGTGTACTAGAGAGGATACAATGAACAATCACAACACTAATAACATGAATAGGCCGATTTATTTTAACATAACATGATTAAGCATTAGAACATAATCAAGCTTATTGTTTTAGAGCTATACAAACATATGTATATACACACACAAGCGGCATTATATACACATCCACATGCCTAAATATTTAGCTTCTAAGCTATCTATCCTTGCCATTCTCCTTATGATCATTTGGCACCCCATAGATACTATCTAAGAGAAGAAGTCATACTTGATTTAGAAAACAACAAAACCTCCCACTCCTACTATTAGCTTCGGCCGAAAACACAAACATCAAGGAACCATGTGTGTGTCCAAACCTTACACTAAAGAGGAAATGTCAACTATCATAACATGCCCTCTTATCCTTCCCCTTTTGATCAACTAGAGCATGACAAAGGATAACATCCTTATCATCAAAGTTTACACCTTTTCCTCTTGTACTTATCTCGGCCAAAGGACTATAGAATGACACCAAGGCTATAATCTCACTAGGATCTCACCACTCTTATATCAAGAGAAGAAACAAACAAACATCCCTACCCTACTCTTAATTTGCGGCCCATGAGAACATCTAGAGGCATGCTTTGGAAACAAGGAAAAGTCACTACCTAGTCTAATTGTCCTATAAACCTATAGCCAACTCTATACAAGGAAACAAGAAGGGAATCGGTTCCCAACACCCTCAAATACAAGATGTAATCCACCTAGAAGCAAGATGAGGTGATCACTTGCACCCTTTTGGCATCAAACCATCTATGACAACTAGGTAATCTAAGTCAACTCCATCCTCTTTTGTTGGAAGCATGCTAATCGGCCAAAGCAAGGAATAGTCAAGTGCACATGTATAATTGACAAACACTTTCAACAAAATAGATAAAAGCCAAAACAAGAACTTAATTTCCTATGTAAAGTCAACTCTCTCTTTTGTTTTGCTCATTCCCAAGGGGCGGCCAAGCATGTCTTACACCAAAATGTGCCTAACGAGCCTAAACACTCCACCACCCTATGAAGGAACTAGTGCCATTCCTTTGTTTGTCATCTAGCCATCGATCCACTATAAATAGGAGCATCAAAGAACACTTGAAACCACACCTCACCTCTCTAACTCTCTCAACACTCTTTCTAGGCCGAACCACACTCCTTATACTCTCCATTCATTCCTCTCGGTCGATCCATATCAAGAGCAAGACTCCAAGAGCTTGTAAAGCTTCTCACCTCGGCTACTCCACTCGCATTCAAGTAAGTAAGTAGATCAACTCCCTTTCCTATTCACCCTTAACACTACACCTATAATGTGACCCGACTACCAGTCCTTGTGGCATCATAAATCAGTTTTGCACACACATAGATAATACACACTCATGAAAGTATGGTTATTACGTGATCACATTACTATAATAATCCACCTAGATGATAAACGATCGACCTAAGTCATTAAAACACTTGCAAGTCCACGGCTTGGACTTAGCAAGCCTTTATCAATCGCTAATAAACCACAAAACCACCAAATTCAAGCTCCATTAAGTGCATTCGATTCGGCCATGGTCATTTAACATAAGTTTAGTTATGCCGAAACATGTGTTAATTCTATGATGGACTTGAAAAGGGTCTACACCTATGTTAAGTAATGTTTTCTCAAAAACCAAACACACATGGTGATTTGGTGCTAATATACGGCCCAATTACCCTATGTGGGACTCAATGTAGTTCACCATGTACATTTCAAAACAACAAAGCATGCACACCGTGGTATCACTTTGATGGCTTTTTGTCAGCTTCAAGATGTTATGTTTTCAATTTCCATAAGACAATGTTCATGTGCTTACACTATGCTTAAATTTCAATAAAACCATGACAAATTCCATTTTTATGGTGGTACTATTTTTAATAAATGTGTGTTGCTTGAACCTTGTGCTTGAAAACTTTTCGATCGTTGCATTCTCGTGTTTCCGCCTAGGCGGGGTGTGGCAATATATATATATATATATATATATATATATATATATATATATATATATATATATATATAGGGGATGGTTCATTTCAGAAGAGGTTTTAATGCGAGAAGAAGATTAATAATTCATTTTTATTACTTTTAAAAAAAATAAGAACATAAGAAAATTGTTGAAATGTGTTGTTTATTCATCTATCTTGAAAATAAAACAAATGTATGAAGCAATTTCATTAATTTATATAACCTACACATGTCCAAATTTTGTGTAAGAAATTACCTACGCATAATATAACCCATGTGTAGGAAAAGGTTTAAAACATAAAAAAACATTTGATTGCATTAGTTTAATGAGTTTTTGTATACATAACATAAACAATGATATAAAAAAAGTAAAAACTTCAAAAATATATGAACAATTACTAATAAAAAGTAAGATTTAAGTTTCTTCTCGCACTTCTCGTACTAAAACACTCTTATGAAAATAACCTAACACTATATATAGGGTCAAGATCATGTACAAAGTGGTTTTTTTTTTGTGAGAAGTGTGAGAACGTGTTTTGGCCATTGGATCATCTTAATCTATGGTGTGGATTAATTGGATGGCATTTTTGTAATTAATGTTATAATTTTATTAATTGATTATATCATTAAGGGTAGGATAGTAAAATACACACTCTAATTAAATGTCTCATTAAAACCTCATCTCTCACCTCTCTCCTCCTATTAATTATGATCCCCCCCCCCCTTTCTCTCATCAACAATTACGGATCAAAAGCATGAACGAAAGCCAGCAGTTCATTCTATAATCATACGAAAAACACTTCTTCATTTGCAGCAGGAACAAAAGCCAGCATGAATAAAAGAAGTGTCGTTGTAGCAGGAACGAAAACCAGCACCTTCATCGAAAAACACGCCAGCCAACGGTGTTTTATGTTCAAAGGAGAGCGGGACAAATCTGAGATGTTATATACCGGTAATGTTCAAAGGATTTTTTTTGTGGTTTAGTGTTTTTTTTTTAAATTTAAAACACATTTTAAATGTATGTGTAGTTGTGTTTTAAAGTACATTCTAGTATGTTTTTTGAATGTGTTACTGATTGTGTATGATGAAGATAAAACACACTGGATTATGGAGAAGATGATGATAAAACACACGGGACTGTTAAAACACAAAGTTGAGAATATGGTGATAAAACACACGGGTATGAATGTAAAACACCTTCTGGATAAAGCAGCACATAATATGACAAATGAATAAACACAATCAATTAAAACACCTTATGTTGGGTCTGCTGACCTGGAGAAGAACAGATGATTGGAAAGCCAAAATATGCTATCTATTTGATCCTTGAATAAACAGTCTTTACAACTTACTTCTCCCAAAAGACTGCTGACCCTAACTACTGTTCTATCCAAACAACTGCTCAACAACTGCTGATACAAAGAACTGCTAAGGAAACAACTGATGAAGAACAACTGCTGACCAAAGGTCTGAAGAAGAGCAACAGCAGATACAAGTACTGAAGACCAAAGCACTGCTGGAAGCAACAGCACTTAGGCTTCAGCAGTGGATACAAGATCGTCAGAGTTTATCTTTAACAGCTGTTTACTATCAGTACTTTCAATGTAACAGTAGTTTGTATAGCAGATGTTTAAGTTTGTTATTCTGTTAGAGGTCACTGTCTTAGGTGACGTCAGCCTAGGTCATCAGTGGTTTGAGTCAGTCTATAAATAGAACAGTGCATGTACTGTTCTATTGCATCACACACAAAACATTCTCTCTGACAAACAACTGTGTGATCAGGCTGAGGGGGAGTAATTTGTACGATTGTAATCTTTGATATATTAATGAAAGCATTCGATCGAAAAACATTTACTCTCTTGTTTTGATTTACAGTTTATTATTCCGCTGCACTTCATTCTACTTTCATTCCATTATTGTCATTATTTAGTTAAACAATCAAAACAAACAAACTCAGATCCTAACAATTGGTATCAGAGCTTGGTCAATTAAATTCGATCTAACAAATCAATTTAATAATCAGCTCACAATTATTGATATCGTTTGTCAGTTTGATTGAAAACAGAGTAATAGTTTAATTTCGTTTCAACCGTTGTTAAACAGACTTTGTTTTTGAAAAATCAGAGAATGGCTTCTATCAATCACGATCCACATAACACTGGCACGAACAACAAGCCACCGATGCTTGTCAGATCTGAATACAATATCTGGCAACGTCGGATGAGCCATGTTCTAGCTCAACAAAACACTGGGTGTTGGAAGTCGGTTATCTTCGGACCACATGTTCCGACTGTACCGAGTACTGAAGATCCCAAAGTGTTTGAGCCAAAGAAACTTGAAAACTACTCCGACCAGGATTTTCAGAAAATTGAGCTAGATGCTAAGGCCTTCAGTATTGTGGCCATGGCTCTACCCAATGATATATATGCTGGGTTGTTACACTGTAACAGTGCAAAGGAGTTGTGGGATGCACTGAAAGAGCAGTTTGGTGGGACTGAGGAGGTTATTGAAAACAACCGTGAAATACTTAACCAACAATATGAAACATTCAGTCATGTCAAAGGAGAGTCATTAACTCAACAGTTTGAGAGATTTAACTGCTTAATTAGTGAACTAAAATTGGTTGGTCTTACTTACCCTCATTCAACTTTGAACCATAGGTTTTTAAGATCATTACCAGACAAATGGGACACTATTGCAATTGTTATGAGAAACTCAATAGGATTTAAAGACCTATCACTGACCCAGCTTCATGGTAAGCTCTTGACCTATGAAAGAGAGCTTAACCAGAAAAAGAAGCTCCAGGACTCTGGAAAAGTGTCTGATGACTATGTGTTTGGGAATACAGCACTTTTGGGTCATGATGAGATGCCTGGAAACACAAAGGATCAGAGTTATGATCATTTTATTGACATAACTTCAGGTTTTAACTCAGGTTTTAACTCTGATTCTTATTCACCTAACTATGCTTTCACAGCAAGTGGTGGTGATATACAGGCATCTGATAACATATCCTTTGAGTATGATGACCTGAAATACTTTGACCCTGATGATTTGGAAGAAATGGACATTATGCACCAATTGGCCCTTCTCAGTGTAAGAACTAATAATTTTTACAAGAAAACAGGGAGAAGGTTTCCAGGGTTGACTGGCAGATCTAAGGTGGGGTTGGATAAATCAAAGATCAAGTGTTATAAATGTCATAGGTTTGGTCATTTTGCTAGGGAATGTAGGGGTCAACATGGTACACCTATGATAACCTATCCAAATCAAAGACCACAGACCAACACTTATCAGAATTCCTATAATACCCCTGGACCAAATGTGCAAAACACTGCTCATTTTGCACAGTCCTCAAACACTGTTCCTGTCCAGTATGTCCAAACCACTGTTCCTCAGATCCATTATGTGCAAACACCTGTTGCTCCACCACCTGTTCAAACGACTGCTGCACCATCCTCTGCTCCTGCAGAGACCAGTCAACAGAGCTTCTTTACACAAGGCTTTGTTGATTGGAGCAGTCTACCTGATGAGCTAACAGATGAGAATTTTGCACTGGTTGCCAAAGCTGAAAATGAACCAGAAAACTTTTGTTTCATGGCTATGGTTGATAAGATTGAATCTGAGGAAGTGGTAAATGAATCTGATGTTGTGACTGATGATATTGTTAGTGAAGTTGTTGCAGGTGAGAAACCTGAAGAAGAGGTTGTGAATCTCTCAGATCCCTGGGGTGCATCTGATGAATGTGAGTGCAAGTGTGATTGTGCATTGATGGCTGCTGCTAAGGTATCTCCTCAAATTCTCAAAGAGTTGTGTTCTGACAAATGTGTAATAGCATTTGCTAACATTAAAGAGGTGAATGAAAACCTTAGAAAGAAAATTTTGGATGATGAGGTTAAATTTGAAAAACTCACTAAAGATTTGAAAACAAGTTTAACTGTAAAAGAATCTGAAATTAGCAGTCTAAAACATGAAGCAACTATTGTCAAAGACCAGCTCCAAACTATGATAACAAAATATCAAAGTTGTAAAAGTGAGCTTGAGTCCACCCAAGTTGAATGTAAAAAATGGGTGGAATCATGTAGAGGTTTTGAGATGCTACTCAACAAACAGACCAAAAGTCATGTGAAGTTTGGCTTTGGTTTTGCAACCACTGCTCCAGCTTTTGAAAACACTGACACAAAGGAACAAAAGTCTGTTGAGATAGTTCCAACAAACCTGCAGGGTCAAGAGATTAAAATCACTGAACCAAATGGTAAGAAAATTGTTCTTGAAAAACCAGAAGGTTCCTCATCTTTTGCTGAACTTGAAAAGTATGAATTTAAACCTACTTGGTCTGATGAGTGTGATACTCTTGAGAATTATAAACCTGTTGATTTTAAAACCCCTGAGGGAAAAACAGCTCCTCAGGCAAGGGTCATTCCCTTGGCAAAGGTCATTCCCCTGAAGGATTCCCCAGCAGATGCTCAAACATCTGCTGAAAAGAAGCCTGAAAAAGGGAAAAAGAAGGAAAAGACTGTTAACTTGTTTTGTGATTTCTGTGAAAAGAAGAATCATATCACCAAAAACTGTTTTCTTCTAAAAGCATATGATATCAACAAAGGAACAAGTGAATGTGATTCAAAAGCCACATGCTCAATATGTGGGAAAAAGAATCATAAGACTAAAGAGTGCTTGTATCTCAAAAATTTTGATGTAAAAATACAAGAATACAAAGCAAAAACTCTTGCAAACCCTGTGGTTAGTACTCCAAAAGGAAAGCCCAAACAGACCTTTACACCTGTCCAAACATCTGTTACAAAAAGGCTTGAAACATCTGCTTCTAGAGATGTCCAAGTAACAGATGCTCCACCCACAAGCAAATACCCAAGAGGTTATGGTCAACCTCCATGTCACAGTCTGCCACATGTTTATGAGGAGCCAAAAAGACCCTCTAAACCAAGAGTGAACAGAAATCCATACGGGTATTATCATCTGTCAGGGGGTGATCAAACAACTGCTGCCCCAAGTGCTGACATACAAGCACTGGCAAATGGTCAGCAGCAGTTGTTGACCCTAATTCAAAAATTGGTCCAAACCACTGATCACCTTCCAAAACTTGAGTCTGAAAGGTCTGAGGATCCATCCAAAGCCAATTTGGCTTTGGACACTCACCAAAACTAATCATTTACTGATGTGCAGGGAGCTTCTGCTTGTTTAGATAGTCTTTGGTATGTAGATAGTGGAGGTTCCAGGCACATGACAGGATGTAGAGCCCTACTTCTGGACTTCTTGGCTCATGGAGGGGGTGATATATCCTTTGGTAATGATTCTAAAGGTAAGGTGTTGGGTTCAGGGACTGTACAGGCAGGAAAACTCAAGTTTGAAAATGTCAATCTTATTGATAATCTCAAGTTCAATCTTCTGAGTGTTTCACAAATGAGTGACAAAGGTTATGGCTCATTTTTCACAAAGAAAACTTGTAAGATTATTGGGCCAGAAGTGGTGAAAAAGATTGATACCATTATTGCTGAGAGCAAAGCACAACTTGTTGCTCATAGAAGTGGCAATGTGTATGTTGTTGATATGTTAAAGGATAATCCTATGGCAAATGTCTGTCTGTTTTCTGCTGCCTCCACTAAGGAGACAGAATTGTGGCATAGGAGACTGGGTCATACCAACCTTAAGACTATCAACACACTCTCAAAACAAAGCCTTGTCAGAGGTCTTCCATCAAAAGAATTTAAATGTGATGAGCATTGTGTTTCCTGTTTAAAAGGAAAACAACATAAAAGCTCTTACAAATCCATTGATGAGTCCAAAACTAGTCAGTGTCTACAATTGTTGCACATGGACTTGTTTGGCCCTGTTAAAATCATGAGTCTAAGAAGAAAAAGATTTTGTCTTGTCATAGTTGATGATTTTTCTAGGTTTACATGGACTTACTTTTTACACTCTAAAGATGAGACTGCAGGTATATTGAAGGACTTTGTCACCAAGGTTGAAAAGCAGTATGACTTGCCAGTAAAAGTTTTCAGGAGTGACAATGGAACAGAGTTTAAAAATAAGGAGTTAGATGACTTCTGTGTGTCAAAAGGGATTGTGAGGCAGTTCAGCATCCCAAGAACACCAGAACAAAATGGGGTAGTTGAGAGGAAAAATAGAACTCTTATAGAAGCTGCAAGAACCATGCTAGCAGATTCTGGTTTGCCACTGTCCTTTTGGGCAGAAGCTGTAAACACTGCTTGCTATGTTCAAAACAGAGTTTTGATCAACCCCAGACATCAAAAAACTGCTTATGAAATTTTGTTCAAAATCAAACCATTAATCTCATTCTTCAAAATCTTTGGCTGCCCATGTTTCATTTTAAATCTTAAAGATTCCATTTCAAAATTTGCAGCCAAAGTAGACTGTGGTTATTTTCTGGGATATTCTTCTACTGCTAAGGCCTACAAAGTGTTTAACACAAGGACTAAAACAATAGAAGAAACCTTGAATGTTAAGTTCAATGAACTTTCATCTCTGAAAATCCCTGCAAACCCTGCTGAATTATTTGATTTAGATAAATTCAAATTTGAAGATATCACTGTTAAGACTAACAATGCAGGTATTCCACAGTCTCCACAGCAAGATTACAGAACAGATGTTGTGATTCCCAGTCACTACAAAGTCTATTCTGCATCAGAGGGAGCAGTTGTTCAAAACAGTTGTCAAAACTCTGCCACAGCTGTGTCAACCACTGTTGGCCAGTCCTATCCTCAAACCTCTGCTTCACCCTTCACTACCACTGACCTATCATCTGTTGACAAAAGTCAATCATCTGTTGACAAAAGTCAGTCAAGTTTCACACCACTTGGACCCATTCCTCCACTACCATTCCAAACATCTGTTGACTCTACAGAAGTACCAACAGATGTTACACCAACAGAGTCACCAAACCTCTGTCCATCACCCCAAAATGCCATTGTTCCATATCAAGGAGATCTTATTTACTTAAGAGCTCATCCACCAGACCAGATCATTGGCAACATCAGAGAGGGAGTGCTCACAAGAAGCCAATCCTCAAATATCTGTCTTTTTGCAGGTTTCTTATCCCTCACACAACCTGTCAAGTACCAAGAGGCACTGAAAGACAACAGTTGGGTAGAAGCCATGCAAGAAGAACTCCTTCAGTTCAAAAGACAACAAGTATGGGAGCTTGTACCACTTCCTAAGGATGTTTGTCCTATAGGAACAAAGTGGGTCTTCAAAAACAAGACTGATGAAAGGGGTATTGTTGTCAAGAATAAAGCCAGGCTTGTGGTTCAAGGCTTCAGACAAGAAGAAGGAATAGATTATGATGAGACCTTTGCTCCTGTAGCTAGACTAGAGGCCATCAGACTCTTTTTAGCCTTTGCTGTCAACCACAACATAAAGGTGTATCAGATGGACATCAAATGTGCCTTCCTTTATGGCAAAATTCAGGAGGAGGTCTATGTATGTCAGCCACCTGGTTTTGAAGACACATTCCATCCTGACTATGTCTACAAGCTCAACAAAGCTCTGTATGGACTCAAACAAGCACCAAGGGCCTGGTATGAAACTCTTTCCACATTTCTCTTATCCATTGGCTTCACAAGAGGTAAAATTGACAAAACTTTATTTCTTAAATGGAAAGGGAAACACTTAATGATTGTTCAAATATATGTGGATGATATCATCTTTGGATCCACATGTAACCAAATGTGTGAAGAGTTCAGAAAACTCATGACAGCAGAGTTTGAGATGAGTGCCATGGGTGAGCTTCAGTGTTTCCTTGGTCTTCAAGTGAAACAACTGCAAAATGGCACATTCATTCACCAAAACAAATATGTAAAGAATTTATTAACCAGATTTGAGATGAATGATTGTAAGCCATGTAGCACACCCATGAGTACAGTCAAGCTGCTCACTATTGATGACAAGGATGAACTGGTTGATCAAACACATTATAGATGTATGATTGGGTCTTTACTGTACCTAACTGCATCTAGGCCAGACATTATGTTTGCTACCTGTGTCTGTGCCAGATCCCAGGCTTCACCCAGAAAGTCAAACCTTATTGCTGTAAAAAGGATATTCAGATACCTCAAAGGTGCTCCCACACTTGGTATCTGGTATCCTGCTAATGGAAACATTGAGCTTTCAGGTTTTTCAGATAGTGACTTTGCTGGCTGTCACACCACAAGAAAATCCACTTCAGGAGGGTGCCAATTTCTAGGGAATGCCTTAGTTTCATGGCAAAGCAAAAAGCAGGCAGCTGTTTCAACCTCAACAGCTGAAGCTGAATACATTGCTGCTGCAAGCTGTACAGCCCAATTGATGTGGCTTCAGAATCAACTACTGGATTTTGGGATAACTGCACTTAGGACTCCACTCATGTTGGACAGCCAAGCTGCTGAAAATATCATCAAGAATCCAGTCTCTCATTCCACTACCAAGCACATTGACATAAGACATCATTTTGTCAGGGACAGCTATGAAAAAGGTTTGATTTCTTTACACCATGTTCCAACAGAGGATCAGTTGGCAGATGTGTTAACAAAAGCTTTAGACACATCTACCTTTACAAATCTGATTTCCAGAATTGGCATGTTAAACATGGATTAACCAAATAAATTTTAAAAAAAAAATAAATAATAAAATTGTTCAGAAATCAAATATTTTCTTCAAATAGCTGTTTGGCTGAAAAATCTGTTTATAACATCTGATCAGATAAAACAACCACTGTTTCATTCATTTCCACTGTTGGTTGAAAAGTCTGCTCCAAACATCTGATCAGATAAAACAACTGTTAGTTGAAAAATCTGTTTCAGAACATCTGTTCAGATAAAACAACTGTCCATATATATATATATACTACATTTATAAAAAAAAAAAAAAAAAAAAAAAAAAAAAAAAAAAAACCCAACGGTTGGATCCATCAGCTGTTTGTATCAGTTGTTTACCAAAACAGCTGTTCTCCACCAGATGTTTAGATCCATCAGATGATTGCCACGTCTGCTCATATAAGCAGATGTTTGGCCACATCAGCGGTTTCATTGAGCCTATAAAAACCCTGTTTTACCACAACAGATGTTACACTGTCTCATTGTATTCAAAATACTGTAAACCGCCTTCTTCACTCTCAAACCCTTCATCAATCTTCAGTCATTTTCCCCGTCGAAATCCATTACAATGGATCTTCAAGCCAAAGCTACACACAATTGTCTCCCCTATCTGATTAAAACAGATGACAACACTCCATTTCATTCCACCATCGACATTTTCCTCAATTCCAAATACTTACCCATCCTAACCGCCAACGCCCCCATTTATCTGGATACACTCCAAGAATTTTGGTTGAATGCTGAGTTTCTATTACAAGATAAAAAGCCTACATCCATTATTTCCAAAATTGGAGAAACCAGTATCGTCATTACCCCTGATATCATATCCACAACCTTCACACTGAATGACCTGGCAGGTAAGGATTCCTTCACTAAAACAGAGCTTCACACTGAGTTCCAAGAAAGAGGGTATGATGGTCAGATGACTGGATCAACTCTTTTCAAAAAGTTTTTCCCTCCAGTCTTGAAATTTTTCTTCCATACTCTTCTTCTTTGTGTCTCTGCTAAGTCCACATCCTTTAATGAAATACCATTAAGGATGCAATATCTGGGATATGCTATGTTGTCAAACTCTGACTTCAATCTTTCCCAGGGTTTGTTCATGGACTTGGTATCAAATGTGAAAGCAGTCAAGTCTGGGTCAAACAATGCTTTTCTTATTTACCCACGAATTCTTAGTGTAATTTTACAAAAATTATTACCTGAAAAAGTTTTCAAAAAGGGTGCTGCTATGCAAATGAAAAGCTTAACTGATGAAACCTTCACTAGAATGCTGGGTGGAAGCACCCAAGAAAAAGTGTCAAAAGTGTCAAAAGTTTCTAAAACACAAACAAAGAGGACAAAGGCAACACCTGTTGTCAAAACCTCTGTTGTTGAGCCCACTGCTCCTGGTGATCATGGCACTACATCCAGTGCTGTGAAACCCACACCAGCCACTTCCAAAAAGAAACATTCATCCACAAAAACCACCACTCAACCACAAATGAGGCTTCTGGATGTTGAGGTACCAGAAGAAACCTCTGTTGCACAACAAAAGCAACATGAAACCACTGTTGTTACTTCCTCACAACAGTTGGACATACCTCCACCTGACAAACCTCCTCATGAATCCTCTCAAAAGGATCATGTTGTAAGCCAAGGGGACACACATCATGATGCATTTGAGTCACTTGACCATATGTTCACAAGCCCCTCTCCCAGGGCTAACTCTCTTCTTACTCCACCACTCTCACCATCACATGTTCCACAAACAATGCAACCCCTGTTTGAAGCAATTGAATCTCAGGAAGATTCCAGTTCCTCTCTTCCACCTGTCACTGAGAGTATACTCCAACAAGTGACTGAGCCTGAGAATATTCAATCTGCTAACCCCCAAACAGAAGAGGAGGTTACACCACCAGGGTTCAATGAAACTCTAGGTGAGTTTTCAAGTGGAGCAGCCACTACTGATGTAGAGACCATTGTCTCACATCAGGACAGTGATTTCATAACTAAGACTCCCTTGAAGGCAACAACTGTTGAAGCCACCATAGTGTCTCCAAAAACAGTTGGAAGACCCCAGTACCAAGAAAAAGGGGCATCTGATTCCCCTATTAGGGCTGAATCAGATAAAACTACCACTGGTAGGGACTCAGATGATCCTATTAATTTAGGAGATGAGTCAAAATACCAAGAATTGACGGCCAGAGTTTCTGCTATTGAAACATCTGTTGCTGACATCAAATCTGATGTCAAGCTTATCCTAAGCTCAATTGCAGATCTCTCCAAGAGTCAACCATCTACCACTGATATAGCCAATGAGTTATGGAAATCAGTTTCCCCCATCATCATAGCTCACAGGAAATTGGCTGATCAAACACATGAAACCTACATGGCTGAGATCAGAAATATGGTTGATGCAAGGTACAAAGATACCCATGCTGACATAAAAGCCATCAAGAACCATCTGCTGAAGACTACTGGCTCTGCCCCTACCACCATCCTCAGGGATGAAACTGATGATGATTTCACGGCTGATGATGCCAAAAAGGGGGAGAGTGGCAGAGATAGGCTACCAAAACTAGATCCTTTTGGTTGCCCACCTTCTCAAAAAGGTCAAGCCAAGTCTGCCAAGAAACCAGAGTCTACCAAATCAGTTCCACAACAACAACATCAAGCACCACCACCACCACCACAAACCACTGAAAAGAATAAGGCAGTAGATGACTCTGCAAACATAGAAGCTGAAAAGGCTGCTCAGTCCAAACAACAAAGGGCTGACACCTTGGAAGTAAAAGCAGAGTCATTGATTGAACTCAAGAAGAAACAACAAAGGGAAACTGAAGATGTGGGATCCTCTAAAAGGATGAAAAGACCTGCCAAGCATGTTAGAAAACCACCATCCAAGTTACAAACCTCTGTTGATAAAACCACTGCTGCTGAAACCACTGTCACTGAAACCACTGCCACCCAAACCACTGAAACCACTATACCCAAACCAACACACACTCCTGAACCAACAACCACCAAACCTACATCACCAACCAAAACTCCAACATCTGCTGGTTCTTCTAAAAGGCCAACAGATGTTAATCCAACCACTGCTGCCAAATCACCTTCACCAAAAATCATGTACACAAGGAAGAGAAAATCAACCTTTGTTGTGCATGATGAAAACATTCACACATCACCAACCACCATTTCAACTGCCCAATCCACTCCTCCCATCACAGCCATTCCACTCACCTCATTCTCACCACATACATCCAAATTCACAACCCATAGACCACCACCAACCATTACACCATTGGTTGTTCAGTATCCCCTTGAACTTGATCTACTCAAGGGGGAATTACAATCCTTCTACAATACTGAACAGCCATCTGAAAGATTCTTCCCATCTCTCCCAAATTTCCCTGTTCCCCTCAACATTGATACCTATCTAAAATACAAGGGTGAACAGGTGGATGCCATCATCAGGGAGAAATGCAAAGGGAAGGATGACAGGACTGCTCAGGGCATCCATTCAGCAGAGCTTAGCAAACTCAGAAGGATTGAAGACTTTGCTAAGACCCTGAGCAATTCCATGTCCACCATGCCTCTCAGTGTAGACCTGGAGAAGGAGGTAAGGGAATCCCTACTTGAACAGATAATGGCAACCAAGCCCTACAAAGCTAACAAAAAGCAGTTCAATGGCTGGACTACTCATGCTTTGAGGGAAGAACTGATCAGAATTGAAGAAATGGCCAAAAATCCCAAAGCTAAAGTCTCCATTCCCAATTTTGGCAAAGGCAGAGACCCAGTCAGAGCCTTGAAGTTCAAAAGAATGAGGCAGGAGATTGTAGCTGCCAATTATGGGGAGATGAGGTCTGTTTCCAGATGGTCAGAGCTTAGATTGGTTGAAACCTATAAAAGTCTGGAAGAGAATAGAAAGAAAGATCCCAGCCTTCCAAGAAAACCAGTCTACAATGATGAGCCTATGATGAAGAGACCCCAACAGACTTTCAACCTAGACAGCTTACTTGAAACCTCTGATCTCACTGCTGCTGCAAGTAGACAGTTCAAAAGGCAGAAGGAGATGTCAGAGGAAGACCAAAGAAAGTTTGCTGACACATTCATAAAGGAAGGGCTCTTCAATCAAATCCATTATTTCTCTGATCCCACAACAGAGAAACTAAGAGAACTCATAGGAAGACCACCATCACCCAACTCATCAAGAATAAAGGTTCATCTCAGCAAATCCACTGACTCAAAAATTCTAAAGTGGAAGGTCAACAAAGACAACCACGAATTGACACTGCTCAGGTCAGATGGAAAGGTTCAGAAGATCAGTATGGATGATGCTTACAGCCTTTGTGCAGAAGATCACCAAGCACTGCTAAATCTGGATCTGGAAAGAGATGAAGAAGACCTATTTGCTTTGAACTTTGAATTACAATTCAAAGGTCAAATCAGAGAAAGTCTGATGAGGAATAAAGATCAATGAATAAAGCTGAGTTTTGGCATCATCTGTTCTAGGGGGAGATTGTTGGGTCTGCTGACCTGGAGAAGAACAGATGATTGGAAAGCCAAAATATGCTATCTATTTGATCCTTGAATAAACAGTCTTTACAACTTACTTCTCCCAAAAGACTGCTGACCCTAACTACTGTTCTATCCAAACAACTGCTCAACAACTGCTGATACAAAGAACTGCTAAGGAAACAACTGATGAAGAACAACTGCTGACCAAAGGTCTGAAGAAGAGCAACAGCAGATACAAGTACTGAAGACCAAAGCACTGCTGGAAGCAACAGCACTTAGGCTTCAGCAGTGGATACAAGATCGTCAGAGTTTATCTTTAACAGCTGTTTACTATCAGTACTTTCAATGTAACAGTAGTTTGTATAGCAGATGTTTAAGTTTGTTATTCTGTTAGAGGTCACTGTCTTAGGTGACGTCAGCCTAGGTCATCAGTGGTTTGAGTCAGTCTATAAATAGAACAGTGCATGTACTGTTCTATTGCATCACACACAAAACATTCTCTCTGACAAACAACTGTGTGATCAGGCTGAGGGGGAGTAATTTGTACGATTGTAATCTTTGATATATTAATGAAAGCATTCGATCGAAAAACATTTACTCTCTTGTTTTGATTTACAGTTTATTATTCCGCTGCACTTCATTCTACTTTCATTCCATTATTGTCATTATTTAGTTAAACAATCAAAACAAACAAACTCAGATCCTAACACCTTAGTATGAACGTAAAACACCACAGTATGAGATTTGGATAATTGATGTAGTTGAATGTGAATGGCAATATGAGTAGAATGATTTTTTATAAGAAATCAGTAAAATTCGTGTAAATTCAAACAAATATCCCTAATAAAACTCTTATTTAATAATAAAATTAATTACACAAATTATCTCCTAAAATAAGTTTAACAACCCAAATTACAATGATGTCCCTCTTGTTAAAAAAAAATTCGGCTGCCACATGTCACATCTAGATTGGTTCTCACACTTCTCACAACAAATTGGTTTTGTACAAGAATCTAAACCTATATATATATATATATATATATATATAGGGTAGGGTTCAATTGAGAACCAACCCTTACTTAGGAACCTTAGGAACTAATCTCATCCATCCATTTTCAATGGCATGATGGTAAATATGTTAAACACTAATTAAATTTTTAATTAAATCAAGGGGTAATGTTGTCTTTTGGATTTTGATTATTAATAGGTTATTTATTATCAATTGTAACTGACAAACACCACAATAATAAAGAAATTAGCGATTTTGTATCCTTCAACATACGTAAAAAATGTGCAGAAATCGAATGAAGACAAACAAATCATATACATCTACGTATGAAGGTGCGAAATTTTATTGTTATTCTTAATCAATCGTCGTTTATATCATTGTTATTGTTTATCAATCGTTGTTTGATTCAATTGATTTTCGTAAATAGTTTCAAATTTTTAGGATGATCGAGATTCGATTTTAGGGGTATTTGAAACCCTAGTAAAAATATTTTCAGAATGATCGAGATTCGATTTTAGGTCTGTATATTGAATATACACCTGTGTATAAATAATATACAACGGTGTAGGAATTGTGTTAACTATACAGTAATGTATAAAAGGTTTAATACGAATAACAGCAAGTTTATTTTTGAGTATACACAATTGTTATGCCTAAAAAAGTATTCTTTGGTGTTGATTTATAAAAAAAAGTTTTTTTAAAACCTAGTAAGATGTTGTAAATGAATACTGTTGGTGTTAATATAATTTTAATATACATTAGTGTATATCAAAAAAGACAAAGGGGTACACCAATGTATTACTATACATTGGTGTATAAAAGATACTATGTTAGTAAAAAAGCGTGTTTAATTTCAGTATACACTAGTGTACACTATGCGTTGGTTAGTAGTAGACTAATATTGAAATCTACTGTAACACCTAGTTCTGAAATATGTGTTTTTTGTTTAATTTTATTTAGGTTTCGGATACAATGTCAAGTTGACGACAAGAGAATTAGTTAATGCTTGTTATTTCAAAATTGGACACGGAGCTCTTATGTTTGGACCTGGAGATGTAAATTTTGGCAATGGAGAGTACAATCTTGTTTATGAGTACATTAATAGGAATCCACGTTATTGTAGAAAGTGTGGTCGTTTAGGATATCATGACGCCAGACACTGCCCATTTAAATAATTTGTTTTTTTTTTGTTTGCGATGTACTTGGTTATTGCAGAATAAAAAGTAATGTTGGATTTTTTTCTTTTATTATTCTTGTTTTTTTCTTTTTTTTTTTTTTTTTTTTGATATTGTTTATTG
Source organism: Ambrosia trifida (assembly GCA_028751855.1). Lineage (NCBI taxonomy): Eukaryota > Viridiplantae > Streptophyta > Magnoliopsida > Asterales > Asteraceae > Ambrosia > Ambrosia trifida. Next base: position 17,845,484 of record CM054122.1, on the reverse strand, counting down.
TAGTATATGTGTTCTTGAATATACAATGATGTACAACTATAAGCAAGATAATATACTTCGGTGAAATATTACTGGGTTGATATTATAGATGGCAAATAGTATTAAAACAGTAAGCCTATTATGGTATGTGTATTGTGTATTATTTTATTTAAAGTTAATAATTAATTAGAATCAAGATAATATACATTGGTGAAATATTACTGGGTTGATAATATATCCGTTTTTTTTTTTTTTTTTGAATTCTAATAGATAATCATGATTCCTTGAAAGTAGCTAACAAATTTAAAACAATCACCATTCAAAAAAGAAAAATTATCGTTTCCTTAAATATATGAAGTGCATTATATTAAGAAGTTATACAATGTAATATATAAATACACATTCAATGTGATTAACACACAAATACAAAAAAGAAAAAAAAACCATCTCCTTATTCTATACACCATCAAACTCGATTGCTGCTGAATCAAAAAAAAAAAAAAAAAAAAAAAAAACTTTTCAATCGGTCTCTTCAACTCCTTCTCAACTTTAATCGCCGCCTCCTCCTCAACTGTTATCGCCGCCTACTCCTTCTAACCGGATTTAAGGTATACACCATTGTTGTTGTTTCTGTGTAATTTGTACATGCAAGTGAGTTTTTAAAATTAGGGGTTTTCGATTGTTTATACACCATTGCATAATCTAGTGTCGGCACGTTGGGGGTTATAAACGGCGATCGGAAAATGTGGTCGGCTCTTCGGCTGCCGTGATTTCAAGTTGGCCGCCGGCTAAAGCCCAGTTCGATTATTTTTTTGGGTTTAAAAAGTAATAGGTGATGGTGTATATTCTTTATGTTGATGTTGTGTTTTTTAATTTATGCCGTTTAAAAATATAGTGTTTATACACCATTGTCTAATGGAATGTCAATATAAGATTCTTCGAATTTTGGGGGTAAAAACACCGCTCGGCCAGTTGTTCGGCTCTTCGGCTAAGGGGATTTCAACGTGGCCGCCGGATTAACCTTGTTGCTATTATTTTAAGGGGTTTAAAAACTTAATAGGTGATGGTTTATATTCTATATGTTGTTGTTGTGTTTTTTAATTTATGCAGTTTAGAAATTTGATGTTTATACACCATTGTATAAAGCTTTTTTAGTGTTTATGGGCAAGAACAAATACCTATAATATAACAAACAATCTTGTTTTATTCTAACTATACCTAGTAAATTATTAATTGCAGGTTCTTGTTAATACGCTATGAGAATTAGTAAGTTGAAAATTATATTGCAAATTCGTTAAAATAATTATTATAATCTAGTAAGATAATTAAAGTGTTTTGTAGGGAGGAAAAGTGAACGTATAGCTATTAAAGAAGCCTGTAAGTTTTCGAACACAGCTGACGAACCAATAGAATGTTCGGAAGACGACGACACTACTACTAGTGTTTCTGGTTAAAAACATACACTTGTTTGTTTATATCTGTTTTTAAGTATTTTGATTGTTGTTTAAATATATATATATATATATATATATATATATATATTATTTAGATAAACAAATAGTTTTAGACGTAGCGATGATGAAAGAGGATTTGGATCATGTTGAAGAGTTGAAAACCAGTATTGAAAGCAAATCAAATACAGGTGAACAAAGTATTTTCAGTATTTATACTATTTTATTACAAAATATACACTGATGTATATATATATATATATGTTTAGGCAATAAGGCGCGCAATGTAAAAGAACATGATGGTGGAGTTGCGCCTAAACGTGTGAAAACTGATAGAGGTATTAGTAATATATACATTAATGATATGTATAATCTGCAAAAATTTTAAATTATAATTATATGTATTAATTAATATAATATACACTGTTGTATTTTATAATTCTAAATTATCTTAACCGACTTTTGCAGTTAAGAAGTTGATAGATGAAGAGACGAATGTGCAAAAGTTTGAAAAGAAGGGTGTGAAAGTTGAGAAAGGTAAAACTTTGTATATGTTTTTTTATTTTTTTTTTTTTTGATGTAGTAACAATTTGTAGTATACTATTTAATATACAACTGTTTATTATAGGGAAAAGGAAGGAAAAAGATGGCGAGTTGCCTGGTAAAGCAAAAGCTAGGAAAAAGGATGCTGTTAGCTCACGGACGTCGCCGAATACTCTATACATGGCTGTTTGTAATCTCACCAGAAAGCAGAAAAGAATTGTGAGGTCCATGGGGTTCGGAAAGATCCTCAATTTGAAAATGGAGAACATTCCACGTTCTCTTGGATCGTACGTTTTAGAACAGCTAGACACAGAAAAAATGAGAATCCAAGTCAATAAGAGTGTTCTTGATGCGCCACATGGAAACATGGATGGGTATAACAGCTGAGCGTTGGCATAGCGGCTTACCCGATGAAAAGAAAAAACTATCTTCGAAATTGGCAACGCTTAGGAAGAAGTATGCAGCGAGGATTATGTCGTCTGAAGCAAATGAACAGCGGGGTCGTATTATTGAGGAGGCGAATGAGCTTGCACGCTTGAAAAAGCAGAAGTTGATTTGAATGTTATTACAATCTTTATGATGTATTTAAATTGTTTAGTGTTTTTGGATATTTTTCTAAAACCTTTATCATAACTAGATCTTTTGAATGATATGCCTAGTTTAGTTATGTTTTGGATCATTCAAAAACTTATTGTCATTGGAATTACGTGAGTATCTTTGTATACATCAACGTATAGTTAACAAATATCCTACAAATAATAATTTAGGCTATAAATTGTAAAACCGATTATACATCATTGTATAATATGTGTATCAAAAATGTATATACAAAGTATATACATCATTCAACAAAAAATACAACAACGTATATAACACTAAAACATCGTTTAAGACTTTCATTGGTCAAAAACATGTATATACACTTATGTATATAGATGTTTGTTATATTTATAAAACTTATTGTTTGTGTTATGCTCCCATGTATATACATCAACGAACAATTGGTTCCTAAATGGGTGATATTATACAACAGTGTATATTGTATAAAACTTATTGTTTGTGTTATGCTTCCATGTATATACATCAACGAACAATTGGTTCCTAAATGGGTGATATTATACAACGGTGTATATTGTATAATTATATATATTTTAAAGCTACTATAAAATAAATATAATTGTTATACGTTTGTGTATACGTTGGCTCTTTCTAAGTATACATTGTTGTATAAAATTTTGAACCTGTAAATTACTATGTATGCAGTAAAAACACCCAAATCCTGTTTGCAAAATTCTATACTAAAAAAAGGGAAATGGTAAAAACAAACTTTTTGAAAAAAAAAAGAAATCTAATTGACGAAATATGTAAAACCTATTCTTCGTTCTCGTCAGATGATGCTTCTTCCAAGTCGTCCTCATCGGTTGTTGACTCCGCCACCACTTCTTTTCCCTTCTTGAGCGGACAATTTCTAGTGTCATGTCCCCTAACCATCATGTCACAATAATTACAATGTCTTTTGGGTTTCTTATATTGTTTCTTGACCTTTTCAACCGCTCCTATTTTTCTTTTATAAGTACCACAACCTTTGTTCCGTATACCTTTGGGTGCAGAACAATAAACCACTTCTGGTTGTTTGTATGAGATGATTTCTGGAATGACAACTTTCTTTTTGTTGTGCTCGGATTGATTAGTGACTAAAGCAAAGATATTATCCTTTATAGCTTGCATTTGCATGTCTAACTCCTTTAGCATTTCAGGATCACCCCTTGCACGGTCTACGCACATGTCAAAGTTGTTAGTGATGCGATGCAATACGCCACTACTCTCCGTTTGGTTTGACAAATATCGATGGCTGGTGTCATGAACAAAAGAAGGCAATGCATCTCGGCGCCACCGATTCTGAACATACTTTAGAGGGATTTGATTGATGTTGTGATGTCTGAACACACAGAAAACGTGACAACATAGATATCCAATACGAATGAACCCCATGCACTCACACGAAACTGATAGGTTGGTCTTATCTAGAGTAACCTGAAAAAGTGAAAAAAGGTTGTGTAACATATATGATATGTGTTGTATACAGCAGTGTATAATGTTCGGTATACCAGCATTAATGACAACGGTATCCGTTGGAGTATACGTGTTTATGTAGTATACATCAATGTATACTATGCACTTGTGTATAAGCATTTCAAATTGTTCTTCTTACAATGGTTTTGTCTTTTAAAAAAATTTATGTCATATACACCTATGTATTATAGAATATTGAGTATTCGAGACTAACCTTGAACTCATGTGTATAATCTGGAACATTCTCCTCATTTATGAAATTTGATGTATAACCTTGATGAGCAACCTTAAATGAACCCTCCAGTATATTCCTCTCTACAATCATGCAATACATATGGGACTTGTATATCTCCTTTGACACCTTTCTAAAAATTCTCCTTGTATAAATTTGGTTTGCATGGCGTTCAATTTGATGCGGTGTTCTATAATCGGGGTTCGTGGTTGCGGTTGAGTGGTCGAGAATACGTTGCTGTTTGCGGAGTCCGTCAATAACAGTATCATAACACATCATAAACTGAACTAACGTGTTCGACGCACTAGATATGGATTTAAACATGTGATTTGCGCTCTCACAATGAGAGGTAGTTTTCACTAGACAACACATCGGTGTTTCTCTGAAATACGATGGAGCCCACTGTTCCCTTATCTCAAACATATCTGACAACCATTTATTGTCATCCAACTTGTAATCTGCCATTAGCGAATGCCATTTCTCTTCAAAAGTTGCCGGTTCCAGATAAACGTCCCAAACAAGCTTGTGAAAGTCCCTTTTAATATTTGTGTTGTTGATCATGTCTCCGTCGATCTAAGAAATACATAAAAAGTCATACATAGAAATGTTCAGAAATTCATTAAACCAATATACTATAATGTATATTTTGGAATTTAAAAGAAATTAAAGTTATACCTTTAACGGGAGTTTATCAGTCACATGCCACATACAAAGTCGATGGATTGAATTGTTAAATACTGACTTCACAGCTTGTTTCATCGCAGCATCTTGGTCGGTTAGAACAAGAGCCGGTTGCTTTCCATGAGCTTTCACAAACATTTGTAAAAGCCATATGTAAGACTCAATAGTTTCATTGTGTAACATACCAGCTCCAAACACGGTAACTTTTTTATGATGGTCGAGACCGATAAAATTAACCATAATCATGTCGTACCTATAGAAAAAAAAAATCCAACAAAGAATAATTAAGATTAGGTTTGTGTACATGCTTTGACTACAGTGTGTAATATACACTAATGTATAGATATATATACACTGGTGTACAGATAGGATTATGGTTACTGTATATTAACAGTATGATTTACAGGTTATACTCTCTTTTTGTACATTATTATTATACACCATTGTATAATGTAAACACCTGTCATTCTGTTAGTTATTTTAGTTCTTAAAAAAAAGGGAGTATTTTTACTTACATGTTGCTATGGTATGTTGCATCGAAAGCTATCACATCTCCAAAAACCTGGTAATTGATTTTTGAAACCTTGTCGGCCCAAAAAAACGACTGAAGTTCAGTTCCGATAATTCGGGTTTCAAAGGTATAATCATCGTAATTTTTAGATCGCTCTGTAAGTTTATCAACCAACATTTGAGCGTCACCATCTGCAACATACTCACGTATATCACGTCCCCAATTCTTGTAATCTGTAACAGTACCATGTACGTTCTGAGGACCACCTTTTAACACCACATGCAGCTTATGTGCTTTAGTAGGGCCGATATTCATGGTCCGACAGTTTGCAATAAACTGGCGTGTGTTATAGTCTAACTGTCTTTTTTTTCTAGTCAAATCGATGTTGTTAGTGGGTACACAACCATGGTTGTGAACCTCTATGAATTTATAAATCTCATAATTTGTTGAATTCTTTACACGCCTAATTCTTACACACGCGTTGCATCCAGTTGATTTAATATTAGAGCAACGAGATCTTTCGGCCTTTTCCTCAACATTTTGGTCACCTTCAAGCGATGTTGTTGTCTTTGCATTTGAACACAAAATGTACCTATTTATAGTCACACCATCTACTTGTTTTCGTGTAGACAACCGAGTTCCAAATCCGGCTGCCTCTCCATAATTTTCATACATTATGATTGCTTCGTCCAACGTTCTAAACTTGGCACCTACAAATGGTTTAACATTGTCTGGTACAACAGGCGTCCAATATCTCGTCCCACCAGGAGACTCGTATACTTTGCTGGACGAGGAACCTACAATAAACAAATGCACATTAGAACCTACCTCATATATTACATCAGTGTATAGATGAATAAACATTAAACTAATATACATCAGTGTTCATGACAAAACATTAAACTAATATACATCAGTGTTCAGTGTACATCAATGTATAGATGAATAAACATTGAACTAATATACATGGCGTTCAGTGTACATCGGCGTTCTTATGAAAAAATGTAACATGATCTGAAAACTGCTATATTTGAATTATACATCGGTGTACTTATGATCCGAAAAATTTTTATACATAAAAATAACTGCTGTGTCGAGAATACAAACCTCCTGTTTCACAAAGGCAAAAACTAAAACCCTAATTGCGAACAAAAAGAAACCAATCATACTGTTAAAACATTACACACATACCTTGATTCTCAACACTATTTTCCAAAAAAGGGTGTGATTGTGTATTATGATCCTCAATATGATTATTATCCATCACTTGGTTATCTTTAATCGATTGATGCCTGGTGGAATGAAGCGTACGAGAGAAAGGAATTTTGGATCGTAAATTTTGGAAGTTATGAATGCAATTGAGTGATATTAGGAGTTTTTGTTGATTGTACGTGATCTTTGTTTCCATCTTTAACACTTTTTTTTAATTAAAATATAAAACATAATTGTTCAATTACCATCCTACCCTTAGATCAAGATTAAAAGATGAATGGCTTAGATTGGTTCCTAAGTTCCTAACTAGTACCTTGGTTCCTAAATGATCTTTTTCCTATATATATATATATATATAGGGGAAAGTTATTTTGAGAACACCTATATTTCGTGCGAACCGTGAGAACGGCATCTAAAACCATTCAAATTCAAAATTTCTTTTTACACTTGTCTTTATTACTAAAATACAATCCCCAAAACACAATTTACGCGTAAAAATTCAAACGTATATGAAAATAATTTGTTTTTACACATGTGTAAATTTGCTGTTTATACATGTGTAAACTGTTTCATTTACACATGTGTAAAAAGTTAATTTGAAAGTGTTTTTGCAAGAAAAGATGGATTATTTGGAAAGAAAATTCATTTATTAATGTTGTATTTTGATTATAATGGGGTTTGTATTAAAAAAAATTGATTTTGATTGATTTTTTTACTTGTTCTCACGGTTCTCACAATATTTAGCGTTCTCAAGATAACCCTCCCCTATATATATATATATATATATATATATATATATATATATATATATATATATATATATATATATAGGATCTAGATCAAATAGGAATCATATGGGTAGTTAGAAACCATAAGAACCAATCTTAGCCTTCCATCTTTAATTTTGATCTAGATGGTATTAGTGTAAATATACATTTAAATAATTATCTTTTTATTCTAATTATAATTTATATTCAAAGCAGTTACTTAATACCATCATTTCGTTTCTTTAAATCTCTCACCCACTTTAATCTCTAATTCAATTTATATTTTAAATCACGTTTCATCCTAAAAAGTTAGTTATCCTCTTTCACATCTCTCATTCGTATCATGAAGAAACCAGATAACCTGGCCATTGGAATCATGCCGTGTATGTTTAAGATCTCAAATCCTACTATCACAAAGTAAAAAAGCCATATTTTTTGGGGTTTGAATTTATTTTTCCAATTCAAAATTTTTTTCCGATCCAATTTATTCTTATCGTCAAATCATTGGTTCACTTTGTCATATTAAAAATGGTTTGTATTATTCTTTTGAAATTAAAAAAAAAAAACTATTTATTTTGTTGTTTTGTTATATCTTACATATTAAATATATATACATATATGTATAGTGAAAAATATGATGGTTCTGATGTTGGTTTCATTAATGTACACATGAGTACAATGCTAAAAAACCATCTAAGAAATTTATATTACATATATGTATAATGTTAAAGCTTATTATACATATATGTACAGTGATGAACTATATCATAAACTTATAACAAATATATATGCAATGTTGAACATCTATTTATATTAGGTGCATACTTCAATGTACACATGTTCACATTACAAAATCAAGCATAAGCATGCACGTTTACAGAATACGATTGAATGGAATAGTATTCCATGATGTACATATGTGTACATTGATTTCTAAATTGTAAATGCATATAGTACATATGTATAGATTTACTTTTGTAGTAATTTTAATCACGGTTATTTTTAATTGAATAATATTTAATAATGGTTATATTTCGACAAAGATATACACCAATGTACATGTATGTCAAAATTATAGTCATGTAAGCTGGAAAAAACCGGATATACACTAATGTATATCCATGTTGATGATGATGAATGAAATAAAAAAAAAAACTGATATACACCAATGTATATTTGTTTCAACCATGATGATGATAAATCAAAAAATCAGAAAAGAAACTGATATACACCATTGTATATATGTCTCGATGATGATGAGGATGATGATGATGATGAATGAACAAAAAAAAAAAACTGATATACACCAATGTATATCTGTGTTGGTGATGATGATGAATGAAAAAACAAAAAAGAAACTGGTATACACCACTGTATATATATGTATATAATGTCAGTACATGTGTTTTATGTCTTTGTTTCATAAGAACTATACACAAGTGTATAGATCGTGAATAATGAGAGAGATAGAGAGAGAGGTGGAGAGAATTTTTAGAAACTAATCCATAGAGAGGGTGAGAGAATTTTTAAGAATTAATTTTGAAGATAGAACTTTTAGGAATTTATTATGGGAGAGAGGATTTATAGGAATTAATGACTTGGTGGATAACAAAAGGACAATAATACCATTTTTTAAATAAATTAATTTAAATGAACATCTAATTAATTACAATCTTGCCACTTAAAATCAATGATAATAAAGTGGTTCTCGTGGTTCCTATTTAAACCCTACCGTGTGTGTGTGTGTGTGTGTATATATATATATATATATATATATATTAAAAAGCAAAAAAAAGAAATTTAAAATGGGTTTTGGATGAAAATGGCAAAAAAAAAATAAGTATATATGTAAAGTGACCAAAATACTTCTGACTTAACTGACTTATCTTGACGGAGTTAAGGAGTTGGATGAAAATGACAAAAAAATAAGGAACCTCAGGCACACAGATGAGAATAAAAAAACTTTTTGAACTAAAGATACATTTTTGGTCAAACCTCAGAAACTAAATTTGACAATTAACTCATCATAATATTATATAATATTTCATTTTACTACGATTAATGTTATATATTATATAGTTTTAACTATCTAATAAATGATTATGGTGTGCATGTTATATCAAAACATTTCATGTTGCTATTTATTTGTTTTAATAAAGCTTTAATGTTTATATTATTTTATTAAATATATTAATTAGTTACAATAAAACCACTAATATTTCGTATTAAAAGTCCTGTTATTACACAACCCATCTATCCAATCAAATTGGAGCTCAAAATAATTAGAGGACATCTGTGGGTCGTATAGATATCTACAGCCCATAGGTGGCAATCCAATCATTAATTGCCAGTCTGTCTTTCAACTGTTCCTCGTACCTCGTACATTGTAACCGTCTATGTCCGTATAGACCTCTATACCCGTATATAGGTCTTTATGACCCGCAAAGAGTTATGCAGATAAAACCTTTGATTGTGTGAATAACCTGATCCCATATTAAATATAGTAATAGTAATTCATGCATTAAGATGTTTAGCATTTGCACATTAAGTTATGTGTCTACCACCCACATTGCCTTTTAAAATTATATATTAAAACTATAGTATAAATTAAATAAGAACACATATTTTCATAAAGCATCGCAAATAAACAATGTATTTTTCTCTTTTAAGTAATAAGATAGCGTTGGGTGATAAAGCAAGAGCAACGAAAGACAAGAAAAAGAAAATGTGGTTTGAATAACAACAATAATTTTGTTTTTTGTTCCAACTCACCCCTTCCAAAAAGCTAAAGTAGTCACCTTATAAAAAAATCTTCCAAAAAAAGTTGAAATTTCTTTTTCCATCAGATGGAACATTGCCAGCATCATGTACTTGTATAAAGGTGCACCCTAGTATCATTTCCATCCCTTGCTAATCCATCTATCTCCTCACATACACTACAACACCTTAACTGTGTGTTGCCAAATCTTGAAGAACCTAAACATGTCTGACTTCGAGTTCTTTCTCCTGACATCTTTTCTCATATTGATTGTTTTTCTCATCTTAAATCTTGTCAAGAGAAGAACACATAGTACTTCCACCCTTAATCTTCCACCGGGGACCATGGGCTGGCCGTTTATCGGCGAAACCATCGGGTACCTCAAACCGTATTCGGCTACCACCATCGGCAAGTTTATGGAACAACACATATCCAGGTAAGCTAGTTTCACGTAATTCACATGTTAATTTCAATAACACGACTTATGATGTTCTCCACCACTAACTGGTCCCACAAGGGTGGTAAATCACATGTCCCAAAGCAGCCATGTGGTGTTTATGCATAGGTTTAATACTACAACATCCACAACAGATTCTCATCTCCTTAGCCCTGACAACTGACTTTGTAATTTGTGTGTTGTATGTAGGTTTGGAAAGATATACAAATCCAATTTGTTTGGGGAGCCAACAATAGTTTCAGCTGATCCAGGGTTGAATAGGTACATATTGCAAAATGAAGGGAGGTTATTTGAATGTAGCTATCCAAGAAGCATAGGGGGTATTCTTGGCAAATGGTCCATGTTGGTTTTGGTTGGGGACATGCATAGAGATATGAGGCTCATCTCACTCAACTTCTTGACCAATGCTAGACTCAAAACTCAATTGTTGAAAGAAGTTGAGAAAAACACTTTGTGGGTGTTAGATTCTTGGCAAGAAAACTCACCTTTTTGTGCCCAAGATGAAGCCAAGAAGGTAATTGATTTAATCATCTTTCCCAATTAGTAAAATGATGTATATAACCTTGAGGTTAAAAAAGGGTTGTGAAACGCGTTAGATAAATTGGGTAACGGGGTTAAAACAAGTTCATGATTTGCTTGACATGCGAACATTTTTATTTATTTGTTTTTGTTACAAGTTTATAATTATTTGTGTTAAGTATCTTACAAAGATTATATTAAACACTAGTATGATCATATGTCTTTTTTTTTTCAGTTTACTTTTAACTTAATGGCTAAACATATCATGAGTTTAGACCCTGGTGAACCGGAGACCGAGCGGTTAAAGAAAGAGTATGTAACTTTTATGAAAGGTGTGGTTTCTCTCCCTCTAGACTTCCCTGGAACTGCATATAGAAGAGCTTTGAAGGTAAACCCTAATTCTTGTTTATATATATATATATATATCTTTTATTTTAGTTAGAACAAAACCCTATAAAATGTATTAACCTTGATTGAATTATGGTTTTGAACAAACAGTCGAGATCAATTATTCTTAAATTCATCGAAACCAAGATGGAGGAGAGAATTAAACGAGCGGATAAAGGAAACGGTTTAGAGAAAATAGAAGACGATCTACTCGGATGGGCGTTAACGAACTCAAACCTCTCAAAGGAGCAAATACTCGACTTGGTATTGAGTCTACTCTTTGCGGGCCATGAAACCTCATCGGTTTCGATAGCCTTAGCCATTTACTTCTTGGAAGCATGCCCAACCGCGGTTCATCAACTTAGGGTAAGACCCTAGCCGTCTTTAATATAATTAGTAGCACAAATAAGGAGGAGTACGTCGTACCCTATTCCTTTCAATATAGCCCAGATATAAATCTAGGCTATACATTAGATATTTTAACACGTTATATAAATTAACTCACGACGTATAACTAATAGCACAAAATGCATGAAAATACACATGTTAATGCCTAAAGATATATATAAAACTCAATCCTAATTTTCAGGAAGAACATGAAGCAATTGTCAAGGCAAAGAAGCAATCAGGAGAGAGGGATTTGAGTTGGAATGACTATAAAAAGATGGAATTTACTCAGTGTGTAAGTCTTTTATATATTTTTTTATAGTACATCCTCATTATTGTAAGCTTAATATTATTACATATTACTTAAACTAAATAAATTATATTAATTGAAGGTAATCAATGAGACGCTAAGATTCGGGAATGTGGTGAGATTCCTTCACAGAAAGGCTATTAAAGATGTGAGGTATAAAGGTAAAACATTAGTTTTTTAAGCTTAGTGTTTAACCCCTTATTATATTACATAATGACAGAATGACCCCTAAACTTTAGAGCTTTTTTTCTTCTTAATTTTGACTTTTAAAAAGGTTATGACATTCCATGTGGGTGGAAAGTGCTGCCAGTGATTGCAGCCGTGCATTTGGATCCTACACACTTTGACCAACCTCACCTTTTTAATCCATGGAGATGGCAGGTTAGTACTCAAATATTGTTAAAGCTTTTAAAAATTATAATTATATATTGTAGTTATAAGACCCAATATTAATAAATGAATGATTAGATAACATAATTATCTAATGTACGAAAAATAATAACTAAAACTCATGTTGAAACTTAAAATTCGACCGATGCAATTTATTACAGTCCTATCAATGTCATAATAGGTACGTATCATCTTCGTAAAAAACATTGATGATGATTCTTCTTTGTGGAGGAGGGGTCAGGGGTGGAGGAGGACGACAACAATAAAATTTATTGTCGGTATGAATTGTAGTCCCAAAAAGTATTGACGTCGTGTTCCTAATTAATGTATTTATACAAGTAGGACAACGTATCGCGACATAAGCATATCATTGTCCGGCAAATAAATTAATAATAAAATTGTTTTTATTAATACTTTTATGCTATAGATACATATACAAATATCTATATGTGTGTATATGTATGTGTATATATATATATATATATATATATATATATATATATATATATATATATATATATATATATATATATATATATAATTTAATTGTAAAAATAAGTGAAAAAAGAGCACTTGAAGAAAGGAGCCGAAAGGAAAGAGAGGTGGGCCCAAAAGAAAGAGAGGAGCAAGTCAAGGTATGGCCGTATAATGACTGGGGGCCCAAAAGAAGCAGGCCTAATATTGGTCGCACGTGTGCGGCGTGTGGGGCCCATTAAGGAATGTTGATGATGATAGGCCCACGCTCCCAACTGCTCCTCCGTGCGTGTGGGGGTACTAGTCATCATTAAAATAAAGGGTGCACGTGCACTCGATAACCTCCATTCGACATACTATCTCTTTATCAAATTTACTATTTTTTTTATTAATTAAAATCAAAAAATCCGACTAATGTTGGATGAAATTAGGTGTTTAATTTAAATAAATTGGTAAATTAATATTTAGTTATATGTAAACAACTTTGGTAGAGAAATGTAAAAACCCTATAAACACTTGTGTGGGACTTTAATTATATACAATGGCAGATTTTAAATGAAAAACTGGTAAAGCCAGAATCAATCTAGTAAGGCTGGATTTAATACATATAGAAATTTTCGGTAAAATTTGCACTACGATGCCAAAAAGCTGGAAGGGTCGGGGCCTTGTCAGACTTGTAGGAAGATTCGCCGGTGATTATATGGTGTGGGGGAATTGGTTATACGATTAAATAACCGTCTAATGCATTGCTAGAAAATTATTAATTTATTTTATATATTTACAAATAATAAATTTGACTATATAGTAAAATTAATGACAACTTTTTTATTACAGAATATATGTGGCACGTCATCATCTACTGGTGCAGCATTAGCATCTGCAAATAACTTTATGCCGTTTGGTGGAGGTCCCCGGTTGTGCACGGGATCCGAGCTAGCGAAACTTGAGATGGCGATATTCATCCACCATTTGGTCCTAAAATATGAGTGGGAATTGGTGGATTCAGATCAAGCTTTTGCTTATCCATATCTCGACTTTCCAAAGGGTCTACCAATCAAAATCCGTCACCGATAATAATGTTGTTAGAATAAGAAAAGACCGGGATATAAAGCATCCAAAAGGATCACCATGATGGATAAGAAGAGACCTCATCAAATCTTACGTTTGGTGGGAGAGAATCAAGAAATGAATGGCTCAAAAGGGTCCATGCTGACATTGAGGGTGAATGTTGTTTGGAGCTTTCGAAAGGGTCTATTCTCTATACTTGAATTAAGTTAGTTTTTAGATAATAATATTTTATATATGTATGAAAATATATATATATATATATATATATAGTCAATTCATATATGTAGTTTGCTCATCATTATATAAGGTGAAATTAAACTAAATATTGCAGCTAGTATCAACATGTGATACAGATATTTTACCTCTTTTTTTTCGTTATTTACCTTTTTTTTTATTTTCTACCATGCACCATGCTAGAAACCCATGTATTACACTCACGAGTTAAATAAGGGAAATATTAAATAGTTTTCTTTAACGACAATCTATTTACTTATACTTCTAAAACTATACCCCACATATTACATTTGACTAGGTCAGAACCTAGGAACTTCGCATTGTCTACATTGAGGAAAGAGGTAGGTAATTGGGAATCCACTGCATTTTACATTTTGGCAAGATTGTTGGGTGGCAAATGAACAAATGAACCATTAAGGTATCATTTTCCAAGATCATACAAATGAAAGATCTAAGACTAGTCGGTATGGGGTGCGCTTGGCCCGGCGAACACCGCCCTCGACGGGTTTGGAATGGCCGAAACAGCTAGTTCTGGACGAAATGGACAGGGCATGTTGATAGGTTGGTTTGAAAATTGTGGGGCCTTGCATTTAATTTTTTGAACGTTAGGTTATTTTTTAAAAAAAAATTACCATTTTTTTAGACTATAAAAAACCCCACTTTACCTTCTCATTTTTACCATCCTTTTTCTTTCTATTCTTCTTTATACTCTTTTTTTATAAAATCCAACAAAAAACAAAACCCTCATCACATCAAATGGCGACTTGGACTAACGAAAACGAAATCAAGTTGGTGACGACGTACATCAATACCACAGGGATGACAGACGAACAAGTTAATTCGGCTTCTTTTTGGAACAACGTTTCGGCGGAATACAACCTTTTAACCGGAACAAATCACCGCTCGGCGGATCTACTCGTTAGTAAGTGGCAAAGTATACAAATAAGGTGTACGAGGTGGAACACTTTCTTTCAAGCCACAATGGAGGCGAACCCTCGTCTTACCGAACGAGCGGCAATCCAACACACACAACAAGACTAATGTGCTGCTCACGAGGTCGAATTCGCCGTCACCCATCTTCTCTCATGGCAATTGTTGCGTTTTTTTCGTGTCGATTGGTAGATGGTTTTAAGCTTTCGGTTGTTTTAAAATGTTCTAGGCTTCGGCTTCTTTGTTTTTTACTGTTTCGGTTTGTTTTTTTTTTTTTTTTTTTACGTTTCGGTGTGTACTTCGTTGTAAGTTTTTTTTATGTTATGTGACTTTTTATTTTATTTAGTTCAATTATTTAGTTATTAAAAAATTAGAAAATAAAAATTAATTGATGATCAATAGGAGTGGAGGACTACCTAAGGATGACTACCCTCACACCCTTGGGTAGTCCTCACCTTGTCTAAAACCATGTGGGATCCACTTTTTGATGACATGGCGGCAAGGATTCCCAAACCTTGCCTAAACCACACCAATAACTTCTTTCGGAGTCCCTACTCTGTCAAATCAGGACCCCTTCCACCAGGCATAGCCAGACATGTAAGGGAACTCCTGGTCTCACCAAGTGCAACAGTTTTAGGGAAAACCCGACTATCCACCCACCCGAAAGTATGACAGTGGAATAATCGATAAAACCTGGGGCTCTCAAGAATCAAACCCATGACCTTTCAACAATAGGTCTTTTATCAGTAAGACTCCATGCTACTCCACCATAAAATAGTTGGTCAACCATTTTTATTGTAATATTCACTATTCATTCTTGTGGTTCTATAGTAGATATCATAAAGTTGACATAAAATTGGCATAATGGATGAAGAGCCTGGTTAGAGCTTTATTTTTTTTTTCTCTGGTTAGTTACTAGTCGGCAGAGGCGGATCTAGCCTGTAAGTTTTCAGAAATTCGCTCGGTTTGAAAAAAAAGCGAAAAAAATAGTGAGAACCTTATATGATTTGAAAAAAAAAAATGGCTAAAGGAAGACAGTGAGATTGAGTTTGGAAATGCAAAAGTGCTTTTGGTCAGAAGTGTTTATTGGCTTATGACTATTTGAAAATGAGTTTTAAAAAAAGTGTTTGGATTAGCTTTTGGGATGAGAAACGTAAAAAGTCAATAGATTGTCTTTTTTTAAGTGTTTTGCTTAACTTATTGTGAATATTGGTTGTATGGGTGGTAGATTTGTAATTTTTTTTTACAAAAGCCAAAAACCAGGATTTCTAACTTCTCAAAAACAGTTTTTCCACTCTTAAAAGTCAAAAGTCAAAACAGAAAGTGTTTTTAGGTTACACAAACAGCTTATTGACTTAGTGGCTTTTTGAAAAAACCAATAAGTCAATAAGTTTTGAAACTCAATCCTAAACAACCTCTGAGATTGGAAAATCATGAGTTTCTATATCCGCCACTGGTAGTCAGGTTTAGTCAGGTTTTTAGATATATTCTTCCATTCAAGAAAACAAAATTAAAGTTCATTTGATCGAGAAGTGTAATTATAATAAATACATTGAAATATTATGAGCATGTTTGGCTCATCTTCTTTTCTCCTTCTTCTACCTCAAAAGCTCCTTAATCCTAAAAGTTACAAGTTGTGACTTAGGACTTTTTCTCCCTTTTTTCCTTTTCAAAGCATAAAATCTTCTAAAAGCTCATTTTCAAACAATTACCCAAACACTTTTTTTTAACTTTTGACTTATTGAATAAATCACAAGTTAAAAGGAGGAGAAAAATGAACAGCCAAACACCCTCTATGTTATTTCAAATTGAAAAGAGATTATGTATGTTTAGACTGTGTGTCATGGACACGTGAGTAATCAAGCGCGAGCAGCCACAATAGCTCCACGCTCACCCCAGTCATAACAGCCCAACGCTAACCCGACGTAAGCGGGCCAACGCGAGCAGGCTCACGGCACAAAGAAGAAAATTTGTGTTGGATTTGTAGGTTGTGGTCGCACCGATGCTCACCCCAACCCCAATAACATTACATGACTGAGTTACTTAAGAGTCACATCAGTGGCTCACGGCGGTGCTCACCGCGAGCACAATGTACATCTTATAATAAAAGATAATGAAACAGAAAAATGATTTGATAGTTGATTTGACCTAAGCGTGTAGAGTTTATAAAAAACAAAATGGTTAATCATTCGAGTGGGGTAAGAATAATAATACATATTAATTTGGATTTTGGCTCATATTTCATACCATTATTAAATTTTCGTAGCAGTCAACAAAATCTTAAATGAGTTTTCAATCTTTCTACAGGAAATCAAAGGACGATATGTCGAAACCAAAAGTACAATACTAGTCTCTTTGACTAGTATTTTAAATGATTTCTAGCTATTTAAGGGTGGGGTTACCCGCGTAGTTATTTAAGGGCACATCTATCCACACATCCTTCATCACTTATTTTTATACTCCCCATTCTTATGGTGTGGTGATAAATGTGTTAATGTTTTAAAATAGAGATCGAGAGTTTAAGCCACATAAGAGCAAGAATTGGTACATTTAAAAGGGAGTAAGATTTAGCCGTTAAAATAAACACTTATTTGTATGCTCCATTGGCATGTATATGCCGCATATTGGTCAATTCATGGCCTATAGTAAGTGGTGTGATGATAAAGGTGTTGATGTTTCAAATGAGAGATTGAGAGTCCAAGCATAATAAGAGGCAAAAAAATGGGTGTATTTAAAGGGGAGAAAGATTTAGTCATTAAAAAAACCTTATTTGTATACTCCATTGGCAAGTATAGACTGCATATTGGTCAATTCATAGCATATAGTAGTGTCTCATAATCAGAGACTGGTTATTGTCCGTTTTGGTTTAGCGGATAATCCCTATACTACGCGTATAGGCCAACATGTATATGAAGGTTCTTTTACAAACCTTTTTTATATAATATTTATCGATTTAGTAAAAAAAATTAAGATAAAGTGTCACGAAAGTGAGACAATGTGAATAAGTACTAAGATGAACTCGCTCTCCCTAGAGATACTGAATCCCATAAGCATCGGGAATATGACAATTATGATACCAAAACCCTCAAATTGTGAAGCTGGCTTTTACCCTAATAATTGAAATCCTAGAAAACTCTAGACGCGAATAAACAGTCGAACACAAGCTATCGGTCACCCAACTATCAAATAAATGCCTAGCTAATAACCTAACAATCCCGAATCTTCTTTCGAATCATTAGGAAATGATACACACTTTAATTGATTGATTTTAATAATTCTTAAACTTGTATTATTTCTAAAAACAAGAAGTAAACCGAAAACCTAAATTATAACGAACTAGAATGATTTCTGAATCTAAGGGATATCTCTATGTGTCTCGACCAACAAAACCTATAGACAATGAAGAAACACAATCAACACCAGCTAATAATAAAAAAACGAAAAAAAAAACAAGAACACTTAAATCAACACAATTCAATCAAAACGAAAAAACCAGTCTCTAATACAATTAGTAACTGGCAAATTAGTCCTAGATACTATGTACTCGAGACTGATATATCAGTCCCTTATAATTTAGTCCCGAATGATCACTTTTCTTGTAGTGTCAATATTTGCAATTTACTTCATCTACCAAAGTAGCTTCAAAGCGTTTAGCTACTCATAGTGATAAAAAATAACAAAACAAATAATCAAATCTGTAGGAACTTTGTTTTCAATGTCTAATAACGAACC
Organism: Ambrosia trifida; assembly: GCA_028751855.1. Lineage (NCBI taxonomy): Eukaryota > Viridiplantae > Streptophyta > Magnoliopsida > Asterales > Asteraceae > Ambrosia > Ambrosia trifida. The sequence continues at coordinate 17,826,389 of CM054122.1, read as the reverse complement.
AATAATCAAAAATAAAACCCGTTAGCCTTCAATCTTCATTTCTATTTTCGAGTGCCTTCAAAACCTTTAGAAAACTCCAAGAATCATCCCTTAGCTGCTCTGGATCGCAAGTATCTCAATTATGTTCATTCCCATGGCTTATATTAGGTTAAATCTATTTTTTCACGTTTTTCGGACCCCTTGCGGACTGCATGGGTCACCCCATATGATTCGTGGAGTGTTTTTTAATTTTTTTAACCGACAATACCTAATGCGAACCTTATGGTATCCTCCATACGGTCCGCAAGACTCAATTCGGACTGTATGGCGTCTCTTTGCGGTCCGAATTGCACCCTGAAAATCAAATTTTCATTATTTTTCTTTTCTTCGACACGCCTTCCGACAAACTCTTCATTAATTCTTCATTTTCTCGATCTAATCACTTGATTTACACAAGTTCGTACATATTAACAATTTAATCAAATCTGTATAAAAAAGGTATTTAGGAACCATACACCCTTTGATTAGGAATGATACATTTTGCAATTTACTTCATCTACCAAAGTAGCTTCAAAGCGTTTAGCTACTCATAGTGATAAAAAATAACAAAACAAATAATCAAATCTGTAGGAACTTTGTTGTAACAACAGGCAAAAATAAGGTAATTCCGTACTAATTAATTAATATATGATTAACATAATTAAATGCAATTATATGTGATTTAATTATCAAGGCCTTAGGAGATAGCAATTTCCAAATAATGCATAGGAATGCATACGTTTAATGGTAAAACATGATAGGATCATGTGCGAATAAACTATCCGGTATGGACGTTGGCGATTACCCGGTAATAATTAAATAAACGAAAAGGATCCCGGACACCCAGGATATAAAATAAAGGGTATTTTCACAAAATATAATGAGTTTTGGAACTCCAAAATCATAAGTGAAAACTTTTCACATGAAGCTCCCGGTAACGAATAAAGTGCGCGTACCGCACCCGATACGCGTACAACTCGTAATTTCACCCGGCAAAAGCCTAAATAACCAATCAACGCTTAAATTAGACTATATTTAAGGGTTATTAAAGGTATTTTTAATGTCCGAATAACGCGCGGTTAAAACCCGAACGACACCCGAACGACGAGGGATTTAACTTAACAAATAATGGGTAAATATTTGGTGTTGTGGACCCCACCTAAACCCACCAAGCCGGCCTAATGGCCTTGTAACATCCTTGCATTTTTATTTTAAAAACAACCTACAAACCTATGATATTAAGCACGCTTAAGAAAGAGATAATGTGTAGGATTTACCAAGTACAAAAGCATGCTCAACTTGCTTCTTTTTGTAAGTAAAAATCGGCCCAAGGCGATAATAATCCAAGACACAAATCAAACTAATTATACACTAGTACACACATGCATGTGAAAGATCTAGTGTAAGATAGTGATAAATCACAAATATTTAGCCAAGATTTGCAAGTAAACTCTCTCCCTCTCACCAAAACTTACGGCCCAAACACCCTATAATATCCATCCAAGATCAATTTTTGTACAACACATATCTCTTAAATCTTTGGTAAGATCACATACAATCCATGGAAGATATGGTGAGTTTATATAACATGTGTTAGGCACTTGAAGAAACAAAGCAAAACTCCTCTTCTTTCCTTTCTCCTTGGCCGTAGGGTATTACACACACACACACATCATTCTTTCAAGTTCAACACTTCCAAATCACTTCCAAACATCCATCCATCAAAACCCCATTGTGTGTTTCAAGAGCTTGGAGCTTAACCACTTGGAAGAACACACTAAACCCCTCTCAAATCCAAGGTTTTTGTCTTCCCTAGCCTTGTGCTAGTAGTAAGCTTCTTAACCTTGTTTTGATTATTAATATTCATGTATGTGTTCTTAGAAGCAAGTTGTACATGAAGGGTTAAAATGTGGTTTTGAAACATAACTTTAATAGATTTTACATGAGTAAAATGGATGATTAAAGACATGTAAATGGATCATGGATTTGATGATAGTAATGTAGTGTTTCTTAAAAAGATATAAAATCTACACATACTCCATGTAGGATGATGTTTTGGTTATGATTTGTGAAAGAAACTTGAATATGTTAAAAGGTAGTTTTAATCATCATAAAATGATCATCTAAAGTGTAATACAAGATGGAATATGTTAGGATGTCATAAATGTAGAAGTTGCAAAATTAAAGTTTACTCACTTAGAAGAATGAAATTTGGATATAATGGACAAATACATTAAACACACATACTAGTAGCCTTATGTATGGAATATAAGACTATTAAAAGTGATTTGATGCAAAAATAACTTAACATTAAAAAGATGAATCTTCAAAGTCCACTAATTTGGGTGAAAAATACTAACTTTGAAAGTTAGGGTGGAAAAATGCAACATTTGAAAGTTAAGGGACTAATGTTGTAACTTTGAAAGTTAGGGGACTAAAATGAATATTTTAGAAACTATTAGTCCAAAAATGCAATAATGGAAAGTTTGGTGTCAAAAGTATAAGTAATAATTTTCCAAGGTTGATTTGGTAAATGCTAGTAAACATACTTGGGTAGTTTGTATAAAAAGTGTATTTTTATAAAAGTGGAAGTTATAAAAATATGGACTTGTATTAACATAAGGATTTTTATAAAAATAGAGATTTTTATAAAAATGTTGAACAAAGGTTAAAACTTGAAAAACTTATACAAAAATGAATACTTTTATATAAATGGGAATATAAAAGTGTTGGAAAACATTTTGTGTCTAAGTTAACAAGTTGGGTTAAAAATACAAAAGTATTTTTAAACCTTCCAAGTAACATGTGTTAGGAGGAAGAAATATGAGTAATATTTCTATAAAACACATGTTGGGAAAAACTTGGAAAAAATTAACTATACAAGTTAAGACGTCGGACTAAGACACGTTAACGAACAATAAACGGACAAAACATGAGAAAAATGCCGTTGCGGCAAGATGAGAATATATATATTTTTAGGAAATAAAATATATATATACATCATGGGTAAAAACTAATTAACACTTTCCTAAGTGTTGAAGAAAACTATTCGTGGGAGAAAAACATAACGTAAACAAGTAAGACGTTAAACAAACGTATAGACTTAACAAGAAAAATTACACGTTTATATATATATATATATATATATATATATATATATATATATATGCTCGTCTCGGCGAAATTCTAGTATATCTACTTAATGGGAAAGTAGATATGTGGGAAGGAAAACCAAGACGAGTAGACAAAATATATATGTATATAAATGTGTATACCGTGCCGACGAGATCCTAGTATATTTATTTGAATGGGAAAATAAATATACGGCATGGTGAGTCGAATCGGGTGTTGAGAATATACTACCGAACGACAAGACCTTAGCATATTTATTTAAATAGGAAAATAAATGTGCGGCAAAGTGAGTCGGGTCGGGTGTTAAAAATATATTATATCGAGCGATGCGATCTTAAGTATAAATATTTGAATGGGAAAATAATTATACGTTAAGTGAAGTCGAGTCGAGGATAATAATATACAAGTTAAGGAAATATTAACAAGAATAATATATAACTTGTAAGAAAAGGGGGTAATCTAACGCCAACGAAACCTAGGATACGCGCTAAATTAAACGGGAATTGGAATGACTCGTGGTCGGGAGTTGGGTGTACAACTTGCCAAGGAACATGCACTATAGGAATAGTGACTTATACGTCTAGGACGTTTGTAGGTACGAGACCCCCCGTTTGCTATCTACCTATTGAGCCAGACACTGATTCAGGTGAGTCTCACGGCCCCATTTTAAACTATTTTACGTTTTCGGGGGAAAGATATGTTAGGGAAAATGTTTGACGGAATAATTACTTGAGGTGTGACCGCCACTCGGGGTTGAGACCTCACTTCTATAATCATTTATTCAGGGAAATGAAACCGGTGGAATATTTGAATAGTACTATTGGTGCCTGACAAGGCCCACCCCTAATCGATAGCGTCGATTATGCATCAGTGTATGCCTGGGGTGCATATATTCTGAACTTAAGTCGTAGGATACCGAGAAACGACTTGGAGCGGGGCATTATTATTATACGTCTTGGTTTGATTATAGTCTCAAGTAGATTTATAGGAACTTGCAACTCCTATATATTGTCATAACATGGTATTTCCCAAGTGTTTAAGTTTTGGAAACTAAAAACCTGTGAACTCACCAATATATTTATATTGACGAAATTTAAACATATCTTTCAGGTAACTAGATGAAGACAAGCATGGCGGGCTGGGTCCCTGGAATCTCCTATGCGGGCGTCGGTTGCTTTTGCGGGGTTTCACTTTTATTTCCCAAATATATGGGATATATTTGAGAAACCTCACTGTTTATGTTAAAAACAATCTACTTTATGTGTAATGTTTGAACATGATTTTGACGCCTAAATAAATGACCCATTTTCTTAATTACTTGTGATTTGCGTTAACCTTGACTTTATACGCTTGAACCGTCGCGCCACGTGTTTCCGCCATTGGCGTGGTGTGACAGAAAGTGGTATCAGAGCCAAGGTTATTGCGAACTAGTATATTTTTTTTACTAGACTATAACCGGATTTGGTTCAAAAGATACAGTTTTCAAAAATATAAATATATATACGAAACGCAATAAAGTAATTTTTCAAAGAAACATTGGGTACGAGGAGATTCCGACCGAGCTAGCCATGGGTATTGTTATGCATTGCATAGTATTAGAGGTTAGGAAGGTTACTGTTAAATGTACGCCTTAACTATCTAATTAAATAACTCATATATATTAGTACGGTTCTTTTGCCAGGGATGTCAGACGCGGAAAGCGCCGCACCTAGCTACGACAGTAGCATACAGATCATACCAGCTCCTCCAGCTGAGCCGGTCGAGCTAGTCGTACTCGACCCAGAGGAGGATGATATGGAGATAGATGCCGCCGTCGGAGGCGCGGACGGTGACAGTTCCGAGGAGACGGATCCCAGCGAGGATCCAGATTGGGCCCCCGCTGGGGACGGCATGGCCGCCGTGGCCAACGTACCGCAAGCACCACAGGCCGACTTGCCCATCATACCACTACCTGCCGCACCACTACCCCCACACCCTGTTAGAGCCGCCAGGGATTTCCCTGCAGACTGTGCAGGTCCCTCGAGACCCGCCCCTACCCAGTCTGAGACCATAGAGTCCCCCTACGATCGACTTACTGACGTTGATCGTGAGCCAGTACAGATTCCCCGTATCCCCGTCCCTCCGGGCATGAGGCTTGTGCCTCTGGTCCGAGGACAAAACGGGTGGATCTCGGACGACTCGGATGACGAGTCAGTTGCATCTGTTGACCACATAGCCATACCCCTACCCCCAGCCGACCAGGAGGAGCCCGTGGCTCCAATGCTAGAGGACGCCCCTGCTGAACCCGCGGCCCTTCCCGCACTACCTGAGCCCATACCGCAGGACGGGCTAGCCCCAGCAGGACACGTTTTACAGAGTAGCTCCGCCCGTAGCTCTGAGCTACGCAGGGCGGGCATGACGGCGTTCGCTACTGTGAGCCCCCTACCCCTACAGTTGTGGTGTCCACCCCGGAGTGGGCCACTATTTCACAGCCCCTCATGGCCCCATTGGCCGAGCTCGTAGCACCTCCCACTGCCCCCATGACATTGCCCATCCCCACTTTACCTATGCTGCCACCCCTCCCCGAGATGCCTACCATGCCCTTACCCGCACCTTACACCTTAGGTGCCGGGGCCCCCTTTCTGATGACACCACCTGCACCATACCCTCTGGGTGCAGGGGACCCATACCTGATGCCACCCCACTTCACCCCCGGACTACAGGGTTTTGCCCAGCTATTCACCTCATTACCGATGCCAGACCCAGTCGGCCCGTCCCAGCCGACATACCCCGACATACCCGGGCCATCACAGCCCCACGGGATAGCACCATTGTCCGGACCAGCTTGGTCCTCAGCTATTTCACTGGAGCAAGATTTCCAGACTCTCGCCGACACGGTGCAGCGCACCGTGAACCAGATGGAACAACAAACCCGACTTATGTGGGCACGGATCATTGATGCCCGAGATGCACTAGCACACTATGCTGAGGAGTTGCTGCGCATGGACGCGCATTGTGGGATTACGGGCGATGCACATTTCGCGCATCGACAGTTTTTGTATGATCGCATCATGGCGATCAGTATGACCATCAGCATGCACGCCCCTCAGTATCAGTTTCCGCAGCCACCACAGTAGGGATACTCCAGAGACGCTTGAAGAATCACTTGCAGATGTATATAGTAGTAGCAGTATGGTAGCGTAGCACGGGTTATAACACTCGTTTGCATTTTGCCCAGCCGTGCGGGTATGCCGGCATATGATATGATGTTTTTATTTATTTCAGAACGATGTATGAGGGATGTTATCCCATATTTTGTTATTGTAGACAAAGCATTGTACTCGTACTATTGAAATTAATGAAAAATCTTATTATTATGATGGTGAAATATGTTGTTGTAAAACTGTGATTGTCTACGATTATTATTGCTTACTCCATATATTGTGATTTGTGTGATTGTGTGGTGATGTTGTGTTGATTATTATGTTCATGTGATGAGTTTCTACTTATGCTTTGTGTATGTCTATATTTGTGTGAATGTTCGCCAAAGCTAACCTTTAATAACTATTATTGAAGAAAAATGGCACCGGCTACCCGGAGCAACAGTGGCAACGACGGGTTGCCCACAACACCCGCTGAACTAGAAACACTAGTCTCGGAGCGTATAGCCCGAGCCATAGCGGAACACGAAGCCGCCCGCTCTGAGCGATCGCGGGATAGAACTGGGAGCGACCGACGTGAAACCTCCCCTACTGGTAAGAGGTTTATGAATGAATGAAAAAGCGATGGGAGATTATCATAAAACTCCTATCCAGTAATAACATACTACCTTATTATTGCAGAAACGACCTCGCGAGAGCGTGGCTGCACTTTCAAGGCCTTTTTGGACTGTAAGCCGATAAATTTTAGCGGCACAGAGGGATCTGTCGGACTGGTTAAATGGTTCAAAAAGACCGAAGCAGTGATCCGCATCAGTGGTTGTACCCCTCGACAAACAGTCATGTACTCCACGAACTTATTCCTGGATCAAGCGCTAACTTGGTGGAACAGCCAAGTACAGTCACTGGGAGATGATGCTGCTTACTCCCTACCATGGTTGGAATTAAAGGAACTCATGATCGCCGAGTACTGCCCGGCGAGTGAGGTACAGAAACTAGAAACCGAATTCTGGAACCTTACCATGGTTGGAGCGGACGTGGCTGGGTACACGTCCAGATTCCATGACCTCTCCCGACTAGTGCCTCGCTTGGTTACTCCGGAGAGCAAGAAGATAGAGCGGTACCTATTCGGACTGGCGCCACAAATACGCAGCATGGTCACTTCTTCCAAGCCCACGACCATGCGCGAGGCTATCGATCTCGCTCTGAGCCTCACCGAAGACGCTATTCGAATGGGCACCTTAATCCGGAAGGTTTCGGGATTAAAAATTTCTGAGTCTAGCAGCGTGGAGGGTAAAAATCTGGGGACAAGTTCAGCAGTTGGGTCGAATGATCAGGGGAATAAACCAAGGTTTGGGAAACGTAAGCGGAATGAAGGGAAGAAGGATGGATCATCGGGTAATGCGAACAAGAAGGGAAAGGGATACGTAGCCACAGGACGTGGAAATGGTGGGAAACAAGGAAATCAGGGGAAAAACAACGGGATAATTTGTGGGAAGTGCCACCGCTCGGGGCACAAGACAGAGGATTGCCGGTCAGGAGCACCGAAGAATGGAGGAACAAGACCCTGCTTCGCGTGCGGGTCACTTGACCATTGGAAGAAGGATTGCCCCAAGGTAAACAACCAAGCCCGCGGGCGGGCATTTGTGATTGGAGCCGGTGATGCGCGACAGGACCCCAACGTGGTCACTGGTACGTTCCCTCTTAATGGTCATTATGCTTCTGTATTATTTGATACCGGTGCCGATTTTAGCTTCGTATCCATTGAGTTTAAAAGATTACTTGGGCTAAAAACTAGTAAACTAGATACACCCTACTCCATAGAACTGGCTAATGGTAAAACTATTGAAACGAGAGAAGTAACGAGAGATTGTAAATTGGAACTCTGTGGGCACGAGTTTGGGATTGATCTCTTGCCGGTTGTGCTGGGTAGTTTTGACATAGTCGTTGGCATGGACTGGTTGTCCGCACATCGTGCCATCGTGGTTTGCAACGATAAAATCATTCAAGTCCCCCTCGCAAGCGGTGAAACTCTCTCAATTCAAGGGGAAAGGCACGGGACGCCACTAAGAATTATTTCAAGCATGAAGGCGCGAAAGTGTTTAAGAAAAGGCCTTGTCGCATTCTTGGCACACGTGGTGGACAAGAAAGCCGACGAGCGGAAGTTGGAAGACATTCCGATAGCTAGAGATTTTCCTGATGTATTCCCAGAAGATTTGCCGGGGTTGCCACCACCTCGACAAGTCGAGTTCCGCATCGACCTCGTTCCTGGAGCTGCTCTTGTGGCACGATCGCCATATCGCTTAGCTCCATCGGAGATGCAGGAACTATCCAGCCAGCTACAAGAATTGTTGGACAAGGGTTTTATAAGACCGAGTTTCTCACCTTGGGGAGCTCCCGTCCTATTCGTAAAGAAGAAGGATGGCACATTTCGCATGTGCATTGACTATCGAGAGCTGAACAAGCTAACCATTAAGAATCACTATCCTCTCCCCAGGATCGACGATTTATTTGATCAGCTCCAAGGATCTAGCTTTTACTCCAAGATTGATCTGAGGTCCGGCTATCACTAGTTGCGTATACAGGAAGAGGATGTACCAAAGACGGCCTTCAGAACTAGATATGGGCACTATGAATTTTTGGTAATGCCGTTCGGCTTAACCAACGCACCAGCTGTTTTCATGGACTTGATGAACCGCGTGTGTAAGCCATACTTGGATAAATTCGTCATTGTTTTCATTGACGATATTTTGATCTATTCACGCACCAAAGAAGACCACGAGAATCACCTTCGGTTAATCCTTGAAGTACTACGCAAGGAAAAGCTCTACGCTAAATTCTCGAAGTGTGACTTTTGGATTCGAGAAGTTCACTTCCTAGGCCACGTGGTGAATGAAAAGGGCATACATGTCGATCCCGCCAAGATCGAGGCAATTAAAAATTGGGAAGCCCCTCGAACTCCTACCGAAGTACGACAATTTCTTGGCCTTGTGGGTTACTACAGAAGGTTCATCGAGAACTTTTCGAAGATAGCACAGGCTTTAACCATGTTAACCCAAAAGGATAAGAAATTCGAGTGGACGGAAAAGCAAGAAGCAGCATTCCAATTACTAAAAGACAAGTTATGTGGCGCTCCGATGCTATCACTCCCAGATGGTACGGAGGATTTTGTGGTTTACTGTGACGCCTCTCATCAAGGCTTGGGTTGCGTGTTAATGCAACGAGAAAAGGTAATAGCATATGCTTCCAGACAACTGAAAATCCATGAGAAAAACTACACTACACACGATTTGGAATTGGGTGCAGTGGTATTCGCTCTCAAGATATGGAGGCACTATTTATACGGAACCAAGTGCACAATTTTCACTGATCATAAGAGTTTGCAACACATCTTTGATCAGAAGGATTTGAACATGCGACAACGGCGATGGGTTGAATTATTAAACGATTACGATTGTGAGATAAAGTACCATCCCGGTAAGGCGAACGTTGTGGCCGACGCCTTAAGTCGCAAGGAACGGGTTAAACCGTTGCGTGTCCGAGCTTTAGGCCTGACTATCCACACGAATCTGACTGATCGAATTCGTGAAGCTCAAGTTAACGTTCTTAAACCCGAGAATGTCAAAGGTGAAAGATTGCGAAAGATGATTGATTCACTGGAACCAAAGGCGGACCAGACCCTGTATTTCATGAATAGAATTTGGGTTCCAGTGTACGGTGGATTGCGTGAGCTAGTATTGGCCGAAGCTCACAGTTCTAGATATTCGGTTCACCCTGGTGCAGACAAGATGTTCCACGATTTGAAGGAACTTTATTGGTGGCCAAATTTCAAAAGAGATATAGCGGCATATGTTGCGCGATGTTTAACTTGCGCAAAGGTCAAGGCCGAGCATCAGAGACCATCCGGCTTGCTCCAGCAACCGGAGATACCTGAATGGAAATGGGAGCAAATTTCCATGGATTTCATTACCAAGTTACCCAAGACAACAAGCGGTCATGACATGATTTGGGTAATTGTTGATCGTTTGACAAAATCCGCACACTTCCTTCCAATTCGCGAAACGGACAAGTTGGAGAAACTGACCCGTTTATACATTAAGGAAGTGGTGTCGAGGCATGGTGTACCTATCTCCATCATCTCCAATCGGGATAGTCGTTTCACCTCAAGATTTTGGGAAAGTTTGAATGAAGCCCTCGGTACTCGCCTTGACATGAGTACCGCGTATCACCCCCAAACGGATGGTCAAAGTGAACGAACCATCCAGACCTTAGAAGATATGTTACGAGCGTGTGCGATTGATTTCGGTGGTAATTGGGATACACACTTGCCATTGGCAGAATTTTCTTATAACAACAGTTACCATACGAGCATTCAAGCTGCACCTTTTGAAGCTCTATATGGACGCAAGTGTAGATCTCCGCTATGTTAGGCTGAAGTTGGAGAAAAACAACTCACCGGGCCCGAAATTGTGCAAGAGACGACGGACAAGGTCTTTTTGATAAAGGAACGTCTCAAAGCGGCCCGTGACCGGCAGAAAAGCTACGCTGATATGAGGCGAAAACCTTTAGAATTTCAAGTTGGAGACAGGGTCCTACTAAAGGTGTCACCTTGGAAAGGTGTCGCGCGCTTTGGAAAGCGCGGAAAGCTGAACCCACGATATGTAGGACCGTTCGAAATCTTGTCCAGGGTAGGCCCGGTGGCATACAAGCTCAAGCTGCCTCAAGAGCTTAGTGGAATACATGACACGTTTCACGTGTCAAATTTGAAAAAAGTGCCTATCCGACGAAACTCTCATCATCCCTGCTGACGAAATTCATATTGACGACAAGTTACACTTTGTTGAAGAACCAATCGAGGTAACCGATTGGAAGGTCCAAAAACTAAGGCGCAGCAAGATCAGGTTGGTCAAAGTGCGCTGGAATGCCAAGCGTGGACCAGAGTTCACGTGGGAAAGGCTGGACCGGATGAAGCAAAAATATCCCGCCCTATTCGAGAAGACACCTATACCGGGGAACTCGAAGTGAATTCCGGGACGGAATTCTCTTAACGGGGGGAGAATGTAACAACCGGCAAAAATAAGGTAATTCCGTACTAATTAATTAATATATGATTAACATAAATAAATGCAATTATATGTGATTTAATTATCAAGGCCTTAGGAGATAGCAATTTCCAAATAATGCATAGGAATGCATACGTTTAATGGTAAAACATGATAGAATCATGTGCGAATAAACTATCCGGTATGGACGTTAGCGATTACCCGGTAATAATTAAATAAACGAAAAGGATCCCGGACACCCAGGATATAAAATAAAGGGTATTTTCACAAAATATAATGAGTTTTGGAACTCCAAAATCATAAGTGAAAACTTTTCACATGAAGCTCCCGGTAACGAATAAAGTGCACGTACCGCACCCGATACGCGTACAACTCGTAATTTCACCCGGCAAAAGCCTAAATAACCAATCAACGCTTAAATTAGACTATATTTAAGGGTTATTAAAGGTATTTTTAATGTCCGAATAACGCGCGGTTAAAACCCGAAAAATACCCGAACGACACCCGAACGACGAGGGATTTAACTTAACAAATAATGGGTAAATATCTGGTGTTGTGGACCCCACCTAAACCCACCAAGGGGCCGGCCTAATGGCCTTGTAACATCCTTGCATTTTTATTTTAAAAACAACCTACAAACCTATGATATTAAGCATGCTTAAGAAAGAGATAATGTGTAGGATTTACCAAGTACAAAAGCATGCTCAACTTGCTTCTTTTTGTAAGTAAAAATCGGCCCAAGGCCATAATAATCCAAGACACAAATCAAACTAATTATACACTAGTACACACATGCATGTGAAAGATCTAGTGTAAGATAGTGATAAATCACAAATATTTAGCCAAGATTTGCAAGTAAACTCTCTCCCTCTCACCAAAACTTACGGCCCAAACACCCTATAATATCCATCCAAGATCAATTTTTGTACAACACATATCTCTTAAATCTTTGGTAAGATCACATACAATCCATGGAAGATATGGTGAGATTATATAACATGTGTTAGGCACTTGAAGAAACAAAGCAAAACTCATCTTCTTTCCTTTCTCCTTGGCCGCAGGGTATTGCACACACACACACATCATTCTTTCAAGTTCAACACTTCCAAATCACTTCCAAACATCCATCCATCAAAACCCCATTGTGTGTTTCAAGAGCTTGGAGCTTAACCACTTGGAAGAACACACTAAACCCCTCTCAAATCCAAGGTTTTTGTCTTCCCTAGCCTTGTGCTAGTAGTAAGCTTCTTAACCTTGTTTTGATTATTAATATTCATGTATGTGTTCTTAGAAGCAAGTTGTACATGAAGGGTTAAAATGTGGTTTTGAAACATAACTTTAATAGATTTTACATGAGTAAAATGGATGATTAAAGACATGTAAATGGATCATGGATTTGATGATAGTAATGTAGTGTTTCTTAAAAAGATATAAAATCTACACATACTCCATGTAGGATGATGTTTTGGTTATGATTTGTGAAAGAAACTTGAATATGTTAAAAGGTAGTTTTAATCATCATAAAATGATCATCTAAAGTGTAATACAAGATGGAATATGTTAGGATGTCATAAATGTAGAAGTTGCAAAATTAAAGTTTACTCACTTAGAAGAATGAAATTTGGATATAATGGACAAATACATTAAACACACATACTAGTAGCCTTATGTATGGAATATAAGACTATTAAAAGTGATTTGATGCAAAAATAACTTAACATTAAAAAGATGAATCTTCAAAGTCCACTAATTTGGGTGAAAAATACTAACTTTGAAAGTTAGGGTGGAAAAATGCAACATTTGAAAGTTAAGGGACTAATGTTGTAACTTTGAAAGTTAGGGGACTAAAATGAATAGAAACTATTAGTCCAAAAATGCAATAATGGAAAGTTTGGTGTCAAAAGTATAAGTAATAATTTTCCAAGGTTGATTTGGTAAATGCTAGTAAACATACTTGGGTAGTTTGTATAAAAAGTGTATTTTTATAAAAGTGGAAGTTATAAAAATATGGACTTGTATTAACATAAGGATTTTTATAAAAATAGAGATTTTTATAAAAATGTTGAACAAAGGTTAAAACTTGAAAAACTTATACAAAAATGAATACTTTTATATAAATGGGAATATAAAAGTGTTGGAAAACATTTTGTGTCTAAGTTAACAAGTTGGGTTAAAAATACAAAAGTATTTTTAAACCTTCCAAGTAACATGTGTTAGGAGGAAGAAATATGAGTAATATTTCTATAAAACACATGTTGGGAAAAACTTGGAAAAAATTAACTATACAAGTTAAGACGTCGGACTAAGACACGTTAACGAACAATAAACGGACAAAACATGAGAAAAATGCCGTTGCGGCAAGATGAGAATATATATATTTTTAGGAAATAAAATATATATATACATCATGGGTGAAAACTAATTAACACTTTCCTAAGTGTTGAAGAAAACTATTCGTGGGAGAAAAACATAACGTAAACAAGTAAGACGTTAAACAAACGTATAGACTTAACAAGAAAAATTACACGTTTATATATATATATATATATATATATGCTCGTCTCGGCGAAATTCTAGTATATCTACTTAATGGGAAAGTAGATATGTGGGAAGGAAAACCAAGACGAGTAGACAAAATATATATGTATATAAATGTGTATACCGTGCCGACGAGATCCTAGTATATTTATTTGAATGGGAAAATAAATATACGGCATGGTGAGTCGAATCGGGTGTTGAGAATATACTACCGAACGACAAGACCTTAGCATATTTATTTAAATGGGAAAATAAATGTGCGGCAAAGTGAGTCGGGTCGGGTGTTAAAAATATATTATATCGAGCGATGCGATCTTAAGTATAAATATTTGAATGGGAAAATAATTATACGTTAAGTGAAGTCGAGTCGAGGATAATAATATACAAGTTAAGGAAATATTAACAAGAATAATATATAACTTGTAAGAAAAGGGGGTAATCTAACGCCAACGAAACCTAGGATACGCGCTAAATTAAACGGGAATTGGAATGACTCGTGGTCGGGAGTTGGGTGTACAACTTGCCAAGGAACATGCACTATAGGAATAGTGACTTATACGTCTAGGACGTTTGTAGGTACGAGACCCCCCGTTTGCTATCTACCTATTGAGCCAGACACTGATTCAGGTGAGTCTCACGGCCCCATTTTAAACTATTTTACGTTTTCGGGGGAAAGATATGTTAGGGAAAATGTTTGACGGAATAATTACTTGAGGTGTGACCGCCACTCGGGGTTGAGACCTCACTTCTATAATCATTTATTCAGGGAAATGAAACCGGTGGAATATTTGAATAGTACTATTGGTGCCTGACAAGGCCCACCCCTAATCGATAGCGTCGATTATGCATCAGTGTATGCCTGGGGTGCATATATTCTGAACTTAAGTCGTAGGATACCGAGAAACGACTTGGAGCGGGGCATTATTATTATACGTCTTGGTTTGATTATAGTCTCAAGTAGATTTATAGGAACTTGCAACTCCTATATATTGTCATAACATGGTATTTCCCAAGTGTTTAAGTTTTGGAAACTAAAAACCTGTGAACTCACCAATATATTTATATTGACGAAATTTAAACATATCTTTCAGGTAACTAGATGAAGACAAGCATGGCGGGCTGGGTCCCTGGAATCTCCTATACGGGCGTCGGTTGCTTTTGCGGGGTTTCACTTTTATTTCCCAAATATATGGGATATATTTGAGAAACCTCACTGTTTATGTTAAAAACAATCTACTTTATGTGTAATGTTTGAACATGATTTTGACGCCTAAATAAATGACCCATTTTCTTAATTACTTGTGATTTGCGTTAACCTTGACTTTATACGATTGAACCATCGCGCCACGTGTTTCCGCCATTGGCGTGGTGTGACATTTGTTTTCAATGTCTAATAACGAACCAATAATCAAAAATAAAACCCGTTAGCCTTCAATCTTCATTTCTATCTTCGAGTGCCTTCAAAACCTTTAGAAAACTCCAAGAATCATCCATTAGCTGCTCTGGATCGCAAGTATCTCAATTATGTTCATTCCCATGGCTTATATTAGGTTAAATCTATTTTTTCAAGTTTTTCGGACCCCTTGCGGACTGCATGGGTCACCCCATATGATTCGTGGAGTGTTTTTTAATTTTTTTAACCGACAATACCTAATGCGAACCTTATGGTATCCTCCATACGGTCCGCAAGACTCAATTCGGACTGTATGGCGTCTCTTTGCGGTCCGAATTGCACCCTGAAAATCAAATTTTCATTATTTTTCTTTTCTTCGACACGCCTTCCGACAAACTCTTCATTAATTCTTCATTTTCTCGATCTAATCACTTAATTTACACAAGTTCGTACATATTAACAATTTAATCAAATCTGTATAAAAAAGGTATTTAGGAACCATACACCCTTTGATTAGGAATGATACATCTTGGCCCACATCACACACCTGTAACACCCCAAAACCCGTTTTGTTTAATTACGCCATTATGCGTGATTAACAAAATATTAAAACGGAGCTTAGACGATGGGAATGGGGGTTATATTCTAATATGAAAATAACCTAGTTAATGTTTTTATCTATTAAATGAACAAATAATATGAGAAACTAACTTGATTAGTTAGTTTTTATATAAAAAATGACATTGGAATAAATTGGAGGGACCATTTTAGTAAATTGTTGAGTTAAAAACAAAGGCAAGAAAGACCCCCATGGGGCATATACGAATTCAGCCAAGGGAGGTCTTCCCAAGGCCAAATTCAACCCTAAAATGCCTAAAATTGAATAAGAGATGAAAGGGGTTTGAGGGTAGACTTGATGGGGGTGCAAATTAAAAGTAATCTTCAAGGATTAAGCTTTGGTAAGAACCCTAACCCCCAATATAGTGTAGAATTCGAAACCTACATATGGGTTTTGAGCAAAACGTGTTAAATTCGTGATATTGTTGATTACTAGTAACATTGATCATCCCTAATGGTTAGGAATGAGTTAGAATTGTTAGAAACTTGCTTATATGCAAAGATGTTGATTTTAGTTTTGATTCGTAGCTTTGAGGTTACTAACATAATAGAAAAACCTATGTATAGGCATAGGTTGTGTAAGAATGGAAATCTACATGTATTGCATGAATCATGTATGTTAGTTGAATTTGGAAGTAGCCCAACATAATGACTAGAAAGATTTTTGATGGTGAGTTCATGAATTGGGTACTTGCTAAATGTCTAGTAAGTGGAATAATCATGAAAAACATAGTACGCAAACTAGGTGTTTGATTAAATGCTTAGTTGATATAAATATGTGAAGATATGCGAAAAAGCCTTACAAACTAAAATGTTATGTGAGGAATGAAAGTAATTGATAAAGTAGGATTGCCTAATGATGATTAGAAAGATGATATGTGCACAAAACTTAATGAGTCGATATGATAAATAAAAAGGGGTGGTTCATAATTAGGACTATTGCCTAATGATTAGTGCATATATATGTAAAAGGTTAGTTTGACTTTTAAAAGTCAAACTGACCCGAATATAAGTTTGAATGAAATAGTGTGTGAAAACTCCTGATATGAGTTAGTTATTGAAGCAATGACTAACTTGATTTGTCTTGAGTATAGAGAAGTTGATCTTGTCAAGCTAGGTGGAAGCTTGAGGAGGAAGGGATCAAACGGATAAGCGGATCATGGAATGCGCAAATGAGGCCAAGGTAAGTGACTTATCTTAAATAAGTCTCTTAGTAACTAAATGATTATATAAATGCAAGAAAATATGGATTCTACGATGTTAGTTAAGAACCGGTAAGCTTTGCATAAAATGGATTGTGGGAATGTGGGATTCTAACTCAACATGGGTTAGAATCTTCCAAATGAGAGAAAAATTGTTTAGTCCGAGATAGGACGCCCAAATATAGATAAACGAGTATATTTAGAAATGGGACAAATGGGTCAAGTGAAGTGGATGTCACTTGAGCCCAAGATTAGTAAGATTATAATTGAGAATTGAAATAAGCGGGTCAACTTGCAGAACCTGTTTCGATGTCTTAACCATTGAGTTTTGACACGAAATTCGGTCAGAAGATGTTTTATAACATAAAGGATATTTGGTAATTTTTGTAGATTTTTCTAAAGCCGTTTGATGTGGTTTTCGCGGATGTTTTGTATATAAATTAGTAGTTGACAGCATCAGATCCGCAACTTGCAGAACCTGTTTCAATGTCTTAACCATTGAGTTTTGACACGAAATTCGGTCAGAAGCTGTTTTATAACATAAAGGATATTGGGTAATTTTTATAGATTTTTCTAAAGCCGTTTGATGTGGTTTTCGCAGATTTTTTGTCAATAAATTAGTTGTTGACAGCAGCAGATCCGCAACTTGCAGAACCTGTTTCGAGGTCTTAACCATTGCGTTTCGACACGAAATTCGGTCAGAAGTTGTCTTACAACATAAAGGATATTTGGTAATTTTTATAGATTTTTCTAAAGCCGTTTGATGCGGTTTTCGCGGATGTTTTGTCAACAAATTAGTTGTTGACAGCCGCAGATCCACAACTTGCAGAACCTGTTTCGAGGTCTTAACCATTGAGTTTTGACACGAAATTCGGTCAGAAGCTGTTTTATAAGATAAAGGATATTTGGTAATTTTTGTAGATTTTTCTAAAGCCGTTTGATGTGGTTTTCGCGGATGTTTTGTCAATAAATTAGTTGTTGACAGCAACAGGTCCGCAACTTGCAGAACCTGTTTCGAGGTCTTAACCATTGCGTTTCCACACGAAATTCAGTCAGAAGTTGGCTTACAACATAAAGGACATTTGGTAATGTTTATAGATTTTTCTAAACATGTCTGATGTGGTTCATGCGACTGTTTTGTCAGTAAATAGTGGTTGACAGCAAGAAGGTTGGTTTACTTATATGCATACTAACTTAAAACCCTTAATGGGTAAAATAGCATAAATGTTTAAAGCACCGAAAGGGTACCCAAATATGAGACTTGGTACCCTTAGAACATGTTATAGCAATGTTAAATGAGTCCCCAAGAGTCCTTGGGGATGGTCGAGAACCTAAGCAAAAGTCCAACCAAAGGTTGGGTAAATAATAAGGAATTGTGATCGTTTATGCACGCGATTCAGAGTATCCAGCGGCTTCAAACCGTAGCTTACGGTTTCAGAACCGTAGGCTACGGTTCATAATGAGCAAACTGATCATGTTATCTGAACCGAAAGCTACGGTTCTCATATCATAGCTTACGGCGGGATTATTCCAAAAAAAGAAATAAATTAGTTTGTTGTTTTGAAATGATTTGACCCCTTAATCCCAAATACTAATCGTTTATCGTGTGTATTTGTGGTAGGCACATCTAAGGAGCAAAACCGGACGCATAACGGACCAAGCATGAAACCGAACACACTCGAGACCAAGATCACTATTGCGAATAAAGATATGATTTCGTCTGCACACACCGTGTGGGACATTTTCGAAAATAACAATGATGTTATGTATATGTAACGTCTATGGTAGCCAAACTTAGAGATGTTGAATTATAAATAACACGTGCGGATCTTCCTAGGATCCGGACGTGTAAATATGGTTTAAGAACAAAAAAAAATGCTAAACTGGGACCAAAACTAAATTAGTCGTTAATGAATTATTTTAAAATGGGCTGGGTCTTACAACACCAATAGGAGGCTGCCACATACCCCTGAATATGATGTCACACCCCCAAATATGATGTCACATGGTGTATGAATTATAGAATTTTAAAAATGGGGCCTACCTAATCAAGTTTTATTTACTTTCAAGCAACCGATCTATGCACATGCATGCTCCCCTCACAATGTTACTCATCTTTCGGTTATATATTATTAATAGAAGT
This sequence comes from Ambrosia trifida, assembly GCA_028751855.1. Classification (NCBI taxonomy): domain Eukaryota; kingdom Viridiplantae; phylum Streptophyta; class Magnoliopsida; order Asterales; family Asteraceae; genus Ambrosia; species Ambrosia trifida. Next base: position 17,807,145 of record CM054122.1, on the reverse strand, counting down.
AAAAAAAAAAATGGGATTGTAAGAGTGGCGTTCATACCTTCTCAAGGTCAACTCTTGCAGAGGCAAGAGACAACACTCTTATGGCAATGCCACTAGCATGTTCATTTTTTTTTTCAAACAATTATTAAACTTTATGAAATATTATTTTGGATAATAGAGTAATTTTTCGTTGAATTATATTAACACTACTACAAAATTTAGCAACTGCTACCAAAACACGCGGTAGCAAATTTTATGAACTTAATGTAGCAAAGTGGTGGTAAGATTAAAAAAATTGCCACCATCTATTTTTGATAGCAAATTAGTAAATAAAAAAACATAAAAATAATATATATATATAATTCTCCCTAAAACCTTTTTACCCTAAATCCTTCGTACACCATCACCCATACCTTCTGACTCCATCACCAAACCTCCATCACTAAACCTTATACCATCACCAATACCTTCTGACTCCGTTATTTGTGGGTTCGTTAGAAGCTGCTAAGGATTCTCTCTGCTAAGGAGTTGCGTATCATCTAGGGTTCGTTAGAAGCTGCTAAGGAGTTTAATCGATTCATCTGGTAAGTTATATCATCTAGGGTTTAGTAGCAGATTTTAGGTTGATTGAAGTTATATAGCAGGAATCTGTCATGTCAAATTTCATAGATTTTAGCGGGTTTTAGGTTGATTGAAGTCTGTATATCGTGTACTGAGTTGAGTAGAATGATTGATTGAAGTTTTTGCATGAATCTGTTGGTGAAACTTCATCGAGTTTACCGGTTTGTAGGGTAATTATCATTTGTAAGTCAGGTACTGAATTGAGTACAATGATTGATTGAAGTTTTTACAGGAATCAAAACAGTGAAATCTGTCCTAGTTAAGCTGTGACATCCGTCACCCTCGTCTTTCGTCAAATTTACAATATTAGCCCTTCAAATATTTCCATTATAATCCCTATTAGTTTCGTCGTTTTCAAAATTTATTTTAGAGTAAACTAAACTTTTATCATTTATGTTCATAATGGATCGGGTAGAAGTCTTTATCCAATACGTATCTTGAAACGTCTACGCAAAAGATTCTATATAAAAAAAAATTAGTTTATAAAGTTTAAAAAAAAAAAAAAACATTTTGGGATAATCTAGTTAACTTGGTTAAGTTTTATAAAGGAGAAACTAACTAATTCATAATATAACAAACCTAGTTAAAACTTGAGAGACCAGTTCTGCCATACATCCAAACTTTGAAATCAGTCTTTTTTTCCCATCCCTGCTGTTCACGAAATTCCGGCCAGTAGATGTGGCCGCCGGCGTTTCATTCCGGCGAAGCCCCAAAACCGATTTTAATGTTTTTTTTATCATTTTAATGAGTGTAAATGATTTCTTCATAAATCTTAAACCCGTTACAAGTCTTAAATGTGTAAATAATGCCTTTTAATCAAGCTTTAATCGAATCTTTATGTAACCGTCGAGATTATTCCGGTCACATTAACCAAACACGTTTCAGTCTCCAAATCTATAAGTTGAACATTGTTATACATTTCTGCACGACTTCACGGCAAAACCCACGTAGAACATTTAAACAAAAACGAGTTCAGAAGCTTCAAATCAAGGCATAAAGGGTCGATTCTTGCAGACCTTGTCGTGCGCATATTAAGCCTTGTAAGTTAAGTTTTTTTGTGCCGTTTTTATTGTCTCACGTTTCCGAACATTAACCCTAAGATCTGAGTTGAGTCCAGAATCGAATTGGTATTCTATTGTATTTGGTTAGGGTTAGGGTTTCTTAGTAGATTTGGGGAAGAAGATGAGATGGGGAGTGGATATAATTATAATCTTTTCCAGATTTAAACACATCAACACATATAATCGAGTGGTTGTATGTGTGGTTGGCTGTAGGTCAGACCCGGGTTCAATTCTTACCACATGCGGGTCTGTTCATTTTTTTTGCTGTTTTATTTTTTTTATCATTTCTTTATATTATATAAATATACATAAAACTTGAAATATTCATAATAAATCCATTTTTGCTCCAAAAATTATAAAAATTTAGGAGTAGCATCTTGACACTATAAAGAAAATTACCACACTTTTATTTTCTGGAAAATGTCTTATTTTTATATTTTTATTGAATTTATTTGTTTTAATCGTATTTAATTGATTAAAAATTCATTTTTAATGATTTTAATCTCAAACTTTTTGGGAATTTATTTCTAATCATTTTGAACTGAAATAAAAATATTTGGTTCAGAAAATATTTATTTTTATTAATTTTCCTATTTTTAATCATTTAAACATGATTTAATCTCATTAAATCAGTTTTAAATATAAATAAGTTTATAAAAATTATGAGAAAATTATTTTCATTTGTTTACATCAGAAAGCATCCAATTTCTATAAAAATTGCATTTTTGGATCATGTCTTGTATTATTAGCATTATTTATGTTTAATTAGACATAATTAAACATTTATTTATTTACACTATTTAAACATCTATTTTATAAATACTTTCTTATAAAATAGAAATGTTTTATGTTGAAAATATTAATTATCATTTATTGGATCATTGTGAAACATATAATTATTTATTTATACATTTATGATTATTAATTTAGTTAAAGAAATTAACTAAATTATTTTGTCTTAATTATTCAAACATATTTTTATCTAAATATTCAGTTGGTAATAATTATATTACCTAAATCACATTTACAACCTTCCATATATTATTTGTGATATACAACTTTTACATTAACGCAACTTATCATAAAAACTCTAATTCCCTAAATCGACTTAGCAAACCCTAATGCCTTAGACCCTAGATACCTTAGACTTTTTAGACATTTTCCTTATTAGTATTATTATACATTATAGGTTGAATTCCTCGGAATTCCCATTACTTAGCTCACGACCGCTTAAGTGGATTTTGATCGCTTTCGCAAACTGTGAGTATATCTTTCCCCTTTTTACTGTTTTCTATTTTGGGGTGACTCATGTACTTACTATCAAGTTTCTATTTTTTTAGTAAATGCAATTCTCATGTGTGTTTGCTTTATGATAATTGGTGTGTCTATGACTTGTCAAAATCATTAACCGTTGGGCGGCCTAGCTTTTCAATGAATAGTACTATGGTATACCCCCTTGAGACTCTGTTGAGAGAATCTTGGTCATTGTCTTGTTAATTCATTATTCAGTTGGTTAGTCATGTGTTAGTCATTATTCTCAGGTTTGGTTTTGAACGGATATTACTTGTTACATAATTGCAAATGGTACCGCACATGAATTGCCAAACACTTTTCTACTATATTTATCTAAACAGGGTATGCTCACCAATACATTTTTGTATTGACATATACTATTTTCGTACATGTTTCAGGTTATTATTGAGAAGTTTCTTTTAAGCTTTTGGATTTATATTTAAGCTTTGATTTCATTGTAATCTAGTTAGACTTGACGCTTTAGAATCATTGTACTTTGTATTTTTCATTTCAATGTAATAAATTATTTAATCAATGTATTCAAATTTACACTTTAGTCCATGAGCTATTGAACAATCGTCACTACGTGACACCTCGATGTTTCCGCCATCGGTTGGGGTGTTACATAAGCGGTTTTTAGGTTAATTATATTTGTGAAGCTTGTGCTGAATTGAAGTGTTTTTAGATTAATTGAAGTGTTGAATTGTTTTAGCTGTTTTTAGGTTTAATTTGATTTGTAAATTGTGTATAGCTGAGTAATGAATTGAGTACAATGATTGATTGATTTGTGGTTGCAGTGAAGTATGGATCTGAATCAGAAGCAAACCAGGATGGTTGACCTAGTTGAATCAGTTGATTCCAATCTGGTATCGCCTGAGTCAAATCCAACTTGTCTGTTTCCTAATTAGGTTTTACGTAATATTATTCAATAAATTATGTTTTGACTATCTGTTGAACTATCTGCTGCTTGTTGCGTATGATTTTGTGCGATTCAGATCGGTTGATTATATTTATTGTTTCCACTTTGTAAATGTAGTTTTCGATACCACTAAATTGAGCATTGATTTGAATTTGTGCTGAATTAAAGTGTTTTTAGGTTAATTGAAGTGTTGAATTGGTTTAGTTTTTTTTAGGTTTAATTTGATCTGTAAATTGTGTATAGCTGAGTAATGAATTGAGTACAATGATTGATTGATTTCTGGTTGCAGTGAAGTTTGGATCTGAATCAGAAGCGAACCAGGATGGTTGACCTAGTTGAATCAGTTGATTCCAATCTGGTATCGCCCGAGTCAAATCCAACTTGTCCATTTCCTGATTAGGTTTTACGTAATATTATTCAATCAATTATGTTTTGACTATCTGTTGAACTATCTGCTGCTTGTTGCGTATGATTTTGTGCGATTCAGATTGGTTGATTATATTTATTGTTTCCGCTTTGTAAATGTAGTTTTCAGTACCACTAAATTGAGCATTGATTTGAATTTGTAGTGTTGATGATTTCTGTTTAGGTGTAAATTTAGGATTGCTAATTTAAGTACAGCTAAATTGAGGATTGCTAATTTAAGTGCATTGACCGGTAAACCTTTTCGATTGATATCCTGTTATAATTGGATTTACTTCAGATGTCTGCTAAGGAGTTGCTTAATTGATTTTTATTTGTGTTTAAGTCTAGAATGGAACGTGGCTTATTGCGTTTATACGTGTTTATGATGAATTTGAATTTTAGGATAGGTACCTCTTATTTGTGTTTCCATGGATATAAATAACATATATAAACTTTTGCCACATTTTGGATAATTGTCATGCGTTTCTATTGTGTATATACATGTTTATGATGACTTTGAATTTTAGGAGCACTAATTGAATAGTAATGGCATGGTACACCGATCGACATTGGATGTATGAGAAGACTGATAGTGATGGCTTTCTTAATTCTAAATATTGTGACAATGTGGATTTGTTTTTGGATTTTGCATTTTCAAAAGAAGAAGTTGTTGATACTAGCGTGAATATGCATGGTGAGACAATACATAAGATAAAATGTCCATGCTATAAATGCAAAAATATAAGTTATAGAGATAAGCTACTATTCAAAATCACTTGTATAAGGATAGTTTCATGCTTCATTATGAAACGTGGAGTGAACATGGTGAAAATTCCCTTCGCGAGGTTGGAGAATCTTCATCTCCAATGGAAGTTGATGATAGTGATGATGGTTGCACACATATGGTGTTACATAATATGTATGCATGCGGTTATACTTCAAGTACTTTGAGCAGTATCTACTACTTAACACATTTTGGTTGCACGCATTGTTTCTTGTATTACTTATGTTAGTGTTATGGAAAAGCATAGCACCCTAGTGTAAGGTAAATCGATGATTACGGCCCGGAACGCAATCATGGATTTACAGGTACATGGGGGTGGTGTGTGATTCTACTTAGGCTATTGGTAGACAATCAGTACGAGTCCAAAGTATCAGTAGTGTGGTGGGTTAGCTGCGGTACACCCTATATATAAGCACGAGCGATACTGCGGGAGCGGACTAGGAGTCTGACCAAGAACCTACCCATTACTATCTCTTTATTAGATCGTTGACTAATAGCTAGCATTTTCGATAAGAATGTTCTTACACGAGCTTCAATTCGACTTCCTAGAGTCTTTATCTGGACCATCCACACAGAAAACACAAACTTTGTATATTCTTACACTCTCTGTTAGTCGAAATCCTGTTGCGTGTCCTTAATAAAGTTCGGTCAGAAACTTCTCTAAAGTAAGGGAAGCTACTATAACACTGCCCTGCCCTAACCAGTTACATACTTTTCCCAAACCTTGCTCATTATAAACTCTTAATTCTCTAACCTTGGGTCAAACTTTAAGGATTTTCAAACTCTTATTTTGGGTATTAAACAACTACTTCAAACTTTGTCAAATCATGGCTGATGCATTTCTTAAAATCTACTTGCCTTTTTACAAATGTCTTTTGTTTCATGGAAACCTTCACTTGAAAGTAATTTCGGGACGAAATTTTCTAAAGTAGGGGAGACTGTGATAACCTGCACCCTTCACTTTTCATAAATGTGCATAATTGGTTCCTCAACTATTTCAAAATTTTTATTTTTAACCCTCGTATTTTAGTAGGACCAAAATTCACAATTTAATAAAACTTATAATTTTTATAAGTAAAAGTATGCACGTTTTATACTCACATCTACACCTGAGCACGTATGTTTCAGACCTTGATACTCAAAGCCCTTAATTTTTGGTCCTAAAACAACTTAGAAACAGAAGGAAACAAGTCTATAACTTAAAATTGATTAAATTAGAAAAATTGATTTTTTAGCTCTCGCGGTCCGCTGAGACAGTCAAACAGTCAAAGTCCCGGTCAAAGTCCTAGTCAAAGTCTTAGTCAAAAGTCCTAGTCAAAGTCTCAGTCAAAATCCTAGTCAAATTCCTAGTCAAATAGTCAATTCATCTTAAAACCTTACTTTATTGTGTTGACCAATTTTAAAGCTTAATTGAATCCAAAACTAGTATAAAAACCCACCTATGACCCATTACACTTTGCACCTCTAAATCAATTTTTTTCAATTCGATTAAACTCTCCCTCATACCTTTCTTCTAGAGTATATTACTTCTACATTTGAAGCTTTGATTATAAGCTCTTGTAATTGGCGAATTGGAAGCTTGATATTTTTCCTATTCGGTTTCTTTTCTTCTAAATTGGACTACTTTCGTTGTTGAATCTTTGGATTGCTCGCATTTTCACGCTCGCTTAGTCATCTAGTCATTTGGTGAAAGTGAGTACTTCCTATCCCCTTTTTGCTTTTATTCATTTTTGGGGTGTTACATGTACACTTATACAAATTACAAATACAAGTTCACATTTTTACAATACAATTCTAGTACTATGTGCATTTGCTTACAAACGTGCTTTATGCTTAGACATTACATGTAGAATACATTTGTACTTAGTGAAATCATTAGCATTGTACAAGCCGACCTTAACATTGGATAGCGCTATTGGATTGACAACCCGCCTAGGTTGATTCTCCCCCTTTTTCATCGGAGAATCCATGGTCATTGTTAAGTTATTATCCAATTATTTGGATAAGTACACCGTCGTTCATTTAGTACATTATACAGTCACAGGATTGATTTCGCTCATTTGTATGATACATAGTTTAGATATTTGCACTGTTGCTTTGCACTTGAATTGTATACCATTTTTCCAACTTACTATATGTATTAAAACTAGGAATGCTCACCAACATTTCTTATGTTGACAAAACCTATTTTGTACATGTTTCAGGTGCAGTTTGATCTTAGTTCCATAGCATTGGACTTTAGTGCTTGCTTTTAATAAGTTATTTCAAATTTCATGTTTCGTTCAGACTTTTGTATTTTTTTTCCATTTCATCTATGTAAGACAATTTAAATTATTCAATAATATATTTACATTTTAGTACCATGTGCTTTTGAACAATCGTCACTACGTGACACCTCGATGATTCCGCGATCGGTTGGGGTGTTACAGATTGGTATCAGAGCCATGGTTATAGGGAATTAGGTTATTAGAATGCCTTTTTGCCTAGTCTATAACCAAGCTTACATTTACGAGTCCTCTCGTCTTTATTTCTCATTATCCTATTATTTTCTTTCAAGATATTTTCGCTATGATTCTTTCTCGTTATTCTTTCGGTGTTTTGTTTAGAGAAGAAGATACTCGTATTTCACAAACGAAACAATATCATCAAGTTAGGAGTGGTATCCATACCTTGGTGGATAGTTTCATTCCTTTATATGTTATTTTTCTTAGGAATATATCTTTGAGATAGGAGTGACATTTAAAAAAAAAAAAGAAACTTAACCGCTAAGCTGGGAGTATATCCTTAACTTAGTGATTGGTTTCATTCCACAATAGTTTTCAACTTTAAAATACATCTTTGAGTTAGGAGTGAAATCCACATCTCAGGGATCTATTTTTGCATCTCGTTTTTAATCTCGCTAAAGTTTTGGAATTCACTAGTGATGGGGCACGTGCAATCTGGAAGGGTGAGCGCCTGTATCCTGAGTTTTCTGTCTAGGCCTGGTATTTCGTATAAATCCCAATCAGACGGGGGACCCGTATACCTACCTGGGAACTCTTGAGATGAGCATTCACTTATAGGCTAAAGTACGCCCCCACAAGTCACTAGGAAATTTCAAATACTTGAGTTGGTCAAAGTTTCCTATAGAAACAATTCCAATGTTTTATATCATTGATATTTATGTTTGTTTATCATTTGAAGATTCCATTTAATCACTTGATGTTTCATATGCCATTATTCATTGATCATTCGCTTTTGATTCCCTTATCATCATTACTAAAACTTTTGTTCGATATATTATCGCATTAAAGCTTACACTATTTCACTTATGCTCATGATTCTTACACTATAAGGTATTACTCGTTTTGCGTTAAAACATTTTTACCCATGACTTAAGTTTTAAACTCTGTGTTTAACTTTGATCACATCCTGATTTTAGGAATGTTGCGTCATCATACAGTTAAAAATGAACATGGTTTTTCCAAACTTATTATTTCAACCTATTTTATACCTTCATGTTTACAAACTTACTTGATCGAAGTCACAGTATATCCTCATATACCTAATACTAATATTGTTGCACCCAGTCTCCTAAGCCATGGCCAACTACCATTAGTTAGAACTTCTTAGTCAGACTAAACTCATACATATATGCCTACCTACGCGATACGCATTAGTACACTACTCTCTAAAACGATTAATTTGATAACTTATTCTATAAGTCTTTTCACAAAGCCTATTCGCCAAATTAGAACACACTTTTCATACACCTTGTGCCTTGAAACAAATAGCCCGCTATGAGCCCAAAGAGATGCCTTAACGATCCTGCAAATAAATGATCTTTCAATGTATAAATTTCGTAAAAGTTTGAAAATTTAAAAGGTTTCAAGTTTACCCAGTCTTAACGGGTAACACTTCGATTTTCTCAACATTTCATAACAATTAAAAATTTCTGACTTTTCAACCCACAAGTTAAAGAAATGTTTAAATACAGAAAATTTTATTTTCCAAAATTCGTCAAGGCAGCTGGGACCATTCACAACCTTCACATCATTTTAACTCTTGGTCTTTCGAAACACATTAGATTTACACACAATTCATGAAATGGTTTCATCTTGCATTTTATAAACTTGCATTGCATATTTTACAAATCAAATGTAAATCTGCATGTTTTCATATAACGTATCCAATATATGTTTTCGGGACGAATTTGCAACTAATAATATACCTTATAACACTTTTCAAACTCGACTTCTCGTAAACACATGAAAAATGTGTACCTACGAAATCTTTTTAAGTGAACCTGTTTTGAATTTAAAACATTCTTCGTTTTCCAAAAAGTTATCCTCATACCAGTAGACTATACGTCTGTTCTGTGCACTTTCATTTACAGTAAATTTCATTACTTTTTTACACCATTCTATTTATAGTTACGTTCGTACATTATCTTATTATTTTTGTATTATTCTTTTGTTGGTAGTTATTTTCACGAGTTATTCGCAACTATTCTTGCACTAGTTATTAGTAGTTATTCTTACAACACTAGTTTTGAGCATTAATTTAACTCTTTTACTTTCATTTTGTGCAAATTGTGCGATTTACTCGATTTACGTTATGCTATTCTTTCAATCAAAATTTTATGCTATACTTATATACTTACATGAACGCATATTTGGTATGCATATTTTTTTTTTGTTGTGAGCAAAACCCTGTTATACTTTACATTATTTTGTTCATCATCATTACCGATGAACATACTAATTGATAGCTCGTATGAGATCTAAGCCAGTTCCCATGTACGACTCGGTTCAGAGTATTCCTCTAACCCAAGGGGAACAGTGTAATCCTCAGAGTTTATCAATATGGTTGTTTAGAGCCCAATGATGTGAACAAAAATTTACCGGTTAAGGGTGAAACCGAAAGGTGAAGAACCCCTAATCATGTCTTATACTTACATATTAATATCATTACAGTTAAAAGGTGAACCTGAAAGGGGAAGAACCTCTAACCGTATCTTATACTTGAGCAGTATCTACTACTTAACACATTTTGGTTGCACGCATTGTTTCTTGTATTACTTATGTTAGTGTTATGGAAAAGCATAGCACCCTAGTGTAAGGTAAATCGATGATTACGGTCCGGAACGCAATCATGGATTTACAGGTACATGGGGGTGGTGTGTGATTCTACTTAGGCTATTGGTAGACAATCAGTACGAGTCCAAAGTATCAGTAGTGTGGTGGGTTAGCTGCGGTACACCCTATATATAAGCACGAGCGATACTGCGGGAGCGGACTAGGAGTCTGACCAAGAACCTACCCATTACTATCTCTTTATTAGATCGTTGACTAATAGCTAGCATTTTCGATAAGAATGTTCTTACACGAGCTTCAATTCGACTTCCTAGAGTCTTTATCTGGACCATCCACACAGAAAACACAAACTTTGTATACTCTTACACTCTCTGTTAGTCGAAATCCTGTTGCGTGTCCTTAATAAAGTTCGGTCAGAAACTTCTCTAAAGTAAGGGAAGCTACTATAACACTGCCCTGCCCTAACCAGTTACATACTTTTCTGTTAGTGCATTATTCATGTATGTCCCTAGCTAGTGATTCGGTACAGAATGTCGAAGGTTCAGATAATCAGAAAACGACCAAGACTTTAACATGTGTTAAAAATGCTGATTACATGTGTTAAAAGTGCTGATGACCTGAATGTGGACAAAGTGGGCGAAGGTGGAAATACATTTGACAAAATGGGCGAATGTAGAGTAAAAAGGGGCGAATGTGGAAAGTTTCCACATTCGACCAGTCACACTGGGCGAATGTGGAATCTGTCCACATTCGCACCATGAAAAGGGGCGAACCTGCAGACATTATAAATAGATTTTGAGTGTTTGTGAATGTAAGAGTGTTATCATTTGTGTCCAGGTTCAGTTCAGGTTAAGGAGTGTTTTTGAGAGATTATCTGTGTGATTCTAGATTAACATAAACAGTTGTAAATGCTTATTGATTGAAGTTAATCTATGAAAATGATATTGAAAATGATCTTGATTGTGTCGTGATTTGTATCTTATCAATTTGTTCAGATCTAGGGTTTCCGCACCTAGATTTGTGACTTGTATGATCGTGTAATCCTGTTTTAGATAAAATCCAACGCTCACAAAGTGGTATCAGAGCATAGAGGATCATACAACAACAAATTTGATAAGATCAGAGCTGATTTGGACATGTTTTAGACAAATTATCATCTGTTTTTACAAAAACTCTTAAAAACATAGTTTTTGATCGATTTAAAGGTGAATTTGTGGTCGAATTCAAGTTTTCCAAGACTTAAAGTTGTTCCAAATCAAATCCGAAACATAACCTGATTAAGATCATTGAAATCCATGGACTTTTGAAAATCTGAGATCAAAATAACCGTTTTTCAAACAATAACCGTTTTTCAAAACATGATCTGGGCGAATCTGAACTGACCTGGGCGAACCTGGAATCTTCATGTGTTAAACTGGCGAACCTGGAACTGACCTGGGCGAATCTGGAACTGAACTGGGCGAACCTGGAATTTTTGGGCGAATCTGGAACCTTTTTGGGCGAACCTGGAAATTTTTGGGCGAACGTGGAATTTGAATTTTGATATTCTACATTCTGGTGATTATTTTACATTCGGCTGATACTTTTGGACGAACGTGGAATCAAAAGGGGCGAACGTAGAATTACCAGGGGCGAACGTAGAATTTAGTGCCTAAAAATTTCGAAAATTTTCTTTGAAGATTTTTGTTGGAAAAATGATTAATTACATGGCCGTATGTAGAACGGATGAGGAGATCAATGCTCTAGTAGAAGCTGAAAGAAAACAACAAAAATTACAGAGACAAAATTCTCAAGCTGACTACAGTTGGAGATTTCCAATGACATCGAAACCAACTGATGAAATGGGACATGTTAACAAGTGTGTTAACAGAGAAGGTGTTCTTTGGAATGGTGTATGTTTAGTCAAACAAATGAGACATGATGATTCCAGTGAAGTGTCAAAGAGTGATTTGAGTTCTGATACGAGTTCAGAACAAAGTACATCAGAACAGAGTGATAGTTCAAATGGTGATGCAAAATCTGATAATGGTAATAAATCAGATGATGAGGTAAGTGCTAGTTGTTTTAAATGTGTCAAGTTGAATTGTGAATTGATGACACTTATTGAGGACAAACAGAAACTAGCAAATGAACTAGAAAATTGTAAAAACCAAATTAAAGTTTTTGAAAAGAATGAAAAAGATTTGTTAAATAAAATTGAATCTTTAAAGAAAGAAATGTTAGAAATGAATAAAAGTGTTTCAAAGAATACTTCCACATCAGAGTTGGAAATCACAACACCTTGCGTTGTTAATTCTGATTCTGAAGTGAAACAAGTGTTTGAACAGAAAACTGAAAATGTTGAAACAACTTCAGAATCTGAATCTGAAGAAAAACCCATATTCAGTTTTCCTGAAGGAGTTGAAGGATCCTACATGATGGAAGGACATGACAAATTGATTTTAAACAAAGATTTTCTAATCGAGAATATCGAACAATCTCTACTTAAATGTATTTTTGTTGATAATCTTGATTTGTTAAATCAATTTAGAAATCAATTTGATCATCTTTATTTTGAACTTAGTCCTAACCAACATGAGAATAAAGAGGATCAAACGAAAAATGTTGAAAATAAGAATGGTCCTAAAGTAAAGGGATCAAAACCAAACAAATCGAAAGGAAATGATCAGATGAAAAATTCTCATCAAAAGAATTCAAGAAATTTTTCATCTAGATCATATGACTATTATGATTATTCATATAAATCTCGATTTGATGGTTATTGGGGAAACAATTCACCACAGTATTCTCATGGTTATGTTGAATGGAGAAACTGTTTTGAATGTGGTGAAGTTGGTCATATTGCAGCTCATTGTCCCTATTGGTATTGGGATGACGGGTATGCATGTGATTTTGAAGAGTATAGGTCTTGTTATAACTGCGGAGAATGTGGGCATTTAGTTGCTTACTGTCCGTATGTTAAACAGAAAAAGACCGAAGTGAAATTTGCTAGAAATTCAGGCAATGTCAGAAAGCCTGTGTCCTCAAAACCAATCAAGAAGAAAAAGGGGAAACAGGTTGTGTATGACAATCGTAACAAAATTGCCTTGAATAAAAATGGAGATTGTGATAGGGTTACTAAGGTAAGGGGGAGTTCTCAGGCTAAGTCTAAGAATAACTCTAAACCTGGGTCTTCATCAGTTAAGTCTGAGAAGATTCCAAACAAAGTTCAGAAGCAGGTGTCAAACATGAAACCTGAAAAGTCAAAAATCAAAACGATTTCAACAAAATCTAAAATAAACTCTGAACGTGTTTGGAAACCCAAATCACTTTCTAAGTCAATAGCAATTTCTACTTCAAATCAATCCATTGAAAGACCAATTGATTTTTCAAAAGGAGAATGGATTGATGTTCCAAGAATTGATGATCTTGGACGACCCATCATTGTGAAGGGATGGGTGCCTCTCTCATGCTAATTGTTTAATAAGTGTGCAAATTGTTCCAGACAGACCTATTAGCTATTCTTTGATAGTTGATAGTGGAGCATCTGTATACACACTATTTATTGGAGAGGTGAAGGTCAAGGAAGGGTTATTGAAGAAGGAAAACATGATTTTTACAGAGAGGAGAGTGTTTGTAGTTTGACTTCAACCTGTGAAGCCGGAAAAAGTGCAATCTCTTGCAATTGCTCTCAGGTGTTGAATTTTAAATAACAGATACGACAAAATGGTTTGCTAATTGAAAAATCTTAATGAGTTTAGTAATCTGAGTGGAAAATGGTTTTTAAAACTCAGTGGGTAAACCGCATCGGATATCATTTTATTTTGTTTTTCTTCAAAAGTTTAAAAATCCAAAAATATGCTTATTTTTAGATTTTTAGGGGGAGAAAATTTCAGAAAAATCAAAATAAAAAATTAGAAAATCAAAAATGAGTTTTTCCTGGAGAAAAAGAGGAGATGATAGTACATCAGTGGACTGTCAGTCTACTCTAAAAACAAAAATGAATTGATAAACATTGAGTAGCCACTACAATTATATATTGGTAGGCTTGAAATCAAAGTTTAAAGTTCAGCATGGTGATATAAATTTAAAATCAATAACTGATAATCATGTGGATCAACGTATTGTTGGCATATGGTCTTAGTACCGAAATTTCGTTTGATAGATTGCCAAAATCGGAGGTTTCGGGTCGTTATATTGAAAGTTATCTGGGGATAGCCTATCTGATCTTTTGTCGTATTGATTTACGGACCTAGATCAGTCAGGGTATCTTATTAAAAGATCTTTAATGACAAAACCTTAAGTTACCGAATGAGGAACTTAACATGTGTGATGATAATCAAAGATTATCTAATGCATCGTATCCAATCATTGATGCAAATCATGATTGATATTAGTCCTCACCCTGGTAGAGTGCACAAGTCGCTTTGAAGCATTAATTTGCTGACCTGTCACCACTGTGTCTCATACCTTGTAACTAACAGATAACTACAGTATAATCACGTGTTACAATGAAACTTTGCGCAATTCTTGATACGGGAATGTGTCGCGAATGCGGGGACCATAGATTTTTCAGTATCTAATATTACTATAATGTATCTAAAGTGCTGAGCAATGAATGATGATTTTGAGTTTAAGTGGACAAACATACTGGTAATGGTTGTAGGATGCTCAATGTCAAAAACAGAAAATTGATCAAAAAGAGTTATGACTGACTGTTTCAATACTGATATGATCCTCTTAACCGGAAAATTCACAAAAATATGTTGAATTTACTTTTATGCAATCACATTGGAAAATTCAAAAAGATTTTTGGTGTGTTTTAGCTTAAACTTTGAAAAATCAAAAAGTTTTGTTTCAACTTTATTTTCGATAACCGATGTTGGGATACTGAATGAGAATGCTCAGATACTTAAAAGTTGAAAAAGATTTCAAATTTTTAAGTTTCTGGTACATATTGAAAATGTTGTATAGTTCAGGGGGAGAACTATTGAGGGTCAAAAGGAATGTGAAGAGTACTTCCGAGATTTTTGTCGTGTTTAACGCCGGTTGTAGTTTGTGCAGTTTTTAGTAAATTTTTCTGCAGAATCAAATACAACAGGTGCACTACTCAAGATTCATCGACAAATTGTGTAACCGAACAAGACCCAAACCTGAACTTCAAGATTACCAGAACAACAGAAGTTAGTAAGAAGATAAAGAAATGATGAAGAGTGAAGAAATCAAGATTATCGTCTATTTTCATCTCTGAATGAACAAATGACAAAGCCAAGATTTCTTGAGTCTGTCTGAGATTTCAAAGCTTACTGGAGAGATAGATAGGAACTTCGACTCAAACATGCATGAAATTGGAAAGTTTTCAATCAAGATTTGAAGAATTGATAACTTTTTGCTTTGGTACATCACTAGCTAGGTCCAAGGGGGAGATTGTTAGTGCATTATTCATGTATGTCCCTAGCTAGTGATTCGGTACAGAATGTCGAAGGTTCAGATAATCAGAAAACGACCAAGACTTTAACATGTGTTAAAAATGCTGATTACATGTGTTAAAAGTGCTGGTGACCTGAATGTGGACAAAGTGGGCGAAGGTGGAAATACATTTGACAAAATGGGCGAATGTAGAGTAAAAAGGGGCGAATGTGGAAAGTTTCCACATTCGACCAGTCACACTGGGCGAATGTGGAATCTGTCCACATTCGCACCATGAAAAGGGGCGAACCTGCAGACATTATAAATAGATTTTGAGTGTTTGTGAATGTAAGAGTGTTATCATTTGTGTCCAGGTTCAGTTCAGGTTAAGGAGTGTTTTTGAGAGATTATCTGTGTGATTCTAGATTAACATAAACAGTTGTAAATGCTTATTGATTGAAGTTAATCTATGAAAATGATATTGAAAATGATCTTGATTGTGTCGTGATTTGTATCTTATCAATTTGTTCAGATCTAGGGTTTCCGCACCTAGATTTGTGACTTGTATGATCGTGTAATCCTGTTTTAGATAAAATCCAACGCTCACATTTTCCCAAACCTTGCTCATTATAAACTCTTAATTCTCTAACCTTGGGTCAAACTTTAAGGATTTTCAAACTCTTATTTTGGGTATTAAACAACTACTTCAAACTTTGTCAAATCATGGCTGATGCATTTCTTAAAATCTACTTGCCTTTTTACAAATGTCTTTTGTTTCATGGAAACCTTCACTTGAAAGTAATTTCGGGACGAAATTTTCTAAAGTAGGGGAGACTGTGACAACCTGCACCCTTCACTTTTCATAAATGTGCATAATTGGTTCCTCAACTATTTCAAAATTTTTATTTTTAACCCTCGTATTTTAGTAGGACCAAAATTCACAATTTAATAAAACTTATAATTTTTATAAGTAAAAGTATGCACGTTTTATACTCACATCTACACCTGAGCACGTATGTTTCAGACCTTGATACTCAAAGCCCTTAATTTTTGGTCCTAAAACAACTTAGAAACAGAAGGAAACAAGTCTATAACTTAAAATTGATTAAATTAGAAAAATTGATTTTTTAGCTCTCGCGGTCCGCTGAGACAGTCAAACAGTCAAAGTCCCGGTCAAAGTCCTAGTCAAAGTCTTAGTCAAAAGTCCTAGTCAAAGTCTCAGTCAAAATCCTAGTCAAATTCCTAGTCAAATAGTCAATTCATCTTAAAACCTTACTTTATTGTGTTGACCAATTTTAAAGCTTAATTGAATCCAAAACTAGTATAAAAACCCACCTATGACCCATTACACTTTGCACCTCTAAATCAATTTTTTTCAATTCGATTAAACTCTCCCTCATATCTTTCTTCTAGAGTATATTACTTCTACATTTGAAGCTTTGATTATAAGCTCTTGTAATTGGCGAATTGGAAGCTTGATATTTTTCCTATTCGGTTTCTTTTCTTCTAAATTGGACTACTTTCGTTGTTGAATCTTTGGATTGCTCGCATTTTCACGCTCGCTTAGTCATCTAGTCATTTGGTGAAAGTGAGTACTTCCTATCCCCTTTTTGCTTTTATTCATTTTTGGGGTGTTACATGTACACTTATACAAATTACAAATACAAGTTCACATTTTTACAATACAATTCTAGTACTATGTGCATTTGCTTACAAACGTGCTTTATGCTTAGACATTACATGTAGAATACATTTGTACTTAGTGAAATCATTAGCATTGTACAAGCCGACCTTAACATTGGATAGCGCTATTGGATTGACAACCCGCCTAGGTTGATTCTCCCCCTTTTTCATCGGAGAATCCATGGTCATTGTTAAGTTATTATCCAATTATTTGGATAAGTACACCGTCGTTCATTTAGTACATTATACAGTCACAGGATTGATTTCGCTCATTTGTACGATACATAGTTTACATATTTGCACTGTTGCTTTGCACTTGAATTGTATACCATTTTTCCAACTTACTATATGTATTAAAACTAGGAATGCTCACCAACATTTCTTATGTTGACAAAACCTATTTTGTACATGTTTCAGGTGCAGTTTGATCTTAGTTCCATAGCATTGGACTTTAGTGCTTGCTTTTAATAAGTTATTTCAAATTTCATGTTTCGTTCAGACTTTTGTATTTTTTTTCCATTTCATCTATGTAAGACAATTTAAATTATTCAATAATATATTTACATTTTAGTACCATGTGCTTTTGAACAATCGTCACTACGTGACACCTCGATGATTCCGCGATCGGTTGGGGTGTTACAGATTGGTATCAGAGCCATGGTTATAGGGAATTAGGTTATTAGAATGCCTTTTTGCCTAGTCTATAACCAAGCTTACATTTACGAGTCCTCTCGTCTTTATTTCTCTTTATCCTATTATTTTCTTTCAAGATATTTTCGCTATGATTCTTTCTCGTTATTCTTTCGGTGTTTTGTTTAGAGAAGAAGATACTCGTATTTCACAAACGAAACAATATCATCAAGTTAGGAGTGGTATCCATACCTTGGTGGATAGTTTCATTCCTTTATATGTTATTTTTCTTAGGAATATATCTTTGAGATAGGAGTGACATTTAAAAAAAAAAAAAGAAACTTAACCGCTAAGCTGGGAGTATATCCTTAACTTAGTGATTGGTTTCATTCCACAATAGTTTTCAACTTTAAAATACATCTTTGAGTTAGGAGTGAAATCCACATCTCAGGGATCTATTTTTGCATCTCGTTTTTAATCTCGCTAAAGTTTTGGAATTCACTAGTGATGGGGCACGTGCAATCTGGAAGGGTGAGCGCCTGTATCCTGAGTTTTCTGTCTAGGCCTGGTATTTCGTATAAATCCCAATCAGACGGGGGACCCGTATACCTACCTGGGAACTCTTGAGATGAGCATTCACTTATAGGCTAAAGTACGCCCCCACAAGTCACTAGGAAATTTCAAATACTTGAGTTGGTCAAAGTTTCCTATAGAAACAATTCCAATGTTTTATATCATTGATATTTATGTTTGTTTATCATTTGAAGATTCCATTTAATCACTTGATGTTTCATATGCCAATATTCATTGATCATTCGCTTTTGATTCCCTTATCATCATTACTAAAACTTTTGTTCGATATATTATCGCATTAAAGCTTACACTATTTCACTTATGCTCATGATTCTTACACTATAAGGTATTACTCATTTTGCGTTAAAACATTTTTACCCATGACTTAAGTTTTAAACTCTGTGTTTAACTTTGATCACATCCTGATTTTAGGAATGTTGCGTCATCATACAGTTAAAAATGAACATGGTTTTTCCAAACTTATTATTTCAACCTATTTTATACCTTCATGTTTACAAACTTACTTGATCGAAGTCACAGTATATCCTCATATACCTAATACTAATATTGTTGCACCCAGTCTCCTAAGCCATGGCCAACTACCATTAGTTAGAACTTCTTAGTCAGACTAAACTCATACATATATGCCTACCTACGCGATACGCATTAGTACACTACTCTCTAAAACGATTAATTTGATAACTTATTCTATAAGTCTTTTCACAAAGCCTATTCGCCAAATTAGAACACACTTTTCATACACCTTGTGCCTTGAAACAAATAGCCCGCTATGAGCCCAAAGAGATGCCTTAACGATCCTGCAAATAAATGATCTTTCAATGTATAAATTTCGTAAAAGTTTGAAAATTTAAAAGGTTTCAAGTTTACCCAGTCTTAACGGGTAACACTTCGATTTTCTCAACATTTCATAACAATTAAAAATTTCTGACTTTTCAACCCACAAGTTAAAGAAATGTTTAAATACAGAAAATTTTATTTTCCAAAATTCGTCAAGGCAGCTGGGACCATTCACAACCTTCACATCATTTTAACTCTTGGTCTTTCGAAACACATTAGATTTACACACAATTCATGAAATGGTTTCATCTTGCATTTTATAAACTTGCATTGCATATTTTACAAATCAAATGTAAATCTGCATGTTTTCATATAACGTATCCAATATATGTTTTCGGGACGAATTTGCAACTAATAATATACCTTATAACACTTTTCAAACTCGACTTCTCGTAAACACATGAAAAATGTGTACCTACGAAATCTTTTTAAGTGAACCTGTTTTGAATTTAAAACATTCTTCGTTTTCCAAAAAGTTATCCTCATACCAGTAGACTATACGTCTGTTCTGTGCACTTTCATTTACAGTAAATTTCATTACTTTTTTACACCATTCTATTTATAGTTACGTTCGTACATTATCTTATTATTTTTGTATTATTCTTTTGTTGGTAGTTATTTTCACGAGTTATTCGCAACTATTCTTGCACTAGTTATTAGTAGTTATTCTTACAACACTAGTTTTGAGCATTAATTTAACTCTTTTACTTTCATTTTGTGCAAATTGTGCGATTTACTCGATTAACGTTATGCTATTCTTTCAATCAAAATTTTATGCTATACTTATATACTTACATGAACGCATATTTGGTATGCATATTTTTTTTTTGTCGTGAGCAAAACCCTGTTATACTTTACATTATTTTGTTCATCATCATTACCGATGAACATACTAATTGATAGCTCGTATGAGATCTAAGCCAGTTCCCATGTACGACTCGGTTCAGAGTATTCCTCTAACCCAAGGGGAACAGTGTAATCCTCAGAGTTTATCAATATGGTTGTTTAGAGCCCAATGATGTGAACAAAAATTTACCGGTTAAGGGTGAAACCGAAAGGTGAAGAACCCCTAATCATGTCTTATACTTACATATTAATATCATTACAGTTAAAAGGTGAACCTGAAAGGGGAAGAACCTCTAACCGTATCTTATACTTGAGCAGTATCTACTACTTAACACATTTTGGTTGCACGCATTGTTTCTTGTATTACTTATGTTAGTGTTATGGAAAAGCATAGCACCCTAGTGTAAGGTAAATCGATGATTACGGTCCGGAACGCAATCATGGATTTACAGGTACATGGGGGTGGTGTGTGATTCTACTTAGGCTATTGGTAGACAATCAGTACGAGTCCAAAGTATCAGTAGTGTGGTGGGTTAGCTGCGGTACACCCTATATATAAGCACGAGCGATACTGCGGGAGCGGACTAGGAGTCTGACCAAGAACCTACCCATTACTATCTCTTTATTAGATCGTTGACTAATAGCTAGCATTTTCGATAAGAATGTTCTTACACGAGCTTCAATTCGACTTCCTAGAGTCTTTATCTGGACCATCCACACAGAAAACACAAACTTTGTATACTCTTACACTCTCTGTTAGTCGAAATCCTGTTGCGTGTCCTTAATAAAGTTCGGTCAGAAACTTCTCTAAAGTAAGGGAAGCTACTATAACACTGCCCTGCCCTAACCAGTTACATACTTTTCCCAAACCTTGCTCATTATAAACTCTTAATTCTCTAACCTTGGGTCAAACTTTAAGGATTTTCAAACTCTTATTTTGGGTATTAAACAACTACTTCAAACTTTGTCAAATCATGGCTGATGCATTTCTTAAAATCTACTTGCCTTTTTACAAATGTCTTTTGTTTCATGGAAACCTTCACTTGAAAGTAATTTCGGGACGAAATTTTCTAAAGTAGGGGAGACTGTGACAACCTGCACCCTTCACTTTTCATAAATGTGCATAATTGGTTCCTCAACTATTTCAAAATTTTTATTTTTAACCCTCGTATTTTAGTAGGACCAAAATTCACAATTTAATAAAACTTATAATTTTTATAAGTAAAAGTATGCACGTTTTATACTCACATCTACACCTGAGCACGTATGTTTCAGACCTTGATACTCAAAGCCCTTAATTTTTGGTCCTAAAACAACTTAGAAACAGAAGGAAACAAGTCTATAACTTAAAATTGATTAAATTAGAAAAATTGATTTTTTAGCTCTCGCGGTCCGCTGAGACAGTCAAACAGTCAAAGTCCCGGTCAAAGTCCTAGTCAAAGTCTTAGTCAAAAGTCCTAGTCAAAGTCTCAGTCAAAATCCTAGTCAAATTCCTAGTCAAATAGTCAATTCATCTTAAAACCTTACTTTATTGTGTTGACCAATTTTAAAGCTTAATTGAATCCAAAACTAGTATAAAAACCAACCTATGACCCATTACACTTTGCACCTCTAAATCAATTTTTTTCAATTCGATTAAACTCTCCCTCATACCTTTCTTCTAGAGTATATTACTTCTACATTTGAAGCTTTGATTATAAGCTCTTGTAATTGGCGAATTGGAAGCTTGATATTTTTCCTATTCGGTTTCTTTTCTTCTAAATTGGACTACTTTCGTTGTTGAATCTTTGGATTGCTCGCATTTTCACGCTCGCTTAGTCATCTAGTCATTTGGTGAAAGTGAGTACTTCCTATCCCCTTTTTGCTTTTATTCATTTTTGGGGTGTTACATGTACACTTATACAAATTACAAATACAAGTTCACATTTTTACAATACAATTCTAGTACTATGTGCATTTGCTTACAAACGTGCTTTATGCTTAGACATTACATGTAGAATACATTTGTACTTAGTGAAATCATTAGCATTGTACAAGCCGACCTTAACATTGGATAGCGCTATTGGATTGACAACCCGCCTAGGTTGATTCTCCCCCTTTTTCATCGGAGAATCCATGGTCATTGTTAAGTTATTATCCAATTATTTGGATAAGTACACCGTCGTTCATTTAGTACATTATACAGTCACAGGATTGATTTCGCTCATTTGTATGATACATAGTTTACATATTTGCACTGTTGCTTTGCACTTGAATTGTATACCATTTTTCCAACTTACTATATGTATTAAAACTAGGAATGCTCACCAACATTTCTTATGTTGACAAAACCTATTTTGTACATGTTTCAGGTGCAGTTTGATCTTAGTTCCATAGCATTGGACTTTAGTGCTTGCTTTTAATAAGTTATTTCAAATTTCATGTTTCGTTCAGACTTTTGTATTTTTTTTCCATTTCATCTATGTAAGATAATTTAAATTATTCAATAATATATTTACATTTTAGTACCATGTGCTTTTGAACAATCGTCACTACGTGACACCTCGATGATTCCGCCATATCGGTTGGGGTGTTACACTTATGAAAGAATTGATGTTTGCAAAAACCATTGCATGCTATTCTATAAGGAAGACAAAGCATTAATACACTGTAAATATTGTAAGGAATCTCGTTATAAAAGTGATAGGAATAAGGTATCTAAATTGGTGATGTGGTATATGCCAATTGGTCCTAGACTTAAGAGGTTGTATATGTCCACAAAAACAGCCAAGGATATGACTTGGCACCATGACCACATAACAATAGAGGGTAGCATGGCACATCCGAGTGATGACATGGTGTGGAAGAATTTTGACTCCGTTAATCCCGACTTTGCAAAACAGCTTCAAAATGTTCGTCTTGGGTTATGCACCGGTGGTTTTAATCCAAATAACTCAAATTCAATTCAATACTCATTATGGCCTGTCTTTCTTACCATCTACAACTTACCTCCTTGGATGTGTATGAAAGACTCATTTGTTGAAGTATGTTTGATTATTCCTGGATGAAAGAGTCCAAGTCAAAATATCGATGTGTTCCTAAGACCGTTAATTGATGAGTTCAAAGAGTTGTATAAGGAAGGCATTGAAGTTTATGATGCTTACCGTAAAGAAAAATTTGTTATGCGAGCTATTCTTTTGAGGACAGTTAGTAATTTTCCTGCCTATAGAATGTTGTCAGGCTGGAGCACGCATGGTCGTTTAGCTTGCTCATATTTTAAGCAAAGACAACACTTTCTAACACAATGACAATTATACCCTTACTTGTGGATCAAGCCTTTAGAGCAACATACTCGCCTCTGAGTTCAGACTATGTGGATGGGGTTAAATTGGTAAATAGACCTCCCTGTTCAGCTATCTCATTACTGGAAGAGCAAATGGCTCCATTAAGAAAGGTAATGAAATTGCAATATCCTAATCAAAGGTGTTCTAAAACACCTTTTTTTTTTAAAAATTTACCAACATTTATACATTAAAAATTACAACATATAATATAGATGATAAGTTTTCTACTCATTATAACATGTAGTTAGTAAAATAATGAAAGTATGTTGTTTTCATGATTCCCTTTTTTTATTCAACAAAGATACATGTAATATAGTTTATTCAGTTCCACTGGTTGATTTGATCCTATTTTTTTTATTGAAGTCAGAGTAGAAACAATTTAGTAGACGCTTACCAAGGTATATGGGTCAAAACCTGCAAATATTTTGATAGACTTTTGATAGGTTGATCATTTGATACATTCTATTTAAAATAGCTTAAAACTAGTTGTACTGGTCAACTGATGGTAATTTATTACTTATTTGTATAGAAGAAGAATAGAAGCAATCAGTTTGACTTTTAAAGTCAAACCAGGCTACTCTTTATATCAGAATTCCTATGGGTTGGTTCAATACCGGAAAAGATTCAAACATCCATGATAAACTATATAAACACATGGTGATGTTAAAATTCACAGTACCCAGTTTGTTACTAAACCCATTTGAGTTTGAAGTGTTTTAATGTCCTAGGTTTGACTTCCAAAGTCGACTTCCGAATTACTCTCTATTTTGGTAACTGAATGTTGGGTTTTATAGGTTGGCTAATAGCATTGGTTGTTTTGTAGATTGAGAAGCTAAACGAGGTTATCAAGAACCTCGTTAAGGAAAAGGAAGAAGATAGAGAAAGGTTTAATGGAATCATAGGAGAGATGAGGGCTCAAATGGAAAAAGATAAAGTGGAGAAAGATGCAATGCTCGTTAGAATGATGAAGATCGAGGCTAGGTTTACAACTTAGGTTATTTGAATGTTTGGATTTTCGTTATTTGAATGATTTGGATTTGGGTTATTTGAATGATTTGGATTTGGTTTATTTGAGTGATTTGGATTTGGTTTATTTGAATGATTTGGATTTGTGTTCTAATTTTGATTTTGAAATTTCATAAATGATAGCAAAAACGTTACAAAAACCGGTGGCAAAGTGGTGACAAAAAACGGTAGTAAAACGGTGACAAAAAAAGGGTAAAACCGATGATAAAAAGCGGTAGGAATACGATGAAAAAAAAAGGTAAAAACGATAGCAAAGTGGTGACAAAAAGCGGTAGCAAGGTGGTGACAAAAGGCGGTGGCAAAACGGTAGCAAAACAGTAGCAAAAAAAATAATACGGTAGCAAAACGGTTACATTAGGGAAATTGCCATGTGTGATTTTGCTACCTAGTTTTTGGTAGCAAAATGGTAGCAAAAGGGCAATTGCGACCGTTTTGTGACCGAAAATACGGTAGCAAAAGCCCTATTATCTAGTAGTGAACTTAAATATTTTGAGTAGGGTTGTTCACAAGCCGAGCCGAACCGATCGGACCTTTGCTCGTGCTTGGCTCATTTACAAACCGAACCAAGCCGGTCGGCTCGGTTACAATCGATCCGAAAACCGAGCGAGCATTGTTCAAGCACACATTTTTTCGATCGAGCATCGAGTGAGCGACGAGCGGCGAGTGTTTTCGGACAGCTACAAATTTGGTATGTGTCCTTTAATATTGTCGTTGCCTAGTGATAACTGAGGTTCGACCGTTCGAGATGAGGCTCTAGTTGAGGCCAATGAGGTGATGAGCATACTACATATAACAATTGTCGCATTGTGAGGTAGGTTGATAGCGGGAGATGATTGATGGTGGACAGCTAATGGGAATACGAAGTCAAGCATGTTTTTTCACGACTTAGGGTTTTACAATTAAACATAGTGTTAAGTTATCATTAGGTTGATTGGGCCAATAACTATAAATATAATTGTATATATGCATATATTAAGCCAAACCCAATAGACTGTCATGTATAAAACTATAAATATAATTATAATTAATGAGTATGTGTGTATATATATATATATATAATAAATTAATAAAAATTATATCGAGTCGAACCGAGCCGAGCGGACCTTTTCTCGTGCTTGGCTCATTTACAAATCGAACCGAGCCGATCAGCTCATTTACAACCAAGCAGAAAATCGAACGAGCAAATTCCGAAACAGCGGCGAGCGATCGGCGAGCGTCGAGCGTTTTGAACATCCCTAGTTTTGAGAGAAATTGACTGATGAACTTTTGTTTAGTATATGCACTTATTCTTCTATATATAACTATTCTCTTTCTGCTGTATGCGTCAATCTAATGAAACATAGGGACTTTTGAAGAGGTGCAATCCAAATCAAAATTTAAAATATCTGAAACAAAAAAAAACAAATTTGGATTATGACAATTTATAGGATTTAAAACTAGAGCACATATAAGTTTGCCAAGATTATAAGTTTGCCAGGGTCTATTGAGGCATGGGTTAAGCTTTTGTTGTTGCCTCGTTGCACGTTACGGGTGGTCAAACCAGCCTGTAGGCAAGAACGCAGGTTTGGGAACAGGAAATCGCTTCAATGTTACTCCATTATGCGAGCCTTAGCGGTTTGGAAAGATGGGGCCGGTTTTGAGGAGCTCGTCAAGAACCTCCTTGATCTACCTGCGGAGGGGCTTTTGTGTAGGCCTAGTGAGCAAGATAATGATGGGGGTGGAGGCAACATTATGCAATGCCTTCGAAAAGTGGCAGATGGGCACTACACAACTACGGTCTAGGTCCTGTGTTCATCAGGGGTCGCGCCTCTTGTGGAGGCCACTTTGAAAGCCTTGATAGATAAACACCCTATTGTGGACCCTCCGACCAAGCCTTCCACCATGCCATCTGAGCCAGCTCTACAGGTTGACGTTGATTGTGTGCTAGCGTGTATTAAATCCTTCTCGAAAGGGACCTCTTGCGGGAGGGATGGTTTGTGGGCTCAACATATCTTCGACGCTTTTTGTGGCCAGGGGACCCCCACCGCGTCTGGGTTGCTTAAGTCCATCACAGATGTTGTCAACCTGTGGCTTGGGGGGCCTTGTCCCTCTGAACTGGCGGAGTTCGTTGCCTCTTCTCCACTAACCCCATTGTTAAAGCCCGACAATGGAATTAGACCTATCGCGGTTGGGACTATTTGGAGGAGATTGGTGTCGAAAGTCGCTATGCGTAAAGTGGGTAAGGAGATGGCTGCGTATCTAGGGGATTTCCAATTTGGGGTTGGGGTCCCTAATGGGGCAGAAGCAGTGTTGCACAGTGCCAATAGGTTTGTGAACATGTTCCATTCCGATGGCTCCCTGGCTATGCTTACTGTTGATTTCTCTAATGCTTTTAACGTAGTCGACCATACGACACTTCTCAGGGAAGTTAATTGTCGATGCCCGTCCATTTACCCGTGGGTGCAATTCTTGTATGCCCGACATGCCAGGTTATACGTGGGTGATACTCACATTAGCGCTACTACTGGGGTTCAGCAACGGGACCCCCTCGGCCCCCTCCTTTTTGCATTGGTCCTTCATCCGCTTGTTCTCCGGGTGTAGGAAGCCTGCTCCCTCCCCTTCCATGCTTGGTATCTAGATGATGGCACTATTATTGGTAAAACAGAAAATGTAGCAAGGGCACTTGATATTATTCGATCTAAAGGGTCGTCTATGGGGCTTATGCTTAATGTGCGAAAAACTGAGATTTTTTGGCCGACGTGCAATGGTTCAGCAACAGCGCCCGGTTTATTCCTTAATGAGATAGGTAGGCCCGGCCGAGGGGTTAAACTCCTTGGGGGAGCCGTTAGCCAGGATGCAGGTTATATACGCTCTTTGGCAACAAAAAGGGCTTTGTGCGCGGTGGAACTCATGGAACACCTGCCGAAATTAAGAGACCCTCAAAGTGAGCTTCTCTTACTACGCATGGGGGTTGCTAAATTAGTGCTTGGGCTCCGGACATGTCAGCTAGAGCATGTCCAAGAGGCGGTGTCCATTTTTGATGTAGGCCTTCGAGAGGCGGTTGAAAGCATTGTTGTCTATGAAGGGGCACATTTTGGGGACCTCCAATGGAGGCTAGCATCATTGCCTATGCGGCAGGGGGGCTTAGGGATCTTTACTGCAGGGGATGTGTCAACATACGCCTTTGTAGCGTCAAGGGCTCAGTCGTGGGGATTGCAGGACCACATCCTGCGGAGTGCTGGTGTGATTGGGATGGATTCTGACTACACCCTCGCACTTGGTAATATTAAAAACAGTTCTTTC
This sequence comes from Ambrosia trifida, assembly GCA_028751855.1. Taxonomy (NCBI): domain Eukaryota; kingdom Viridiplantae; phylum Streptophyta; class Magnoliopsida; order Asterales; family Asteraceae; genus Ambrosia; species Ambrosia trifida. The sequence goes on along the minus strand of CM054122.1, from coordinate 17,779,399 downwards.
GGAAATTGATATAGGCGGTTATGCCGATAAGGAGACCGCCCCCAAGAAACCTCAACAAACCTTGGCGAGTGCTCTTTATGGTAAACACGTGCAGACTATGGAGGGGCAGTTTAATATGACTCCGCGACAAAAGGCAGTGTTTGCATATCTTCAACAGGCTCATGCTCAAGATTTTCTGACCGTCGTGCCCATTGTAGGGCTTGGGTAGCGGATGTCGGCGATCGAATATAGGGCTATTCTCAAATACCGGCTCATGATACCTCTGTTCCCCCCGGATGAACCATGCCCCATTTGCAAAAGAGCATGTTTGGATAAATTTGGCGAGCATGCGCTCTACTGCAAGGAATTGCCGGGGTTTAAGTATCACCATGATTTGGTCAGAGATGTTCTATGGGATGTGCTTCGAAGTGCGGGGGTTTCAGCCAAGAAAGAAGCATCGGTCAATTCTCTAACTGATCTGCGGGAGGGGAGATCTACCTTGCATCTGACGGACGTTCTTGTGTTTGGATGGGTTGGGGGCAAACATGCTTGTGTTGACCTGACAGGGGTTTCCCCCTTGGTAGGTTTGTGAGATAGCGGCTTTGTACCGGGGCAGGCAGTTTTGAGGCCAGAAGCTAAGAAGGTCGCTAAGCACGGAGCAGCCTGTTTAGAGAATCAACATGTGTTCTTGACGTTTGCTTTTGACACATTTGGCTCTCTGGCCCCTGAGGCAGTACGGTTCCTGAGACGAGTACAGAAGGTGGTCCACTGTGACTCGCAGAGCCCTAAGAACCAAGGGTTTGTCTTTAGTAGGATAGGCTTTGCGATTCAAAAGGGGATAGCGGCGCAGCTTGTTGCCCGCTTACCCACCATCTAAATGTAACTTGTTTTCTGGTTGTTGGGAATAAACATGTTAAAAATAATAGATCACTTTTATATCTTTTATAATATCTTTTATATCTTTTATTTTTGATTTCTTATAATTTCTAACTTAATGTTTTGTTTGATTTTGAGCTATGGATTGGATTCATGATGGCCTGGATTCATGCAGCTGGATTGATCACTGGATAGAAGCCCAGCTGGATTGATAACTTGATAAAAGCCCAAGACAGTAGCCGAATAGCAGAAGCCCAAGAGATAGAGTCCAAGAGATAAGCCCAAGGCTTCAGCTGGCCCACTCGTGATATAAGTGTGGATTGTCAGCGTGGCAATCCACGATCCTTCTAATCAATGGTTGCGAGCCTATCAGAGTGTGTTTTCTCTATTTTGATCAACAGTCTAGGTTGCTTCGGTTGTGTTTCCTACCGATCCTGTGTTAAGCCTATATAAAGGCTGCCTCGTGCATTGTTACCAGTTTTAGCACAAGTTCATATTTTCTTTTGTGTCTTTCTCTTTGTTTCCTCTGATTTCTAGGGTTTAGAAAGATCATCTGTTAATGATCGTAGAGGTTTAGGTATCTGAGATCATCTGTCAATGATCTCAGTATAAGAGAGATTGTTATTGTGTTTGTAAAGATCATATGTCAATGATCTTCTGAGTTGATTAGGGTTTGATTGTGTCAAATCTGTTTGTTTTTTCGTATCTAGTCTTTTCAGTAATAAAAGTATTCAGTTGTTTGTTCTTGATTACCATATTTTGACAAAACAAATTATCTATGTAAAAAAAAAAAAAAAAAAAAAAAAAAAAAAAAAAAACATGTGATATAAATATATTTTTCTGACTTTACAATTAATGTGTATCAAATACGATTATAAAATTTATATCTAAATCTTTTATACTTTACATTTTTCAAACTTGATAACATATTGGTTTCAGGTTAAAGAGGTTGATGTGTTAATTGATCCAAAAGACATCGAACTTGCTATACTGTAAGATCTGGTGGTGCTAGAGGTGTTACTTACTCTTTATCATATATATATGTTTCTGACAATAGTGTTTTTAGCTGTTGGATCAGTTTGCTCTTTTTGCTAAGTAAGAACTTGCTATCTTGACACTTAAGTGTTTAGCAAGCCCTTGTATATCAGATTATAAGCACAGCGGAATGTATAAGTTAAAGCAACACTTTTTATACTAAGGAAGAGTTATTACTCCCCCTAGATGATTGAAACTAATAAATGACAAGTATTTATTATGAATCCAAGCAGTAAATGAGAATTAGATACTTAGACAGATTCACAATAAATACTGAAATGGAATAGAACAGTGAGAGTGTTTGAAGGATTTTTCTATTAAAAATCAATGTCTAAAATAGAAGGTTGAAGCCTCCTATTTATAGACGTTTACATACATGTATCTTGCCCAAAAAGCAAGTACAGAAACAACAGAAACAAGTTGCACAAGTTGCAACATTGAAACTAACAAATACAACAAAAAGTAATAATAAACAATAAAACTACTGATGCAAAAGGCGGTGGAAAATATCTGATGCTAAGTGCTGATGAATGACAAACTACTGATGAGTAGTTTGTCTTCAGTACTTCTGAAGTGAACTTGTCTGGTTTGGACTTCAGAACTTCTGATGAAGTTTCTTCTTCAGCACTTCTCATATCTTCTCTTCAGCAGTTCTTTGTTTTCTTTTCAGTACTTCTATACTTAGCCAAAATGACAGAAGTAAATTAGACTAAGGTTTCCAAAAGTGGTTTCACCAATCCTCTTTGTCCTAACATTAGCAAATCTTAACATTTCAATTTGTACCAATTAAATACTATGTAATGTCCTTTAAAAAAAAAAAATACTATGTAATGTCTTCATTACGACAATAATGTCACGGATCACATATTAAAGATGAACTTTAAAGTTTGAACTCACTTCATTTCTTGATGGTGACATTGGGACAACCATTCATTCAGGTTCCATTTCAACTTCTTCTCACCACTTTATTGTTTTTTTATGAATATTATTAATACTTATTATTGTTTATTCGACTTTTCTTATGCAGTCTTGGGCTTCTATGGACTAAATGGATTTACTAGAAGAGCTTGCAGATTTAGTGCGAATTGTTGCTTGATAATTTCATTTGTGCGAGTGTAGCTAGGTCGATAATCAAAACCGATGAAGTAGATGGATATGTATATATCGTTGTTTTGTCTCTCTTAACAGTACACTTCATCCATGTATACATGTAAAATTAGAAATTGATACTTTATTATATTTTTATATAAAGTTGTAGTAATAAAACATAAATATTGGTTGCGCTATTGTAGTATGTAGTATGTGAACCCCAACATGCAGAAAAAAAACGTTAAATCATTTTGAAGAGGCAAGCATGGATCGACTTGGTTAACCAAAGTACCAAACACTTCTCTTACTAAATAAGCATTTAAGTATACTAGTGGAATGTCTGCGCGTTGCCGCGGGTATGTATTTTTATTCACATTTTAAATTGCCAAAACTTTATACACCATACTGTCATTTATCCAATCCGATCCGTGCTTAATTTTTATTTGCAACATTTAGTTACACACATGAACCAAAGAGCCTTTAGCCTATTGGTTACAAAGTGTTAAATAAGGCTTAGCGTTTTCTTGTGGTGATATTTCAAATTCCATTGGTAACAAAAAGTTAATCCATTAAAATAAAGTTACATGAATTAATCTATTACTTGGCAATGGTTCTAGGTAACAAAAAGTTAATACATGAATTAAATGTATTGAATGGTGTAATTGATTTGTATTAGTGACTTGTACATAAGGGCATAGATGAAAGAAAATGGTAAAAGTTAGAGATTTATGCATGAGACCTTTTGTATGCCATCTTAAAATGATGGTGAAATTACCTTCTTACCCATCTCTCCTCCTTAATAAGGTAGTAGAGATAGAGATATTGCCATAAACTATTTAATACACGATATCATTGTATATTTTACAAGAGTGTCTAAACTAATTAAACTATTTATATTTGGGAGAGGTTAACGTATAAAGCTTCTTAACGTAAGAAGCGTAAGAAGCAATCTCAGCCATTAGATTAACAAGATTTCTGGATGCAGATTAAAACCCTAATCATCTTTGAATTAAACTAACAAGGGTAAAATAGGAAAAACCGTCTAATTTTTTTTTTCAAATCGTAACAACAGAACTAATTTGAACCCTGATTTTTCATCATTTTCAGATCGATTCATGTTCAGAATGATTACACAATTCAAAAAAAAAAAAAGGATTACAATGAACGAAAACTAAAGATCAGTATTTGAATCTAAAAATAATAAAAAACAGAGGATTAAAAATAATCATATGAACAATTATGAATCATAATAGTTGTCGAATAGGTTAAAAAAAGTTGTAGAGGAAGAAGATGAAGTTGGTGAACACAGATACTTTTAAACGCACTAACAAATTTTAGATGCACTCATGTACAACATTTAAACAACAACAACAACAACAACCGTACCCAGGGAAATCCCACGAAATAGCGACGCTATTAGTAGGGTCTGAGGAGGGTAAGATGTAGGCAAACCTTACCCCTATCTTTAGAGATAGAGAAGCTGCTTCCAGAGAGACCCCCGGCTCGAAAAAGACCAAAAGCACACTGTATATTTTGTATAGTGAATGTATGACATAATATAACATACAAATGTATTTATATATATATATATAGGATTATGTTCAAATGAAAACCACTCCTTCGTAAAAAAAAAAACCGTAAGAACACCGACGTAAAATGTGAATTTAAAAAAAAAAAAAAATTCACCGGTGTTAAAATTGGTAACCCCGACGTAAAAAAAAACGTATTTTACAGTGGTGTAATGACCCATGGCCACGCTTTTTTGTCTTATTAGGCAAGGGAATATTCCCTTTTCTTTTTTATTCCACTTTAATTGTGGACCACAAATCTTTTTTGATTAAATTAAGTGTGTGGTGTTAAAGTGTGTTCCTTAGTTCTTTTACGAAGGAGTGGTTTTCATTTTACCCTAACCCTATATATATATATATATATATATATGAATACATGCCTAGAGACCATCCCTAATTCCTACGAAATCCTAAATCCTAAAAATCTTTAACTTTAATCCTAAGCCTCCACGAATTCCTATCTTGGACCATATCCTCAGAGAGGTGCAATTCTAACAAATCTTGCCTAATCCGATCGACCCAAGTCAATTTGGGTCTGCCTCTACTCCTCCTCCCCTCCACAGAGAGGTGTTCCACTCTTCTGACTGGGGCTGTCGTATGTCTCCGCTTCACATGTCTAGGCCATCTTAATCTCCCCTCCTTTATCTTATCTGCTATGTTAGCCACTTCTAACCTCTTCCTAAGAATCTCATTTCTAATCCGATCTAACCTAGTGTGACCACACATCCACCTCAACATTCGCATCTCCGCCACTTCCATCTTTCGTGACTGTGTCTTTTTGATGGCCCAACAGTCTGTCCCATAAATCATAGCAGGTCTAACTGCAACCCTATAAAATTTCCCCTTTAGTTTAGTTGGGAACCTCTTGTCGCACAGAACTCCAGATGCTGCTCTCCACTTACACCATCCAGCCTGAATACGATGTGTGACGTCACTATCAATCTCTCCGTCCCTTTGGACAAACGATCCTAAGTACTTAAACTAAGTTACTTGCGAGACCACATGACCCTCAATGGTGATCTGGGTGCGATCTTCGTAGTTTGTCCCGCTGAAATCGCAGTGCATGTACTCCGTCTTAGAGCGACTAATCCTTAAACCTTTTCCCTCCAAAGCTAATCGCCATCCTTCTAACCTCATATTCAAACTTTGCTTAGTTTCCGCGATTAATACAATGTCGTCAGCAAAAAGCATGCACCACGGTAGTGTCTATTGGATGGACTTAGACACCTCGTCTAGATTAACCGCAAAAAGAAACGGGCTCAACGCGGACCCTTGGTGTAGTCCTACCTCCACGGGGAAGAAATCAGTATCTCCTACAGGCGCACGAACACTAGTTTCAGTCCTATCATACATGTCTCTAGTAATGTCAACATACTTACTCGGGATCCCTCTAGCCTCCAAACTATCCCAAATCAGTTTACGTGGTACACTATCATAGGCCTTTTCCAGGTCAATGAACACCATGTGGAGGTCTCGTTTTTTCTCCCTATACTTTTCCATCAGACTTCTTAGTATGTATATCGCTTCTGTAGTTGACCTCCCTAGCATGAAACCGAATTGATTTACAGTAACATGAGTTTCCCTTCTAATCCTAGTCTCAATTACTCTTTCCCATAGTTTCATAGTATGACTCAGCAGCTTAATTCCTTTGTAATTCCCACAACATTGTGCGTCTCCTTTGTTCTTATATATGTACAACATTTAAACGCACTTACAAAATTTTAAACGCACTCATTAAAAAGTTTGGAACCGATGCTTCTTCCTCCCAGATTCGCCATGCCTACCGGAAACTTGTTTTATGACGATGATGATGATGATGAATGTTTGCTGGTAGATGATGTTGATGCTTTTCAGACAAGCTCTAGTTTTATGATGAATGTTTGCTGGCAGGGACAAAGGATCTAAAGGGCCAGGGGTGGCCCTGGCCCCCCCCTGTTTTTTGGCCCAGTAGTAGAAATTTGTGATTTTCATAGGTAAATTAAGTCCGGCCCCCGCCGATTTGCCACTACCGATCGAAAAAAAATTGAGTCCGGCCCCCTCCGATTCGAGAACCAAGCTTCGCCACTGTTTGCTGGTAGATGATGGTGAGTTCTGGTTGTGATAGTGAAGGAAATGCACGGGTACAGGATGATGGTTGTAAGTGGTCGGAGGTTTAGATGGTGGGAGATGTAGTCGGCTGTGAGGTTAGTTGTGGTTGACGGGGGAACACGAGATGGGTACAGACGACGGCGATTGACGACGCGGTGGTGATGGTGGTCAGATCTCGATTGGTTTGTTTCAAAATGAGAATGGGTTAGGTTTAGAACAGGGAAAATAGGTTTAATTGTGTTTAACTGTGGTTAGGTTAAATTGACAGGTGTCAATCTCTGATGACTTCTTACGTTTTTTATTTTAAGGGACTTTATATTGTATACTTGTTAAGTATACTGTGTATTTACTCTATACCATAGAGTATCGAAACTATTTAAATTAGTAATAATATAAGTAAAATTTTGGATCAACACATTCAGAAAGTGTGCATATCCTTAATGTCATAAAATTCAAAATTTTAATATTTTATGGTCATATATATTTTTTTATTGTATTTTCAATTTGTACGTAAATCATGTAATATGTCACCTTTTTTTTATTGTATTTCCACTTTTACAGTAAAATTAAAAAAAATGTAATATTTTATAACTAGAGTAATTAATTACTCTAGTTATAAATGCACCCGCGTGTTTTTTTCTTTAATTCGTACGCTTTGCACGAAAATTTTGTTTGTATTTGAATTTTCGTCATAAGTTATGTATATATAATTTTGGTTGATTGCCATGTGACCCATTAAAAAACTTATTAAAACATAGCGTTAATTGTAAAATGATTTAAATTCTAGAGTACTCACTTTGTTTATTAAATATCGTCTCTTGATTTTTTTGTTAGTATGGGTATTTGTTTTTTGGTCAGAAGTGCTTCTAACCGCTTCTGTCTGTGCCATGCAAACGCGAGCATACATTTGAAGCGTACAGTTTGTTTGTGTTTTTGGAAGACATTTCAATTAAAAAAAAGGTCATTCTGACATTTTTTCTTGGGGCAGACTTGCACCAAGGCCTTCTCCTCTTCTCTTCTCAACACTCATAACATCAGACATTATTATTATTCTTCTTCCTCTTCATCATTAATCTTCCTCCTCCTTCTTCTTCCCTCCCTCCCTCCACCTTTCGGCGCTGCCACCTTCTCTTCACCCTCCCTTCCTTCATCGCCTCTCCTCCCCTCCCCTTCTTCTCCGCTCTGCCGCCTTCTCCTCCCCTTCCCCCTCTTCCGCCTTCTCCTCCCATTCCCCCTCCGCCGCTACCTTTTCCTCCCCCCGCCTTCCCCTCCTCCCCACCGCTGTCCTCTCTACTCTCTTGCCTCCTCCCACCATCGTCCTCTCTCTCTCTCCCTCTCCCTCCCTCCCTCCCCCTCTCTCTCTCTCCCGTTTTCTCTCTTCCGTTTCTCTCTTTACAGTTAAAGTGGGTTGTGGTGGTTTACGGGAGTTAGGGTGGGTGTTGGTGCTTTATGGTTATGGTTATTGTTATGGTTGGTTGTGGTGGTTTACGGTGGGTTATGGTTATGGTTATGGTGGGTTGTGGTCGGTTATGGCTATGGTTATGGTTATGGTTAGATTAAGCTGCAGACGTCAACAAACAAACAGTCTTTTTCTTGTATACTGCGGACCTTTGGTCGGCCACCTCTTTTTCTACAGAGATAGTCCGCAGGCTACAAACATTTTACCTCTTAAAAAACAAACAGCATGTAAGGTTTCATTAGTGTACTACTATGCCAGTATCATGTGAACGACTAAAGTAACATTTTTCTTAATACAAGAGCTATTTTAGAAAAAATATATAGATAACTAAATTTGTTTCATATTTTACATCAATTGTTGTTTTGTGCTTTTTTCCTTTTCACCGACGCGAATTCAATATATTTCTAATCTGCCGACAATATTAAAACCGCTAAACACCAACATAAGCAATTTTTAATATATAAAATATTCTTATATTAGTTTTTTTTAAACGGCAAGTGGTGTAGGCGGTGGAGCTCCGCCTAATACCATGGGCCAGCCTGTATTGATTACCCATCCCATCTGGATTGAGATCTCTCCAGGTGGAACCCTCACACGTGGTAAATATGGCTCTGACCGGAATCGAACCCTCAACATTCACATGGCCTTTGCTCTAGCTCTCCCACATTTCACCAACTGAGCTAGGCTTCCTTGGCTCTTATATTAGTCATAAAGTGTTTTTACCAAAAAAAAAAAAAAAATCTGCCATACATTCAAGAATTAAACTAGAAGTGAAACGGTGTCCTTTGTCTGTTTGCTATAAACATGTTAATGGTGTGTTGGTTTAGTGGGATTAAGGGAGTATATGGTGAATTCCAATTAGTGTTCATTGATATGCAAATTTGTTTTCAGATCAGCAATACAAATGGTTGGACTGGTCTTCATTGTCATTAGTTTGTGTTGATTATATACGGTGAATTCCAACGAGTGGTATCAGAGCTTCTTGATTCATACACAACTTAATATAATGAAGAATGACTAACGTGAAGGTCAGTCTAGAATTGTTTTATGCAAGACTGATTACGGATTATGAAAATTATAGATACTTCACATGTGAGTCTGAGTATGGAAAGTTATTATTGAATGGGGAGTGTTGTAGTTAATTAATAACTCGTGACTTTCAATCATTAGATACATTGTTTGATAGAAATGAAAGTGCAAAGGTCCTTGAGGTGTCTAGTATAGAAAGTTATTATTGAATGGGTTATGGATTCAAGTTGCTCTTGCCATATGACACCAAACAAAGAGCTCATAAATGAATATAGACAAGAAGAACTTTGTCCAGTGATGTTAGGTGATGGTAGATCCCACAAGATTCAAGAATGTGGGACAAACACATTCAAATCGGAAAAAAGGACTGAATATGATTTCACTTTCTCATTCTTCAATATTTTACACCGATTCATCTAATCCCAAGCTAAATATATAAAACCAACTTTGTTAATTGAAGACGCTAGGGAGATAAAGAATAAAAAACTAGGTAAAAGACACAATTACAAAAGAATTTCATTTAAAGTGAACTTATTGATTATTTACATTGGTCTGAACTCAAACATTATAACTCATATTCACAAATGAGGACTAAATCGGCACGATTTATAGTATATTCCGGTTAAGGTAGATTTATTGGACATGAATATATATGTGTGTCGTGTTTAGGTTCACTTATTATTTTGTCAAGCTTGACCTAAAATCCTTCAACCCGCCAACTCTACTACATTTTGTAAAATCAATGGTTTTATTATAAATAACAACTCACATATTAAATATCAATACAAATGTTACGACAAAAATATGAATATTTAGATAAGAATAAAATTTTTAAATATCAAATTGAGATCACTGACAGATCACTAAAGTATCATTGTGCTATCAGGGGAACCACTCGATCATATCCATTTTCACTAGGCAATAATGTCTACATACCAATTCAATTCAGAAGGAAAACTAATAAATCTGGGAAAAGCTCCCTTGTGAAAATTGAACCCATAAATAAATGATCCATAAGCTTTATCCCACCCTCAAAATGCTACTAGACTATAATACCATTGGATTTACATAAAAAATGGAAGTGACTGTTTACAAATACAAATTTGGTTTAGAATAACCTTTTTTTTATATTTTCTCTTTTGCTCTTGTTTTAAACTAATGATTAAAAGCTTTTCTTATTTTATATATAAATAATTTTAAAAATATTCACACATTTTCATTCTAGCCTTTTATCTCATTTAAACAACTACAGCTTTCCATTTCAATTCAATATTTTAAAAACCGGATTTGGCTCATACACGGTTTAACTGATTATATCAGACGGTTTAACCAGATGTACTGGATAGTTTAACCGATTATACCAGGAGGGTTCAACCGGCTTTTAAAACATTGTTTCAATTAATAAACAAAAGTTAAAAACAAAACACAAACACCTTCTAAAAGAATGGTCTCACAATGAAAATAGTTCAACTAATGGGCCTGGATGATTAAAATGCAACCCATTCCAAACTCAAAGTCCAAAACTACAAACTACACCAAGAATCAAATGATAGGTTGAAAAAAAAAAACAGAAATAAATTAACTAAACCAATCAATAATAATCAATCATTTTTAAAAGTTTTGGATTTAAGTTTGTGAAAATTTCAGGTAAAATATTGATAGCTTGATCTAAATATAAAATTATGTCTCGTGTTATCCAGATTTGTTTACTTTTAGTCGATGTTTGTCTTTCAGGTCTTTGGGTACAAAAGAGTTCATCATATTGCAAATCTTTAGCTTCTTTAATACCATGTTGATAACATCCCAAACCTCCCACAACTTCAAAGCTTTCTTCAAAAATTCCCAAATAGCATATCTTTGTCTCACCCGATTGGTTTACACTAAACTTGGCAAATGGGGCAAGTCGGGTCGGTAACGGGCTATTCTTAAAAAGTATTAATTTGGTTCAAGTTAAATGGGTTTGAGATGAGCCAATGACTTCTAGCTCAGTTGAGGAGATGTGTGAGGATTTACTTCTTAGGGAGGTTCCCGCTCGGAGGAGGTACACGGTTCGAATCCCATGGCCTGCAAAAATACACCCCTTGACGTTAAAAGGGCTTATGCCCTCAGGGACGATGCGGATAGGGATTCGAAACGGGATACCGATGTGATGTCCTTAGCCGATCCAAAAAAAAAATGGGCTTAAGATGAATGAGTGTTTATGGAAAATTCATAACAATTTTACACGCTTATCTTTTTGAGCTAAACATCCATATTCATTCAGTATATTGAATTATAGTGTGTCGGTGTCAGTTCAACTTTTTCCGACTAAAGCGGACTTTAAATTTTGGGCACTTTTCGTAACGAATGTTTTTTATAACTAAGATTTTAACATGTGGAAATATGATGATACGTAATTTTATAGTATTTCAAAAGATACAAAAGGACACATATCATAGTTGCAGTGAGTTTTATTGAAGAAAACCTATATTCTTTCTTTGCTCTACTTGTCAAAACCTAAAAATTAAACGCAATTAAACCCTAAAAAATTGAGGGTCTTAATGCTACAAGTTTTAGCCTATTTTTGTGTGATCTAGTCGCCCTGGAGGTGGGTGACATAACATTGTTGGGTTTTATTAGTTCCTCCCACGTATCACTAACATTATACTATAAACCAGGGGGGATTGAAAGAGGCTAAGGGGTGCCCCGGTTCCCCTTTATTTTTGCTCAATAGTGTAAATTTACTAGTATTCCGTCGAAAATTTTATACGTATTGAGTTCAGCCCCCACTAAATTAAGGGTCTTGTGTTTCAGGACCCCCCCCCCCCCTCGAAAATTTTGTTCATGTTTCGCTACTGACTATAACATCCTTTTAAATGATTGAGTATTGATGGTGAAGCGATTCTTAATATGATTCAATAGCCAGTTTGAAATTAGCTTCGAGTATATACCCGTTGAAATTGGTTTGACTGACATCGATTTGGAAACCGAATTTTAAGCTAGTTGTTATATAGCCTTTTGCCCCTCATATGTTTGGCAACCAACTTAACGGTTGTTGCACTTATACCTAAAAATGAAACTAACACTCTGTTCCAGAGTTTCATTAAAGGATGGAAGAGAAAGGATTGGAAAGGAAGTGGAGAAAAAACGTGTTCCAGAGTTTTTTGTAGGAGGGAAATGGAGGGAATGAGAGTGATAATAAAAAGTATTTTAGTGTGATTTTCAATCTTTCCAATTTGGAAGGAATTGGAGAGAAGGGAAGAGGAGGGAGATCCTTTCTCTTCCATTCTTTAATGAAACTCGGGAACACAGTGTTAGAGATTGGGCAACAAATCAATACGTGTGAAATATCAAGTGACGAGGTAGGCCCAATCTAGATGGATTAGCCCATACCACATAAAGGTCTAACTAGCTTTGGGCTGGCCCATTAACAGACTTGGACCGGATCGGCCCAGTTAGCCAGGTCCCGGCCAACGAGTCGATAGACTCAACCTCCTATCCGAGGATTGTGGAAAGAAGGTTCGAATAAGAAGATAATGCCTATCTTCACTAAGATCGGAAGTTTAGTTCCTGGAGATAGGCCCAAAGAGGCGGTTACGAGAAGAAAGGCGAGGTTATAAATACAGGTAGGAGGTAAACGAGAGACTCATTCACATACACCCTGAGTTTTTACTTTACTCCCCCTTTACGCCAATACTTATTCTCACGCCGGAGGGTGGTCACAGGAAAACCCCATTTCCCGTGACGAGTCCTAACGGTGGTTTGTTTTGCAGACATCTAGGTTCAGATCAGCGGGTCATTCACAGCCGGGAGATTATTCTTGTCAACTCTAAGAGGTATTTACTTCTTCATTGGCGCCATCCGTGGGACCTGAAGCAAGGAGTTAGTTACCGGCTTGATAACCCAAGGAACCAAGATGGCTTCGAACCAAAACGCCATAGTGAGCACCAGTTTAGCAGAAGAAACCCAAAATCAATTCCCTATAGCAGAGCGGGTGGACGGAGCAGTCGCTTCGGACTCAGAAGGAGAAGAGGATGGGGTGGCTCCAGGCTTCACCTTAGGGACATCAAGTGCCCGGCCAAGCAATGCACAGACGTCAACATCGTCTGGAAATCTCCAAGGGCTTTTCTCTTTTGTGAGAGGACCGACCCCATCATCCACTTACACTCGACCGATTGCCAGTACCACTTTTCCAGCCGCACGAGTGTCGGCTCCTACGCCGTCCATGCCATGGTACACCGCAGCACAAAGCTTACCCCTTTTCTCAGCTGCTATCTCAGCGGCTATGACTTCATCACCACCAGCGACCCTTATCCAACCAAGCATGCCACCCTATACCCCGGTCACACCCGGAAACAAACCCTTTATGCCTTATTATCCCATGTCTCCATACGGGTATATATGTGCACCGTCTGTTGGGGGCACATATTCATACCCTTACCCATATATGTACCCGCCTATGCAGCCACCCATCCCGGGGTGGAATCCTCATACCGAGATACCCTCAAGCGGAAGATTGAATGACGTACGTACACGTCTCACCTACGAGACTACTCCTGGGGGTCCGAGTGTATCAGCCGGCCCTCATCAGCGGCGGCAGCGGAACCCGGCTGAGTCACAAGAGAACGAAGAGCAAGGCGATGATGAAGACCTCACCCGGCCGTATCGTCCTCCGGCGATGGCAACTTATTCCAAGTTCTCGGCTAGGATAGCCAATGCTCCACTGCCCGCAAACTTGAAGCTCCCGTCAACGGTGGGTAAATATGACGGGACCGGAGATCCCGATGATCATTTGAGCATTTTCGAGTCCGTGGGGACATCTAAGGATTGGCCCATGCAGGCCTGGTGCCACATGTTTGTCCAGACCCTGGTTGGGGCAGCACGGGTCTGGTAGGATAGTTTGCCACCCAGGTCCATTTCCAATTGGAGAGAAATCCATAAAGGATTCACACAGCAGTTCAGCCAGCAACGTAGGCACACAAAGTACAGGGATGAGGTGATGCACATTCGCCAGAGAGATAACGAGCCAATGGAGAACTTCATAATCCGGTTCAACAAGGAACGGCTACAAATCCCAGGCCTTACTGAAGAGCTGGCATGTACCGCGTTCACCATGGGGGTGAATGATGACGGATTGTTGAGGAAACTTCACGGTCCCCACGGATACCCGCAAACTATGGACGAAATGATGACCATAGCCAAGGCATATGTTAAGCAGGAAAAATCGATCGCCATGAATCATGCGGTACGAAAAAAGCAGGAAGCTATCAAGGCAGGTGACAGCCAAGACTCTCGAAGTTCCAGAAACAGGGGGCGATCTGACCAACCCTACTCAAGGGAAGACCGGCGGGATGAACGCCGGGACGACCGCCGGGATCATACACGAAGACCGGAGAAGTCCCGGGATTCCTACTCCAGCAGAGGAGAAGCAGCCCCCAAACCCAAGCTAGATTACCCAGAGCTTATCAAGACACCGTCCCAGATACTCGAAACTGAAAACCTGAGGCTGAACACTCCTCGGCCGGTCAAAGACTTGCCGTCAAAAGACAAGTCCAAATTCTGTGATTATCACAAGGGTAACGGTCATGATACAAATGACTGTTTTAAGTTCAAGAGACAGATAGAATACTTCGTCAGAACGGGAAAACTAGCACACCTGGTCAAGGATATGAAGCCGGGCCCTCAGCCTGGGAGGATAAAGCAGCCGGAAAGAAGCCCAGAGAGATTAATACGGTACGGCCAGAAGCAAATAGTGGCATGAAAAGACGTTTTGAAACAATCGAGCCGTTGATGGAAGCAATAATGACAATGCCACCTTATTACAAGGCCCTGAGGATGGAAGCATTGGTAATATCAGCCGCTGTGGGTGATTACAGCATGAAAAGAATTATGGTAGATACGGGCAGCTCGGAGGACATCATCTATGAACCATGCTTTAGAAGAATGACGAGCGAAGACCAGAAGATGTTGGCACCCGCACGTGGCCCGGTAAAAGGGTTCACAGGGGAAAGTGTGGAGCCGTTAGGACAGTTGACGTTTCCGATGACCCTGGGCGAGGGCTACAAGGAGCGCACCGTCCTAGTCACCTTCTTAGTGATCCCAGCTACTTCCCAATACAATATGATCATCGGCAGGTACACTTTGGGTCGGATTGATGCTTTGGTATCCACTGCCAGAGGATTTATCATGTTCCCAACTCCACACGGTGTTGCCACTGTTTCCAGGGAAAAAGTGTGTGCTGTGTCCGATAGCAAGGCCTGCCGTCAAGCACCGGCAGGAGTCCGGGGGCCAGAGAGGTGAGTCTTGAGTGCGAAACACCCCGACCAGACAGTCACAATTGGAAGCTCCCTTGCACCAACAACGCGGGAGAAGTTAAAGCGGCTGCTAAAACAGAACATGGACGTGTTTGCTTTCTCACCCTCTGACATGACAGAGATTGCCCGGTCAAAGGCGGAACACAAGCTTTCCACTTACCCGAATGTAAGACCGATCATGCAAAAGAGAAGAAGTATGGCCCCGGACCGGAGGGCCGCTGTAGTTCAGGAAGTTAAGAAGCTTGAAGAAGCAGGAATCTTGAGAAAAACCAAGTACCACACATGGGTTGCTAATCCAGTCATGGTGCGAAAGCATGACGGGACGTGGAGAATGTGTGTAGACTACAAAGATTTGAATAAAGCATGCCCTAAGGATGCTTATCCGCTCCCGGAGATAGATCTTAAAGTGGACTCCCTAGCACCATTCCAATTCAAATGCTTTTTGGATGCGTACAAAGGGTACCACCAGATTCAGATGGCTAAAGAAGATGAGGACAAGACGGATTTTCATACAGATGTCGGTATATACTGTTACACTAAAATGCCGTTTGGTTTGAAAAATGCCGGAGCGACATATCAGAGGCTGATGGATCAGGCATTCGAGCAGCAGATTGACAGGAATCTGGAGGTCTACGTGGACAATTTGGTGATAAAGAGCCAAACAGAAGATATGATGTTGAAAGACATTGAAGAAACGTTTGATACCCTCCGGGAATACAACATAAAGCTCAATCCGGGAAAGTGCTCTTTCGGTGTGGAAGAAGGAAAGTTTCTGGGGGTCATAATATCAAAGGACGGATTCATGGTTAACCCGGAGAAGGTGGCAGCCATACGAAACATGCCGGCCCCCAAAACACTAAAGGAAGCTCAAACACTCAATGGCAGGCTGGCGGCCATCAACAGGTTTCTCGCCAGGCATGCTGAACGGTCATTACCATTCATCTCCACGCTCAAAGATTGCTTGAACAAGAATAGATTCAGATGGACTGATGAAGCAGACAAGGCATTTGAAGAGATGAAGATGTTCGTTGGTAACTTACCTATGCTCACAGCACCACGTCCAGGAGAGATATTGAAAATGTATTTGGCAGCAGGACATCATGCAGTTAGTTCAGTTCTTCTAGTTGAAAGAGATAAATGCCAAACCCCGATTTACTACATCAGCCGGACGCTGTCCGATGCAGAAACCAGGTATCCTACATTGGAGAAGTTAGTGCTAACACTGATTCACACGTCTCGAAGGTTACGCCGATACTTCTAGGCCCACGAAGTGGAAGTCCTGAAAAAAATTTCCAACTGGGACAGATTTTGAACAGGCCAGAAGTGTCCGGAAGACTTGCAAAATGGGCAAT
Organism: Ambrosia trifida; assembly: GCA_028751855.1. Classification (NCBI taxonomy): domain Eukaryota; kingdom Viridiplantae; phylum Streptophyta; class Magnoliopsida; order Asterales; family Asteraceae; genus Ambrosia; species Ambrosia trifida. The sequence goes on along the minus strand of CM054122.1, from coordinate 17,762,631 downwards.
CGAATTGGGGGCACTGGACGTAGTTTTCAAAAAGAGGACGGCGGTAAAGGGGCAGGTCCTAGCTGACTTTATGACTGAGATCCCGGAAGGGGAGGTAATCCCGGAGGTCATCCGGAAAGCAGAAGATACATTGGAAGATGGATCCACCCCGTGGCAGTTGTATACCGACGGTTCTTCAAATAGCAAGGGTGCCGGAGCTGGATTATTATTGGTTAGTCCGGGAGGTGCGAGGTTCCTCTATGCCCTGCGTTTTGATTTCGAGTGTTCCAACAATCAGTCCGAGTACGAAGCACTGCTAGCAGGGTTACGTGTGGCCCTGGCAATGGGGGCCACCCAGGTAGACGCCCATGTGGACTCGTTGTTGGTGAATAACCAAGTCAACGAATCATACGAGGCGAGGGATGAGTCTATGTCCAAGTACCTTGACAAGACAAAAGAGCTCATGGCAAAATTCAAGAAGGTCACGTTGCATCATGTGAGAAGACACAAGAATGACATAGCAGATGCACTCAGCAAGTTAGCATCATCCGGCACTGATAAAGACGTCCGTATCGAAACCTTAAAGCACCCGTCTACACAAGTATCCGCCGTGCACTCTGTACACACGGTGGAAATCTCATGGATGACTCCCATCCAGAGATACCTCACAGACGGGAGTCTACCAGAAGACAAAGCAGAGGCAATGAAGATCCGGATCAAGTCCCTACAGTATGAAGTCCAGGCCGGGGTCCTTTACAGAAAATCTTACTTGGGTCCAGATCTGAGATGCGTATCTCCCTCGGAAGCACAGTACCTAATAAAAGATATTCATGCAGGCATATGCGGCATACACGCGGGACCCCGGGCAGTAGTGGCAAAGATAACCAATGCAGGTTACTACTGGCCCGGAATGCATAACATGGCCGTGGAAGAACTCAAGAAGCGTGTCAGCTGCCAGAAGTATGCCCCGGTAACGTGTCGGCCAAAAAACAACTTAATCCCGGTAATGGCAGCATGGCTGTTCCAAAAGTGGGGCATAGATCTGGTAGGGCCGTTTCCCTTGGCCCCGGGAAAGCTCAAATACCTGGTAGTAGCCATTGACTACTTCACAAAATGGGTTGAAGCAAAGCCGTTGGCTAAGATAGAGGCCGGTAACATCAAGAAGTTCTTATGGGAGCATGTGGTTTGTCGTTTTGGGGTTCCCCTGTATCTGGTCAGTGACAATGGGACACAGTTCGTCGACAAACACTTACAGGAATGGTGCAAGAATATGAACATACAGCAGATATTCACATCTGTCGCACATCCCTAAGGCAACGGCCAGGTTGAAAGGGCCAACAGAAGTATACTCGACGGAATCAAGAGACGGCTAGATCAAGAAGGAAAATCATGGGTCGACCAGTTGCCACATGTACTCTGGGCTCATCGAACAATGCCAAAGACTAGCAACGGAGAAACACTTTTTCTGCCTGACGTATGGCTCGGAGGCAATGATTCCGGTCGAAATAATGATACCTTCCACCCGACATGCCAATCAGGAAGCCAACAATGATCAGCTGCTAAGGCACAACCTCGAATCGTTAGAGGCCCGGCGTGATGAAGCTTACATTAAGGAAGCCAGGTACAAGAGGTTGTTGGAAAAATACTACAACAAAAAGGTGAAGAGCTGCTCATTCAAAAGGGGCGACCTGGTCATGCGGGACAATGAAGCTAGCAGACAGCAGCCACAGGGAAAACTGAGCCCCAACTGGGAAGGGCCTTATGAGATTGCCGAGGACTTAGGCAAAGGGGCATACCGTTTAAAGCAGCTGGACGGCACGCTAGTCCCTAGAAGCTGGAATGCCGCCCAACTCAGGAAATGTTATATGTAGCAATAGACATCGGACATCCTTGTCTATAGGTTGATGTAAGCTGAACCGAATGGTAACCACGATACCCCGGGACAGCAAGTTTTTTTTTATTTTATTCTCCAATTAATAATAAGACGCCTGTGATGGCATTTGAAATACTTATATATTAATTTCATTATAAACGACTTGTTTTTACAAGCAAAACTTACAAAAAAAAGGTAGGGGCAGGACAAAAATCCAACGCCATCAAAAAATTACTTCCTACCACCTATACATAGCGCTATCTACCAAGCCACACACGGCTATAAACACTAACTAATGTAACCTTCCAACATGGCGAACACCTCTGCAGGGATGTGTAGCAGTTCACCTTCAGGGTTGCAAAACGGGGGGAGTACCCAAAATTCCTCATACATCTTCATCTCCTCTGAGTGCAAATCATAAGGCCATGTCCCTGGGTTCTTACTAACCGTCTCCGATCCAATAGAGACCTTCTCAGGGACTACCGGCACGTCATCTTCAGATAAAGTGATCCAAGGAGATGACAGCCGTACAGAGGCACGCTTATAAACTAACCCATAACGGTTGGGAGCAGCAACACTGGCTGAAACGACCTTGGTGTCATCCGGAGTTTTATAAGGGAGTTGCATTAACTTTTGGTATCAGGGGAAGAGCAATGTCTTTCCTTTCTACATACCCTGCAACGTCGGAGGGAGATGAAGGGACACCTTTAGGTCGACGATGGTAAACCAACCGACATTGCTTCGGTGGACAAACCTCTACCAACTTTGGAGGAGAGTTTCCCAACAGGGGCATGGCTTCATCAAGTCTTTGAGATTGACGTTGCATTTCTCTCAGCCCCTCAAGGGCATCAAGCTCTCTCAAGTAATCTTTAAGTGATACAAACTTGCGTGGCATGTTAAAATGAACAAGTGGAAATATGCACGGAAGCATGATATGAAACCCCACTTATAACGGAAGCAAAAATGACGATTGAGTGGTCATTGGGAGTTTAAACAATCTGTAATAATTACACTGAAACAGCCGCCTGACACGTAGATGTGACGGTTAAGCTACAGTGCTGACGTCAGTGATGTGTCGTAAAACACATTTATTCTCCTATGTATTTTGAGGTATAATTGAGTCGTTTGTATATAGTTTTTAGTAGTTTTAGGCGTGTATTCGTTTGTCGGCCTATTTTTATCATTGTATAGTTTTTATTAGTTTTTGGTACTCTTAGTACTCGTTTTTATATTTTTTGTAGGTGTTCGTGGAAAATGAGCTCAAAAAGAAAGAATTTTAATTGAGACACGAACACTAGAGAGCATGTGTTCATGGACGTTAGAGCGTAAACGAGCAACTTTGGTCGAGTCAAGAACACCCGAGACACGAGCTTATAGTATACTACTACTACTACTACTACTAATAATAATAATAATAATAATAATAATAATAATAATAATAATAATAATAATAATAATAATAATAATAATAATAATAATAATAGAGTGGACTTTGGTCCACGGGCCCAACCACAAATCTGAAAAACAAATTCCAACATTATATGTGATATAGCGGCGCACGATTCTTTTACGTGGAGAAGATATCAATAATTATTTTTCATTTACAATTTTCTTGGAGCCGCAGCAGATATTCATTCTACAATTTGCATATTCAATCGCACAAAAGGAAAAGGAACCGGCCAAGAACGGGGACGAGCGAAAGGGCACGGAAGGAAAAAAGGCCACGGGCACGTTAAAGATCAATAGCCAACGAGCCTTGGGTTAGGTTTAGTTTTCGTTTATTATTTTTATAGACATGGTTAAAACTATTTTTATTTATTTTGTGATGTTTATAAAGATTATGAACTAAATATTTTATGGTTGCTTAGGTTTATGAACTAGATACGTAATTTGCAGTTTTTAATGATTTTTGGTATTTAATTTTGATGTGTAGAATTACATGACTTTAATTTTATTGTAGGATTTGATATATGTGTGTTGGTGTTAATTTTTTTTGAGGTTTGTTTATTGGTTTTGTGAAGCTAGGCATGTAGAGATACCCCCTAGGTCTTGAAATCAATCTAGTTCGTCAACTTAGGTTAGCGTGCTAGTATTTGGAGTTGGAGTACGACACAAATATAACAAACTAATATAATAAATTAACTAAAACGTGCAGTCCATTCTTGAGGGTGAGAAATCTAACTCGAGAGTGCTAGGTAACTAACTAGGCATTGTTCGGTAGTTGGCAAGCGCTAGGGCGGGAGTCGCTACTTGCCCGTGTTTAGAGTTTTCCTAGGTTTTCTTCAGTAGAGTTTAAGTCTGCTTCATAGTTTGAGGGTTTTAATCCAGGAGAGGTTTTAATCTGATTTCTGTGGGATTTCGGTACGCTAGGGCGATCCGGATCCATCTTAGCATTTCTGCACTTGTCCCGCCTTAAGTCTAGTGAGCTATCTTTGACAGGAGGTTTATTAGATAAGAATAGGGTCTCAAGTTAATTACCAGATTCAGGATTTATTGCTAGTGTCTAGGGATTTTACCTAAGTAACCAGCCTTCTTCCTATCCGATTTCTCCAAGTTCCTAGGTTCGTTAAAGCAATTGAGGTTATTTTGTTTATATTTAGTTTATTCTAAGTTTTTAATCATTAATTTAACCCCCCACATAAGTATATATTTATTTAGGCTAGTATTCGGTATAGGTTGTGATCTAGAGTTGCATTTGCGTCTTTGGGTTCGATACTCGGTCTTACCTGTTTACTGCTTTGCGACCGGTACACTTGCCGTGCGTGTGTAGTTTTTAGGTGAGTCGTTTTAATTAAAGCTTGTGTTATTTTTATATATACATTTACACACATCAAGTTTTTGGCGCCGTTGCCGGGGACGCAATTGGCACTCTTGAGAATTATCCGATCCGTTTCTAGTCTACTATTTTGTGAATAATTTTTTTTTCTTTTTTCTTATTATTATTTTTTATTCTTAATATATAATTTTTTTTATCATGTGCGAGATCTGCGGAGGACCCCATTTTACCATAAGATGCCCTCATTCATATTCATCGGGGTATTCCACGGATTATTATGCTAACGAGTATTTGCAGCCTCAACCATATCAGTCATACCAGCCTTCATACCCACAGGCAAACCGGTGGTTTAACCCTGCAACATCTGAGTCACTAGATAGAAGAAAAAGTCGGCATGATTATCTACAAGCTGAGATGTATGAGGATAGGCATGGTGGTAGCTCGTCAGAGTATCCACCTAGCCAACATTTGTATCCACATCCCGATTATCGGGATGTCTCGTCTCACACTAGACCCGATTTTGCCGCCTTAGTTGCTAAACAACAGCTCATGCTCGAGGATATCGATTCTTTGCTATCCAAGCGCACCGACTCTTTGAGGGAACAAGATGCGGCACTTAAAAGGCTAGAGGCTCGGGTGGATGAACTGAAGACCATAATGGACGTTGAAGTCCCACCTCCAGTTCAGCAGGTTTATTTCACAAATGATGACCCAGACGAGATGGTAACACTTACATTACCTGATTGTATTAGGCCCGTTGCTGAAACTGTTTGTCCTTACTCATCTGATTCTGTGCATGATTTAACTGACCCATATGATTCTTTACACTTGTCTTGTGAGGATGATATTTTGCAGGATTCAGGGTTAGAGCCAGAGACCATAATGGACGCCTTAGTCCCACCTTTGGTTCAGCAAGATGAGCAGCCTTGCCATATCTCTAGTTCAGTAGTATACCCTTGGGAGGCAGATGTCTGGAGTGATGATGAGGAGATAGAAAGGATAGCTTGGGACGCGCATAGGAAAGCCATGATGGAGAAGATAGGGGAGACTGAGGAAGATATGGACTTTTCAGAATCCACAGGCTGGCTGTTTGAGGAAGAAGTGGTGGAAGAGGAAGACACCACTAACCTGCTTGAAGAAGCAGCTGATGGAGAAGCAGAGTTTGGTGACGAGTTGGTTGATTTGACAGCTCCAGAAGTGGACAAAGATTTTGAACAAGTGTCACCAAACAAGGAAGACGAGAAAGAAGCAATGGTGGAAGAAGAAGAACACCACAGCCGGCCCGTGCAGGCATTGGATATTACACTGCTAGTAGTGCCACCACCATGGCCACCACCACGGGAGAAGGCGAAGAGGCACCTGGACCGACACAGGGTGAGGATCAGGAGTTGTAGAGATAACAAGTCCCCTCATTACATGCCAAGAATCAGGTTTGGTCCAGGTAAATTTAAATATTGGTGGCCCGACCCATTTAAATTCAATAAAATATTTTTCGATTCCACTAATGTAATTTTGCTAAATAATATGGACCGGGTGGAATTAAACGGGTTGGATCGGGTCCAGATTAAAGAGAAGCCCCCTGATTAAGTTTAAGTGTGGGGGAGGCTCTGTAGAGTTTGTAAATTTATATTTATACCTTTTTTTTTCTAGCTTTTCATTTTTTTATGGTCCGTCAGTCGGTAGTGGTTAATAGGTTTTTATCTTTCTATTTTATCTTTGTTTTTTGTGTCTTTGAGTCAGTTAGCAGGTTTGCGTGTTTGCTTAAGTAGAGGAAATTTCACAATGAGCGGATCCCATGTATTATCTTTATATATATTATGAGTGGGAGTTTTGGTAAAGGTTTGGGTAATAAAAGAGATTTTTTCTTAAAAAAATTAATTAACTTTCTGTGAAAAAAGATTTTTCACGTAATGTGAGGAGTCTGGGCTGACCTGTTCACCTTATGCGACCAACTATTACCCCGGAAAGTTATATTTTTTTTTCTCTTGCAACGCGTGTTGTGATCACCAGTGTCCTTCACGTTGAGTGAGAACCAGATTTTTTTTTTCTACCCATTTGGTTCTACCACCATACACCGCCAGTTTGCCAAGCAGGTACGTCTTCTTGTTTGTTGTTATTTTATGAGTCTAAGTCAGTAGTTTGAGTCTTTTTATTTTTGTGTGGTTCGGTATTATGCTCGGTTTTGTTTGTTTTGTTTTGCGCAGGTTTGGATTGCACCACCCGTACTCAATCTCCATTCGGGTGATTCCGAAGCTGTTTATCATTTGTCAAGGAAAGCCCGGAGTTTATCATTGTGTCAGAGCCGATCGCGACCAAAATGCTATACGATCGAGCTGGATTGGACTAGAGCTTACGCATTAATTAACCAGCTAAGTCCTTTCCAATTTGCCCTCGTTTTTTTTTATTTTTGTATTCGGAATTTATTTTTTTTATTTTGAGTCGTTCTCTATTCCTACATTGAGGGCAATGTAGAGTTTAAGTGTGGGGATGGGAAACTGTCATTTAGTCTGTATATAAAGTCATTTTAAGTCAAAAAAAAAATTGAAAAAAAAAAAAAAAAAGAGTCCCTGATTTTGAAGTTTGCATTATATAAAATATGGAAAATGATAGGTAAAGTTAGGTGTCCGGTTTTCAAATAGTATGTATAATAAGAGATTAAAATTGATTGAAAACGTGTCTGATTTGGGATATGTGGGTAGGCTCGGCCGGTAGAAAGGTTTCCTTTGAAAAGTAATAAATTAATTATGTTAGGCTATTTTGTGGGTTCTCATCTAGGAGAAACGGGGAGACCAAAACCGCCAAAAATAGTATAAGAAGCACCGTTATAAGTAGAAAACCGTTAGAATTTCTAAGCACTAAAAAAAAAAAATTAGAAATCAAAGCAAAAATGCTGAAGCTTAAGGTGCCTGGCCACTGGGATAGCGACTTGGATTGGTCACACCCTCTGAGTTAAGTATGCTGAGATGAAAAACAAAAAATGCTGAAGCTTAAGGTGCCTGGACACTGGGATAGCGACTTGGATTGGTCACACCCTCTGAGTTAAGTATGCAAAAAAAAAAAAAAAAAAAAAAGTGATTTTAAATTCTCTTGGTTTTCTACATAAGACGGTTGGGAAATGGTCAATTGGTCGTTCCTTTAGCTTCATAAGCTTGAGGCGGGATTAGGAGGAACTGTGGCTTCCTTCGAGTGAGACCCTAGATAGACTAATCAACGTGAACTTAACATAAATAAAAAGGGGCTTGGAAACCGGTGTGGGTTTAAGAGGATCAATATACCTGCAATCGCAATCAACACGTTAGTAGATTATTAATTAAGTAACCTATGTTTTGAAACTGGATGTAAACCTAACTGTGATTCCATAGCATAATTCTTTTTCAGGGACGAAAAAGGTTTAAGTGTGGGGATGTTTGATGTGTCGTAAAACACATTTATTCTCCTATGTATTTTGAGGTATAATTGAGTCGTTTGTATATAGTTTTTAGTAGTTTTAGGCGTGTATTCGTTTGTCGGCCTATTTTTATCATTGTATAGTTTTTATTAGTTTTTGGTACTCTTAGTACTCGTTTTTATATTTTTTGTAGGTGTTCGTGGAAAATGAGCTCAAAAAGAAAGAATTTTAATTGAGACACGAACACTAGAGAGCATGTGTTCATGGACGTTGGAGCGTAAACGAGCAACTTTGGTCGAGTCAAGAACACCCGAGACACGAGCTTATAGTATACTACTACTACTATTACTAATAATAATAATAATACTAATACTAATAATAATAATAATAATAATAATAATAATAATAATAATAATAATAATAATAATAATAATAATAATAGAGTGGACTTTGGTCCACGGGCCCAACCACAAATCTGAAAAACAAATTCCAACATTATATGTGATATAGCGGCGCACGATTCTTTTACGAGGAGAAGATATCAATAATTATTTTTCATTTACAATTTTCTTGGAGCCGCAGCAGATATTCATTCTACAATTTGCATATTCAATCGCACAAAAGGAAAAGGAACCGGCCAAGAACGGGGACGAGCGAAAGGGCACGGAAGGAAAAAAGGCCACGGGCACGTTAAAGATCAATAGCCAACGAGCCTTGGGTTAGGTTTAGTTTTCGTTTATTATTTTTATAGACATGGTTAAAACTATTTTTATTTATTTTGTGATGTTTATAAAGATTATGAACTAAATATTTTATGGTTGCTTAGGTTTATGAACTAGATACGTAATTTGCAGTTTTTAATGATTTTTGGTATTTAATTTTGATGTGTAGAATTACATGACTTTAATTTTATTGTAGGATTTGATATATGTGTGTTGGTGTTAATTTTATTTGAGGTTTGTTTATTGGTTTTGTGAAGCTAGGCATGTAGAGATACCGCCTAGGTCTTGAAATCAATCTAGTTCGTCAACTTAGGTTAGCGTGCTAGTATTTGGAGTTGGAGTACGACACAAATATAACAAACTAATATAATAAATTAACTAAAACGTGCAGTCCATTCTTGAGGGTGAGAAATCTAACTCGAGAGTGCTAGGTAACTAACTAGGCATTGTTCGGTAGTTGGCAAGCGCTAGGGCGGGAGTCGCTACTTGCCCGTGTTTAGAGTTTTCCTAGGTTTTCTTCAGTAGAGTTTAAGTCTGCTTCATAGTTTGAGGGTTTTAATCCAGGAGAGGTTTTAATCTGATTTCTGTGGGATTTCGGTACGCTAGGGCGATCCGGATCCATCTTAGCATTTCTGCACTTGTCCCGCCTTAAGTCTAGTGAGCTATCTTTGACAGGAGGTTTATTAGATAAGAATAGGGTCTCAAGTTAATTACCAGATTCAGGATTTATTGCTAGTGTCTAGGGATTTTACCTAAGTAACCAGCCTTCTTCCTATCCGATTTCTCCAAGTTCCTAGGTTCGTTAAAGCAATTGAGGTTATTTTGTTTATATTTAGTTTATTCTAAGTTTTTAATCATTAATTTAACCCCCCACATAAGTATATATTTATTTAGGCTAGTATTCGGTATAGGTTGTGATCTAGAGTTGCATTTGCGTCTTTGGGTTCGATACTCGGTCTTACCTGTTTACTGCTTTGCGACCGGTACACTTGCCGTGCGTGTGTAGTTTTTAGGTGAGTCGTTTTAATTAAAGCTTGTGTTATTTTTATATATACATTTACACACATCAGTCAGCAACATGATTGCAAACATTAATATCGAAGAGACACTTCTTCATAGCTGGCTAGATGAACCTGAGCAAGTATTATTATAACCATAAATTAAGTAGAAGTCACATTAATCAAAGTGGATGATTTACAGACAGGATCCGAACGGATCAGAAAACAAAAGATAATATAAAATTACAAAAACAAAAGATCATTCGTTATCCGACGAGCTGGTGATCATAGGTTCGAGAATGGCCCGGACATTGGACATACCCTCGTCACCAATCTGAGCTTGCAGCTGAGTAAGGTCATCTAGGGAATCGCTGCTCAAAGCTTCCAGAGCTTTTGAAGTTCGCTGTTCAACCTCTTTCTCGTGATCAGTAGCATCCGGAAGTTTCCTACCAAGGGTCCCAACACGGTGACCATGCCTCAGACCGTCCTGATACCCGGACTCCACAGCGGTCCGGTAAAAGTCGTTAAGCCGTTGTTGGTATTGAGCCCCTCCCCGGATATGGCTCCATGAAGCCTGAAGTCCTTTTGATATTAGCCAATCCCGGTCCGTTTCCAGGGCGGTCACCCGGGCTTGACTAATCGCCAATTGTTTCGAAAGGCTCACCACATTGTTATTGGCAGTTTCAGCGTCCGTCTTGAATGTATTCAGCTGCTGCAGCATGGAGTCTCTTTCTTCTTCAGCCCTCCGGGCACGAGACTCGTAGCTTTCAATGTCCGAAGCTAATTGTTGATATCTTTCCAGGTCGGCCTTGGCCTTGGATGCATTTTCCTTTTCTGCCTGTAACTCCTTTTCAAAGAGTCTCACGCGATCCTCCAAACTCAACACAAGCCGGACTTGCTGATCCCGGAAACGCAAGAGTTCAAGCTTCTCATCATTATGGGTATTGATCAGACGGGTTTTGTCCCGCTCATAAGTATCCCAGACAGTTGATAGTTCAGCAAGTTGTTTCCGGCAATCATTCAGGGAGTTCATCAAATTTTCCGCTTCCATCGATAACTTGCTATGAGAAGCTCGGATATCAAACAGGTCACCCAAATCAGAGCGCCAACGGCGTAACACTTCATACAGGGAAGCACATACATTCACGCTAGACCCAAGAGCATTCTCGGCCAGTTGGGCGTTGTCCAAGCCTTGAAGGTAATACCGCTCCGCTGGAGGAAAAGCATGATCAGCCCAATGCCTGATAACATCCGGGCTAATCAGCCGGGTGGATTGAGCAATCTTCCACCCAGGAGTATATCTAATGTCCGGAAGGGACGGGTTCCAACTAATGCCCGGGACATAAACATTAGGGGGAACCTCGAACGGTGCCTGTAGTTCTGCACCTAATGGAATAGCTCCAGACCTCATACCACCAGGAAACCCAATGGGATGATGCTGCACTTCGTGCAATAGTTCGGTAAAACTCCCCCGGGTCATGTCACCAAACACTGCACCACTGGAGCTCCCGGAATCAAACCCGGGTGTCACGGAAGAGGGTGTAGAAACAACAACAGGAGTAGATACAGCTTTCAGTGAAGCAGCGGCTGTAGTCGATGGTAACGGTATAGCCGAAGTGCTTGGAGAAAATGTCACACCAAGGGATATCGTATCAAGAGGTTCCGTCACAACTACCAGCCGGGGTGTAGTAAGGGTGGTTGAAGCAGGAACGGACGACGAAACAGTTAGTGTTTGGAAAGGAGCAGATGATCCAATATCAGTTGCACCCACGGTTTGCTCCAACCCGGTGGCAGAAGAAGCACCAGGGGTCATACCCTGCTGTGCCGGAATATTCTCACCTAACAAACAAGCACCTGCGAAGAATTTAACGATACTTGAGAAGCCTGAGAGAAAAAATGTAACACGAATCAAGGTATATGACCCTTACCAAGTTTTTCCTCCTTGTTGGCCAGTAGCTCCCGCCGCTTCTCAAGAAATGACCCGACATCAGGAGAACCGGTTTTCCTCTTCCGGGATTTTTTCTTCTTTTCAACAGCAGCTACGCTGGGTTCTGCAACGTTGAGTGGATCGGGATCCAATGGCGGTGACGCCGGTGTCTTAGTGTTCCCGGGAATAGCGTCCGCCGGGGGATCAGAAGGAGGCTGTGACAATGGAGCAGGGAGCACAAAATTCTTCACCGTTTGGCTAAGAACGTCAGCTTCATCCTCGCCAAGAAGACGGTCGTGCTCCTCTAGATGGGGAATGGCTTTCGGATCTATGGCATCAAAGTAATGCCACTCATCTGCACACAAAAGCAAAGGTTATAACTTATTATACATCATAGAATATAGTGAGGTAAGAGGATATACCTTGATCTCGTCGACGGTACTCAGGATATACGGTATCATCCACCCAAACACGGCTCATACCGACGGCCACAAGGGCCCGCTCAGGTATGTGCGTGCACGGGGTAGGGTGGTTTACTAAGGCCAGGTACAACGGATGTTTTTCGAAAACAGCAGGAGCAGGGCACTCATCAGCAAATTGTGTCTTGCCTTCAGGGGTTAGCACCGGAGCAACAACCGGTAATACACGCTCATCGATAAAGAAAAATTTACGCTTCCAGTTCTTGTCCTGTACATTGGGAGGAAAGTTTTCAATACAGGAGGCAGACCCCGGACGACGGTCAAAGGTAAAATACTCCCCCTTATAAACAAGTACATACAACACCCGGAAGACCTCCAGCTGGGGGGACATACCCAAACCCTGGGCACAAAACTCAAAGTGTTTAACTTTAATTAACCCCAATGGATGCAGTTGAGAGATGTTGACCTTGTAATACGACAACAACTCAACCATGAATTGAGTCACGGGTCCGGAAATGACAAAACTTGAAAAACTCGGCGTACAACGTAATTTTCCCGGGTTTCGGAGGGAATGCAACATCGGTGGGTTCCGGACAAGTCGGATTCCATTCAGGCAATATACGCCACTTAGTAAGAAAGGATTGTAGGGCCGTTACCGACCAGCTAGTATGAATCTGGGCAACACTCATGGTGGTTTGTGATGTGCTAGCTTTGGGAGCCATGTGGGAGGTTAGCTAAAATTGATTAGTTGAAATGGATAGGTATCCGAATCCTCCTGGTCACTAGCCAATTTATAGGCGGTTGAAGCACACGGTTTGAATTTAAAAATGAACCGCCAAAAAGTCAAAACCCATAAGTTGCTCAGACTATTAAAACGGCTGAAATGACAACTCAGGGTGACGTCACATCACGTGCCTTACCCATGCGGCACTACTATCTATAAATATTTCCACATGTGTTGACGGCATGATTTAAATTGACGCATAAGTTTTTCTCTTATCTCTTTTTGAAGTCTAGTAATAACCAAGTTTGCTTATCACTAGACTTGGGGGGACATGACGAGGTAGGCCCAATCTAGATGGATTAGCCCATACCACATAAAGGTCTAACTAGCTTTGGGCCGGCCCATTAACAGACTTGGACCGGATCGGCCCAGTTAGCCAGGTCCCGGCCAACGAGTCGATAGACTCAACCTCCTATCCGAGGATTGTGGAAAGAAGGTTCGAATAAGAAGATAATGCCTATCTTCACTAAGATCGGAAGTTTAGTTCCTGGAGATAGGCCCAAAGAGGCGGTTACGAGAAGAAAGGCGAGGTTATAAATACAGGTAGGAGGTAAACGAGAGATTCATTCACATACACCCTGAGTTTTTACTTTACTCCCCCTTTACGCCAATACTTATTCTCACGCCGGAGGGTGGTCACAGGAAAACCCCCTTTCCTGTGACGAGTCCTAACGGTGTTTTGTTTTGCAGACATCTAGGTTCAGATCAGCGGGTCATTCACAGCCGGGAGATTATTCTTGTCAACTCTGAGAAGTATTTACTTCTTCATCAAGCAATGTAAAAAAGCTCAATTCAAGAAATTTGGTGGATATTTAATTTTAAGGATGAACAACATATAAATATTTATTGCAAGATGGTGAAATTTGATCCAGCTCGGGATCAAGCAATAATGCCAAATGATAACATATGGAATTTCATTCTAATGGTAGTTAATAGGATGGCAAGGTTCGTGATTGAAGATAATTTTTCTTTAACAACTTGTTAGATTATATTAATTAGAATATAAGGTATGAACATAAGATTTAATCATGTATACCTTATATGCTTAACCGTTTAAGAACCTCAGTAATGAAAGACACCTTCATTTTGATTGGGTTCCCTTTAGTGTGTACACTCATGATGGCTAATGATCACAAAGTGATCGAATGAGAGAGAGGTGTGTGGCGGCTACATTAGGTTATGATGTTATTAGAGTCCAACCTAATACCTCTAGTTATCTCTCTATTTATACACACAGGGGGCGCCCAAATTAGGTTTAGTAATGGTAATTCCGTCCATCAATGCATCAGCTATTATAAACTTAGGGATATTATAGTAATTGATCAATCTTATATAAATGATAATGATAGCCATTTAATAAATATAATAAACATAATTTATATTTATTCTAGCATTTTCCCACTTGGCCGAGTAATCATTTATTATGAGTATTACATTAGTCTGAAGATTAATACTCATTTTAGTTCTAAACCCAAAATGTAGCAGAGAAATACAGTCGTTAAGTTAATATTCAACTCAGGACCCCCATTAATCATACTACACCCAAATTTAAAACTTTAACATTAGGATCAATCACACTTATGCCCTTAATCATTGATTTGTATATTTATTGTCTATACATCATTATGCATGCTTAACGTATTCATTAGAGACATTACAAATTCAAAGCGATTGAGGAAAATTGAACATTAATCATTAGTCATTCATAGTACGATATGCAGTTGTACATAGTCATTAGTAAAACCTGTCACACCCTCAAATTCCACGTGCGGGGTTTTACCGCGAGGCGCATGACAAACCAGGATCTAAGTCAACGGTCACAATAAACGACACTATATGATTCGTAAAAATGACACAAACAAACCAACAAGTTTTCATAAATAATCCATCGCTGTGAAAGCGTAACACTTTATTACAAACCCAAAATGCAAAAGTACGTAGGTCTGAAAAGCTAAGTAAAATGCATATGAATCCTAGACGCCGTGAGACTCCGTGCGCCTATGATAAGCTGCTACCTCAACGACCTGAGACAAACATGCTAAAAACGTCAGCAAATAATGCCGGTGAGTTCACAGGTTTTATGTTAAATGTTTTAAGTAATTAAAGCCATCATGTTATCACTATGTTAGAAATGATAGCGTTAGCTAGACGCATGAATAATACTACTACGACCGGAAACCATTACAGACAACGATATATGATTTTTCCCGAAACGATTATGCACTACCATTCAGCATTATGACCGAGACAATATGCACCCGCCCGGCTCCCAGCCGACGGGTGGGGTCTGTCAGTCCCAATAGATCTATCCACATTTCCCCCGTTATGCTATCGAGCATATTCATGGTTTCCCCGGGACTTTACGTATCGTATAGCACAAATGAATTTAACACTAGTATAACATGATAATTTATGAAATATGTATAAGCATGTGTCTCCCCCGAAATGTAAAACGTAAAGTGGGGCCGTGAAACTCACCTGATGCTACTCCTCTCACTAAGACAAGTAAACATGCTCAATAGACGGCACCAAATACCGGTGACCTATCATGACGAGCGTATAAGGTGTTAGACTAACAACCCGTAGGTTGATTAGTCCCTAGCAGTCCAGACCATAACCGTGTACATATGAAATGATGTTTAAACGTTTAACCGAGCACACCAGACAAGACCCGTCATCCCATTGGTGACCCGACATCCCACGTGTTAGCCGAAAGCAAGATATCATGCAACATATGCAATTAAACACTTAATGCGCGCAAGAGTTCACCTAATCTAACATATCAGTCAATTAACGTATAACTAAGTCCGAACACATGTTACCAAGTCATTGGACATGTCACGGGGTTCCTAACATGTTCCTAGGCGTCAATCCGTGTTTCGGGATGTTAAAATATACATATAGCAGCTGTACACGCGATTAGGAAGCAAACATGTGATTAGGAAAAGTCAACTAGTGATTAGGAGAGTCAAACTAGTGAATAGAATTGTAATCACTAGTAAAGTGGTGAATAGAATTGTAATCACTAGTAAAATGGTGAATAGAATTGTAATCACTAGTAAAATGGTGAATAGAATTGTAATCACTAGTAAAATGGTGAATAGGGTTGTAATCGCTAGTAAAGTGGCGAATAGGGCTCCTAATCGCCTATTGTTCAGGCGATTAGGAGCTAATCGCCTATAATAATGGCGATTAGAACTCCTATTCGCTAGTTCTGATCTGTTCCGTCCTTTTTGCGCGTTTAATCCTCCAAATCAGATCTGAAACATGTGTAAATACCCAATACCCAACCCAAAACATTAACCCAACTATTTTAAGCAAAACCCCCAATTTATCATCACCCTAGCCGTCCCGAATGCATGCGTTTTCCCAAAATAGCATAACTTGCATGTAAGCATCACATCAACATGTAAAACTTACCCTAAATAGCAAATATTCAAATTTCATCACATAACGACGTTATCCGACATTATCCTACTGTTCTAGCATCATCCTAGAGTAAACCCTAACCTCAAAAATCAACAAAACACAACATATCATCATCAATCCACCATAATCACTCAAACGGGTCAAAATGCCTAATATCAATATTACACATCTATGAACTTCAAACTCCTAGGTTATCATCATATTAACTTATTTAGATGAGAAACATAATAATAACACAAGAACAATCATGTTTAAACGATAAAAATCCTATCTTGCATGAATACATCACATATAACAAGTATAGATGTTTGGGTTTGTTTTGAAACTGATTTTAATGAGTTTTCAAAGACACAAACGTTTAGAAATCAGGTCTGGACCTTTAGGGATCAAAACAATATCATTATAAAGGTTTGGGATGAAGAACACACCTTGAAATGGTGAGATTATGAGGTGTAAGCCTTGGAAATGTGGTTTCTTGCTCAAAAACGTGTTGCAGAGGTTGGATAAGGTGTGGGGTGGCTTTGGGGTGTATTAGGGTTTCACAAATGATGTTTGAAACATAAGGGTGGTATTTATAGGCGTTTTTAGTCGTCATTTGCAGTTCAGGTGAGTACGAGGGTCTTGCAGGAGATTAGGGCTCTATTCGCTAGTACTACTAGCGAATAGCCCTCTAGTCGCCCCTAGGGTTCCTCTATTCACTAGTTATACTGGCGATTAGGCTTCCCCCAGTGGCCTAATCGCCTATAGCAGATATATCTGGGTTTTTGGCGCGTTAAACCCTATTTTAACATATATAAACACGTTTTCACATACCGACAAGTTGCATAATGATTATAAGTATGTAATGCACGATAACTAACACGTTCCCACCCGATCACCAATTCCCGGGACCCGAGACTTGCGTGTGCGCAATAAGCCCAGCGATTCTACAAATCGCCAATCCTTGTACACGTGGTTATGGACCGACACCCAATGATCCCTCGGACCATTGTAACGACTCCCGATGATTCCCGAATCATCGACACGACTCAACCGACCCGGTCAAGTATGATATTAAGTAGTTGTTTTCAATGTTTTCGTTGAGGTAGACTCGTATGTATGTAAAGTATGAAACATATGTATGCAAGGTATGAAACGTATGTATGTAAAGTATGAAAAGTATTCATCTGAATATGCCGGGTGTCACAAAACCCTTCTCTTTTAGTTGGCCCTTAGTGAGACTTATTGATAATATACCTTTAATTATTGGATCCATAAGCATATCATGAATGCATTTGATACAAAATTCTGATTTCCTCTACTTGTGCTTAAAATAAGCGAACAATAATTTCGTATCGAACTCTAATGCAGCTCCTCTCAAACTGTTTTAGTTCAAGAAATTATAGTAGCTAATTTTATCACAGTAAGTCTTCAATATAGTATTAAAATGGAGTTATTAAGTTATGACACAACTGATAAATTTATCAACAACATTCAATGACCATTCTGTTGTGACCAGCAATACATTATATCATGATAACTTAGGTTGGCGTAATAAGTTCCTTTTGACTCCTCCATGAGATAGTTATGTCTGCTGACGCTATGATATACCCTAAAAATGACATTTTATTTCCTCTGAATATAACAAAGTTAGGATGAGAGTAGTCAATCACTTTAAGTTCTCACTTCTTCTTTAGATTGTAGTCTCTTGTTTCTTATAGATATTGTAATGTTCGATTAAATGCTTTTCAATAATCTAGACAAGTCTAGTGTTAAGCAATATGAACAATATCATAAACAAGCATAGACTTACATTAACATAAAACTTCTAAATTATGAAGCATAAGGTAATAATCTCATTTATCCTAATATCCTCTAAAAAGAGAGCAATGTTGTATGTTACATATGTAAGGACCCGCTTAGAGTAAAACTTATGGGATGAAACTAATATCCCGTTGGGTCTATCTCGGTAGATTTTGATTCCTGTCACGTAAGAGGAATCCCCGATATTCATCATGTCAAAATATGCTTGAATAATGCTTTGACTTAGGTAACATCTACATCTACATCTACATCTACACTTCTACATCTACATCTACATCTACATCTGCATCTACATCTACATCTACATCTACATCTACATCTACATCTACATCTACATCTACATCTACACTACATAATAAAAGAAAACACACGAGGGACACATGGCACTCCCTCATGAATTCTCTCATTTTATTATTTAATACATTAAACTCAAATTTAATTATAATAATTGATTTGCAAAACTATAAGTTTATTAAATTAAATTTTAGTAATTATATTAATAATCATAGTTGTAACTGAAATCATTAATAAAAGAAAACACATGATTCTTTTTTATATAACATATTTATATTTATGTATTATTAACTTTAAATTTAAATCATGTACCTTAAATTAACCCATTTTTAAAAAAATTAATCTGTTATTCTAAGTTTAAAATTAACTTTCTTACAATATTTGACAAATGATTATTTAGTTTTATTATTTTGGTCATTGGTTTAGATGTTAAACTATGTTTAGCAAATACATATTAATTTTAAATGCTTAAAATAGTTCAAAAGTCAAATAAACAAATTAATAATAACACAATGTAATTAGTCAAGCTTTTTTTGTGAGACTTTTATATTATTCAAAACAAATAAATAAAATCAATCAATCAACATTAATCGATTTTATCTATAGTAATAAAAGACAACACATGGAATACATGGAACTCCATTATAAAGCCTCCCATTTTATTATTTCAAACAATACATTATATATAAATACAAATATCAACTTAACGACCTACTTAACTTCCGTTACAAATCAACCGTCTTTACCGTTTTCCCACTTTAACCTTTGTTACTCCAATTTTCACGGCTGCCAACTTTCGTTATCAAATTATGCGACTTTACATTTACCCCACCAACTTCCGTCACACCGTTCGTTCTTCCCACTAAATTCTGTCGCACCGTTTCCCAAATTCTATTTTACCATCGTATTTATCTAATATGTTCATCCCTTCGACATAATCCATTGTTATTCTTCTAAACTCCCAACTTCCTATCAAGAATCTCACATCATATTGGTATGACTTTTATACTTTACTATCGTTTTAGCTTTGCTGTCATGTGTCATCAATATGTAGAAATGCAACAGACAGCTGGTGGTGGCAGTGGAAGATGTGACGATGATGGCGTTGGTTTTATGGTGACGCGTGTGCGAGCGCGAGGCTGCACTAGCGATGAAGTGTTGAGAGGGAGTGGGTGGAAACAACTTTCGAGCGTAGCGGAAAGGTTACATATATAGTTAGTTATATATGTATGTGGGCAAAGATTTCTCAAAAAATTCTTCTTATCATTTGCAGAGATGAGGATTATAGATAGTGTTTTAGAAAGACAAAGGCGTTAAATCATAAATGTGTTGTGAGAATATGTTTGTGTCTATCGCCGGAGTAGGCACCGGTTTATAAAGAAAAGTCAAAGATGAAATAACATGGATATAACTTGTATTTTTACTCTCAATTTTTTTTTTCTACCCAACCCCTAACAATTTTCATACTACAATTTTCATAAACCTTTTATATTAGCAAGTGTTGTAAATGTTATAACATGTATTAAACAAAATGTTTATGTTACGTTATTGTTGGTTGAATAGGCATGTTAATTATTATTATGCATACTCAAGATTATACCTAATATAATGTAAGTTAATTTAGCCTGGCAATGTACGCTATAAACAAAGCAACAAAAAGAATGTTTTGCTTCAACGAAAAAATATAGTAATCAATAACCCGTCGTAACGCATATATTGAACAATTTCATGTTCACAACCTTTTATAATAATAATAATTAACCTTATTATATACTATTAATTTACCATGCTAATGAATAGTGATTTCACTATTATCATTATTAATGTTATGTTAAATACTTATAACATCAAATAATTTCAACATATTTGATAGTGGTATGGTGGTTGGGTTTGTTGGTTTATATGAGCATTATTCAAGTTCAATTCTTGCAAGCATAATATGGGTTCTATTTTGGCCACATTTTTTTTGCTTTTCTTATTAACTTTTTTTTTTCTCATTTTGACCACCAAAATTTTTTTAAAGTTTTTTTTTCCTCATTTTGGCCACACAATGTTTTTTTTTACTTTTTGTTTAAGTTTTATTTTCCCGTTTTGGCCACCAACTTTTTTTATTAAGTTTTTTTTTCTCATTTTGGCCCCGACATAATGCGTTTTTTACCCGATTTCACACGGGTTTGGTTTTTGTTCGTTTATTATCTATATATTTAACAACCACGAAATGAATAGTTGCTTCACTTTAACGTACGCAGCCGGCTACCGACCACATCTACTGTGCGTCATCTCCACCATGTGTCGCGGATTGCAGGAGATTCCTGGTATTCTCCGCGTAGCCACTGGCACTTTTGTATTTTCTCATTGTCCACGGTTAGTCTCAATGCCTTTGTCGGTTACCAAAATCCGCATTAACACGTCATGTGAAAAACGCACAACGCGCGTATCACCGACCACATCTACCGTGCGCCATCTCCACCATGCGCCGCGTACCACATGAGATTCCTGGTAAAATGATACTATTATTGGGGATGCTTACCAAAGAAATTTCACGAGCATACGCAATAATTTAGGTGGAAAGTTTATGTATGATAAACTAATATCACGAACACAATGAAAATTGATTTAGGTTTGATTTGGAATTTGAAATGTCGCAACGCTATGTCATCACTTAATTATTTTTAGATCATATTGATGCCGCCGCAACGCGCGGCTGGATAAAAACCTAGTTATTATTAGTAGTATAACTATTCGTTTAAATTATTTTTACAAGATTTATTTTATTTTAATGTGGCGAACCAGATTCGAACAAAATTAGTATCGGTAAAACAAAATATATGACATCTATCTATATATATATAAAAGAAAACGTATATGCTAACGTGGCGTGCAATGGAGGCAGCAACCTCCCCTTTAGAGTGCCACGTGTGACGTGACATCATAATTGAAAGATTTTAGTGTTTTTGAACTATTTCCTTTTTTAATTAAAAAAAAATATAAACATAAAACCCTAAATTAAATTGAGTTATTTTAGGAAAAAAAGAATTTAAAAATAAATTTAAAATTTTCTCTCTCATGTATCCTCCCATAATTTTTAAACGTTTATATCTTTTATATACGGGATTTTTTAAAGAAAAAAAATACACCAAATTAACGAGCGTTTTATTATCTTTCCAACGAGTACCATAGTCCTATATAAAAAACGGAGAAAAATCGACTATTTTTTGTGGGGTTTCGTTCATACAGGAAAAAAACACACAAAGTGTTCATGTTATTCATTAATCATGTTTTTTCTTTTAAACCAGGTTCTTATCTACGATGTTGAAAATCAGCCCAATCGCCATGTTATCATTGGAATTTAACTAGGTATACTTCATCAAGAGAAGTTAGGAGAAAGAATCGCGCGACACTGCAACACATGGTGTCACCTTATACCAAGGTCATTTTTTAATTTATTTAATTACAAGAGTAATAATTATTACTATTAGTATTAGTATTAGTATTATTAGGATGGTTATATTTTTCAACCCCGGGACGCTCCCGGAAAGAATTGATAGTTGCTGACGTGGCGTTCAATGGTGGCATCAACCATCTCTTGATTATGCCACGTGGTATAATGAGATGCAATGATTACAACTTCCAACTTAAGTGTTTGTTTAGTTGATTATGTTAGGAATTATAAGAGCCATTAGAATGTGAGAAATTAGAGAGATGTGATGAGTTTTTTAATAGTTGCAGCTTACATAAGTGATTCTTTAGATGATTACTGATTAGGTTTTAGATTAGGGAATATGAGTTATTACTGATTAGAATACTATGAACATGCAATGATTGAGAGATTTTGTGGTTAGTTAACTTAAACCATTTGCAATAGGTTATCACGTAAAATTAAATTTTTTAACCCCGGGACCCTCCCGGGGTAATTAGCTAGTAAGGAATATGAATTTTAGAGAATTAGTGTGAATTGTTTGTCTTTTGGTCTCATCTTAATTATTAGTAACCATATATAAATCTAGAATACTTTCATCTTTCGGATTTCTAAATCGTTAGTTCCAAATTATACCTTCAAATTGAGTGAATAGCTAAACTTGTCCCTAAGTTTTTGTTAAATTTGCTAGATCTATCCAAAAAAAATATTTTTCTCAACTGAACCATTGAGGTTTACATTTTATTGGTAGATCTATCCATTTAACTAACCTTGTTAAAAACTATGTTAACCAAGGGGGATTTTTGACATCTTACATATTTGTTTTGATTTCTAATCTTTTCTTATTTCAATAAATTTTTAACATAAAATTTTTTTTTTTTAATTTTTTTTAAAGCCACCCCAACCCCCACCTCCTTCAATCCCCGTTAGGTATATAATATTGGGTTCACTATTTGAGTATTTTCACCGTCATCTCGGACATCTATTTGATGCGTGCTCATGTATGCTCATTTATAATTAACTGATTCATGTTTGGTAGCACATATAATTACCAAGCTCTGCGATAATTTCTATGTTAGTCATCACCCTTAATTATATTAGGTGTCTCTTCTAAATTCATTAGCGGTGGTTTGGATGGAAAAAGTAATATTCATCCTATTGATGATGGAAGAGTTGCTATCGTTTGCTTAAGTGGATTATAATACACAAGTACGAAGGTGTGATTGTTTTAAATAAATATATCATATCCAAATGCTAATAAAATTTCTTAATTGATGATTTTGCCTTTTGTATATAACTCACCTTCTTCATTCAAATGCGTGAGACCATTGACAGGTTTGTGAATAAATATTTAGAATTTTAAAAACAGTACTAAATTAAGGTTCCGAAAGTTGAGTAAATACATGTGTAATCATAATACATCCACAGGCTTCTTGTTAGGCTGTTTTACCCAGCTTGAATGTTGTTGTGACAAACTATATATGGGAAATTGGCAACACAATTATGTAGATTGTTTCCCATTGCATGACAATTCTGATCGGTAAACAACAACATTTGTTCAAACACGTGAAAATGGTTTTCCTTCGCATTGCTTTAGCTTTGGCACATATGACCACTTATGAGCGTCCCTCGTCAAATTGCAGATATGAAAAATGTGATTGGGATGGTTAAAGGAGGTGGGAGCTGGGCTGGTTTTATTAAAAAAAAAAAAAGTTTTTTTTTTTTATATTAAAGCTTAGACCATGCGTAGTGGGGGGCTTTATATATAAAGCCCCCCTTTCTGATTGGTCCACGAGGCAGTTGAGTCAGCATGGAGAGAGAAACTGAAAAAGGGGTGTAGTAGTAGGGGCTTTATATATAAAGCCCTTATTAATATTTTATTATATCTTTTTAATTAAAAAAAATAATAAAATAGAGAGAGACTGAGATGGCAAATGGTGATTGGAGGGAAGAAAACACAACCAGCGTTATAAGTATAGCGCCAAAAGCTGATTTTGTGAAATAGAGCCCCCCCGTAGCGGTGTTGGGGGGGCGCTATTTTTTTTTGTGAAGGTAACGCCCTCCACTACGGAGGGTCTTATAAAAAAAATAGAAATCAAAACAAATATGTAAATGCCAAAAATAAGCCCCAGTTAACGTTAGTTTTTAACAGAGTTAATAAATTGGATGGATCTAGCAAGAAAATGTAAACCTTAGTGGTTCAGTTGAGAGAAAAAATTATTTTGGATGGATCTAGCAAATTTAGTCAAACCTCATGAACAATTTTGGCTATTCACTCCTTCAAATTTGATCAGAATTATTTGTCAATAATTCAAATTAATTGATTTTGTATACAAATAGTCATTTGTTAAATTTTATGTTACGTAGTAACATATAAAATCTTGGTGCATATTTGATTTTATCATTTACAACATCTCGCCGCAACGCGCAGGGTAGCGTTAACTCGTTTATTTTAATTTATTTCTTTATTTAATAATTATTACTTATTCAGTTTTTATTTGTTACAACTATAATTATTAATATAATTACTGGAATTCAGTTTAATATATATATTCTAGAGAAAATTGCTCGAATAGTCCCTGTGGTTTGCACAATTTTCACCTATAGTCCCCAAGTTTTTAAAATTACAGCTATAGTCCTCAACTTTTGGTGTTTGTTAATTCGGATAGTCCTTGAAGTGGCTGTGAAATTACTAAATTACCCTTTTGATGGATGGAGGTTAAATAATCCAGTTAAGTGGATGTAAAATTACTAAATTACCCTTACCCCAATAAAAAAAAATCAATTAATTAATAAAATATAAAGAGGGCCCACTTAACCCTTTAGCCAATTATTTTTCTCCACCTATTTTTATGAGACCCACCAACTTCATCTTCCTCACCCTATCACCACCACCAACCACCACCACCACAACCAACCACCAACTCACTTTAATCAACTGAACCCAAACACTCCCTTCTGTTCCACTTTCTCTTGAATGTTTCAATCGGTTATTTTATAATTCCTCTTTCTTCCACACCCACAAAAGAATCACAGTAAACACACAATGCCTTTTCCTCTTCAACTTTTCTCTGGAACAATAATAACCAAGAGAGTCTCAGCTTCTTATCTAGATCTTGAACCTTTATTGCTCTAAAAATAATATCTCCCACAAGACACTCACAGTAGACACCCACACACACTCTCTCTGGAGTCACAGAGATCTTCGGGTTAAAATCGGGGATGAAGTTGAGGAAGGTGGGTTCTGGTCGAATTGTTTTGAGGTGGGTATGGGTGGTCAGGTGGATCAATGGAGCAGGGGGTCCCGGCAACGAAGCCATATCATAACGCCTGGCTCCACCACGGTGTTGGTGGTGTGTGTTCATTCTCCTCCTCCTCTGTCTCTCTCTTATTCTCCCTCTCTCTATTCAACTAACAAAACATATAAAGAATGATAATAGTGATTCCGTCTGTGTGTTTGTGTAATATATATGGGTTGGTGGTTGGTTGTGGTGGTTGGTGGTGGTGGTGATAGGGTGAGGAAGATGAAGTTGGTGGGCCCCACTAAAATAGGTGGACAAAAATAATTGGCTAAGGGGTTAAGTGGGCCCTCTTTATATTTTATTAATTAATTGATTTTTTTTATTTTTATTGGGGTAAGGGTAATTTAGTAATTTTACATCCACTTAACTGGATTATTTAACCTCCATCCATCAGAAGGGTAATTTAGTAATTTCACAGTCACTTCAAGGACTATCTGTGACACCTGGCAAATTCTGGTTAACAACGTTGTCTAGATGAAAGTCTACCTTAGCGAGTCACGCGTATATTGTACTTAACTGGGTTAGTTAAGTCGGGTTATGGTTCGGGAACTACTGGTTAGTCTAGAAGATCATTGGATATTGGTCTAGAGGTTCGTTAGATGTCAGTCCTTAACCAAGGGTCCAAACGGTGACGATTTGTAGGATCGTCAGGGCATACGGAACGTACGAGTCTCGAGTCCCGGGAATTGGTGAACGAGTGTAAATATGTGTATTTACTTGTGTTATGTGTTTACAATCATTATGTGACTTGTCGGTACATTAAAATGGGGTAACATATGTTAAAACGGGGTTTAACGCGCAAAACACACAAAAGGAACCCCTACAGGCGATTAGGAAGCCTAATCGCCCATAGGGGAGGCGAGTAGAGGGACATAGGGGCGATTAGGCCCCTACTCGTGTGATGTTAGGGGCGAGTAGGCCCAATCGCATGCTCATTCATGCGATTAGCAGCCCTAATCGCATGAACTGCTGCACAATCGCATGTAACGTGCTGGAACGACTAGAAACGCCTATAAATACAATACTTAACCTCCTAAACTCCCTAATATCAACCCTAGTCGTCCCATAACCGCCCCAAACACTTAAACAACCTCTGGAAGGCGATTTTGATCAAAAACACAAGGTTTCAAGGTCTAACCATCATTCTTTTACAATTCCAAGGTTTGATTCTCATCCATAACACTTTGTAAACGTTTTTAATCAATCCCTAATGGTCCAGACCTGTTCATAAACGAAAAAGCTTTCTGAAAATCGTCAATAAGGGTTGTTAATCGGATTATAACTAATAAACATGCGTTATGGGTATGTATGATTAGAAAGATAGGATTTTTATGAATCTTGATGATGTTTTGATGTGTTATCATGCTAGGTCAGAATTAATATTGTTAGTATGATGATAGAAATCTCAGTAATTGGATAATTGGGTTATGATTACATGCGTTAATTGAATGTTGCATGCTATGTGTATATGTTTGGATTGCTTGATTTCATGCAGGACTGATTATACGAGGTTAAACAAAGGATTTTGGTTTAAACATGTTTGGAATAGTTATTGGGATGATATTGGGTAGTTACACACGTTCTGGATCTGATTTGGAGCGTTAAACGCGCGAAAAACCGGAACAGCAAGGTTACAGGCGAGTAGCCTTGCTAATCGCCTGTGTTAGGGGCGATTAGGCCCCACTCGCATGACATTAAGGGCGATTAGGCCCCACTCGCATGTATTAGGGGCGAGTAGCCCCACTCGCCTGATTACAGGGGCGAGTAGCCTACTCGCGTGGCATCAAGGGCGAGTAGCCCTACTCGCGTGACTTAAGGGGCGATTAGCCCTGATCGCGTGACATTTCATGCGATTAGCCTCCCTAATCGCGTGTACTGCTGCTGTAAGTGTATATTAGCATTCCGAGACCCGATTTAACATGTAGTAACATGCTAGGAACCCCGTAACATGTCTAATAACTTGGTAACATATATTTGGATGTATTCCGGTGATACGTGAACTATGTGCTATAACTTGTTGTGTGTTAACGTATGTTAAGTGTACTTGCGTTATTGTACGTTTTGGAGCGTAAACATAACACGGGGAGTCTCGGGTCACCAATGGGATGTCGAGTCTTGTACTTTGGGTCAGTTAAACAGTCACGGTGTTTTCAAACGAACTTGGTTATGGTCTGGACATCTAGGGACTAATTAACCTGCGGGTTATTAGTCTAAGTACTTGTAACTGTCGTATGTTAGGTCGCCACTTTACGGGACTAGCATAGCAGCTGAGTTTACTCGGGTTAAGGAGTAAAGGAACTTAAGGTGAGTTTACGGCCCCTCTTTTAAACTGGTTTTATACTTTCGGGGGAGAAAACATGTGTTAAAACGATTATTTGGTAACTACTGTCATACTATGGGTTTCTCTTGTGTACTACACGATCTTTGGAAGTCCCGGGGGGAACCATGAATGTGCGGGTTTGCACAACGGGGAAATGTGAATAGCGCTATTGGGAGTGACCAACCCCGCTCGTCGACTTGGAGGGTCGGCGGGTGCATATTGTCTCAAACAGGAACAACAGGAACAACAGGAACATACATCGGGCATACTTTTGGTATTCGCGTTAGTAATGGTTTTCCAATCGTGGTAGTAACAAAACGTACGCCTAGCTAGCGTATACTGGTTTTCTATTTGTTATAGTATGGACAGGTGGACTTGGTACTTGGATACAAAACCTGTAAACTCACCAGCATTTTTGTGCTGACGTAAACTTTTACATGTTTTCTCAGGTCGCTAAGGTAGCACGACTGGACTAGGGACAACGCGTCTGCACGGCGTCTTACTAGGGTTGCATGGTCTTTTGAACATTGAACTATTATTTCATTGTTGAGTACTGTTTTTGAATAAGCTTCCGCTGTAAACGGGATTTTAAACTATGTTTTGAAATTGCATTTTAATTCATTTAGACTTGTTTATTGTGATCGTTGGTTTGGATCCTGGTTTGTCATGCGCCTCGCGGTAAAACTCCGCAAGTGGATTTTGAGGGTGTGACAGATTGGTATCAGAGCCAATGGTTATAGTGAACTAGGACTGCATGTAGAGTCTAGTCTATAGCCGAGTCGCACACACTAGACGATCACATGGTACTAAACGTTATAGTGGTTTACGTATGGTCTTGTCGGGGTGTCTCTAAATCATTGGTCTTTCTACGTTACATCATCCGTTCTATCTTAGGTTGGGTTACTTGTTTTCTAGGCAGTGTGGTCTATTGGGGTAACTCGTGTGCTCTTGAGATTTGTCCAAGGCTCGGACATCTCCCTTTCGCACTCCAATAGAAACACTTGTCATGAACTACCGTAGTATTACGGTGTATAGCTAAGAGTCTATGTTCGGTGATTTAAACTTTGAACTATGAGAACACTAGGAGGACCATGTAGAGCGTTTTATCATTTTGGGTGCACACAAAATCATAAAACGAAATGCATGGAAGCACTAGTGAGCTCTGGGTTTGAGGGGATAGTCCTGGATTGGATCTAGCTTTGATCTTGTGAACATTAGTGGTTATCTTTAACTGCGAAACTAAATTTTCTCGTTCTTTCTGCCAGAATCATGTCTAGAGTGCGTGGAGGACGAGGAGGTGGTCGCAATGGTGGACGCGGTGGTGGTCGCGGTGGTGCTGGTGGTCGTGGTGGAGGTATTAACCTATCACAGGCTGATCTGAATAACTTGCTCCAGGCTGCCTTTCAGTTAGGGCACAACGGTGGTGGTAAGTTGTTTTATCTGTTTTCTTTGCCTCATTGGTGAACCTTGTGTACGTTATTCGTGGTTTCTCATACGTTTCATTTCAGGTGGTCCTGTTGACCCACCCCCACCCATGTGCACCTACAAGATGTTCCGGGACTGCAAGCCCCAGGAATTCTCTGGCACCGAGGGTGCGGTTAGCTTGCTTAGGTGGTTGGAGAAAGTGGAGTCGGTATTTCTGATGTGTAACTGTCTCCCAGAAGATCGGGTGAAGTATTCTGCTGCGTTATTTCAGGACGTGGCATTGACTTGGTGGAATGGTATCACCCAGAACATGGGTATTGGGGAGGCATATGCTATGCCATGGGAGAACTTTGTGCAGTTGCTGAAGCGGGAGTATTGCCCGAGAGAAGAGGTACAGAAGCTGGAGCATGAGGTGTGGAACCTCAAGATGACTGGATCGGAAATCGAGAAGTATGCTGTGAGACGGAATGAGTTGGCCGTGCTGTGTCCCGATCTGCACGTGCCAGAATATCGTAAGATTGAACACTATGTCTCGGGGTTAGTGCCGGAAATTGCAGGGTTAGTGGCTGCTGGGAATCATCCTACTTATGCGGAGGTAGTTCGATCGGCACATAGGATGACTAACTTAAAGGTGAATGAGGGGATTTTGCCTGCGAAAGGTTCAACTGTTAAGGCTCCAGAGAACAATAAGCGCAAGTGGGAGAATGACGGGAAAGGATCTGGGTCTACACAGCTGGGTAAAAGGTTTGATAATGGGGGTTCATCGTCTTCGGGTAATAAGCAGGGTGGTTATGCGGGAAAACTGCCCAAATGCAACAAGTGTGGACGCCATCACCAAGGGAACTGCGACAGTAACCGTTGTCACCGCTGCCAGCGAACTGGGCACTATGCTAAAGATTGTCGGGCTACACTTCCATCGACTCAGGCTCCGACCAACAGTTCAGCTCCGACTACTCAGGGGACTACAGGGAAACAAGGATGCTACAACTGTGGTGACACTGGGCATTACAAGAAGGATTGCCCAAAACTGAAACAGGGTGGAAACAACGGGAATGGGAACAACGGGGGCGGCGGCAGAAATGCACGTGCCTTCGTCATTGGAGCTGCTGAGGCTAGGCAGGACCCTGATACAGTCACCGGTACGTTTCTTCTCAATAATCATTCTGTTAGCGTGTTATTTGATTCTGGTGCCGACAAGAGTTTTGTATCCAAGGATGTTAGTCGACTGCTAGATGTAGCACCCGTACCATTAGAAACCAAGTATATTATTGAGTTGGCTGACGGTAAAACGATTGAGGCTACTAGTGTTCTTCGGGAGTGTCAGTTAGAGCTGTCGGGTTTATCGTTTCCCATCGACCTTATGCCGGTACCATTGGGTAGTTTTGACGTTGTGGTAGGAATGGATTGGTTATCTTTGTATCGCGCGGAGATTGCCTGTTACGATAAGGTTATTCGGATTCCTCTCCCTGATGGAGAATTTCTTTCTGTGTACGGTATCAAGGGTGGTGTTCCGCTAAACATCATCTCTAGCATGAAAGCCCTTAAGTGTCTTCGAAAGGGTTATCCAGCTGTTTTGGCGCTTTTATCTGTTTCCTCTGTTGATGAGAAGAAGATTGACGATATTCCGGTGGTACGCGAGTTTCCTGATGTTTTTCCCGATGATTTATCTGGTCTTCCTCCTCATCGTCAAGTCGAGTTCGGTATTAATCTTGTACCAGGGGCTGCTCCTATTGCTCGGGCCCCCTACCGTCTTGCACCTCCCGAGATGCAGGAATTGTCTAGCCAGTTACAGGAACTCTTGGACAAGGGTTTCATCCGACCAAGTTCTTCCCCTTGGGGAGCCCCGATTTTATTTGTCAAGAAGAAGGATGGGAGTTTCCGATTGTGTGTAGACTACAGAGAGCTGAACAAATTGACCGTCAAGAACCGTTATCCTCTTCCACGTATTGATGATCTGTTCGACCAGCTTCAGGGTTCTAGTTATTATTCCAAGATCGACTTGAGGTCCGGTTATCACCAGCTGCGCGTCAGGGAGACTGACGTTGCAAAGACTGCTTTTCGAACACGTTATGGCCATTTCGAATTCTTGGTCATGCCTTTCGGTCTCACGAACGCACCGGCGGTTTTCATGGACTTGATGAACCGCGTCTGTAAACCATATTTGGACAAATTCGTCATTGTGTTTATTGATGACATTCTGATCTACTCCAAGAACGAGACCGAACACGGGGAACATCTGCGGTTAGTTTTGGAACTCTTGCGACGGGAACAACTTTACGCCAAGTTCTCAAAGTGTGACTTTTGGTTACGCGAAGTTCAATTTCTAGGACATGTGGTTAATGAACTAGGAATTCATGTCGATCCAGCTAAAATCGAAGCGATCAAGGACTGGGGAGCACCAAAGACACCAACTGAGGTGCGGCAATTCCTAGGCCTTGCGGGCTATTATCGTCGTTTCATTCAGGGGTTCTCGAAGATTGCTCAACCCCTCTCCACTCTCACTCAGAAGGATAGGAAGTTCGTCTGGGGTGAATCACAAGAGTCCGCGTTTGAAGAACTGAAGTCTAAACTGTGTTCTGCTCCTATTTTGTCTTTACCTGAGGGTTCTGATGATTTTGTCGTTTACTGTGATGCTTCCATTCATGGACTCGGTTGCGTGTTGATGCAACGCGAGAAAGTGATTGCGTATGCTTCTCGTCAACTCAAAGTGCACGAGAAGAACTACACAACTCATGACTTGGAGTTGGGTGCCGTGGTATTCGCGTTGAAAATTTGGAGACATTACTTGTACGGTACCAAATGCACCATCTACACCGATCACAAGAGTCTCCAACACATTTTCGACCAACAACACTTGAACATACGGCAGCGTCGCTGGATTGAACTTTTGAACGATTATGATTGTGCTATTAAGTACCATCCTGGCAAGGCGAATGTTGTAGCAGACGCCTTGAGCAGGAAGGAATCTTCTAAACCTCGTCGCGTTCGGGCGTTGCAGCTCACTATCCATTCGTCGTTACCTGATCAACTCCGTTCTGCCCAATTGGAAGCTTTGAAGGAGGAAAACCTTAAAGCTGAAACTATGCACGGTGCCGACAAGCACCTAGAGCGAAGGCCTGATGGCCTGCACTATTTCGCAGAACGTATATGGGTTCCTTTATTCGGGGGACTACGGGAGCTTGTTCTTGATGAGGCTCATAAGTCCCGGTATTCTATTCATCCTGGTTCGGATAAGATGTATCAAGATCTGAAGGTGCTTTACTGGTGGCCAAACATGAGGTCGGACATAGCCTCATACGTGAGCAAATGCTTGACCTGTGCTAAGGTCAAGGTGGAATACCAGAAACCGTCGGGTCTCCTGCAACAACCTGAAATTCCAGAATGGAAATGGGAACGGATTACTATGGATTTTGTCACACAACTTCCTAAGTCACCAAGCGGGAATGACAAGATATGGGTGATTGTCGATCGGTTGACGAAATCAGCCCATTTTCTTGCTATTAAGGAGACCGACACCATGGATCGTTTGGCTCGTCTTTACTTGAAAGAAGTTGTTTCTAAGCACGGGGTACCAGTTTCTATTATCTCGGATCGTGACTCCCATTTTACTTCTCACTTCTGGAAGTCTTTGCACAAAGCTTTGGGTACACAACTAGACATGAGTACGGCTTACCATCCACAGACTGACGGTCAGAGTGAGCGTACGATTCAAACTTTAGAAGACATGCTGCGGGCATGTGTGATCGATTTTGGCAAGGGTTGGGAAGCTCATCTGCCGTTGGTAGAATTCTCGTACAACAACAGTTATCACACGAGCATCAAGGCTGCTCCGTTCGAAGCACTGTACGGACGGAAATGCCGTTCTCCTCTTTGTTGGGCTGAAGTGGGTGAGAGTCAACTCACTGGGCCTGAACTAGTGTACGAAACTTCGGAAAAGATCGTACAGATTCGAAATCGGTTGGCGGCGGCACGGGACCGGCAAAAGAGTTATGCTGATCAGCGTCGCAAACCACTGGAATTCCAAGTCAATGACAAGGTACTTCTAAAAGTCTCACCGTGGAAGGGCGTCATACGCTTTGGGAAGCGTGGCAAACTCAATCCACGATATGTCGGCCCATTTACGATCCTGGAACGGATTGGGCCGGTGGCATATCGACTTGATCTACCGACGGAGCTCGGTAACGTACATAACGTCTTTCACGTGTCAAACTTGAAGAAGTGTCTGGCTGACGAGTCTCTCATCGTTCCACTAGAAGAGATCAAGGTTGATGATCGTCTTCGGATTGTGGAAGAACCTGTGGAGATCCTTGATTACAAGATTCGTAGCCTGCGTCACAGCAAGATTCGTATCGTTAAGGTTCGGTGGAACTCGGACCGGGGACCGGAATATACGTGGGAACGGGAGGATCAGATGAAGTCTAAGTATCCTCATCTCTTTCCTAAGGAAGCGTTCGAGTCGAGACATGTCTCATCGGCAGCTGAATGAATCTCGGGTCGAGATTCCTTTTAACGTGGGGATGATGTGACAACTCGGGTAAATCTCTCTTTTGGTTTCTATCTTTTGTTTGTTCCTTCGTTATTTCTTTTGTTCTTTCTGTACTTGTACAAATTTTCGGGACGAAAATTCTTTTAACGTGGGGATGATGTGACACCTGACAAATTCTGGTTAACAACGTTGTCTAGATGAAAGTCTACCTTAGCGAGTCACGCGTATATTGTACTTAACTGGGTTAGTTAAGTCGGGTTATGGTTCGGGAACTACTGGTTAGTCTAGAAGATCATTGGATATTGGTCTAGAGGTTCGTTAGATGTCAGTCCTTAACCAAGGGTCCAAACGGTGACGATTTGTAGGATCGTCAGGGCATACGGAACGTACGAGTCTCGAGTCCCGGGAATTGGTGAACGAGTGTAAATATGTGTATTTACTTGTGTTATGTGTTTACAATCATTATGTGACTTGTCGGTACATTAAAATGGGGTAACATATGTTAAAACGGGGTTTAACGCGCAAAACACACAAAAGGAACCCCTACAGGCGATTAGGAAGCCTAATCGCCCATAGGGGAGGCGAGTAGAGGGACATAGGGGCGATTAGGCCCCTACTCGTGTGATGTTAGGGGCGAGTAGGCCCAATCGCATGCTCATTCATGCGATTAGCAGCCCTAATCGCATGAACTGCTGCACAATCGCATGTAACGTGCTGGAACGACTAGAAACGCCTATAAATACAATACTTAACCTCCTAAACTCCCTAATATCAACCCTAGTCGTCCCATAACCGCCCCAAACACTTAAACAACCTCTGGAAGGCGATTTTGATCAAAAACACAAGGTTTCAAGGTCTAACCATCATTCTTTTACAATTCCAAGGTTTGATTCTCATCCATAACACTTTGTAAACATTTTTAATCAATCCCTAATGGTCCAGACCTGTTCATAAACGAAAAAGCTTTCTGAAAATCGTCAATAAGGGTTGTTAATCGGATTATAACTAATAAACATGCGTTATGGGTATGTATGATTAGAAAGATAGGATTTTTATGAATCTTGATGATGTTTTGATGTGTTATCATGCTAGGTCAGAATTAATATTGTTAGTATGATGATAGAAATCTCAGTAATTGGATAATTGGGTTATGATTACATGCGTTAATTGAATGTTGCATGCTATGTGTATATGTTTGGATTGCTTGATTTCATGCAGGACTGATTATACGAGGTTAAACAAAGGATTTTGGTTTAAACATGTTTGGAATAGTTATTGGGATGATATTGGGTAGTTACACACGTTCTGGATCTGATTTGGAGCGTTAAACGCGCGAAAAACCGGAACAGCAAGGTTACAGGCGAGTAGCCTTGCTAATCGCCTGTGTTAGGGGCGATTAGGCCCCACTCGCATGACATTAAGGGCGATTAGGCCCCACTCGCATGTATTAGGGGCGAGTAGCCTACTCGCGTGGCATCAAGGGCGAGTAGCCCTACTCGCGTGACTTAAGGGGCGATTAGCCCTGATCGCGTGACATTTCATGCGATTAGCCTCCCTAATCGCGTGTACTGCTGCTGTAAGTGTATATTAGCATTCCGAGACCCGATTTAACATGTAGTAACATGCTAGGAACCCCGTAACATGTCTAATAACTTGGTAACATATATTTGGATGTATTCCGGTGATACGTGAACTATGTGCTATAACTTGTTGTGTGTTAACGTATGTTAAGTGTACTTGCGTTATTGTACGTTTTGGAGCGTAAACATAACACGGGGAGTCTCGGGTCACCAATGGGATGTCGAGTCTTGTACTTTGGGTCAGTTAAACAGTCACGGTGTTTTCAAACGAACTTGGTTATGGTCTGGACATCTAGGGACTAATTAACCTGCGGGTTATTAGTCTAAGTACTTGTAACTGTCGTATGTTAGGTCGCCACTTTACGGGACTAGCATAGCAGCTGAGTTTACTCGGGTTAAGGAGTAAAGGAACTTAAGGTGAGTTTACGGCCCCTCTTTTAAACTGGTTTTATACTTTCGGGGGAGAAAACATGTGTTAAAACGATTATTTGGTAACTACTGTCATACTATGGGTTTCTCTTGTGTACTACACGATCTTTGGAAGTCCCGGGGGGAACCATGAATGTGCGGGTTTGCACAACGGGGAAATGTGAATAGCGCTATTGGGAGTGACCAACCCCGCTCGTCGACTTGGAGGGTCGGCGGGTGCATATTGTCTCAAACAGGAACAACAGGAACAACAGGAACATACATCGGGCATACTTTTGGTATTCGCGTTAGTAATGGTTTTCCAATCGTGGTAGTAACAAAACGTACGCCTAGCTAGCGTATACTGGTTTTCTATTTGTTATAGTATGGACAGGTGGACTTGGTACTTGGATACAAAACCTGTAAACTCACCAGCATTTTTGTGCTGACGTAAACTTTTACATGTTTTCTCAGGTCGCTAAGGTAGCACGACTGGACTAGGGCGCACGCGTCTGCACGGCGTCTTACTAGGGTTGCATGGTCTTTTGAACATTGAACTATTATTTCATTGTTGAGTACTGTTTTTGAATAAGCTTCCGCTGTAAACGGGATTTTAAACTATGTTTTGAAATTGCATTTTAATTCATTTAGACTTGTTTATTGTGATCGTTGGTTTGGATCCTGGTTTGTCATGCGTCTCGCGGTAAAACTCCGCAAGTGGATTTTGAGGGTGTGACACTATCCGAGTTAACAAACACTAAAAGTTGAGGATTATAGCTGTAATTTTAAAAACTTGGGGACTATAGGTGAAAATTGTGCAAACCACAGGGACTATTCGAGCAATTTTCTCTATATTCTATGTTTTTGTAAATCAATTAATATAATTATATTTTAATACAAAATTAGAAATAAATTAATAGACATAATTTGAAAATGTTTATGAACTAATAAAAGTAATCTTTATTAAAAATTATTTATTTTTTTAAGATAATGTATTTATATGTTATTAAATTTAAATCGTGTACCTTAAAAACGTGTTTTTAATATGTGATCTTTCACTCTAAGTTTAAAACTATATTTCTTACAATATTCTAAACAAATAAAATAAAACAAATCAATCTACATTAATTAAATATTTGATTCAATACAAAACTAAATATGTTTGGCTATTTTCGTATTATAATAACTTGATATATAAAATACATTTTATATATGAAAAATCATTAATTGAAATCTTCATTGACTTTGTTTTTTCAAGTTACTTCAATTAGAGAAATGCAATATCTAAACAGTCTTTGCATTACTAATTCGTTTCAATCTTTATTTTCAGGCTATTAATTTACACAATCTTTTTTTTATAATACAATTAAATTGAACCAATAAATGTCATTATGTTTAAGGACCTTGATGTTAGAAAAAAAAATGATTATACACTCAAGGTTAGAAATACTTTGGCTTTGAGGAAACTTGATGTCAAATTCCAAAATGAACAATACTCGATTGGGTTGGTTTAACGGATGAGGAGATACTTTTAAATTAATTTCATTTTTTTATATCTTAGCCTAAACAGATTTACCTTTATTACTTTTTTATTTTTGTTTTGTTTTGTTGTACCTACAGTCTACAAGGTAATAGCTGTGTATGGAAGATATATTTTGGAATGTTCGAAAAAAAGTTTTATGTGAATAAAAATGTTTTTTACAAGAAATCATTTAGGGGTTGATGAATATTTAATATTTTTTTCGGTTGTACAGGAAACTTTTTTTATTTTAAATATATATATATATATATATAATATATAATTTAAATTGTTCAACCCGTGTATTACATGGGTACATAACCTAGTATACTTGTCAAGAGAAACGTCATTTATGTAAGGACAAGTTTTCATTAGTTGTTCCCACTCATCTTGAGGCCGGTTATTTAATCCACTTGTTTGTTGATGAAGAGAATTTCATTATGATTCCAACACATTTTATGCTTGCATCAACCCATACATGGATCTTATTGACTTACAGACTAAGTGTTCTTAACCTTCAATTTAGAACTTTCAAGATGCTTAATGAACATGTAGGTCATTGTTATGGAAAGTTGTTTTAATGTCCATCTAATGTGACTCTTAGTTATTATGAGCTACTAGGACGGTAATGATCCTCAAAGAAATCTTTTGTAACACAAATAAGAAGATTCTTTGATAATCTAATCCCCCTTGAGTATAATCTTTTATAATCAATCTTATTTATAACGTTCCCATTCGGACCTAGTTTACTTATGAATACCATTAGGTGATTCCTCTAAATCCCAAATTTTATTCTAATTTTTGGATTAAGTTTTGCTAATAATAGCTTTATTCCATTTAGAAGATTGATTGATACTAATGATTTAATTAGAAGAGGTAGGATTGGTAAACTTTTCAAACATCCATTTTGTATTATTCAGGTTGGTTACATAATCATCAAAAGTAGTGGGATTTTAGGCCTAGATGACCTCCTGAGTTTACAATTGGGTTTATTATGATACATATTTAGCTCTTAGTTATGCGTTTTATTTTCAGGTATATAATGAGCAATATTAGTTTCTAAATGTGTAATAGTTGGTGCAGTAGGGTGTACAAGAGGAATAATCGAAGTTAAATTTAATGAGTCTCTCCCCCGCATCTTATACTTTCGGAAAGTCATGATAAGGTCTTTTATTGCTCCCACTAACCTCAAAAATCTTAATGAATTCAGCATGCTTAAGGTTTAACTTTTGGAAGACCGATAGATTTTAATAGAGAAAACAACCTAATGATGTTTATTGTCATTTCTCTTGATGAGGATTACTTTAACTTTAGTAAGAAATCTAAGTTCGCCCACATTTAGGCATCCACAAAACTTTGTTAGGAGTACGTTAAATGCTAAGGAGACAAGTTGTGATAGAGTGTTGTCCAGTGCAAGTGGTGTAATTTGAGGATAGATCAAATTGTCGTTCCCCCCACCTCTGTAACTTTTGCAAGTTATAATTAGGACCCTTAATGCTCCCACTAATCTTTTTGGTCTCTTAGTACCTCCACATAATAAGTTTTAGCGATGCGCGTGAACGATCATATTTCATATATTTTATACTTGATATCCCTTATCGTCCAAATTTCATAAGAAATTTTAAGGACATACTTAGAAGGAATCTTATTAAGTATATATGAATTGATTTCTTTAATACTTTGGTTGGTAGGAAACATGTTAGATACAATTAGATATTTATCTAAGCTCCACTAATGTCATTAATTATGACTTATGACGGAAACCCATTTATTCCTTTTGCCATTTAATTTTTAGGGCGTTTAACACATGCTTTAAAGTCACTGATAATGAGATTTGATAGCCAATCATCCTTTAGTGACCTGGTCATGATTTCTCATGAAATTTTGGTGTTAGTGGATGAATTTCATGGGTCTTATTTTCCTTTGTTAAATTCTTATTTTAATGATAACAAAGTTGTGAAATGGTTATTGGATCATCTAGTTTTATTTCATAAGGTTTCTATTCAGATAATGACAACAAACAGTATGAGAGTTTAAGTTAATTGTGGCTTTGGTTTGGTCATTAAAACCTTGTAACTGTCAAAAATTGTAGTTTTTAGTATTGATACTAAATTCTGAGTAATCTCAAGAATATTGTAAGGTATCATAAAGCTTCAATACTAAAATCAGTTATTAATGGTTAATAGACCCTTAATTTTGCCACTAACTCTCATCTTAAGTATTTGTTGAATTCTAGTAAGGAAACGTATAAAACTAGACTCAACCATCATGTGTTAATTGGAATTCATTAGCATTTGTGGAGTTAAATATCCTTAATTAGGCACTACATATCTTAGCCATCTGTTCTCTTTACTTATGGGTGATCTCATTGCTTGTGCCTATTCTTAGTGGCACAGTTTTGCTTAGTAAGATTTTCCCTTTGGAGAAACTTATAGCTGAATACTTGTATTTTGTTTCCAGACCTTAGAATTGTCCTCTCTATGGTAATTATTCTTCCTCTTTTAGGTTTAATGGTAGTAAGGTGAATAACATCAACTTTTTTAGTTTAATGCGTTCCTTTTTCTTGTACGTAATTCGCTATTAACACACTCATTTTACTTTGATTTATCTAAGTGTTATAGTTGATTCATAATGCATCTAATCGTACTGGTGGAAATTTTATTATGCACTAGAAATTTATTGATTTCCATGTGTAATCCCTTAACTTTATGGGTTGTGTTATTCAATGTTAAGATGTATTCACGAATGTCATTCAACCATAGAGTTAGATTTATTTATTGCATGCTTCTTAGGAATTCGTTATATTCTTTCATTTCCATAGATAATACATTAGTCTTAGGAAATTGAGAATTAATTATAGCTCACCTGATAGGAATCAGTAAAAGAGTTATGGATTACCATAAGAGACATTTTGTTTATTCCACTTTCTTATGCTCATGAGTTATTCTGAAAATACTTTTATCAGATAGAGCAGTGGGAATGTCTTGTCTTAAGAGGTAATTTAAGTCTTAATAAGAACAAAATTTAAGAAACCTTTTCTTAGTTTTGATAATTAGAGTGGATCACTTAGTTGAGATAGTAATTTATAGAAGAATGTGATATTAGTTTTGAGTTAAGGGTATTGATGTAAGGCAGACTTAAAGTTATGATCATTATATTAATGAATGATCATTAATTGTGAGGATCAATTTTGTAATGAAGATGTGATTTTATAATAACACCAACATAAGCTACTTAAATAACAAGCTCTAGCTTTGGCTATATACTATTTATTTAAGTATTATATAATAATACAAATATCAACTTAACGGTGGTTTCACAGACGTTAACCGTAACCGTTACAGTTATCGTAACGGCTAACAACCAAGACATACCACTATCACCGGATAATGGCACCGTCACAATACAGACGTAATAAACGGCTTCTTCCCTTCATCTATAATTGTAGTTTGACGTTTAGCATTTCCGGCAACCATCGCATCGCTTCATCAACATGAAGTCGACGATTCATTCAATAACCGATATACTCAAACATCACCAGATAACTGTACTTAATTATCACTGCCACAACAACCTTCATGCAACCGTCGTATCTTCTCCGAACAGGCATGTACCCCAACATATGTATACATAAACTCACATGCGAATTTTCAGACACAAATTAACCAAGATAGACATAAGGTGCTGCCTATGCGGCTGTTGTGCTTTGCAAAACCGGTCATCGAAAACAGACTGTGATAGAATGAAGAACTCCGGCGAAGAAACAGTGAGAGGGAGAGTTCCGCCATTTCGCGCGGTTTCTGGAGTTCCGGGTTAACCTACGACTGACGAGATCTGCGTTAATTCGGATTATAATGAGGAAAGAGGGGGCGCAATCAGGGTTCCGGTGGGTACCGACGTTGCCGGGAGTTGGGACGGGTAGTTTGCTTGCGGTGGGTTTTTTTGGTGGTGGTGGCCGGAATCTTTAAAGTTGGTGAAGGCAAGGGGAAGGGAATACACTTGATGATATTGAAAGTAATAAAGTAACAAATGATTTGCTATATTTTAACCAGATGCTTTTTTATCAACTAGAAAGGGTATATATTATTCTCACTGTGAAACTAGAAAACTAGAAGCTAATATCAATAATAATGAATCATATAATAAATACAATTAAAAAACTTTTGCAATCAAAGATTTTTTTTGAACTTTAACTTTCATTAAAACCGGCAAGCTCTCAAACTGAGAACCGCCAAACAACTAACACATATACAATGGATACTTTGCCCAATCCTTCCATACAATCGATCTATACTTGGACCTATTTTTCAACCAAAGAAAGGACCTAGACTTTATTTCAGCAACCACATCAAACACCTTTGTATTCTTGTCTTCAAATACTTTCGCATTTCTTGTGTTCCAAAGTACCCAAGTAGTGATCATGATAATGCCTCTTATAATCTTCTTCCTCCATTTTCCTCCATGAACATTTTTATAGAGCATCAACAAATCTTCATAGTCGTACGCGAAAAACGGGTCCAATCTACACCATTTACAAATACCCTCCCATATTCCATAAGTGAAGCCGCATTCAACCAACAAATGTTTGACACTCTCATCCGTATATTCACACAAAGGACATTTCATATCATCAATCCGAACCTTTCTTTTAACCAGCTCCACCCGAGTTGGAAGTCTCTCTCGCTCCGCCCTCCACGTAATCAAGTTAACTTTTAACGGCACCCAGCTTTCCCACTTCATATGACACTCCGTAGCAGCTCTGTTATTCTTATTTATCATCGCCTTTAATTAAAGTATATACGTAATTGTTTATGTGTAGTATTGTAAATGAAATAATCTACTCTAATAAACTAATACAATATAATTGTGACTTCTATAGATTTTCTTAAGTATAAATCTAACTCTTACATCAAATAATATATGATTTTTAACCTATAGGAATTTTATTTTCTCTATTTTCTGTAGTAGCTTACGGTTATTAACTTCACAAAAGCCTAAATACAGAAGTATGTTTATTTTTAACTACGTTTTGATATAAATTTCACAAAAACGAAGTTGTATTTAAAACAATTTTTTTGGTATTATGATCTACAACGAGTGTCGCAAGTATGACGAATAAAGATAAACATCGGTACTGGTAGTTTTGAATATATAGATCCTTCAAACAAAGCCTTATAAATGTAAAACTTACATCTTTTATATGTGTTTCTTAAAACCAATTACAAAATGGTATGACATATATATATATATATATATATATATATATATATATATATATATATATTGAATATAGGTGTTTGACTTGACTTGAACAAATTCCACATGTTTTCATGTCAATATAGTCACACAATCAAAAAGGTTAAAATTTAATCTACCAAGACACACCAAACATAACTTAGTGTATATGTTTAACACTTGTGCATATGATTTTTGTCATTGCTATAAAGAGGACACGATTATTTTGATTTGGGTTTGGAGGGAACAATGGCGTAGCTTTTAAAGGGCAGGGAGGGGCGGCTGATTCGACCCCCCGAAACTGGTTTTCGACCCCCCGAAACTAGTGATTTCCGACCCCTCGGTGACTTCCGACCCCCCGAAGTTTCGGGTCAAGCTTCGCCACTGGGAGGGAACAATTTCGGTGGAAAGTATTATTGATTATTTATTTGCCCAAAATTAAGGAAACGATACTTCAGGTAATAGCCTTTTATTTGACCAATTTTAAAAGTTTCTATAAGATAACAGTTTTTATAGGGAAATAATACATATTATAATAACTTACTCCAAAATTAAAGAATTTTTGCTTCTTATATAGTGATACTAATAACTTAATTAACATCCCACCGCAACGTGCGGGGCAACGTCAACTCGTTAATTTTACAAACAGTGAATGTAACACATCACCTTTGGGCAGAAGTGAGACTTTCAAAGTTTTAATGCCATACACTTAGTTCACCGACATAATCTGTTACACATCACCTTTGGGAAGAAGTGAAACCTTATGTAAAATTATGTTGTAACACCCCAACCGATGGCGGAAACATCGAGGTGTCACGTATTGAGGATTGTTCAGTAGCTCATGGCGAATAATAAATTTCATTAAATGATTTAAATAAATTACATACAATTGTTCTACAAGAATTCGTACATCAAATTGAATAAAACTATGCACACATCTTCAAGCATTAATTCAAATCTTCAATCAAGTAGAACCTGAAATATGTTAAGTTGAAAATATTTTGGGTCAACAAAAGTTGGTGAGAATTACATAGGTTTTGATAATCGAATAAAAATGTTATGCAATTCATGTGTCATGGCAAGTCTAGTCCATATGTGAAAACATACTAGAAGTAAATCGAGTGCATAATCAACCCTTGTGACTGTTGTATTGTGGTACATCCCATACGCTCATGGTTCACTCGAATATGTTGTGCGATAACAAACACCCACGCTACCTTTGTAGGAGGCACGTATCCGGGTGGGATTGTCAGTCCAATAGATCTATCAATGTATACCGTCGGCTGATCAATGTTAATGATTATGCTAGAATTGTGCTTACCCTAGTCATGTTTAAGACATAATGCAACATAGAAAAACACATAGACACATTGATGATTGAATTGCATATATGATGTTGTAACATGTTTCACCCCAAAAATGGTGATAAATAGAAAAGGGGCTATGTAAAACTCACCTTAGCAAAATGTTATACTTCTTGAAAAATTGAATAGTGGTGTTGCCCAAATGTGTCAAGTATCACCCTATAATAAGGTAATAAATATGTCTAAGTCTATCTAGTCTACAAATGTATATGTTCTAGGGCTTCGAATTAGGGATAAATGCTTGTTTGATTAATAATAAAAATGTTTGATAATTGAGAGAAATTTAGTAAATAAATAGACAAATCTTTTCATAAAATTTGAATTAAAGATGGTCACAATAATGAGTTTAAAGTATAAAAATAATTTTTATAAAATTATTTTCTTTAAAAAAGAATATTAATTCTATTTATTACAAATTGTCAAAATTTAACTTTAATATTTAAAAATACTAAAATTAAAGAATTATTAGTTT
Source organism: Ambrosia trifida (assembly GCA_028751855.1). NCBI lineage: Eukaryota > Viridiplantae > Streptophyta > Magnoliopsida > Asterales > Asteraceae > Ambrosia > Ambrosia trifida. The sequence goes on along the minus strand of CM054122.1, from coordinate 17,718,710 downwards.
AAAAATTATATTTCTGTTCCAAATAATCAGAAATAATTTATATAAAATTTTGGTGCAAAAATATTAAAAATTGAATTTATTATGATTTAATTATGATTAAAACTAACAAAAATTGATTAAAAATATTAAATAAATGATTTTTCAGAAATAAATATCATTTCAGAAAAGTTTATTGTTATACAAACTCAGAATAATTTTTGAGGAAATTTATAAAATTGTTTTGATATTTTAATAGAATTTTATAAATATAATAGAATAAACTTGATTTATTTATTAAATATATTAAATAAATAAATTTTTGAAAACTAAAAATTGTAAGTTAAACTTTTTCATTAGATTAACTTAAAATAATTTTTGTAGAATTATTAAAAGAGTTTTAGTATTTTAAAACTAATTTTAAAATACTAGTAATTATATATATATATATATATATTAGTTTATTTGTTTTTAAAATAAAACAAACAAAAAGAAAAAGAGTTGCCACAGCCGGGGATCGAACCCGCGTGGCTTGGTCAGAGAGCACCAGACACAACCACTTGGTCTAGACCAGTGGTTGTGTTTGGTTTCTGTTTATATAAAATAAATAACGAAATCGAAATCGTGTTTATCCCCAAAATAAGCATACGAGCCCTAGATTCTGCAATCGAGCAATTCAAACAACATTAACCCAATTAACCTTAGGGTTTATGTTGTGTGGATGCCGATCAATAAAACCCACAATAAAAATTAGACTTACAAAGCTTAATCGAATACGAATGAATGGTCAAGCTTCGAAGTCAAACTCGAACAGAAAACCCAAGAACAGAGGATTTTTAAGAGAAATTGGGGATTGAGAAAAGAAGATTGGCGAGTTGTGAAGGTCCAGAGGGGTTCAATTTATAGTGAGGTGGTCTAGGTTGTATAATTGGAATGTTTGACCACGTTTTGAATGTATGCGTGTATAATTGGCCACAATTGAAATGAATTGATGATAATTATCAATAGGTTGTACACGTATGAGGCCGGTAATCATGTTGCCAATCAATTCCCGATCAATTACGAGTCAAATGTATGATTTATGGTAAGTCATTGATCTCAGTTGACTTTCCAAGTCAACTGAGATGTTTTTGAATCGTGATATATGTAAAGCGCGTTGGTTTTAAACCAACTAGGATGTGTAGAGTAGATGGTAAGGCTTCTTGAGGTTGTGACCCGGCTGAGGGCTCGGGTTCGAGTCCCGGCCCCAGCATATTATTTTTTTGAAATAAAACTATATATATATGTATATTATATGTGAATAATATAGTGTTAGGGTTCCAAAAACGCCACAAAAATAATTAAATACGAATAATAATAATAGAACTTGACGTTTTTATTCAACTTATACATAACGTACAATTATTAATAGCGAAATGTTACATATGTGAACCAAGCTACAATGCTTAACGACAGTGGCGAAGCTTGACCCGAAGGTTCGGGGGGTCGGAAGTCACCGGGGGTTCGGAAGACACTGGTTTCGGGGGTCGAAAACCAGTTTCGGGGGGTCGAAACCCTATATTTTCAAAATTTTCGATACGGATACTATATAATCGGAACTTCTGCGCGAAAATCCAGGGGGGTTGGCCGCCCCTCCCCGCCCCAACAAACCTACGCCACTGCTTAACGAGACTTCAAATAATGTGCTAATGTGACACATCACCTTTGGGCAGAAGTGACACATAAAATGTTATTTCAAGTTAAGCAAGGTTTTGGAAATAACATTTTGAATAAACTTGATACATTAGGTTTTATCAAAACTCCAAATTTATTAGAGATCCCGGAAACTAATGGGTTCTCAATGAACTAATGGGTTCTCGATAATCTTATGAGTTCTTGAAAAAATTTATGAGTTCCCGGAAAATATTGAGTTCTCGAACTAATCTTATGAGTTCTCGAAAATAATGATTTCTCGAATAATATAAGGAGTTCTCGAAGATATAATGAGTTCCCAGAAAATTAGGTGAGCTTCTGAAAAATAAGTGAGTTCCCAAGAAATAAGTGAGTTCCTGAGAAAAGAACTAGTTCTCGGTTTTGGTATTGTTCTCGAAAAATGATGGGTTCTCGAACACATAAGGAGTTCCTGAAAAATGGTTACAGTTCTAGGATGGTTTATAGGTTTTCGGAAAAAAAAACTTATGTTCTCGAATTTTACACTAGTTGTGACAACCGTCACCCTTATCTTTTAACAAGTTGACAAATCTAGTCCGTGTACTTCCTATGTTTTTTAATCTAATAAAAGTTGAGTTCTTTCAATTATTATTTTCTTTATTTGAAAATGTTTACATTTTAACCGAACGCGTGTATGAATACAATATATATTTTGGCATTTGTAAAAAAAATATATTAGTTATTTAGAGAAATTAATAAAAAGTTTTGAAAGTTTAAGATTTATAAAATTTAAAACATTTTGTTAAATTAAGTTATAGTAAGGTTTTATTAAACAAAACTGCGGGGACTATTTATGTCAAAAATGAAAGTTGAAAAATCTGGACCTCTCTTCCCCCTATTCCCCGTCGTTTTTTTGTTCCGGTGAACTCTTGGCCGGATTCCGGCCATATAATCCGACTAGTTTTTAAATCGTCAACTTATGTGCATTTATATCGTATTAATCATGTGTAAAGCGTTTCCCCTGCACATTATAACCGAAATCAAATCTTATAGCGTGTGTTAATTGGTTTTAATCAAGCTTTAATAGCCATGATGGCCGGAATTTAAAACAAACTCAGAACGCCTATTTTTTTTTCTTGATAGCCTTATAAATTGATCATATGATTGGGTTTAGAACCCTTTTGCGACCATTATACACAATAAAATAACTCGTAATCCTCTCCTAATTCGCGTACAAGAACTCTATGTTTTGGTTCTAAAGCTTCGACTGGTGGAATCCCTTTTGGTCTCTAAATCGCTATTGTAAGTCCAATTGTTTATTGCCATTTCGTTTCTAATAGATTTAGATCTAGGGTTAGGGTTCTAAGGAATTTTGGGGAAGAAGATGAACTACCGACATGTATTTAAGAACAATTTGTTTTCAAACATATTAACAAACATGATATGTGTTATAGTGGCTAAGGTGTAGGCATTGCAATATGTTGGTGCTGTGTTCGAGTCCCTCATGGGACTATTTTTGTCTTTTTTTTTGTGTGTTTAGTTTTATATATTTTTAAATAAACATGAATATAAGATTCATACAAAACTTATAATATTTATAATAAATCTATTTTTGATCCAAAAATTATAAAAATTTAGGTGTAACATCTTGACACTATAAAGAAAATTATCACATTTTTATTTTTTGGAAAATAAGTTATTTTCGTATTTATATTGATTTAAATTGTTTTAATCATAATTAATTAATTAAAAATTCTTTTTAATGATTTTAATCTCAAAATTTCTAGGAAATTATTAGTATGATCAAATGAAATAAAATTTATTTTTTTATATAAAACATAAATATTCCTAAGTGTGGTAAACATAAATATTTAATTAAATATAAATTAAAAAATATGTTTTATGAATATTTTTTTTATATAAAACATAAATATTCCTAAGTGTGGTAAACATAAGTGTTTATATTTTCGTGGTCACGTATTTGATCTTAATCATGATATATTCTATTCAAAATTTTTAATAAATTCGAGTTATCATAAAATTCATCTTCCCTGCATAAGCCTAGCAAATACTAATACTTTAGACTCTAGATACCTTAGACTTTTAAGTCATTACTCTTATTAGTATTCTTAAACTTCATAGGTTGAATTCTTCGGAATTCCCAAGTTTATCTTGTGACGAGTTTAGTTTGGATTTATCGCGTTTAGCAAAACTGTGAGTATATCTTTCCCCTTTTTCATGTTTTAATCTTTTGGGATTATTCATGTACACTATTATCAAATGTTATTCTTATACTTAATGCAATTCTCATGTGTGTTTGCTTTATGTGAATTTGTGTGTATCTATGCTTAGTCAAAATCATTAACCGTTCTGCGGCCTTACATTTCAATGAATAGTACTATCGTATATACCTCTTGTGACTCTGTTGAGAGACCTTGGTCATTGTCTTGTGATTCATTATACTAAAAATGGTTTTCATGTGTTAGTCTCAGTCTATTAGGGTTGGTTTTGACTGATACAACTTATTTCATAATTGCAAACGGTATACAACACATGAATTGCTAAACACTTTTTCTACTATATGTATTCAAAACAGGGTATGCTCACCAATACATTTTGTATTGACATATACTATTTTTGTACATGTTTCAGGTTATTTATGAGATGACTTTTAAGCTTTTGGAATTTTACTTAGATTTTGGATTCATTGTATTTCAGTTTTAGTTGACACTTTAGAATTATTGTATCTTGTATTTTTCTTTCAATCTAATAAACTATTTAATCCAATGTACTCAAATTTACACTTTAGTACCATGAGCTATTGAACAATCGTCACTACGTGACACCTCGATGTTTCCGCTATCGGTTGGGGTGTTACACTAGTTCTCGGATACATTATTAGTTCTCGGTTACCTTAACAATTCTCAGTTTGATATGATGTTCTCGAATGAATAATGGTTCTCGAAAAAATGTAATGGGTTTTCGAACAACAATGACCATAACCGAAAACTCATATTCGTGAACCTGGTCGAAATCCTGATGAACCGAGAACTTATAGGTCGAGGACCATTAACCGGAACTTAACTAATAATCCGAGAACTAAATTCGTTAACTTTAAAACTGAAAACTTATTATTCAAGAACTAATACTAAATAAATGTGGTTCAAAATTTTAAGGATTTACATAAAATCAGTTTCCTATTTTAAAATGATTTTAATTATCTCCAAATTTTTCTAAGATTTCGAAATCACTTTATCGATTTAGTTGATTTCGAAATAATAGGAGATAAAACTAATATATACTAAATTTCAGGATTCAGGAAACATGATCTGATCCGTTTTCAAACCAATATATACTAAAATTTTCGGTTTTCTTATGCGTTCGTAAAGAACATCAACCGAAAAATCATAAACAATATAATCCTTATCTCATAAATCCTTAGTAATCTCTGATTAAATTTATGGAGTGAATTCAAATTAAAAAAAAATAATATTCACAAATCGAATTTAAAATATTGTCTAATTTGCGATGGGTAATGATTTACCTACTTATGCAATAGTTGTAAACGTGATTCACAATTATCCAAAGAAAACCAATTGATTTTCATGAATTCATTTAGCAAAACAAGATTTAAAATTGCCGAATTCTTATTTAGTGAGATTTGTGAATGATGCACGACTAATTTTTACCAAAGAATAATATCGTGCACCCTAAACGATTTGATATAATCAACATTGTTCTGATACTACTTGTTGATTATATTAATGAGAACATAAGGCATGAACATAACATTTAATCATGTGTATCTGATATGTTTAACCGTTCAGGAACCTCAGTAATGGAAGACACCATCATCTTGATTGGGTTTCCTTTAGTGTGTACACTAATGATGGCTAATGATCACAAAGTGATCGAATGAGAGAGGGGTGGGTGGCGGCTACATTAGATTATGGTGTTATTAGAGTTCAACCTAATATCTCTAGTTATCTCTCTATTTATACATACAGGGTACGCCATAATTAGGTTTAGTAAGGGTAATTATGTCCATCAAAGAATCACCTATTATAAACTTAGGGATATTATAGTAATTGATCAATGTTATATAAATGATAATGATGGCCATTTAATAAATATAATAAACATAATTTATATTTATTCCAACACAACTTTGATAACTTGCACTTAAGAAGCTCATCCAAGAAACTCTTCAACCGCATTATTGCTATGCAAGTCGCTCAACCTTAGACTTGATTGCATTAAAACGTTGAAGCTTGCTTGAATTGAAATGAAATGAAATGTTTTTAGGATTTAAAATTTTAGAATCTGGAATAAGTTGAGCTTGGGATGTTTGAATGACTCCACCAACAGGTTCATACAGTTATGTTTGAATTGTTTGACTATCTGCATACTAGAGATACTTTATATAAAGTTTAGATCACATAATACATATTGGTAAGTTAAAAAAGCAATGTCTTTGACTCTTTTCTATATCATTTGACAATGCCTACAATAATACTTTAGCATTTGGACAGCCAATGATAAAATATATACCAGTTTGTGTTAGGACAAAAAGGATTGGTGAAACCACTTTTGGAAACCTTAGTCTAATTCACTTCTGTCAATTTTGGCTAAGTATAGAAGAACTGAAGAGAAGACAAGAAACTGCTGAAGAGAAGATATGAGAAGTGCTGAAGAAGAAACTCCATCAGAAGTTCTGAAGTCCAAACCAGACAAGTTCACTTCAGAAGTACTGAAGACAAACTACTCATCAGTAGTTTGTCATTCATCAGCACTTAGCATCAGATATTTTCCACCGCCTTTTGTATCAGTAGTTTATTGTTTATTATTACTTTTAGCTGTAATTGTTTGTTTCAATGTTGCAACTTGTGCAACTTGTTTCTGATATTTGTATACTTGCTTTATAGGCAAGATACATGTATGTAAACGTCTATAAATAGGAGGCTTCAACCTTCTATTTTAGACATTGATTTTAATAGAAAAATCCTTCAAACACTTTCACTGTTCTATTCCATTTCAGTATTTATTGTGAATCTGCCTAAGTATCTAATTCTCATTTACTGCTTAGATTCATAATAAATACTTGTCATTATTAGTTTCAATCATCAAGAGGGAGTAATAACTCCTCTTAAGTATAAAAAGTGTTGCTTTAACTTATACATTCCGCTGTGCTTACAATCTGATATACAAGAGCTTGCTAAACACTTAAGTGTCAAAGATAGCAAGTTCTTACTTAAACAAAGAGCATACTGATCCACAATTGGTATCAGAGCGTTGGTTTATCTGATCACATATCAATCTAACAAATTGAGAATCAGACACAAAGCTCTTATTGATACTCAATAAAAGATCAAAAGTTCACTTTTTATCAAACATCCATCACTTAAAAGAGTCATCTGACAAATCAATACTCTTTAAAATGGATCCTCATAATACTGGTTCTGCCACTAAACCTGCCATGCTTGTAAGAAATAAATACAACATATGGCAAAAGCGAATGGCACATACCTTGTCACAGACCAACACAGGTTGCTGGAGATCTGTGATATATGGTCCTCATAAACCAGTAAACATAAATCTTGAAACTAAGGAAGAGATTCCAAAACAACCAAAAGACTATACTGATGATGATTTCCTAAAGCTTGAGCTTGATGCAAAAGCTTTCTCTATGTTGGCAATGGCTCTCCCAAATGAGATATACTCTGGCCTTTTACATTGTGAAAGTGCCAAAGAACTCTGGGATTGTCTTAAAGAACAGTTTGGAGGAACTGAAGAGGTGATTGCCAACACCAGAGAAATCTTAGCTCAACAGTATGAAACTTTTGCTCACATTAATGGAGAAACTTTAACTCAGCAATTTGAAAGATTTTCCTCATTAATATCTGAGCTAAAACTAAATGGTCAGACCTATACAACTGTATCTATGTTTCATAGATTTTTAAGGTCTTTACCTGACAAATGGGAAACATACTCAATAGTCTTAAGATCTTCACCAGATTTTAGCTCCCTCACTCTTACAAAACTTCATGGGAGATTACTTACTTTTGAGAGAGAAATTGATCAAAAGAAGAAATTACAATCATCTGGTAAAACTGCTGATGACTACCTACCAGGTAGTACAACACTTTCGGGACAAGACTCACCAACTTGTTCCTATGGATCTTATGACAACATTGACATAACAACTGGGATCTCATCAGAAAGATCTTTCCCAGGTTATGACAATGATGACCAAAGTCAAACTGCTGATAATCTATGTTTTATCATGGATGATTTGAAAAACTTTAGCAGTGATGACTTAGAAGAAATGGACATTTTACACCAACTGGCCATGCTAAGCATTAAAACTAACAAGTTTTATAAAAGGTCAGGAAGGAAATTTCCAGGATTGACCAGTAATACAAAAATTGGTTTTGACAAATCTAAACTGAGATGTCACAAGTGTCAGAAGTTGGGACACTTTGCTAGAGAGTGTAGAAACTCTAGCTTTAACCAATCACAATCTGGAAATAACTTTAACCCCAATTATAATAGGAATAATGGAACTCAAGGGAGTGCTCATTTTGTACAGGCACAAGCTCCTCAACAGCAATACATGCCACAAGTACAATATGTTCAAATGCCTGCTCAACAGATGCAGAGCCAACAATCAATCCCTCCCTTTCCAGCTGCTCAACAACCTCCACAGCCTCAACAACCCTCTCAACAAAGTCTTTTCACCTCAGGGTATGTTGACTGGAGCAGTCTTCCTTTTGACACCACAGAGTGCAATCCTGATGCAGACAACAAGTTGTTTGACATCAACTAGGGAGAACCAGACAATGGCAGAAAGAACTTTGCCTTAATGGCATTTGAAGGTTGTACTTCAAAATCTGCATTGTCACAGGTATCAAAAGAGTCTTTGACAAAACTTTTCTCAAATTCTTGCAAAGAATCTTTTGCTCTCATAAGAGAGACAAATGTGCACTTACAAGGAAAAGCCAATGATTTAGAAAGAAGATACACTCAGATGAAATGTGATTTAGAGAGAAAACTTACTGCTAAAACAAAAGAAGTCTCTAAATTAACTAACTCAGCTATTGAAACCCAAGCACAAATTAAAATGATGATAGAAGATCTTGGGAATGTCAGAAAAGAGTTTGCTGACACCAAGGTCAGTTGTGAAAAATGGGTGGATTCTTGTAAAGGGTACCAGCTATTGCTAAACAAACAGAGTGCTTCAAATGTTAAGTTTGGCATAGGGTACCATCATGTTGAAACACCAACAGATTTCTCTCCCAAAACTACTGAAGATGGGAGAAAAATTGTTTCAAATGAAACTTCTGAAGGGAAAGACTGCACATCTTTCCATGAAAACTTTCTAAACAGAAATCCTGGTATTTTCAAAGAAAGTACTTCAGAAGTATTAACAAAATCTGACAACAAGCCATCAGTAGTTTCATCTACATCAGGAGTTGAGACCCTAAAAACTACTGATGAGCAAAATCTTTACACTAATGTCAGAAATTTGCCTTTAAATAAAAAACAAAAGGCAAAAGAGTGTGAAATTTATGGTCTGTTCAACCACAAAACAGAGTTTTGTAGATACAGAAAAGGAATTCAGTTCAATCAAAAAATTAAACAACAGGTTGTGGGAAATCAAATCAGAAATGATTATGAAAGAATCTTTAATCCCAAAAAACAACAACCTAGAAACACCTTTTCTCAGAAAAAGATAAAATCTCAACTAAAATCTTTTTCTCAAAATTCTTTGTCAGTAGTTAGACCTGAATCATCAGCAGTTTCACAAACTGCTGAGATTCAAAATCTAATGAACTTGGTACAACTACTGATTACCAAGGTTGATGGTGGTCCTGAAAAGGATACCACCATGGTTCTTAATGAAAAATCCATTGCCAAAAAGACATGGATTTCTCAACCTGGTCAAGAACTAACTATAACTGTTCTCAAGAGCAAACCCAAAGCCAAACAGGCTTGGGTTCCTAAATCTAACTAATTTGCTATTGTGTGCAGAGAGTTTCCAGGGGCTTAAACAGCATATGGTACGTTGATAGTGGAGGCTCTATGCACATGACTGGATGCAGATACCTGATAAACAATTTTATCAGCCAAAGAGAAGGATCTGTATCCTTTGGGAACAATGCTAAGGGATATGTGCTAGGACATGGCAATGTCTCCTCTGGCAAAATACAGTTTGACAAGGTCAATCTGGTTGAAAACCTTGAATACAACTTGCTAAGTGTGTCACAAATGTGTGATAAAGGATATTCGTCCTTTTTCACAAAGACAACATGCAAGATCATCTCACCAGAAGGCCAGAAGTTGATAGAGAAGATCATTGAAGATCATACTTTGCTGATTGCCAAAAGATGTGGCAATGTCTATGCAGTGGACATTGAGAAAGACAAGGTATTGAACAACACTGCCTGTTTCTTCTCAAGGGCATTAACTTCAGAAACTGATCTCTGGCACAGGAGACTTGGCCATGTGAACTTTAAAACCATAAATAAAGTCACAAAAATGGGCTTGGTCAGAGGTCTACCTTTGAAAGTATACCAGTGTCAAGAACACTGTGTATCCTGTTTAAAGGGAAAACAGCATAAGTCCTCCTATAAGTCTATTGAAGAATCAAAAACAACTGCATGTCTTCAACTACTCCATATGGACTTATTTGGACCTGTCAAGATTATGAGCCTTGGTAAGAAGAAGTACTGCTTAGTCATCATTGATGACTACTCAAGATTCACATGGGTATTCTTCTTATTCTCCAAGGATGAGGCTGCTGAAATCATCAAGTTCTTCATTCTACAAGTGGAGAAACAATATTCTCTACCTGTCAAAACCATTAGAAGTGATAATGGGACAGAGTTCGGGAACAAAACTCTGGATGAATTCTGTTTGTCTAAAGGGATTATTAGACAATACAGTGTTCCCAGAACTCCTGAACAAAATGGTGTAGTAGAAAGGAAGAACAGAACCTTAATAGAGGGAGCAAGAACAATGTTAGCTGATTCTGGGCTACCCTTGTACTTTTGGGCAGAAGCAGTTAACACATCATGTTATGTTCAGAATAGAGTTCTTGTGGTCAAGAGACATTCCAAGACTGCCTATGAAGTTCTTCATGGCATGAAGCCCCTTATCTCCTTTTTCAGGGCTTTTGGGTGTCAATGTTTCATCTTGAACATCAAGGAATCTATTTCAAAGTTTGCTGCCAAAGTTGACTCAGGTTACTTTCTTGGTTACTCTTCAACTAGAAAAGCCTACAAGGTTTTTAATTCTCACACCAGGATAGTAGAAGAAACATTGAATGTCAAGTTCAATGAGTCAAAACACACTCTTATTCCAGCACATCCTGCTAAACTTTTTGACCTTGACAACTTCCATTTTGGACCTGAGAAGGCTGTTACTTCATCAAAACCTACTTACTATGGTGACAAAAGGTTTGATGATGAGGATCCCACACCATGGACTCCTCAAACAGTTATCAAGTCAACTTCAAAATCATCAGAAGTTCCACAAACTTCTGATCAAACAAGTACTGAGGAACAAACTCAAACTTCTGGTTCAGTAGATCCAACTACTGAAGATCAAGGAACATCTGAACCAGATATTATAGACCTCAGTAGTTTGTTTGAAGAACATGAGCCACCTACACCTGCCAGTGGTTTACAACAACTGATTGAACACAGAGATCATCCACTTGATCAAATCATGGGTGATATAGCTTCAGGTGTTCTTACCAGAAACCAGCTCTCCAACTTTTGCCTATTTTCAGCCTTTATCTCACAGTTGGAACCAAAGAAGTACCAGGAAGCCCTCAAAGACAATAATTGGGTGCAAGCTATGCAAGATGAACTGCTTCAGTTCAACAAGCAACAGGTCTGGGAAATCTGTCCCTTACCTCCAAACAAGCAACCAATTGGCACAAGATGGGTTTTCAGGAACAAACAAGATGAAGCTGGTATGATAATCAAGAACAAGGCACGACTGGTAGTTCAAGGGTACTCTCAAGAAGAGGGAATTGACTATGATGAAACCTTTGCTCCAGTTGCAAGGCTTGAGGCCATCAGGTTATTTCTAGCCTATGCCATTTCCAACAAAATTAAAGTTTATCACATGGATGTAAAGAGTGCATTTTTGTATGGAAAGATAAAAGAGGAGGTGTATGTCTGTCAGCCACCTGGGTTTGAGGATCCTTCTCATCCTGAGTGGGTGTACAGACTGGATAAAGCTCTTTATGGGCTCAAACAGGCTCCAAGAGCCTGGTATGATACACTCTCCACCTTTTTACTCAAAAATAACTTTACAAAAGGTGCCATTGATAAAACTCTTTTCATTAAACATGTTGGAAATCATGTCCTACTTGTTCAAATTTATGTTGATGATATCATTTTTGGTTCAACAAACACAAAACTGTGTGATGATTTTAAGAAACTCATGCAATCAAAATTTGAGATGAGTACCATGGGAGAACTGCAGTACTTTCTGGGACTGCAGATCAAGCAACAAACAAATGGAACTTTTATACATCAATCAAAATATGTTAAAGAATTATTAAACAAATTTTCTTTACAAGACTGTAAATCAGGTTCCACTCCCATGACACCAATCACACAAGTTGAACCTGATGATCAAGGAAAACAGGTTGATCAAACCATGTACAGATGCATGATAGGTTCCCTTTTATATCTAACTGCTTCTAGACCAGATATTATGTTTTCAACATGTGTCTGTGCTAGATATCAATCAGCACCAAGGGAATCACACCTTATAGCAGTCAAAAGAATTTTCAGATATCTGAAAGGAACTCCAACACTTGGAATTTGGTATCCTGCTTCAAGCAATACCAAGTTATCAGCTTTTTCAGATAGTGACTATGCAGGGTGTAAGATGACAAGAAAGTCAACATCTGGTGGTTGTCAATTCTTGGGTAACTGTCTAGTGTCATGGCAATCAAAGAAGCAAACATCTGTTGCAACTTCAACTGCTGAAGCTGAATACATTGCAGCTGCAAGTTGTACATCACAGATACAATGGCTCCAATATCAACTTCTTGATTATGGAATCAAAGAAACCAAGACACCTTTGTTTGTAGACAGCAAATCTGCCATTAGCATCATTCAAAATCCGGTACAGTTCTCAAAAACTAAACATATTGAGATCAGGTACCATTTCATAAGAGATTGCTATGAAAAAGGCAAGATTGAGGTGAAGCATGTAGCAACAGCTAATCAAATAGCTGACATCTTCACAAAACCCCTTGACACATCAACATTTCAGAAGTTAGTATCCATGCTTGGGATGCTAAATTTGTAAGTGTTTATTTTATTGTTCTGCACATATTTTTCATTTTCCACTTACAAAAAGACAAAAAGTCTGAAACAAAACTTCTGAAAAGAGAGAAACTACTGATAAACAAAACATCAGTATGGGGATAATTTCTGAAAAGTGAATAACTTCTGATAAAATAACCTTCAGAAGTTATGAATAAAAGTATTTATAAAACATTTCTCATCGGCTGTTAAAACTACTGAAGAGGAAATGGGAACTACTGATGAAGATAATCCTTCATCAGCAGTTTAGTCAAAAAGGGCAAATCTGACTTTTCCCATCATTAGAAGTTTTGACCTAGTCGGTTTAAAACTTCTGATAAAGAGATTTTTAACCTAGGCGGTTTAAAAACTTCTAATAAAGAAGATCCAAGCGGTTAAAAACTTCTGATAAATATCTTTTTTCAACACTTATCCTTTCAAACTCAAAAAATTCCCTCCTTCTCTCTCAAAAACTCTCTTAATAACCTAAACCTGCAAATCAACTGTTCGATCAACAAAAACCCAAACCACATGGCTCTCGTTCTAAAACAGGGTCACAATCAAAGGGCCTTTCTTGAAAAACAAGAAGGCTGGACCCAATACGATGAGATCATTGATCTTGTCGTAAAATCCCAATATTTTACTGCTCTCACAATCGACCCACCAATTCATACTGAAACTCTAAATGAGTTCTGGGCTAATGCTGAGACGGTGACGGCTAATGGTGAAATGATCTCCCTCAACTCAAGAATAAAAGGGAAACCACTGACCATCACACCGGCCACACTGGCAACAAGACTGGGCCTGAATGATGTAGCTGCCCCTGATCATGTTGCTAATTCTGACATTCACTTAACCATGACATAGTGTGGTTATCAAGGTACTCTCTCCCATGCTACTATCTTCAAAAAATATTTTGAACCAAAATACAAGCTTTTGTTTCATTATATTATTATGTGTTTGAGTCCAAAGACAGGGTCTTATGACCAGATGCCCTCTACTTTTCAACCAATATTTCATTCCATAGTGAATGAAACCAAATTCAGGGCATCAAAATTATTTTTCAATGAGTTGGTGTTACATCATAATAATACCAAGAAAAAGTTTTTGTTATACCCAAGGTTCATTATGCAATGCATAATAGGGGAACTGGGTAATGAGGTGCTTGTGGGAAAAGTTTCAACTTTAAATCCATTAACCTCACAAGCATACTCTAGGCATAACAAACCGGCTACCTGGCCAGAAGATGATCAGGGAGAACAACAAAAAGTCCCCCTGAAACCCACATCTTCCAAACTCACACCATCAAAAGCCAAAAAGCCCAAGCCAACAAAGACAATAACCCACCAACCCAAAAGAAAAGCTGTTCAGGAGGTTGAGATGCCTGAACATGCTCATGAGCAATCTGCTCTTCAAATAGGTGAGACTGAAACACCCTCTCAGTCTCATCCATCTCAAACCCCACCAAGAGCACCCATAAAAATCTTATTCAAAAGAAAAAGACTTAGAAAAACTGTTGTAACTGACACTTCTTTTGAAACTGCTGACCAACCTATTCAACCTATTGCCCAAACTTCTGAACCAACCCCTCAAATTTCTGAACCAGAGGCAATAGAAATTGCCAAACTTCTCTCTGGGCTAAAAGAGATAGTCCCACCTGATAATGTCAGTCCCCTACAACCACAACAAACAGGGGACATAACCACAGAATCAGACATGGATGTGGACATCACTAGCCCTAACCCAAGAGATGAGGGTGGACCAGGGTCTTTAAGCCCAATCTTAGAGACTCATGGGGAATCTGAGGCTGCTACTACTCAGTTACCACCCAGTGGTGGATCTGAGGATAGAAGTAAAACAGCTAAGACCTCAGATGTGGCAACTACTGATGAAGGCTTAATGCCTGAGGTAGGAAATCCTCAGAACCAAGAACAAGAGGTTCATGAGAGAACTGAGTTGGGCTCAGCTCATGATTTAACTGAGACAGTCCTCATTGAGGACAACATCAGGGATTCAGATGATTCCATTAATTTGGATGATGATTCAACAACCAAAACTACTGAATTGACGGCACTTTATGAAGGTCCTGCTTCAGGGGTATCCAAGCTCAAGAAGCTAGTCACCCCTGAACAGGTTAAAGTCCACTCAATCCCTAAAACCCCTAGAGTGGCATCCTCTGTACAACATGAGGATCTCCTAAAAACACACCCTTCACATCAAATGCCTACCCAATTCCCTAGGCCTTCAAGCATAGACATGAACCAACTATGCAGCCCAGGTGGTGACCTTTATCATATGATGAATGCCCTCATCAAGAATCACCTCCAAACCTATACAGCTAACTTGGAGCTGTCCATCAAGAACCAATTTGGGGTGATTCAGACGAAGTTGAATGATCTGCAGACCAAGATTGACTTCAACAGCAAACAAATTGCCAATCTGACAGATCAGATCAAACCTCTGAAGCTTATTGATGAATCCAAAAAGAGGGAGAAGATGAAGAAACCAATGGATACAGTCGAAGCCAGAAGAAAGGCAAGACTTGCTATCCTAGAGAGAGATCAGAAAAACCAGGCCAGAAAAGAAGCATTGGCCAAACAGTTTGGTGTCTCAGTGGAAGATGTTGAAGCCACAGAAAAGGAAGACGAGACCCAAACTTCTGAAGAATCCCTAAGGCATAATAAAGAAACCTCTGATGGTCAAAGTCCTGATGACTCAGAAGATACTGAAGACAATCCTTCAGTAGTTGACAAACCATCAGCAGTTGTCAACCCAGCAGAGGTTAACACTTCCAAATCTCAACAAACTAAACCTTCCAGATCCACTGAACAAATCAAACCAACTTCTGCTCCTCCAAGGCCTACAACAACCACTACCATGACTGTCCTAACCCCTGCTCCAATCTCTCAATCTACTGAACTTCTTGAGCAGAGGTTAAAGGCAGTTCAACAAAAAGCCAAGGAAGACCAGATTTGGAAAAATCTGGAACAAAGGGATGACTTAGAGTTTGAAGAGAAGCTCCAGGCTTATCAAGCTGAACTGGAAAGACAGGCTGAAATTGATCATGTTGCTGAAGAAGACAAAAGACAACAACTGGTGTCTTACATCACAAAGAACAGCAAGACTAAAGCCTACACACTCAAGGGACTCTCTATGCAAGAGCTGACAAGAAGGGCACAACTAATTGCAGACAAACTGGCCACAAGTAAAGAAGGAAAGGCCAAGAGAGCCCAGATGATAGATGAATTAGTAGCAGATGGCTATGGTTCAAAAGCCTCAGTATCCAGATGGAAAGAAGAAAGACTGGTGGCTACTTATCGAAAATATAAGGCTGCCAAGGCTGCAAATCCAGAGAAGTTTCAAACTTCTGATCCTTCAAGATCAGTAGTTAGAACTTCTGGTGTTTTAAAAAGAAGGCCTGCTACTCAAAGGAAGAAATCAGAGGACAATGTCAAAACTGATTTCAAAATGGTACTACTTGAAGGAAGTTCAGTAGTTCACTCAGATTTTGACATTGATGAGAAACCTCTGATAACACAATTCAGGGATCCTTCCACCTTTGCCTACCAAATTCAAAAGACTATCACAGAAAAGATGCATACCAAGGTAGTGACTGAACACCATCTCCCAACTATTCAGATGCCTGATATGCAACAACAACAAGGAAGAGACTCCCACCTGAGGCTTACTGAAACAGAAAGCATCCAACACTCAGGATCATCAACCCAAGGGACAAGTCTGGTTCCCTATACCTCTGACTTTGACAAGTCAAAGGTGCCTATCATCAGATGGTCACTTACTGCTAACAACTCAGTATTATTGACAAGAAGAGACCTTTCAAGCAGGGCTTACAAGAAGATCAGTGATCTAAAGAAACTGTCAACACAAGACCTGCTCACAATTCAACATCTGGAACCACAGAAAGGATCTCTATCTGATGGACAGTTAAACCAGCTAAAGAACACCATGTATAAAGAAATATGGAAGATTGTTCAAGATAGAAGAAGATCATAAGGAATTAGTAAGGTTTTGGGTTCATCAATCCAGGGGGAGATTGTTAGGACAAAGAGGATTGGTGAAACCACTTTTGGAAACCTTAGTCTAATTCACTTCTGTCAATTTTGGCTAAGTATAGAAGAACTGAAGAGAAGACAAGAAACTGCTGAAGAGAAGATATGAGAAGTGCTGAAGAAGAAACTCCATCAGAAGTTCTGAAGTCCAAACCAGACAAGTTCACTTCAGAAGTACTGAAGACAAACTACTCATCAGTAGTTTGTCATTCATCAGCACTTAGCATCAGATATTTTCCACCGCCTTTTGTATCAGTAGTTTATTGTTTATTATTACTTTTAGCTGTAATTGTTTGTTTCAATGTTGCAACTTGTGCAACTTGTTTCTGATATTTGTATACTTGCTTTATAGGCAAGATACATGTATGTAAACGTCTATAAATAGGAGACTTCAACCTTCTATTTTAGACATTGATTTTAATAGAAAAATCCTTCAAACACTTTCACTGTTCTATTCCATTTCAGTATTTATTGTGAATCTGCCTAAGTATCTAATTCTCATTTACTGCTTAGATTCATAATAAATACTTGTCATTATTAGTTTCAATCATCAAGAGGGAGTAATAACTCCTCTTAAGTATAAAAAGTGTTGCTTTAACTTATACATTCCGCTGTGCTTACAATCTGATATACAAGAGCTTGCTAAACACTTAAGTGTCAAAGATAGCAAGTTCTTACTTAAACAAAGAGCATACTGATCCAACAGTTTGCGACAACCTTTCTTTATAGTTGATATATATGTTGTATACTTCACTAACTTGTTGTGCAAGACGGGCCTAAATACCTAAGAGATATTTAGTTCTAGTAACACTTAATGTCATAAATATGTGATTTATTTTGTTGATGCAAATGCCCTTTGGTTAGGTCCGAAACTCTGAATTATGATATGTCTACTAGATGAGTTTCGATTTCTAACATGTTTGACAGTACTTTACGAAAAATATAAACCTTAGATATGTTAAATGATACCCTTCCCGAGCCTAATAGGGTTGCACCATGTATGAAGTTAAGTTGGTTACTTATCAAACAATTAACCAATATGCTTGGAGTTAAAAGAAAACAATTAGTTATTTATGAAGATTTATTGTCCTACGAGTTTTAAGTAATTAATCAAATCTTTTAAATGTGTTCAAAATTAATCAAGGAATGAGAAGTGACATGTTTTACGGAATGATACATATGCAAGCCAAACTTACAGAAATTTTTCGAGTATGTATGAAACTTATCTATACAAACATGGTTCAACAAATGTACATGAGCCAATGACAAATACGGGAACATCATTAACCAACAATCACAATGATAACAAAAACAATTCGAATATATAATACTAGTATTTTGCCCGCCTCCGTTGTGGCGGGTTGAACCGCGCAATAACACATGAAGTATAAAAGATAGTTTTTTTTCTAAGTAAATGTACAAAAATGGGTAAACTCTAAATTTTCGAAAAGTAAAAAAAATTAAGTCAAAACGTAGACCAACTCGTATATATACCGACACATATATAAAAATTCACATGTAGAAAAATAGTTTTTTATAAATAAAGGGGCTAAAATAACAAATGTTAAAGTAGGGGTATTGGATTTGGCGGTGGGAACTCCACCGACATTTACAAATAGGATAGAGTAAATTTAAGAAATGAACCTACAAAACAACCACAATTTAACACCCAATAAGTAAGTTCAAAATATATATCGAACAATTTTTTTTAGCCCTGCAAGCATACACTATGGGGCTGTTTGTTTTTTACTCAGAAGCACTTCTGGCCTCTTTTGTCTGCGCCGCGTAGACGTTTGGGGTCTGCAGATTGTTTGTTTTTTGGAAGACCTTTCACTCGAAAAGGTCTTCCTGACTTCTTCTTGGTGCAGACTTGTTCCAATGTCTTCTAAGGTCTTCAAAGGTCTTCTGCTCTTCTCTTCTCCTCACCCACCACCACCATCACCGTCCACCACCATCACCGTCCACCACCACCACCACGATCCACCACCGTCCACCACCACCATGACGGTCCACCACCACCACGATCCACCTACCACCACCACCCACCACCACCACCGTCCACCACCACCATCCACCACCACTACCACCACGGTCCACCACCACCATCCGCCACCACCACCATCTACCACCACCGTCCACCACTACCACGGTCCACCACCACCACGGTTCACCACCCGTCACCACGATCCACCACCACCCACCACCACCACTGTCCACCACCACAACGGTCCACGATCACCACCCACCACCACCACCCACCGTCCACCACCGTCTACCACCACCATCCACCTCCACCTCCACCTCCACCTCCACCACCACGGTCCACCACCAGACTGTTGTAAAAAATCAGTTTATTTAATTTTAGTTTATTTCAGCAGCCTGCAGACGTTAACAAACAAATAGTCTTCTTATTGCTGACTGCAGACCTTTAGTCTACCTCTTCTCCTGCAGATATGGTCCGCAGACTGCAGACCTTTTCCTGCAGAAAAAACAAACAGCAGCAATGCCTATGATTCAATCTATTAGGATATTTTGACTTGGTGAAGAGACAAGGTAATATCCATTTCTAGCGGCTATGGTTCGTGATCTACTTATTGTTAAAGCTTCTAGGTTAGTTTTGAAATCCGTATCACTATTAAAGACAAGGTAATATCTCCAATAAGAAGAAACCTCATACCAATATCATTGGGAGTGCGTATTTACTTGAAATACTACGTGGATTGGGTAGAATGAATATAACAACACTTGAAGCGGAACTTATGAGGGTCGAACAAGAAATACATTAGGTCAAAAATAGCAACATGATTGCCGGATCCAGTGGTGGATGTAGTGTGTTAGTAGGGCTAGCACCCGCCACTTAGGTTATAGTCTGTTGGAGATGTTGCCTTCAGCCTACTTATAGGCCCAGTCGTTTGAAGCCCAGTTTGCTTAACTTGTTGAGCAAGATTAGCATAGGGTTTTAACCCTAATTTAGGCCTATAAATAATCTCTTGTACTTGTAATATTATTATCACTCAATAAAAGAATACCCCAGTTTCACCCGTGGACGTAGGTCAGTTTAGACCGAACCACGTAAATACTTGTGTTCGTGTGCGTGTGTGTTCTACGATCCTAACAACTGGTATCAGAGCACCAGGCTCTAGATCAGAGAGGAACACATACCAGCAAAACCTAACCAGCCGCCACCCACCTCTGTTACCCTTACCCCTCTGCGCCGCCTCCCACCCACCAACCGCCACCCTCCTCTCTACCGTTCACAAAACCATCTGCCGCGCCTATATCCGTTTCCAGCAGACAACAACCGTCGCCAACCCAAATCAGTTTTAGGGTTTCGGCCATCAACATTAGCTACCACCCTAAGCCGCTACTATCCCGACCAGGTTAGGGCTCCGGTTAGGGTTTCAGTCACGTCACCCCTCCAGCCAGGAACCCTTCTGTAGCCGTTTATCCTAGCAAATCGACGTTAGCCCAATTCTTTTTTTTCGTATTTATTGTTCGATCGAGCAGAAGTTAAGAAAAAAGGTTTGATTGTTTTTCTTTTGTTGGCTCACATTGAATAATTAAGGAAAAGGAAATAGAATAGTAGGTTTCCAACCCCACTCATACACAACACAAAAAGACAAAGTAGCAAAGCTGTTTTTTTAAGGAAGAAGGTTGACCGAGGATACCTTGTTTGACCGCATTATTTGTTTTAGTTTTGGTGTTGTGTTGGAAAAGAAATAGTATTTTTCTTTGGCTAGTTTCCTATATATTTAGACAAGAGACAATGTCTGAAGAAGGAAAAGTCAAAGTGGAGAAGTTTGATGGGAAGAATTTTGGATGGTGGAAGATGCAAATCAAGGATTTGCTTATACAGAAGGAGTTAGATGCTGCACTAGACCCTCCCCCTGAGACCATAACGAAAGAATGGACGAATCTTGACAAGAAAGCACAGTCAACGATTCGGCTTACTCTCTCCATGAATGTAGCTTACAACATTCTGGAACAAACCACAGCGCGTGGGATTATGGAAGCTTTGTCAGACATGTACGACAAGCCGTCTCCTGCGAACAAAGTGTTCCTGATTTGGGAGTTAGTCAATATTCGTATGAAAGAGGGAAGTTCTGTTACTGAGCATATTAATTTATATAAATCACATTTGACACGTTTGTCTTCTGTGAATTTTAAGATAGATGATGAATTGCAGGCTTGTCTATTGTTATCCTCACTACCTGTGTAACAACCGGCAAAATTAAGGTAATTCCGTACTAATTAATTAAACGCGATTAACGTAATTAAATGTAACTATGTGTTGACTGTTTAACTGAGGCCTTAGAAAGATAGCAATTCCCAAATAATGCATAGGAATGCATAAGTTTAATGACAAAGCATGATAGGATCATGCGCAAGCAAATCTATCCGGTGTGGACACTAGCGATTACCCGATAAAAATTAAATAAGCGAAACGAACCCCGGACACCCGGAATATATAATAAATGATATTTTCACAAAATATAATGAGTTTTGGAAACCCAAAGCCATACGTGAAAGCTTGTTGTACAAATCTCCCGGTAACAAGTAAAGTGCGCGTACCGCACCCGATACGCGCGTAACACGCAATTTCACCCGACGAAAGCCGAAATAAATTATCAGTAATTAAACTGGACTGTATTTAAGGAATAATAATGGTATTTTAATATTCGGGTGACACGCGATTAAAAACCCAAGAATACCCGGACGGTACCCGCACAAGATTAACTTAACTAATAAAGGTTATTATTTAGCAAAAGTGGACCCCACCCACACCCTTTGGGGGCCGGCCTAGGGCCCACCCAAATGGGTAAAACTCTTAATTATTCCCTTTAACTCTTCATCTCCTTTAATATCCAATTATTTGGATAATAATCATAAGGTTGCATGGATTAGGATTGGCTAAGAAAAACCCACTAATCCACCTCTTTCTCTCTCTAATTTTCGGCCCCAAGCACCCTCACCATATCCCTCAAGATTTTCATAATCTTACTAAAATCTTCCATAATCCAACTAAAGATATTGCATAATCTTTGAAGATATTGAAGAGATATTATAAACACTCTTGTGAAGCACACTTGAATCAAAACACAAAATTTCTTCTTCTCCTTCCCCTCTTGGCCGTAACATTGCACCCCTCCATCAACATTGCTCTTTCAATTTTTACACTAACAAATCATCTCTAAATCATTATCCATCAAAACCCCTTGTGTGTTCAAGAGCTTGGAGCTTAACCCCTTTGGAAGAACACACTAAACCCCATCCAATCCAAGGTTGTTGTCTTCCCTAGCCTTGAGCTAGTAGTAAGTTTTACCTTGTTTGATTCTTAATGTTCATATTTTGTGCTTTTGAAAGCAAGTTGTACATTGATGGGTAATGAAATGGTTTTGAAATATAAAGATAATGTTTCTTGCTAGATTAAAAATGGAAGAATAATAACATAAATAAATCTTGGATTTATATTAATAAATGTAATATTTTGAGAAAATGTAATAAAATGAACATACACTTGAGTTGAAGGATGATTAGAGCATGATTGATGAAAAGGACTTGAATATGATGGAAGATGATTTTAATCATCATAAGATGACAAGTTAATGCCAAAAATATATTAAAATGGGTTAGATGATCATAGGTGAAAAAGTTCCATATTTAAAGTCTACTCACTTGAATGAGTGAAAAGTTGATATTTTGGATTAAAATATGGAACAAACATGTTAATAGCATCTAGGATGGATTATAAGATTATTAGAAGTGGAATGAAGTAAAAATAATCAAGCATTAAGAAAATGATTCTTCAAAGTCCACTAAAATGGAAGAAAAATGCTAACCATGAAAGATAAGATGAAAAATGCAACAAATATAAGTTATGGGACTAATATTATAACTTAGAAAGTTGAGGGACTAAAATATGTATTTTAGAAACTTTGGTCCAAAAATGCATTAACGAAAAGTTCGGTGTCAAAAGCATAAATAATAGCTTTTCCAAGTGTAGTTTTTGATAAACATGAGAAACTTACTTGTGTATAAATTAAAAGAGGCATTTTTATAAAAATGGAAGTTTTATAAAAATAAGAGGATAAGTTAACATAAGGATTTTATAAAAATAAGATTTTATAAAATATTAGTAAAGACTTGGGAAGACTTGTACAAAAATGGATACTTTTATATAAATGGGAATATAAAAGTATCGGAAACATTTTTGGGTTACAAGTTGAACAAGTTGGGCTAAACGTACAAAAGTATATTTTCCAAGAAATATACGTTCGGAATTGGAAGTATGAATAATATTTCCATAGAACGCATATTGGAAGTAAATGTGAAAGAACGCTAACTAACGGACTTAGTTACATGAACTAACGTAAACGGATAAACGGACATATGAGAAAAATGCCATTACGACAAGATAAATATATATATATATCTTAAGGAAATAAAATATATATAACAAGGGTGAAACGTGCGTAACACTTTCCTAGGTGTAGAAAGAATATTCGTGGGAGAAAACACAACATAATGAATTAAAAACGCTAGACGACACATGAACTTAACAAGTAGTATCCACGCAATGGTATATGTACATATGCTCGTTTCGATGAAATTCTAGTATATCTATTTGAATGGGAAAATAGATATGCGAGAAGGAAAACCGAGACGAGTAGGTGAAGTATATCTACGAACACGTGAATACCGACGAGATCCTAGTACATTTATTTAAATGGGAAAATAAATGTACGGCATGGTGAGTCAAGTCGGGCGTTAAGAATATGCTACCAAACGACAAGAACTTAGCATATTTATTTGAATGGGAAAAATAAATATGTGGCAAAGTGAGTCGGGTCGGATAATAAGAAATCACATTATATCGAGCGAAACGATCCTAAGTATAATTATTTAAATGGGAAAATAATTATACGTTGGGTAGAGTCGTGTCGAGAATAATAGTATACAAGTCACTAAGCATATTAACAAGAATAATATATGACTTGTAAGAAAAGGGTAATCCATCGCCAATGAACCTAGGATACGAAACTATTAAACGGGAATTGGGATAAGACGTGGTCGGGAAGTTGGGTGTACAACTTGCCAAAGCACATGCACCATAGGTGTAGTGACTTATACGCCTAGAACATTTGTAGGTACGAGATCACAAACTTTACTATTTTCTTCTTTGAGCCGAGCACAGTTACAGGTGAGTCTCGCGGCCCCATTTCTAAACTATTTAACGTTTTTACGGGGGAAAGATATGTTGGGATTTGTTTGACGGGTTGGACACTTGAGTTGTGATCGCCACTCGGGGTTGAGACCTCCCCACTATAATCATTAATTCAGGAAAGTGAAACCGAAGGAATATTTGAATAGTACTATTGGTGCCTGACAAGGCCCACCCCTAATCGATAGCGTCGATTTTGCATCGGCGTATGCCTGGGGTGCACGTATTCTGAAATCAAGTCGTAGGAATACCGAGTAACGACAATTTCTTGGCCTTGCGGGTTACTACAGAAGGTTCATTGAGAACTTTTCTAAGATAGCACAGTCTTTAACCATGCTAACCCAGAAGGATAAGAAGTTCGAATGGACGGAAAAGCAAGAAGCGGCATTTCAATTGCTAAGAGATAAGTTATGTGGCGCCCCGATACTATCACTCCCCGATGGTACGGAAGACTTTGTGGTTTATTGTGACGCCTCTCACCAGGGATTGGGTTGTGTATTGATGCAACGAGAGAAGGTCATAGCATATGCTTTCAGACAACTAAAGCTCCACGAGAAGAATTACACTACACACGACTTGGAATTGGGAGCCGTGGTATTCGCGCTCAAGATATGGAGACATTATTTATATGGAACCAAGTGTACAATCTTCACCGATCATAAAAGTTTGCAGCACATCTTTGACCAGAAGGAATTGAACATGCGACAACGGCGATGGGTCGAATTATTGAACGATTACGATTGTGAGATAAAGTACCATCCCGGGAAGGCGAACGTTGTAGCCGACGCCTTAAGTCGCAAGGAACGGGTTAAGCCATTGCGTGTCCGAGCCTTGGGTTTAACTATCCACACGAACTTGACTGACCGGATTCGTGAAGCTCAAATTAACGCTCTTAAACCCGAGAATGTCAAAGGTGAAAGATTACGGAAAATGGTTGATTCACTGGAGCCAAAGGCGGATCAAGCCTTGTATTTCATGAATAGAATTTGGGTACCAGTGTACGGTGGATTGCGTGAACTGGTATTGGCCGAAGCTCACAGTTCACGATATTCGGTTCACCCTGGAGCAGACAAGATGTTCCACGATTTGAAGGAATTTTACTGGTGGCCAAATTTCAAAAGAGATATAGCGGCATATGTTGCGCGATGCTTGACTTGCGCGAAGGTCAAAGCCGAGCATCAGAAACCATCCGGCTTGCTTCAACAACCGGAGATACCGGAATGGAAATGGGAACGAATTACTATGGATTTCATTACCAAGTTACCTAAGACAACAAGCGGCCATGACATGATCTGGGTAATCGTTGATCGATTGACAAAATCTGCACACTTCCTCCCGATTCGCGAAACGGATAAGTTGGAGAAACTGACCCGTTTGTACATAAAGGAAGTAGTGTCTAAGCATGGTGTACCTATTTCCATCATCTCCGATCGAGATAGTCGTTTCACCTCAAGATTTTGGGAAAGTTTGAATGAAGCCCTCGGTACTCGCCTTGACATGAGTACCGCATATCATCCCCAAACCGATGGTCAAAGTGAACGAACCATCCAGACTTTGGAAGATATGTTACAGGCATGCGCAATCGATTTCAGCGGTAATTGGGACACACACTTGCCACTGGTAGAGTTTTCGTATAACAACAGTTACCACACGAGCATTCAAGCTGCACCTTTTGAAGCTCTATATGGACGCAAGTGTAGATCGCCTCTATGTTGGGCCGAAGTTGGAGAAAAGCAACTTACCGGGCCCGAAATTGTTCAAGAGACGACGGATAAGGTCTTTTTGATAAAAGAACGTCTCAAAGCGGCACGTGACCGGCAGAAAAGCTACGCAGATATGAGGCGAAAGCCTTTGGAATTTCAAGTCGGAGACAGGGTCCTACTAAAGGTGTCACCTTGGAAAGGTGTCGCGCGCTTTGGGAAGCGCAGAAAACTGAACCCACGATATGTTGGACCATTTGAAATCCTGTCCTAAGTAGGCCCCGTAGCATACAAGCTCAAGTTACCACAAGAGCTTAACAGTGTACATGACACGTTTCACGTGTCGAACTTGAAGAAGTGCTTATCCGACGAAACTCTCATCATCCCTGCAGACGAAATACACATTGACGACAAGTTACACTTCATCGAAGAACCAATCGAAGTAACCGATTGGAAGGTCCAAAAGTTAAGACGCAGTAAGATCAGGTTGGTCAAAGTGCGTTGGAATGCCAAGCGTGGGCCGGAGTTCACGTGGGAAAGACTGGACCGGATGAAGCAAAAAAATATCCCGCCCTATTCGAGAAGACCCCTATATCGGAGAATTCAAAGTGAATTCCGGGACGGAATTCTCTTAACGGGGGGAGAATGTAACAACCGGCAAAATTAAGGTAATTCCGTACTAATTAATTAAACGCGATTAACGTAATTAAACGTAACTATGTGTTGACTGTTTAACTGAGGCCTTAGAAAGATAGCAATTCCCAAATAATGCATAGGAATGCATAAGTTTAATGACAAAGCATGATAGGATCATGCGCAAGCAAATCTATCCGGTGTGGACACTGGCGATTACCCGGTAAAAATTAAATAAGCGAAACGAACCCCGGACACCCGGAATATATAATAAATGATATTTTCACAAAATATAATGAGTTTTGGAAACCCAAAGCCATACGTGAAAGCTTATTGTACAAATCTCCCGGTAACAAGTAAAGTGCGCGTACCGCACCCGATACGCGCGTAACACGCAATTTCACCCGACGAAAGCCGAAATAAATTATCAGTAATTAAACTGGACTGTATTTAAGGAATAATAATGGTATTTTAATATTCGGGTGACATGCGATTAAAAACCAAAGAATACCCGGACGATACCCGCACAAGATTAACTTAACTAATAAAGGTTATTATTTAGCAAAAGTGGACCCCATTTGGGGGCCGGCCTAGGGCCCACCCAAATGGGTAAAACTCTTAATTATTCCCTTTAACTCTTCATCTCCTTTAATATCCAATTATTTGGATAATAATCATAAGGTTGCATGGATTAGGATTGGCTAAGAAAAACCCACTAATCCACCTCTTTCTCTCTCTAATTTTCGGCCCCAAGCACCCTCACCATATCCCTCAAGATTTTCATAATCTTACTAAAATCTTCCATAATCCAACTAAAGATATTGCATAATCTTTGAAGATATTGAAGAGATATTATAAACACTCTTGTGAAGCACACTTGAATCAAAACACAAAATTTCTTCTTCTCCTTCCCCTCTTGGCCGTAACATTGCACCCCTCCATCAACATTGCTCTTTCAATTTTTACACTAACAAATCATCTCTAAATCATTATCCATCAAAACCCCTTGTGTGTTCAAGAGCTTGGAGCTTAACCCCTTTGGAAGAACACACTAAACCCCATCCAATCCAAGGTTGTTGTCTTCCCTAGCCTTGAGCTAGTAGTAAGTTTTACCTTGTTTGATTCTTAATGTTCATATTTTGTGCTTTTGAAAGCAAGTTGTACATTGATGGGTAATGAAATGGTTTTGAAATATAAAGATAATGTGTCTTGCTAGATTAAAAATGGAAGAATAATAACATAAATAAATCTTGGATTTATATTAATAAATGTAATATTTTGAGAAAATGTAATAAAATGAACATACACTTGAGTTGAAGGATGATTAGAGCATGATTGATGAAAAGGACTTGAATATGATGGAAGATGATTTTAATCATCATAAGATGACAAGTTAATGCCAAAAATATATTAAAATGGGTTAGATGATCATAGGTGAAAAAGTTTCATATTTAAAGTCTACTCACTTGAATGAGTGAAAAGTTGATATTTTGGATTAAAATATGGAACAAACATGTTAATAGCATCTAGGATGGATTATAAGATTATTAGAAGTGGAATGAAGTAAAAATAATCAAGCATTAAGAAAATGATTCTTCAAAGTCCACTAAAATGGAAGAAAAATGCTAACCATGAAAGATAAGATGAAAAATGCAACAAATATAAGTTATGGGACTAATATTATAACTTAGAAAGTTGAGGGACTAAAATATGTATTTTAGAAACTTTGGTCCAAAAATGCATTAACGAAAAGTTCGGTGTCAAAAGCATAAATAATAGCTTTTCCAAGTGTAGTTTTTGATAAACATGAGAAACTTACTTGTGTATAAATTAAAAGAGGCATTTTTATAAAAATGGAAGTTTTATAAAAATAAGAGGATAAGTTAACATAAGGATTTTATAAAAATAAGATTTTATAAAATATTAGTAAAGACTTGGGAAGACTTGTACAAAAATGGATACTTTTATATAAATGGGAATATAAAAGTATCGGAAACATTTTTGGGTTACAAGTTGAACAAGTTGGGCTAAACGTACAAAAGTATATTTTCCAAGAAATATACGTTCGGAATTGGAAGTATGAATAATATTTCCATAGAACGCATATTGGAAGTAAATGTGAAAGAACGCTAACTAACGGACTTAGTTACATGAACTAACGTAAACGGATAAACGGACATATGAGAAAAATGCCATTACGACAAGATAAATATATATATATCTTAAGGAAATAAAATATATATAACAAGGGTGAAACGTGCGTAACACTTTCCTAAGTGTAGAAATAATATTCGTGGGAGAAAACACAACATAATGAATTAAAAACGCTAGACGACACATGAACTTAACAAGTAGTATCCACGCAATGGTATATGTACATATGCTCGTTTCGATGAAATTCTAGTATATCTATTTGAATGGGAAAATAGATATGCGAGAAGGAAAACCGAGACGAGTAGGTGAAGTATATCTACGAACACGTGAATACCGACGAGATCCTAGTACATTTATTTAAATGGGAAAATAAATGTACGGCATGGTGAGTCAAGTCGGGCGTTAAGAATATGCTACCAAACGACAAGAACTTAGCATATTTATTTGAATGGGAAAAATAAATATGTGGCAAAGTGAGTCGGGTCGGATAATAAGAAATCACATTATATCGAGCGAAACGATCCTAAGTATAATTATTTAAATGGGAAAATAATTATACGTTGGGTAGAGTCGTGTCGAGAATAATAGTATACAAGTCACTAAGCATATTAACAAGAATAATATATGACTTGTAAGAAAAGGGTAATCCATCGCCAATGAACCTAGGATACGAAACTATTAAACGGGAATTGGGATAAGACGTGGTCGGGAAGTTGGGTGTACAACTTGCCAAGGCATATGCACCATAGGTGTAGTGACTTATACGCCTAGAACATTTGTAGGTACGAGATCACAAACTTTACTATTTTCTTCTTTGAGCCGAGCACAGTTACAAGTGAGTCTCACGGCCCCATTTCTAAACTATTTAACGTTTTTACGGGGGAAAGATATGTTGGGATTTGTTTGACGGGTTGGACACTTGAGTTGTGATCGCCACTCGGGGTTGAGACCTCCCCACTATAATCATTAATTCAGGAAAGTGAAACCGAAGGAATATTTGAATAGTACTATTGGTGCCTGACAAGGCCCACCCCTAATCGATAGCGTCGATTTTGCATCGGCGTATGCCTGGGGTGCACGTATTCTGAAATCAAGTCGTAGGAATACCGAGTAACGACTTGGGGCGGGGGCATTATTAATTGTCTTGGTTTGGTTATAGGCTCAAGTAAAATTGTAGGACTTTGCAACTCCTATAAATGTCATAACAAGGATATTCCCATGAGATAAAGTTTTATTAAACCAAAACCTGTGAACTCACCAATATTTATATATTGACGATTTTTAAACATATCTTTCAGGTAATTGACAGATGAAGGATAACATGGCGAGCAGGGTCGGGGGAATCTCCAAGTTGGGCGTTGGATGTCATGAAGGGGTCTCGTCTCTCTATCCCAAGGAATTCGGGATATAGGGAGGAGCCTCCCTATTTATATCAAAAACAATTTTAAGTTATGTATGAATAATTTGACATGATTTTCAACGTTGAATAAATGCCCGTTTGTTTAATTAATATTGTGATTTGCATTAATCTTGGCTTAATCCTCTTGAACCGTCGCGCCACGTGTTTCCGCCATAGGCGTGGTGTGACAACCTGACAGTTGGTCAGGCACAATCACAGTAGTCACAGGGTCAGTTGAGACTCTGAGTTTTGGAAGAGTTCGTGATTTGTTACAGAATGAGGATTCCAGGAGAAGGAACAATGGAGAATCAAGCTCGTTGCTCAGTACTGAAGGAAGAGGGAGAAGTAGTAACAGAGGAGGAAATAAGGGTAGATCAAAGTCAAAACGCAGGAGCAAGTCAAGACCTGGAAAGCCAAGGAAAGACGTACAGTGTTGGAACTGTAAGGAGTTTGGGCATTTCAGAAGTCAGTGTTCTGAACCTGCGAGAGAGAAAAAGGAGGTGAATGCTACTACATCCTCAGACTCAGAGGATGCTCTTATTTGTTGTATTGAGAGTTCTGTTGAAGACTGGATTATGGATTTAGGAGCGTCTTTCCATGCTACTTTTAGCACGAAGAAGATGAAGAATCTGCGAACAGGTAACTTTGGTAAAGTTCGTTTGGCTAATAATCAGAGTCTTGATATTACAGGAATCGGTGACATAGACCTTAAAACTCCATTGGGAACCATTTGGACCTTGAAGAATGTTCGGGTCATTCCTGGTTTGAAGAGGATGCTTATATCCATCGGTCAGCTTGATGATCAGGGATATGATGTTCACTTTGGTAGTGGACAATGGAGAGTTGTTAAGGGCAGTATGGTAGTTGCTAGAGGCAAGAAGAGAGGTAGTTTGTACATGGTTGAAGCATCAGCTGATGCAGTGAACGCAGTATCGAGTGACCAGAGTCAGACAAAGTTATGGCATCAAAGACTCAGGCACATGAGTGAAAAGGGGATGAAGATGCTTGTTGCCAGGGGAAAACTTCCAGAGTTGAAGAAGGTCGAGTCAGGATTTTGTGAACCGTGCATCCTAGGCAAGAAAAAGAAGGTGACTTTTGTGAAGACTGGGAGAGCACCGAAAGCTCAGAAATTGGAGCTTATTCACTCAGATGTATACGGACCGACATCAGTTGCTTCACTTGGAGGTTCTCGCTATTTTGTGACCTTCATAGATGATTCAACACGCAAGGTATGGGTTTACTTTCTTAAACATAAATCTGAAGTTTTCGATACTTTTAAGAAATGGAAATCTGCTGTTGAACTTGAAACTGATTTGAAGGTGAAATGCTTGAAGTCGGATAACGGTGGTGAATATATCAGCAAGGAGTTTACAGATTATTGTGCTGATAGAGGGATCAAGATGATAAATACAGTTCCAGGAACTCCGCAACAGAATGGAGTTGCAGAGAGGATGAACAGAACATTGTGTGAAAGAGCCAGAAGCATGAGATTGAATGCAGGGCTCCCAAAGATGTTCTGGGCCGATGCAGTTAACACAGCAGCGCATCTTATCAACCGTGGACCCTCAGTACCGTTAGGATTCAAGCTACCTCAAGAAGAATGGAAGGGTAAAGCAGTTGAGTATGATCACCTGAGAATCTTCGGGTGTAGTGCTTATGATATCAACCCAGAAGGTGACAAGCTGGATGCTAAAGCAAAGAAGTATATCTTCATTGGATATGGGGGTGATCAAATGGGCTACAGGCTTTGGGATTCTGAAAGCAGAAAGGTAGTTAGAAGCAAGCATGCTGAATTCAATGAAGAAGAGTTATACAGGGATAGAAACTTGGATAAGTCAAAGGTTCAGAAAGAAACAGTTGAGTTTAGTGTTGAGAATCAGAAGAAAGAATCTGTCACAGGGCCCGTAACAGAATCTGAAGATGACACAAAACCTGAGACTGAAGATGGTGAGAATGAAGAGTCCGTGGGAGTTTCTGACAGTGAGAGTTCAGAGTCTGAAGACGAACAGTCTCCACAGCAGCCTGGCCAGTCTGATACTTCGGTCAGGAGATCCACCAGAGTTTCTAAAGCGCCGGACAGGTACAGTCCCAGTCGTACCGGCCCCTCAGTTAATTATATTCTCTTGACAGAAAATGGTGAACCAGAGAGCTACTCTGAAGCAGTCAAGATGAAGGACTCGTTCCAGTGGGAGCGAGCAATGAAAGAAGAAATGAGTTCACTAGGCAAGAACAAGACTTGGGTTCTTGTAAAGCTTCCGCAAGACAAGAAAGCTCTTCAAAATAAATGGGTTTTCAGGGTCAAAGATGAACATGATGGTTCTAAACGGTATAAAGCCCGTTTAGTGGTCAAGGGATTTCAGCAGAAGAAGGGAGTTGATTATGATGAGATCTTCTCTCCAGTGGTGAAGATGACCACTATCAGGTTAGTTCTAAGTATTGTAGCAGCAGAGAATTTGCATCTAGAGCAGCTAGATGTGAAAACAACATTTCTACATGGTGACCTTGATGAAGACATTTACATGGCACAGCCTGAGGGATTCCAGGTTATTGGAAAAGAGAATTGGGTGTGCAAGTTGAAGAAGAGTTTATATGGTCTGAAACAAGCGCCAAGACAGTGGTACTTGAAGTTTGATAATTTCATGGTGAAGACTGGTTACAAGAGATGTGAAGCCGATCACTGTTGTTATTTGAAAAAGTTCAAGAGTTCGTATATCATTCTACTTTTGTATATAGATGATATGTTGATTGCAGGATTAGATATGAATAAGATAAGCAAGTTGAAGAAGCAAATGTCCAAAGAATTCGAGATGAAGGATTTGGGTGCAGCCAAACAGATACTCGGGATGAGTATCACCAGGAGCAAGAAAGATGGATCTTTGACACTGTCCCAGGAAAAGTACATCGGGAAAGTGTTAGAGAAATTCAATATTAACAGTGAGAAGACCAAGCCTAGAAACACGCCCTTGGGGAGTCACCTCAAGCTTACCAAAGATCAGTGTCCCAGAACTGAAGAAGAAAAGGCTGATATGGCTAGAGTTCCGTATGCATCTGCAGTAGGTAGTCTAATGTACGCTATGGTGTGTACAAGACCTGACATAGCACACGCAGTCAGAGTTGTCAGTCGGTTTATGTCAAATCCGGGAAGAGAACATTGGGAAGCAGTTAAGTGGGTGCTTCGTTATTTGAAGGGAACGTCAAAGATGGGGTTATGTTTCAAAGGGAAGGATTCAGTTCTCAGAGGTTATACAGATGCTGACCTGGGTGGCTGCAAAGATACATTTAAAAGCACCACAGGTTTCGTTTTCACAGTGGGAGGAACTACAGTCAGTTGGATGTCCAGACTTCAGAAAAACGTGGCTTTGTCCACAACAGAGGCAGAATACATGGCTATAGCTGAAGCCAGTAAGGAGCTAGTATGGTTGAAAGCTTTTCTGGAAGAGTTAGGGAAGAAGCAGACTGAGCACTTGTTGCACTGTGATAATGAAAGTGCAGTAAAACTTGCTAAGAATCCTGTGTATCACAAGAAGACGAAGCACATCGGGATAAGGTATCACTTTGTGAGAGGATTGGTTGCTGATGGCACAATCAACTTAAAGAATATCTCAGGTGCTAAGAATCCAGCTGACATGTTCACTAAATGTGTGATGTTGGATAAGCTGAAGCTGTGTGTAGCTTCAGCTGGTCTCCAGGAATTATGTTGAGGAGATCGGGGTAACTGGAGGTGCATTAACAAGGGGAGATCTTATCTACAGAAGTACAGAAGAGATGGTGCAGTTCGTGGTCCGAAGACACCAAGTGGGAGATTGTTGGAGATGTTGCCTTCAGCCCACTTATAGGCCCAGTCGTTTGAAGCCCAGTTTGCTTAACTTGTTGAGCAAGATTAGCATAGGGTTTTAACCCAAATTTAGGCCTATAAATAATCTCTTGTACTTGTAATATTATTATCACTCAATAAAAGAATACCCCAGTTGCACCCGTGGACGTAGGCCAGTTTAGACCGAACCACGTAAATACTTGTGTTCGTGTGCGTGTGTGTTCTACGATCCTAACAATAGTCAAGTGGTAGAGAGGAAATCCTCTCTTGGATGAGGTTGGGAGTTCAACTCCAAGGGTGTGCAAAAAAAGGTGTAAAAAAATGAGTGTAAGAAATTAGCCGTTAAAAAAAGACAAAAAAAAAAAAAGTAGGGCTAGCACCCGCTACCCCTCAACTTTTCCGGCTAGACCCGCTTCCCACATAAGAACTCGCTTACAAAGAAGATCTAAACATAAACGTTACGACAACTAGACTCCAAACAACTTGGAATCGCTTAGAAGTGCTTTGTATTTCTGTTTTGAAGCTTAATAGTGAATTGCAATTTCTCTTTTTTTTTCTTGGTAATTGCTCAAATAAAATAAAAATAACTGGTTTTACTCGATCCAATCCCACTTTGTTGGAGTTTCACTCGGCACAGATTTGATCCAGTTTAACCCAAATATGGTTTGTACACCTCTAATGCTTGTGGGTCACTTACCACCCCCCGTGTGGGCATGGCAAAGCCCATTAAAAATGGGCCAGAAAGAGTATAATTCTTGGAAGGAAAAATGTGACACTTGATAGATGATACTGCTTGATCGACCTTCAAAAAGCTTCGAGTCACGTATGTTTGATTTAGTAGATTATAGACTAAACTCTCATTTTCATCATGTGGTTTGTCAATAACTGCCGCTTCAATCTAAATGTTATTTCATGCCATTTTCGTCCCTAGCGTTTATAAATTATGTCACTTTCATCTAAAAATCCAAAAAGTTAACACCTTTAAAACACTCCATTAGCACAGGGGTAAATATGTCTCTATTGCATAGGCTTTTATTTTTCATTTTTAAAAATTTAAATTGAAGTGGAAATTTTCGACAACCAGGGACGAAAATGGCAGTTTACCCTATGTAAAAATAACCAATTTACCCGTGAGCTAACTGAGTTTTTTTAACGGGGTTAACTTTTTGGACGAAAGTGGCATATTTTAGAAACGATAGGGATGAAAATGCAGTGTCGAAGCTTGAAGATCAAATCGGCGGGGCTGGACTCAATTTTTTTGTATCGGTATGGGCCGGAAGATCAAATCGGTGAGGGCAGACTCAATCCATATAAAAGTTACCTAGGAAAATTGCAGACTTCCGTCACTGAGCCAAAAAAACATTAGGGGCAAGACACCCATTGGCCCTCACTAACCTTTGCCCCTGCAAAAATGAAATGAAAATAAAGTTTGGATTGAAATGACAATTATTGACAAACAACATTTACGAAAATAAAAGTTTAGTTTAGATACACATGATTTTTTGGTCTAGTGATATGGTGTCCTCCTTACAAATGTAAGGTTGTGAGTTCAAATATTTATAAATGCAAGGTGAGGTAGAATAAATGTGTAATAAAAATTTTACATTAAAAAAATTTAGTTTAGATTATATATAAAATATATGATAATAAACTATCGATATAATTTTGAATAGTTGTTTAACAAATTCTCGATGACATAGGCATGTCGGTTATTCCTTGTTAAATGAGTGGTTACATTGGAACCCGCGTAACCTATACAATGTTGGGCTATGAATAGATAATCGCGTCCAAATTATTTACCAGCCATTGGTTGCTTGCCGTGTACTAGAAGCCCACTTCATTTATGCTTCAAGTGACGCTTTTTTTTTTTTTACTAGTATAAACAAACTATACGGTTTTAAGGTGGTTTAGGTTAAAGTTGATCATTATTAACCTATTTAAAAAACTTAACAAAAAATTATAATTTTAAAGATCAACCCGACAACCATTTTCCGTTACCACTTCTTAACTAGTTCACAACTTGAATACGACTCCCTAATCTATTTGAATTGGGTAGATAAATGAATAATATTGTGTTCAAGTTATACGGTTTTAAGGTGGCTTAGTGTCACGGGGTTATCTTTCGATCCCCGTGTGGCGTCCCCAATCCCCGGGGACAAGCCAATCCATCCCGCTTCTTTGATTTGGGTCACTGGTTTCGTCCTGCCTTGGACTCATCAGGAGAGCGGCGACAGCTCTCGACCAGTGGTGCGCTCGACACATAGACATGTCTAGACATGACTCGCCTTATTCCGCTGAGACCGTCCCTGATGAAGTCCAGGATTCGGCCAGCGACCCAAGCGTTCAAGCACAGCCCATAGCATTGCGATCTTCAAATATTTGGCCCGTGACACTCTCCCACCACCAATTCATGCACGTCCTCGTGCATGCCCGCAGTCCCATACCTGCTTGCAGCCGAAGAATCATACATCACCCCGAATGTTGAGCATAATTCACTCTGGTTAAGTGGAACACTTGGTAGTACAGCAACAATGATCTTCTTTCGTGTCGGTTCAAGTTTTGCCTCGTTTATTTTGAGTTAGCGCCGAGGGACACGCTAGATGTTTCAGGCATACGGGAAACCTGAAGAGTTGCAGCGGTTATGTTTACGGCTCATTCCTTTTGCCGTATTTTTCTTCTTTTTCTCGTGCTGTTACGGTGCTGCGGCCGTAGGTTTTGAACTCGATCACGGAGGGCTTCATTGACACCATACTAGAGCGGAACTCGCAATCCCATACTTGCGGCTTACAAAGACCGTCACCGAAGTGGCCCCATATTTGGTCTTCTCCCACCACCATTGCATAATTATACTCTGACGTTAAGCGCACATTTTGGTTGAGTGTACACGTTCCAACATATCCAAGAATCGTTCTGCTCTGATACCAAATGTCACGGGGTTATCTTTCGATCCCCGTGTGGCGTCCCCAATCCCCGGGGACAAGCCAATCCATCCCGCTTCTTTGATTTGGGTCACTGGTTTCGTCCTGCCTTGGACTCATCAGGAGAGCGGCGACAGCTCTCGACCAGTGGTGCGCTCGACACATAGACATGTCTAGACACGACTCGCCTTATTCCGCTGAGACCGTCCCTGATGAAGTCCAGGATTCGGCCAGCGACCCAAGCGTTCAAGCACAGCCCATAGCATTGCGATCTTCAAATATTTGGCCCGTGACACTCTCTCACCACCATTTCATGCACGTCCTCGTGCATGTGCCTGGCAATCCCATACTTGCTTCGGCACGCCGATGAACAATGCATCTTTTCCCCCTTTAATAATTTGGCTTCACTTTGATCTTGTGGCTTCAGGGATGCTCGTCCAAAATTGATCCCAGCGTGCAGCGACCATCTTCACCCTGGATCATCCCGATCCTTCCCTTTGGGCTGGTCCATTACCCTTTCTGGTGATCATATATAGTTCCAGAGATCTCGACCGCTTCAAGTAACCAAAAGATGTTAGGCGAGCCATCCTCGCACTAACGCTGCCGTGGCCTTCCACTGACAGTTATTGCCGGGATTAAGCGCCCGTTTCGCTGCCGGGATTACGCGCCCGTTTCGCCAAAAGCCTTGAATACGATCGCCAATTGATTCTGGTAACTACCGAGCCAACTTCTCCCACCACCTTTAGATAAGCCATCTCATTATGTTCTTTTTGAGAGAGTGAACACGCACCAACCTATCCGAGGATCGAACTGCTCTGATACCAAATGTCACGGGGTTATCTTTCGATCCCCATGTGGCGTCCCCAATCCCCGGGGACAAGCCAATCCATCCCGCTTCTTTGATTTGGGTCACTGGTTTCGTCCTGCCTTGGACTCATCAGGAGAGCGGCGACAACTCTCGACCAGTGGTGCGCTCGACACATAGACATGTCTAGACACGACTCGCCTTATTCCGCTGAGACCGTCCCTGATGAAGTCCAGGATTCGGCCAGCGACCCAAGCGTTCAAGCACAGCCCATAGCATTGCGATCTTCAAATATTTGGCCCGTGACATTAGGTTCAAGTTGATGTCTTTAACACATTTTTTATCTTTAAACTTAATAAATAAGTAAATGTGGTGATATGAATTAGTTATGTGACTCCGACTTTTTTTTTTTTTTTTTTATATATATATATATATATCAACACTCCATGATCCACAACCCGCCATGCTTTTTTTGAAATTCCTTGATCAATTTATTATTTTCATCTACAGACATATAATTGTTTCCCTAATTTCATTTTTAATCAAATCAATGAAGAATCACTACTGACTAGTTAAAATTAACTATTCTTCGCAAACTTGATTGCAGTGAAAAATGAGGAAACAATTAGCGAATTTTAAAAGAAGCGAGTTGCAAGTCATACATCTGGTTAGTTTGATCAAAAAATATGAAAAACAATGGTAGGGATTTAAAATTTATGTCACGTGTCATCTACTTATGCATTATATATATATAAAAGTATATAAAGGTTAAGGTTTATCAATATATATATTTATTTATAAATCTTTTAATCAAGCATAAAATAATCATCATAATCATAATCATACAATAAAATAGTAATTCAAGTCACGAGATGCATGACATGAAACATGGCATTTCAGTAAATAACATAAAAGAACAGGGGCAATCTCGTAAACACCACACTTTATTTTGCATAAAAAACCTCATTCCCCACATCCTCTTCGTTCTCCCCCATTTTACAGTGTTTATTATTCTTCAAAGCACAAAACCAACAATAATAAGCTGCGATATATATACACAAATCCATACATCGATACACACGTATATCAATCAATATGTGGCGGAACGTGACACGTGGCCTTCGCATTCCATCTCGTCGATCGATCTCACACAGATTATTCTCCTCCCAATCGGTACTGTTTTGTATTTGCTATTTAAAATATTTTAGGTTTTGGTAT
This sequence comes from Ambrosia trifida, assembly GCA_028751855.1. NCBI lineage: Eukaryota > Viridiplantae > Streptophyta > Magnoliopsida > Asterales > Asteraceae > Ambrosia > Ambrosia trifida. The sequence goes on along the minus strand of CM054122.1, from coordinate 17,679,821 downwards.
GGAAGTGAATTTATTGTATGCTGTAGTCATTTTGATCATTTAGTTGTCGTTTTTGTTTAATTTGAATAGAATAGGAGACGATTATTATGTGCTGTAAGTGAATTCGATGTACGTTGTAGCTAATTTGATTAATCAGTTATCGGTTAAGGTTGATTTGATTGTAAAGTTGTTTAGGCTTTCTATTAAGGTTGATTGTATATGATGAAATTTGTTTTGAATAGAAGACGGCACGATCGTTATATACTGTAATGAAAATGATGAAGGTTAGTTGTATATGATGAAATGGATGCATGTTGTAGCGAATTCGATCAATCAGTTATCGTTTCTGGTTGATTTGAATTGTATATGATGAAACTTGTTTCGGTTGTATGAATTTGAGTTGTTTTGGTCCTTTTGGATTGTTTTGAATAGCATACGGGAAGATCATCATATACTGCGAGTAAAATTGATGTAAAATTGATGTACATGGTAGCGAATTTGATCAATCAGTTATCGGTTTTGGTTGATTTGATTGTGAAATTGTTTACGCCTTCTGTTAAGGTTGATTGTTTGTGGTGAAATTTGTTTAGGTTGTATGAATTTGAGTTATTTGGATTATTTTGGATAGAATACAATACAGGACGATCATCATATACTATCGTATACTATAAGTGAAATTGATGTAGGTTGTAGCGAATTTGATCAATCAGTTATCGTTTTTGGGTGATTTGATTGCGAAATTGTTTAGGCCTTCGTTAAAGGTTAGTTGTATATGATGAAATTTGTATTAGTTAAGGTTGTTTGAGTGTGAGTTATTTTGGAGTGTTTTGAATAGAACACGTCAATACGGGACAATCATCTCATACTGTAAGTGAAACTGATGTAGGGTGTAGGCTTGTAGTGAATTCTATCAATAAGTTATCGTCTTTCGTTGATTGTAAAATTGTTTATGCCTTTTTTAATGTTGATTGTATGTGATGAAATTTGTGTACGTTGTATGAAGTTAAGTTATTTTGGATTCTTTTGAATAGAATACGGGACGATCATCATATACCATTGTTGATCATACATATGATGCGGTAGTGGTGGGGGCAGGAGGTGCTGGACTTCGAGCTGCTATAGGGTTATCTGAGCATGGATTTAATACTGCTTGTATTACCAAGCTGTTCCCAACTCGTTCGCACACTGTTGCTGCTCAGGTTTGTTGGTTATTAGACTTCCAAAATTCAACCATGTATTTGATTTATGTTATTGGTTTTAACTTACAACTTTCATTTATGTTATGATGATATAAACTTGAAATATTTGGAACTTTAGTCAATAAAAGAAAAAAAAAATGATACCTTCTAGGATTTATGCGATCACAGACAATTGTTGGATTTTGTTATGGCTTGGGGGATTAATGGAAAAGTACCAAAGGGCTTGTAGCCTAGCGGTAACAAGGTATCAAGGTGTGAAATAAATGTGTCCCTCTCCATGAGTTTGAGGTTCAAGTCCTACAGTGACAAAGGTGGAGTTAGGAGTAGTATTAGAGGGTGTGTGAGTTAGCCGGTCTAAAAAAAGACTAATGGAAAAGTGCTAGCATTCCAACACATGGCATATTGTGCGAGGTTTAATTGGGTAAAGAACAACAGTTTGGTGCTCTCAATAACATGAAACTGTTGAAGGGTGAGCCATAAAGTACAAACAAGGTTATATATAACTAGAAAACTTGTGGAGAGAGGCAAAATGGGAGGAAGATTGACTCATTGTTGTATGCTCCGTATCAACTCACAAGTTTCCTAGGCTCTCCAAGTCTATGTTATATGTATGTGTATATGTCAAAATGTCACTTGATAACACAACATGTAAGATTCTTCCATCCATACAATAAAGTTCAAGTTTTAGGATAAGATCTTTACAAATTAAGTAAATCTTCAGGGAGTTCTGTGACTAATTGCATTTTTTTATTAGTATCTAGTTATGCTTGCCTTGATGTACCAAGCTAGGTCATTAGTCTCGATATGCATGTCTTCTTTTGTACTTTAATGTGCTTGTGCTTGTGAATAAAGCTTGCTTATCATTTAATGATGCTTTCAGGGTGGCATAAATGCTGCCCTAGGTAATATGAGTGAGGATGACTGGAGGTGGCACATGTATGACACGGTGAAGGGAAGTGATTGGCTAGGTATTTCTTTTTCTCACATATACTTGTATATAGCTTTTCATGTATTGCATCATCTAATTACACACACGCTTGAACTTGTGTAGGTGACCAGGATGCTATCCAATACATGTGTAGAGAAGCACCAAAAGCAGTAATTGAGCTTGAGAATTATGGACTGCCGTTTTCTCGAACTGAAGAAGGAAAAATATATCAACGTGCATTTGGTGGTCAAAGTCTTGACTTTGGCAAAGGTATGACATGGTGTATTAATTTGATTATTATTTGCGCATATTGTTGGGGAAATCTGGCTGCCTTTAACATCTATTTGTTATAATTGTAGGTGGGCAGGCTTATCGATGTGCTTGTGCTGCTGATAGAACTGGGCATGCTCTGTTGCATACCCTCTATGGTCAGGCCATGAAACATAATACACAGTTTTTTGTTGAATATTTTGCTTTGGATCTAATCATGGGCAGTGATGGTATGTTTGAACTTACTCTCTCCCTTTACTTTGTATTCACTTGTTTTATGAAATCAGGATTTTGTTTATTTAAAAGCATATGGAAAATAATTTTATTATAATGTTATTGACAAAATTTCAGGCAGTTGCCAAGGAGTTATTGCTCTGAACATGGAGGATGGGACGTTGCATCGATTCCGTGCTGCTTCTACAATCCTGGCAACTGGGGTGAATATATTAATTAAACTTGTTTTGCTTCTAGATCTATGATTGCATCTTTATCTCACTCTTCCTTTTAATTCAGGGATATGGTAGAGCATATTTCTCAGCAACTTCTGCTCACACTTGCACAGGAGATGGAAATGCGATGGTTGCTCGTGCAGGCCTTCCTCTTGAGGTATGCTAAATCTTGTTTCATCTATTCATCATCCTCATTTTTATTAAAAATGAAAATACTGGTAGCATCAGCATTTTGGGTCATTACTTATTACAGGATCTTGAGTTTGTACAATTTCATCCAACTGGTATATATGGTGCTGGCTGTCTCATTACTGAAGGTTGTACTTTCCCACTTCACCCTGCATTATGGTGTTTATTTGTAATGAGATAAAAATTGACATCTGATAATATTTTATTTTATCCATTTGCTGTATACAATGCTTAGGATCTCGTGGTGAAGGTGGTATTTTAAGGAACAGTGAAGGGGAGAGATTTATGGAACGTTATGCCCCTACAGCTAAAGATCTTGCATCAAGAGATGTTGTGTCAAGGTCAATGACAATGGAAATCCGAGAAGGCCGTGGTGTAGGTATGTTATTTACTACCAAACTTGAGTTAATGACACAGTGGTAAAGTCCATATTTTGTTTTGGTCCTCATTGTCTGCCAACCCATAACACCTTTGGTCCTAAAGTGGATGGACATTTGTTTTTGGCGGTTAAGGTTTTTTTTATAATAGACCGTTTTGTCCTCAAGTGCAAAAAGAAAAACTCCTCATAAGAGCTTCCAGATCTAGCTGGCAGTCCGATCCAACCCTTACTGCTTTGGTAAATTGCGGCTATATGACGAAGTGGGTGTTGGGAGTATTTATCTATTTTAGTATTCTCTATATTTTTGTTTTTAAATAAAAGCGCAAAATGGTAATTTCATGTAAGTTTAACATAACTTTTAACGTCTTTTAGTGAAAAGGACCAAACATTTTACCTGCGAGTGAAGAGTGGGACCAAACTCGTAATATGGCCTTGCCACATGACTGTCCGTGTAATTTACTCACAAGATATTAATTGATTAATATGTAAAATCGTATGCTTTTAACAGTGATTTGTTTATAATAGGGCCCATGAAGGACCACATTTACCTTCACTTGAATCATTTACCACCAGAGGTTCTCAAGGAGAGGCTTCCTGGTATTTCTGAAACCGCTGCCATTTTTGCTGGTGTTGACGTTACAAAACAACCCATTCCAGTTTTACCTACAGTTCATTATAACATGGGTGGTATTCCAACAAATTACCATGGGGAGGTAGACTCTCATGTTGTTATATTTTTAATATATTTAACGTTTCTTTAATCATATCAATGCACAAATTATCTATGTAATTAGAAAAGACCTATTAAAAGTTTTGGTGGGTCAATTTAACCCATTTTAACCCTGTTGTAGGTGGTTACCATAAAAGGTGACGATCCTGATGCAGTTGTACCTGGACTCATGGCTGCTGGAGAGGCAGCATGTGCCTCTGTTCATGGTGCCAATCGGCTTGGTGCAAATTCCCTTCTAGACATTGTTGTTTTTGGTCGAGCCTGTGCAAATAGAGTTGCAGAGATCCGTAGGCCTGGTAAGGTTTTTCTTTTTCTGCACGTATGAATGTTCTAGAATATGGCCATAATTAACTAGCACTCTACAGGGGAGAAGCAAAAGCCATTAGAAAAGGATGCAGGAGAGAGGACACTTGCATGGTTAGACAAGATCAGGAATTCAAATGGTTCACTTCCTACGTCAAATATCAGACTAAACATGCAGCGTACAATGCAAAATAATGCTGCTGTGTTTCGGACTCAGGAGACACTAGAAGAAGGTGTGTTTTTCATTCATTAAACAAACCAGTGTACCCGTAAGATCCCACTAATGGCAGTGTTTGGGAGGGCGAGATAAGGGCAAACCTTACCTCTAAGGAAGACATTATTTGATGTGTCTTGAATCATGTTTCATAATCTTTCTTGTCAATTATGACTGTTTTGTAGGATGCAACCTGATTGACAAAGCATGGGAGAGCTACCACGACGTTAAGTTGAAGGACCGAAGCTTAATATGGTAAATTGAGTACTTAGTTACTAATATGTCTGCATTTCATTAATCACTTTCTCAAAGTATTAAAAATTGTTCGATAAAAAAAAAAAAACATTTTTTAATGATAAACAACCGTTACCCGCTTAGTTAAATTGAAATGGATGTTGACCATCAATATTTATCTTGATTTTAAAAGACCATTTAAGTTTACTTTATACTTTCTTTCTCCATATTATCATTAAATCGTTTATTTCTATAGCTTAATTTTTAATACGCGCGAACAACCCATGCTCAGTAATTACTCTGTGGCAATACTTAGAATTGGACACATTTTTTCAGGAACTCTGACTTGATAGAAACAATAGAGTTGGAAAACCTCCTGATCAATGCATGTATCACCATGCATTCAGCTGAAGCTAGGAAAGAGAGTAGAGGAGCTCATGCTCGTGAAGACTTTACGGTTAGTATTTCATATTTTAACCGTTATGTAGCATGTTTTTTTCTTTAGTAACCATGTAAAATTTCCGACTTTGCAGACAAGAGATGATCAAAATTGGATGAAACACACACTCGGGTAACCATTTCTTCTTTTTGTCTAATTCCTAAAAAAAGTGATAAATACTATATACATAAATGTCTTTTATTATATTTACAATAATATTATGAATCTGTAGATACTGGGAGAATGAGAAGGTGCGACTGGACTACAGGCCGGTGCACATGAACACTCTAGATGACGAGGTCGAGACTTTCCCTCCTAAAGCTCGAGTATATTAGCGATCTGACAATCATTTTCGTCACGACAGATTGAGAAATGGCTTTTTGCTTGTTCCAAAAAGTTGGCAATAAATTACATCAACTGTCAAATTTTGTTAATAATTTGTTGCATTCATCAATTTGTTAAACATTGTTGCAACCCCAAAGAAAACCTGCATATAAAGCCTTTAAGACTGTTGGCCTTTGTTGTATCCAATGTTGGAGAGTCATGCTTTTTGCTTTTTGTTTGAAACCTTAAATTATACTTGCTATTTTTGAGGTGCCATGCATGTAAAAGGTTGTATGTCTTTCAAGTTCACCTCATTATGTGGGGTCAAGTATTTCTATAAGTTTTTCTATTTTTTTCATTTTGGTACTGTCTTAAGTATTGGGTCGTGATATTTCTTTAGGCATGACACGTTTAACCTATTTAATTTGTTTTAACTCATTTGATTAAACTTGTTGATTTGTCAAAACTTTTTTTTTTTTAACGGCCAACAAATTGGAATCACTCACGGAACACTGGAGTATCATCGTGCCACCAATGTTGCCACGGGATCATATTCCACCATCAAGTCACCAATTCAGGAGGAAACTCATAATAATTATGAGAAAACCCTCTTTGTCAAAACTATTTAAATAGTTTTAACTCAATTAATTAAAGAGTAAACTGCATGGATGGTCCATGTGGTTTGCACGAATTGCACAGATGTCCCCATCTATTTTCAATGATCCCCAACGTTGACATTTTATAACACTTTGGTCCTTACCAGCTAACTCTATTAAATTTTGCCAGTTAAGTCATGTAAAATGACCAAACTACACATAGGAACCATCCGAGCAGTTTAATCTTTTATATATATTTTCTTAGACCACCACCTCCACCTCCTCAAACAATCAACATCACCTTTCCTCCTCCTCCTCCAACCACCACCACCATCGCCACTGCGTAGAAGTTCTGTACTAAATGAATGATATATTGGGTCAGGTGGGCGACTTTGATGGCGGTGGCCACCACCAGCAACAATGCCGCACCTCCCACCCAATCTATGGACAAATCACCTGCAACTAACTCATCAACTTCCAACGAATCTCTACCGGCTGATCCTTCTGATTCCTCTCGCAAACCTCCCGTACAACTTGAATTTCAGGTTTCGTTATCTTTGGATTGGATATTATTGGAGATTCGAGATCGCCTTCACTATTTCAGTTGTTCTGTTTTTTTTTTTAATTTTAATAGTCATTTGTTTGTTTAAATTGTTTGTTAATTTGTTGCAGCCATCGTTGAGGAGCGAAGAGTATCGACAGTTGTTTCGTCTTCCTCCTGAAGAAGTAATAGTTCACTAATTTTCTTGCCTTTTATCACAAACTCTTTGTTTACGTTTTTTGGGAGTGTGTTTAAGTGATTTGCTCTCTTTTATTCTTTATATATAGAAACAGACGGTTGAAAGGGTGGTGGAGGTTGGCGGTTGTATGGGTGGTGGAGGTTGATGGTTTTGTGGTGGTAGATGTTTGGTGGCATTGGTAGTGCTTTGGTTGTGGTAAATGGGTGTGGTGGGGGTTAAGAGAGACAATGGTATAGAGAGAGTACAATATTTGTTTTTTAAAGAAGGTAATTTAATAATTTTATATGGATTTAACTAAAAAACTCAACCTTCATTCAAGTTAGGAACCATCGATGGAACAAAATACAAAGCACAGATCCCATATGTGTAATTTTGAAAAGCTGATGAGCATACTTTAAATTTGGGGAAACCACAAGGACCATACGTGTAGTTTACTCTTAATTAAACTTGTTGATTTGTCAAACGCATAAACCTGTTTCAAACGTTTTACCTTTTTTTTTTTTTTTTTTTTTTGAAAATATACTTTCATTCGAACCAAAGACCTTCTTTATCTCCAAGGTAGAGATAGAGAAGGTCAAACCAAGAATACAATATTACGTAACGCCAATCAACTCACTCTATAGAGTTTCTTTTAACTCTGTTCCTATATCAAAGAAAATCAAAGATTTGATATCCGCCACAATGTTTACCACATTAGCTTCCTTGGTGGAAAAATCCACTCGTGTCGTGCCTTTCATAGACTCCAACATGTGATAATCACAACGCCATGAAAAGCTGTTTGCTTATTCTTAAACCCGCCAATGCCTTTATACAACTCCAATAAATCTTTGACTCCGAAAGCGAAAATGTTTGGAACCCCACACCAGACCGATATTGCGTGCCACACCTCGGTAGCAAAAACATATCCGGTTAAGATGTGTTCAGTAGTCTCCTCAACTTCTTTGCAGAAAATACACACACTGTCCTTCAGCTGCACATTCCTTCGGATCAACGTCACTTTTGTTGGGATTTTATCTTGCTCGGCACATCACATAAATATATTGCATTTAGAGCATTCACATTTGGTTCACCAAATGTATGTGAGTGTGTCCCTTAAATTATATGGGGTCGGTGTAAGTGTTTGTGAGTGGATGAGAGAGAAAATATTTGGTGAAATCACTGGTCACCCCTATATTTGGGGGACACTGTTCACCCCTATAAATATTTTAATATTTTTGTAAGTGGTTGTGAGTGAGGAGAGAAAATGTAATGATAAAAGTATGAAAAATATTATTTGTTTAAGAAGGAGAAAGAAAATTTTAGGGTGGAATAGTGATTTTTAGTGTAATTTTATGGAGAAGATTTAGTGGAGCTGATGAGAATACTCAGGGGGACGGGTGTTCCTAGTTTATTCTTTTCACTTCACTAATTTACACCAATCATGCACTGTCACATCACTTCATTGATTTACTTCACTGAAACAGTTTTATGGAGGCAGCACTCCACTGATTCACTTCACTGAAATCTTTAATTCTTAGTTTTTCTTCTTTTTTAAATAAACATTAATTAAACATATTATTAAACTAATAAAATAAACTTACAATATTAAAAGTAAATAAAACATAAAATTGCAAACACACATAAATTAAAAATAAACTAAATAAAAGAAAACTATTCGACATCCACTTCGAGGTATGGTAGATCAAGTGCGGCTAGATGTTCCACGAGATCATTTCGAAGTCGGAAATGCATATCAGAGTCTGTCAACTCTGCAAGGGCATCGTCGTCGAACACCGGTTGGATTGGGGAATCGCGTATGTGGATCGGTGATATCGCACGCTTCTCGTCTTTAATGATCATGTTGTGCAATATCATGCACATATAAACGATGACGCTAAACTTATCAACGGCCGTTGGCCTTAATGGTTGGTTGGTAATTCCCCATTTCGACTTTAATGCTCCGAACACTCGCTCCACATCCTTCCTTGTCGCCTCTTGCGCCCTAACAAATTTATTTTCCTTCGGATTGGTCGGATATCGAAACGCTTTCACAAACGGTGACCAGGTTGGATAGATCTCATCGGTAAGATAATATCCACGTTTATATAAGTGGTTATTTAAAGTAAATGGACCCTGCGATGCTGTTCTGTTTGGTTGGGGTAAGAAAAACTGGAGATTGTTGGACAACATTTTTATGTCGTTGAGTGAACCGGGGGGACCAAAAAATCCATGCCAAAACTACATATATTGCGAGGCAACCGCTTCTAGCATGATCGTAGGGTATTGATGATCATTTCTCATATATTGTCCTTGTAATTTCCTAGGACATGCTCGCCATACTAAATGAGTGCGATCAATGCTACCGATCAAGCCGGGAAGGTGATGTCTTTCTTCGTGTGCTTCGTACAAACATGCAATGTCGTGACTTGTTGATCTTCGTAAAAACTCAGCCACGTATAACTTAATGACGACATTGCAAAAAAAAATTGTAAACATTCGCGCGACGTCCTCTCAGACATACATAAATACTCATCGTATTCATCTGGAGGATTACCGGTTGCAAGTTGTTTCACTGCTGAAGATACTTTTTGCATGGGCATAAAACTCTTTTTAAACCGACCGTCCATGCCCTCTCTAAACCATTCGAAGTTTGCTTCAACATCTGCTACAATTTTTAGAAATAGACGTCCCGACATGCGATACCTTAGTTTAAACTGTGCCTCAGTGCATTTTGGTACGTCGGCAAAATAATTATCCATTAGCCGAATATTGCCTCCCTCGCGATCACGTGGCACATATCTTTTTTTAGATGTTGTTGTGTCTTCCTCTGCAGCTCGCTTGGCAAGGTCCATCATAAACTCAAGGCTACTATCAGTTGACTTTAAAATCGGGTGCACTTCGAGTGGGGGAATGAAAACTTAATCATCTTCAACTTCAACGTCACTCATTTTTTTAAAAGTATGGAGCAAAATATGAGATAATTTTCTATTTTTTTTATCTTAAACCGTGGACATGTTTTGTATATATAACCATTTGAAAAAAACGGTCACAAAATATGACCGTTTGAATTAGTTAAAAATTTTAAAACGGTCAAAACTGAATTAACGGTCAAATTGGAAATTAAAAGACATTTAAATTCGACCGTTGCATTTAATAAATGATTGTTACTAGCCCATTAACTAGAACCAGAATTTGGTTCATGGGACCACTACCAGCATGGGTGGCGACGGTGTTACCGTGCTTGTAGTGGGGTACCCGTGACAGATTCTGGTGGCACCCCGTCCCCCCTTAGCCAGAACCCGTTTGCGCCATTTAAAGATGTACATGTTTAATCTGCCCTCTGTCAGTGATAACTACTTCTTTACTGCAGAAACAGAGAAAGAATCATTTGAGTTGTTGTTCCAGAGCCAACCATCCGTACCCGAACTTAGCTGGGTTACCCTGGGTACCACCTAGCAGCCGCTGACAGTCCAACAGCTCGTGATACACTTCATCCGAGATCAAAAGAGTCTTCAAACGTTTTACTCGTTGAATGAATGGGTTACATAGGTTGTGAATGTGGATAAAATGTGTAAATTTCATTTAGATAGTTCGGCGTGAATAGTAATGGGCTATTAATACAATAACCATAAGGTGGCTTTAAGTGCCCCTATTAGGCCGATGAAACTGATTGGAGTCATGTATGATGGAATAATGGATTTATTTGTTTATTAATTTAATATGTTAGAATCTCGTGTATTATATGAGTTGAATTAATATAATTTAATATACTATGTAATAAAGAAAAGTAGCATCTTTTAAAAACTTATGTATTGTATGGGTTGAATAATCTTTATATCTTATAAGGGTTAAATAAATATCTTTTAAAAAATAAAATTTGATGTATATTTACTTATTCTTATTTTATATTTAACTAGATAGATTCTTGCGCGCGCTTCGCTATGCGTTTCCGGACATTGACGGTCACCGTATTGTTTAGGTACAACATAGCATTGCAAAACACAATTTTCACAACTACTTTGTTCTTTCGTTACAGCCCCGACCTACCTATACTCATTTAAAAAAAATATTTATGCATTTTTTTTGTCACTGACTTTGATTTAATATTTCAAAAAAAAAAAAACAAAAAAAAAACTTGTTAAAATGTAAAAAAATAAAATAAAATGCCTTCCCCAAGACTCAAACTTGGGACCTTGGACAACCAAACCACTCCACCACCAACACACTTGTGTTTTCAATTGAAACCATTAATATATATGTATTAACAAAGTTAAAAAAAAAAATAACAAAGGCCACCAACCCTCTCAACCAATGAGAGGGGTGGAAATAAAATGCCTCACCAAGACTCAAACTTGGGACCTTGGACAACCAAACCATACCACAAACCACTCCATCACCAACACATTTATGTTTTCAATTCAAACCATTAATTGTATTAACAAAGTTTAAAAATAAATAAATAAAAGCCACCGCCCCTCTCAACCAATGAGAAGGGGTGGCACTATTCACCCCACTCTTCAATAATGCATATTATTAGGTTTCTAGCATGTGTATTACATTAGGTTATATTAATAAAATATTAAACGGTTATTAATAAACTAAAAGAATAAAATGAATAGTTGAGAAAAGTTATTGTAGTATTTTACTTTGTTTTTTAGTTATTATTAAGTTTCTAACATGGATATTACACGAGGTTATATTATTAAAAGGAATAATGGAAATAAATAATCCCAACTATTCACTATTGGCTAATAACAGTCCCAACTACGAAAATCATCAATATTGGTCCCAACTTTCAACATATTGGAAACCAACGGACCCAAACTAACGGAGGCTAACTCCGTTAGTGTGATGCTGACGTGGCATGCCACGTAGGATGCCACGTAGGATCATTTTGCCACGTGGCATGCCACGTAGGATGCCACATAGGATTATTTTTGCCATGTGGCATGCCACGTAGGATGCCACGTAGGATCATCTTGCCACCTAAGCATGCCACGTCAGCATCACACTAACGGAGTTAGCCTCCGTTAGTTTGGGTCCATTGGTTTCCAATATGTCGAAAGTTGGGACCAATATTGGTGATTTTCGTAGTTGGGACTGTTATTGGCCAATAGTCAATAGTTGGGATTATTTATTTCCATTTTTCCTTAATAAAACATTAAATATTTATTAATAAACAGAATAAATAAAATATATAGTTAAGAAAAGAAATATTAAATATATAAGAGTGACATAGAAAAATTATGATCTGGTATTACCATTTAATATAAACATTTTTTTTTCTCTTATGATGTTTAGGATGCAATGTTTTACAAAATTACAAGTATGACGTTATGATGTGCTATTTTTATCTACGTCTTCATAAAATTTTACTTAAAAGCAAGTTTTGAATATTAATATACAAGCAATCGAAGCAGAGATGCACATACCATGGAATGTCGCGGTTTAGCTTTTCCTATATACAGAGCAACACCATTTAATTTATTATTACTCTAATAATATACTATAATGCGTTAAAAGTTTTGAATATGTCGTTCTGATGTCCTTATTCTCATCTACGTTTCGATAAAAGTTCTACTTCAAATTGACCAGGTTGGATTTTTTGTTCATTATTGTGATGAACCGGACCCATGTTGCCAAAACATCGATACTGTTACGATATTCTTTTACGGTTTCTCGGTACTCCATATAACTCTTGTTGAATATGGGGTTGTATTCTGAATCATTATTTTTTTGCACCGTAAGCCATAACAAATGCTATAGTACCAGTATTGGTATCATGACTAGCCATACCAGTACCAGCCGAAGAACATTGGTACGAATATCAGTTGTTACTACAACAAGGAAAATTACTAGGTTTTAAGTTTGAGACAATGTAGGTTTAGAGGATTCCTAAGCTCCTGGATCGATCTGCACAAAGAAGCAACACCATAAGCCTCAACGCATGAGGGGGCCTCCTGCGTTCGGACTCTGGCGTGAGAATAAGTACGTATTCATTTATGAGTTGGGAATAATGAAAGTAAGAGAGTATGAGTAAGAGAGTGGAGTGAAAGTGGGTGATGGAATGACTTAGCTAGGGATCTTCTTATATAGGCAGTAAGCAGGGTCGTCTTTGAAAATATCTGAAAATTCATGTACCCTATCCGAACCGTTAAAAAATAGGCCCCTTAAGCCCAAGTTTAAGTGTTAAATGAGTTATATAAAAAATATATACATATATATAGGATTTTTTTTTTTAAATTATGCCCTCAAGATTTATGGACCCTATCCGGTTGGCCTCTTCGGACCTCCCCAAAAACGCCCCTGGCAGTATGTTCCCGTCCAGTAGCTCACTTAAGAAAGTCACCTTCTATATCTGATAAACTTTGACTCTTTTTCCTTGTCACTGCAAAGAAATCTTGCCCTTTTTGGTATAAAATCCACTTTTGTTACTTTTTAGATTTGATTCCTATTGTTTGATGTGAATATTATTGGTCAGGGTGAAAGTTAATTTAACTTTTAACTTCTGCATAAATTTATTTTTCACTACTATAGCAGTGCTACCGTAAGTCAGCCTAAAGCTTCTTAAGCTCCTCAGTGTTAGCTTCTCAGCTCAGATGGGTCAAGTAGCTTCGATACTTTATGCTGCTTTGTTCTTATTTTTGGACTAATTGTGGGGTTCCAGCACCCACATCATCATCGTGTTAGCGGAGACGGTATCGTAAAATAATTTTAATTCTTTTGATTGATGTGTAATCCGTGTCGACGTCACGGGTTTTTTATTTTTTTCTCTTTCAGTTACTAATGAGTGAATGTATCATAACAAAATTTATAAATGTATCATTTCACAATAAAAACCAAGTTACGTTTGGATAACAAAACAAAACAACCCGATATCTATCAATCCCGTCGTGTAGCACGGGTTAATGCCACTAGTTACACTTACTTGTTGGATTAAAAATAGAAACGGTTTGATCGAAGTGTTTAATATTCGAAACCCATTTGAAGAAAAGAACTTAAAACTGAAGCCGTATATTTGAATTTTATATAATGTCATGTGAAAACTATCCGTTTCTATATTACTGTTAATTGTACTTAAAAAAACATGTTAGGTATATTTTGTATTACACATCTGATTTAGACGTTGCGCACGTGATACCGGTTCATCTCGTTCTTACTTTTATTTTAATACAAATACAAAATTAAATTCAGAAAAAAAAAAAAAAAGGATTTTGTTGACCATAAAACTAGATATAAATAAGGGAAAATGGCCAAAATAGCCCGTTGACCGTGCGTTTTGCATAAATAGCCATCTCCCGGCTCTTTGGAGAGACCGGTCACGGTTTCTAAAAGGGCTGAACCGTCTTCCGAAAGCCTTTGGTTTCCAACCAGTAGGAACCCAACAAGTGGCGGTTACGATCCCGATGTCTGCCACCCGTCTCCTGTGGCGGCTTGAGACCTGTCAGGGCCGCAAAGCCGTCTCCGGTGGGGTCCCTGAGACGGTTCACCAACGGCTCAATTGAAGCCGTCTTCGGCTCGGCTTATAATAAAATAACATACCCGATCCCACCGGAGACGGCTCCTGAGCCGTTTCATGTCTGAAAAGCCGTCTCCGGTGACATCTTTTAAAAGTTGTCAACCGTCTCCTAAGACGTCAGCGGGTACGAAAAAGACGGCTTCCGGTACCGTCTTTGTACTGTTTCTGCACCGACTCGGTGCCGGACGTCGTACATTGCCGGAGACGTTTTCGGTGATGTGACGTCGATGACGAACCGTTTGTTATAAAATTAGTAAATTTTGTAACAATTTTGTTTGATTTTTTTCTTGTATTCCTTATTTTTCTTTCAAAGTGTTAAAAAAAGTTGTGTTGTTAAAAATGGTTAGTTTTATAATCTATAGTGGAGGCAGGTGGGAAGTTGTCAACGGTCGAATGGAATACGTTGTTGATAGTAGCTGTAAAAGACGTGGTTTTGAAATTGATGCAAATATCTCGTATCTTAGTTTTTTAAATGTAGTTTCCGATGTGTGTGAGATTCCAAACATTACAAGGTTATCTTATAAAATGTCAGCTTTCGATGATGCAATCGACATTTTTAATGATCGTGATGTATCTTTTCTTTTTAAAGTTGCTTTGCAAAACCCCCATGAAGTATTGAAGTTGTATGTTGTAGATGAACCAGGTGTGGGTTCGTCTAGTAATGCTCATTTAAATGACGTACCTTCAAATGATATAAAAGTCCCTGATCTAAATGTGTCTATAGAAAATTTTGATCATTACACACCATATGGGTGTTTTGGAAATTTCGATGATGAGAAAGCTGAAAAAGAAGAATTTTATGGAAAACCAAGTCCTGAATTGTTTTCAGAGATAACCAAAACCTCTTCAGTTTTTTCTGAAGGTTCTGTATTTCGTAACAAAGATGAATTGAAATTGCAGTTAGGAAATTTTTGTTTGTCTGAACGTTTTTCCTATAAAGTTGACAGGTCATCTAAAACGAGGTACGAAATTTCATGTGTAGTTGATGATTGTGATTGGCAATTTAGGTCACGTTCTGTCCCAACTTCAGGCACGTTTTATGTTACATTTTTTAACAACAACCACACATGTTCTAAAACTCAAACACATCCCCATCTTCGTCAAGCTAACCCACAAGTAACTGGTAGCATACTGAAGCACCAATTACGAGATACTAGACGTGTTTATCGTGGAAACGAAATAGTACAAGATTTTCGAGAAAGATTTAAGGTTGATATATCATATACTCAAGCATGGCGGGGGAAGTGTCATGCACTTGAGCTTTTGCAAGGAAGTAGCAAACAATCGTTTTCTGAGCTTCCATTCTACTGCTATAATTTGCGAAATGCAAATCCAGGGACTGTTACTGAGATTAGAACTGATGAAGACAATCGTTTTGAAATGCTTTTTATTGCCATTGGTGCCACGGTCAGTAAAATATTTTTACCTATTTTTATACCAACTTAAATAAATTATTGTTGTTTTGGTTTACTGAAGTCTAAAATTTATCTGTTTTTCATTTTATTAAATAGATTCGGAGTTTTCTTCTGTCTTTAAGACCGGTCATTATTATAGACGCGGCACACTTAAAAGGTGAGTTTAAGGGAACGTTGTTCCTTGCTGTTGGCATGGATGGTAACAACCAAATTTTACCCGTTGGATATGGTATTGGCAAATCCGAGGACGGTGAGAGTTGGACGTGGTTCTTATCGAAACTTAAAGAGTGTATCGGTGAGCACCCGGATTTGGCGATCATATCTGACAGAGCCAACTCAATAGATTTGGCAGTTCGGACGGTTTTTCCTAATGCCTTTCACGGGTTGTGTTGTCGACATTTGATGGTGAACTTAAAGTTACCAAAAAGCAGAAAGAAGGATTTAGAGACACTGTGGTGGAACACTTGTAAAGCTTACCGGGTGTCTGATTTTGAAGAAAGTTTTAACGCGCTGTGTGCAGCCCTACCACGGGTTAGGAATACTCTATTGAGTATCGGTTTTCATAAGTGGTCAAGAGCACACTGTTCGGGAAAACAATATCATTATATGACATCTAACAGTGCAGAGTCAATGAACGCCTTATCTAAGGACGAACGAAAAGTTCCAATCACCCATTTGGTTGAATTTTTTAGACAAAAACTTCAACAATGGTATTACGAACGCCGAAATGAGGCTATTCAAAATAAACACGTACTGACTCCTTTCGCGGTACAAAAAATTATTAAAAAGATTGAAGGGTCTAGAACGTGGAAGGCTTATGGCGTTGGGGTTAACACTTTTCAAGTTCTAGACGGTGACAAAAATGGTTTTGTTGATCTGTCTAATGAAACATGCAGTTGTTGTGTTCCCCAGATATCTGGTTTCCCATGTGGCCACATGATTGCAGTATCAAAATTATTGAAGGAAAAGGACTGCAGTCATTATACATCACCTTGGTATAGCAACCAGTTATATAAAACAACATATGAGGAGGCCATTTATCCTTTACCCCACATGTCTGAATGGGAGACGCCAGAGTATTTGATTCCTCTACAACCACCACATATCACAAAATGACAGTCGGGACGTCCTCGTGAAAATAAACGAATTTTATCGAGAGGCGAGGAACCTACGCCTGTATATTGCAGTCGTTGTAAAACTTACGGTCATCAACGTGACCGATGTTCAGCTCCTGTTGCCTCACGATCAAAATCTGCCAGGCGTGGTTCAAAGAAAGAAAATCATCATCAAACACCGTCCCCCACTTTGGTTGAAGCAGATGACTTTGAAGAATATGTAATTCATAATACTTGTTCGACTGTTAACCTTGCTGATTTTTAGTGGTGCTATTTACTTTTATTTATTTACTTAACAATATTTATAACATAAAATTACAAATAACTTCGATATATCAAGTTTTACATCAATACATAAACTAGGTAGGTAAAGATTTAAATATTTGACGGTGCAAAACGACCAACATAAATTTCATCTGCCATGAAACGTCTGAATCTCATGCAAGCATCATGTAGGCTGCTTTCTCTCCAAGTCAATGACATGTTTTGAACAAGATTTCTCAGCAACATACAAACGATTACCCCTGAATGTCGACCAATGCGACTATTGGTGACAGGCCAGACAACATCCCCCCAAAATTGTAATGATTCAACTTCGTTTCTACCAGACATTTGCCAGTACGTTATAGCCCCCAGAAACCATATGAAAGCAGATTCAAATTCTATAAGAATTTGATGAATTTTTCTATGAATGCAAAAAGTATCACCGCAATCTATGGGACTACAGTTATTTGGGAAATACACTGTTACTTGTAGTAATTTCATGTCAACTTGTAGAACAAACCAGTTTTCATCGTCTATCGAGGCTGGTATATATACCTGAAAATTACAGTCCAAAACGAAATGTAGATTTTATACAGCACGATAAAGAGATATAAATATATAAAAAAACAATATTTTACCATATCAACTTCCCAAAGAGGTGGATATATTCTTCTCGAGCCGTTTGCGTAGCTATAAGCATGGTGATCTTGTTCAATAATTAGGCTATAGAAATTAGGGGGAAGAACACTCCAAAGACCATAACTACATGTTGTTGGTCTTCTTTGTCGTTCAATGTCCCTTAACGACATCAATTTGTTGCACCATGCACGAACATGCTGTAAATAAATGTTAATAAAATCACAAAAATATTATCATTTCATATAACGTATAACGTAACAGTCATAGTATTTACCGTTTTTTGAAGATATCCGCTTCCACAGTACCCTAAAATACCACCCCACCACTCTTTGTTTAATGGTGTACGCCCCATATAGGTTGTATAGCAACATGTGCTATCACCATCGTAGTAAAACTCAAGAACATTTGGAGCCCAAAAACATGATTGGTTATGTGGATTTACCCAAATTGTGTTCTCTACGGGAGCAGGAATGTTAGTCATTATGCTATTAAAATACATGTGAAATGAGGTTGTATATAAGGACCTAGGTTGATAGGTGTACCAATATCGGGTGGAATTTGTTCCTGTGGTTTGTTAAAAATTGCCACTTTCATCCACAGGGACTAAAATGACAAAAAAAATGAAACCCCAAGGACTAAATTGATAAAATAAAAAGATTTGGATGAATGTGGCAATTTTTGACAAACGTCAGGGACTAAATTAGCAATTAACTCTTTCGTTTTTTATAAATATACCTACCACCCACCGTTCATCATCAATCGTGTAGAGGTTTATGTACCATCACCATGTCTCAGTCATCATCTTCATCTTCAAGGTCTTCATCTAGAGGATTTAGCAGGTCAAGAGAAATATGTTCATGCGGTGCTACTACACGTATACTTATCTCCAGAACTGATGCAAACCCGGATAGAGACTTCGTGTGTTGCGTAAGTATTAAATTTTAATATTTATCTTGTGCTTTTAATGATCATCAAATAACTGTTTTTTTTTAAACCACAGACTGCTGGTTGTGGATTTATTAGGTGGGTAGAAGCATCAGAATGTTTCAGGTGCAAAAAAATCGTTCCAGGGTTGAGGCAATCGTTAGACGAGCAACAAGCTTTGGCTAGAAAATACCGTTTGCAGGCGAGACGGTTGAAGTTACTTTTGGTAGTTAGTTGGGTTTTGTTTGCATATCTACTAATGTAAAATAAGAGGAGTAGTAATAATAATGACATGTAAATTAATTAACATTAATAATATTAAGGTAACAATTTCAGTTCGTCTTCATCGGACGTCTGTCTAGTATCTATCGAATCAGCTTCCGGCAAAACGTTCTTATAAAATTCTAAAGCCATCCTGTGCCGCATTCTTAAAGCTGCTATTTGGGTGTTTTCATTTTGATTTAGAGGTTCGTTTTTAATCAACCTCTCAATAAATATGCACACCCAAACCCCACAATCACCAAGAGGTCCAGACTGTTGGGGTACATCTAGAGGCTCTACGACTTGGAAAGGAGGGGCATAGATGTATGGGTTAACGTATTCGTAATAATTATTCGATCTTAGCCAAAGGTCAAATGCGTAATTAATATTGCATATGACCTCCCTTTTGGCCTCCCGTAAGCCTGTCAAAGACAGTAAACTGCAAAATATAGAAAGAACATTTTTTAACACTATTACTTAACGAAAACCGTCATTAAAAAAATAGGTTCAACATTTACCTGTCATAGATGGTAAACGTTCGCTCGCACAGGTTAAAAATGTCACACCCTCAAAATCCACTTGCGGAGTTTTACCGCGAGGCGCATGACAAACCAGGATCCAAACCAACGATCACAATAAACAAGTCTAAATGAATATAAATGCAATTTCAAAACATAGTTTAAAAATCCCGTTTACAGCGGAAGCTTATTCAAAAACAGTATCTCAACCATAAAACAATAGTTCAACGTTCAAATGACCATGCAACCCTAGTTAGACGCCGTGCAGACGCGTGCGCCCTAGTCCAGTCGTGCTACCTTAGCGACCTGAGAAAACATGTAAAAGTTTACGTCAGCACAAAAATGCTGGTGAGTTTACAGGTTTTGTATCCAAGTACCAAGTCCACCTGTCCATACTATAATAATCGAAAACCAGTATACGCTAGCTAGGCGTACGTTTTGTTACTACCACGATTGGAAAACCATTACTAACGCGAATACCAAAAGTATGCCCGATGTAGTTCCTGTTGTTCCTGTTGTTCCTGTTTGAGACAATATGCACCCGCCGACCCTCCAAGTCGACGAGCGGGGTTGGTCACTCCCAATAGCGCTATTCACATTTCCCCGTTGTGCAAACCCGCACATTCATGGTTCCCCCCGGGACTTCCAAAGATCGTGTAGTACACAATAGAAACCCATAGTATGACAGTAGTTACCAAATAATCGTTTTAACACATGTTTTCTCCCCCGAAAGTATAAAACCAGTTTAAAAGAGGGGCCGTAAACTCACCTTAAGTTGCGTTACTCCTTAACCCGAGTAAACTCAGCTGCTATGCTAGTCCCGTAAAGCGGCGACCTAACATACGACAGTTACAAGTACTTAGACTAATAACCCGCAGGTTAATTAGTCCCTAGATGTCCAGACCATAACCAAGTTCGTTTGAAAACACCGTGACTGTTTAACCGACCCAAAGTACAAGACTCGACATCCCATTGGTGACCCGAGACTCCCCGTGTTATGTTTACGCTCCAAAACATACAATAACGCAATTACACTTAACATACGTTAACGTACAACAAGTTATAGCACATCGTTCACGTATCACCGAATTACATCCAAATATATGTTACCAAGTTATTAGACATGTTACGGGGTTCCTAGCATGTTACTACATGTTAAATCGGGTCTCGGAATGCTAATTTACACTTACAGCAGCAGTACACGCGATTAGGAAAAGTCAACTAGCAATTAGGTTGGTCAACTAGCAATTAGAAACCCTACTCGCCTCTATTATAGGCGATTAGGAACTACTCACATGAACTTACTAGCAATTAGGGCTATTCACATGAACTTATAGGCAATTAGGGCTATTCACATGAACTTATAGGCAATTAGGGCTAATCACCTGATCTTACACAAGAGTAGGCCTCTACTCGCCTATATTATGGGCGATTAGCACCCTACTCGCCTATAACATAGGCGATTAGGAATGCTACTCGCCTGTAACCTTGCTGTTCCGGTTTTTCGCGCGTTTAACGCTCCAAATCAGATCCAGAACGTGTGTAACCACCCAATATCATCCCAAACACTATCCTAAACATGTTTAACCCAAAATCCTTCGTTTAACCTCGTATAATCAGTCCTGCATGCAACCAAGTAATCCAAACACCATTCACATAGCATGCAACATCATACTAACACGCGTAATCATAACCCTAATATCCAATTACTGAGATTTCTATCATCATACTATCAATATCAATACTGATCTATCATAATAACATATCAAATCATCATCATGAATCATAAAAACCCTAGCTTTCTAATCATACACACCCATAATGCATGCATATTAGTTATAATCCGATTAACAACCCTTATTGACGATTTTCAGAAAGCATTTTCGTTTAAGAACAGGTCTGGACCATTAGGGATTAATTAAAAACGTTTATAAAGGGTTATGGATGAAAATCAAACCTTAGGATTATGAAAATATGATGATTCAAGCTTGAAACCTTGAGTTTTGATCAAAAATCGCCTTCCAGAGGTTGTTTATGTGTTGGGGCGGGTTATGGGACGACTAGGGTTGGTATAATGAAGTTTAGGAGGTTAAGTATGGTATTTATAGTCGTTTTTAGTTGTCCAGCCCGTTACTAGCGAGTATGCAGCAGTTTCAGGCGATTAGGAATCCTAATCGCCTGATTGTTCAGGCAATTGGGCCTATTCGCCCCTTCCTATACACGAGTAGGACCCTAATCGCCCCTAGGGTCCCCTACTCGCCTCCCCTATAGGTGATTAGGCCTCCTACTCGCCTATAGGGGTTGGTTTTGTGTGTTTTGCGCGTTAAACCCCGTTTTAACATATGTTAATACATATTCACGTACCGACAAGTCATATAATGATTGTAAACACATAACACAAGTAAATACACATATTTACACTCGTTCACCAATTCCCGGGACTCGAGACTCGTACGTTCCGTATGTCCTGACGATCCTACAAATCGTCACCGTTTGTACACTTGGTTAAGGACTGACATCTAACGAACCTCTAGACCAACATCCAATGATCTTCTAGACTAACCAATAGTTCCCGAACCATAACCCGACTTAACTAACCCAGTTAAGTACAATATACGCGTGACTCGCTAAGGTAGACTTTCATCTAGACAACGTTGTTAACCAGAATTTGCCGGGTGTCACATCATCCCCACGTTAAAAGAATTTTCATCCCGAAAATTGCACAAGCACCAAAAGAACAAAAGAAATAACGAAGGAACAAACAAAAAGATGGAAACCAAAAGAGAGATTTACCCGAGTTGTCACAAAAAACTCCGAGGATCCAATGTTGTTTGTTTATATTCATCACAACATATACCTATTAAATCGCGAATAGTTTGAAACAAAATGTTAAAAGCAATCAATCATAATATGTTCAACAAACAAATTTATAATTTAAATTTGAAAAACAACCTCATCAACATCAGCGATGTTTGGAAACGGGTCGAACGACCCATCAAACAAATCTCTATAACCCTGCTTATTATCAGGGTTAAGTACACCCAACACAAAATATGGAGGAAGGATGCTCCAACGGGAGGTTGAGCTCCTAAGAGTGTCGTAAAGATGTAAAGTCCAGCCATATATGTGCTATAATAAATAAAAATTAATATTCAATATTAAACTGCGGTAAATATATTAATTAAATTAAATTAAATATACTTAATAAAAGTAACAAATATTTAATTATTACCTCGGTGCCGAACCAACCGAGTGAGTCATCACCGAATAGATCTTCCCAAAAGCCATTCGGGAATATACTTGCCCCCAACAGTGCACAAGTTCTATTTTTATATTTTTGTTTTGGATACCATTTTTTATTTGTTTTATGTTTTCGTTTTCATCGTTTGATTTCAACTTCTTCTTTTTTGCACCTTTTATTGTTGTGAATGGGGAAAGCATACACGAGGCTGACTTTGTTGACCTTTGAGACCGTCTCAACTGTTAGAGTGAAAAAAGTAAACCAATTATTTTGAATTTAAATGCTAAACTATGAAGGAAAAAAATAAATGAAAACATAACTACCTCAGGATTTTGTAAGCCGTCGGTGTTTGGTTTATATACATCACCCGAGCTAAAATAGTTATCAACATTCTCATTGTGATGCGAGCTCGTCGGGCCTTCCACACCAGTAGGTTGGGATTTACGTACCTAAGATTTGAAAATGTAAATTATTTAAAACTTTTCAACAAATTAATACGGATTAATAATAATCATACGACAACTTTACCTCAGGTAATAAACCCTTCAACTTGTTATTGTAAAAGTTTTCCAACCTATCATCCATCAACGCTTTAAATTGCTCTATTAATGTATCATTGACAGTGTAGGTTGTCGGAACAGTTTCCGACTTTCTTTTTTTGGCCGTCAGATCAACAGCCGGCTCACCGTAAACCGTATGCTGATCATCGAAACCACCATCCACACCATCCGCTGCAGTATTATCAAAATTTACATAGGCAGACGGATGAAACTCGGCCGGCTTTTTAAAGCACACTTGAGACGAGGATTTTTGTGCTCGTAAAAAATGGGCGCTATCAGTGTACCAGGCACAGAGCAACTCAGAATCATTCGGAAGTAGAAACCTATACGGCTTAAACCCTTCAACCTGAAGCGCAACAATTTTTTTTCAAATTTTATCACTTATATTTAGTTTTTCAAAAAAGATTGTTGAAAATGATTTCAAAAGATTACCATAGAAGTTACGGTGATGATACGATCAATGGTCGGCCTCTGCATTTTTCTTCCCGGACCCCAGGAAAGAACTCTGGGGATTGCATCACCAATAAAAAATGCTCTATCGTTTCTAAATTCTGGAAATATCTCATATATCCAGATCTGCAAGTTTTTAAACAAAATTTAGATTTATTTGATCAAATATTTGTTAAAATTAATAAATAAAAGTAAATAATTCATAAAAACTAATACCTTGAAAACCCAATTACATGATTTTAAACTGAAGCCTTTTGTACCCCGCTTTTGAATCAGGTGCATGTTATTGATGTTTTTAACCAAATCTTCCCAAAAATAACTTCCCCATGGAAACCTATTCAACACTACAAAGTCATCAACCAGATCGAGCACAAGATCATCCACGGTCCCGGAAGTTTGGTTACCCTTAAACACCGATTCGATCATTACCAAGATACAAATACGGACAACATCATCCACCGCATAACCGCTCCAGTCACCGTTGAAAATAGCACAAACACTTTCAAAGGATACCTTACTCACTTCACCAAATATTCGTCTTTTAAACGATGTTGGGGATTGTACGAGTTCCCAACCATCGTGACAGCCAAATCTTAAGCCCGTTATCAGACAAAATTGTTGTGGAGTGAATAGAAGACTATTAGGACCGATTTGATAAAAAAGGCCGTCGTTACTAGGCAGTCCCGTCTCAATCTGATGTTGTGCCACTGAGAGTAAAAATTACTTTCGCAAAGATGGCTCATAACATCCAGAAAGTGACCGAAGACGGTCTCCCTAAAACGGCTTTCCATTGCCTCGGACATTCTATTTTTCATCTGAGTTACTTTGCCCCAAGCACTTCGGACTTTTATTTCGGTATCAGACTAAAAAAAATATTTAGTAACGAAAAAAGTAAATGAAAAATGATAAAAATACTTGAATGAAAAATGGTAGTAAACGCTTACCGGAGGAGGTAAGCTCCGAGGAGGATTCGGCTGTTGTGGGTGCCGAAAAAACTCTTCGTACTGTTCCTCTTGTAGGGTTTGATTTGCGTTCATCGGGTCGACAAAGTCATTCGGATCAAGCATGGTCAAACGGGTTTGGTCAACCTCGATTAATGGTGAACAAAAAAACAAACAAAATGAATCAACGGTCGACGGTGTGCACGTTCGTGGTGGACCACTTGCCCAATAATATGTCGTGTGGTCCCGTTTGTGTCGTTTTCAATGAAAAAAAATTTAAAAACTTTAAAAAGGAACGTTAATATTACCTTTTATAAATTATAAATGATCGTCGTCTGATATTTTGACCGGAGTCCTAGCAAACCGTTCGCCGGAAAAAAGATGATAAACAAAGCAAACCCGAAAAAGAGCCCTCCCGTCAGCGTAGCGTCTTTCGGTGGAGAGAATTTCACCGAAAGTTTTACTTTTACCCCCAAAAGGTAAACCCTAGGGTGGGACCAGGCTGCATGAGCCGGGTCCGGTTCCCAAAGCGTCTCAGGAGACGGTCTGACCAAGACGGGTCAGGTTCCCAAAGTGTCTCGGAAGACCCTCTGACAAAGCCGGGTTCCGGTTCCCAACCCGTCTCATGAGACGGTACCCGGAACGATC
The DNA here is from genome assembly GCA_028751855.1 of Ambrosia trifida. NCBI lineage: Eukaryota > Viridiplantae > Streptophyta > Magnoliopsida > Asterales > Asteraceae > Ambrosia > Ambrosia trifida. The sequence goes on along the minus strand of CM054122.1, from coordinate 17,654,374 downwards.
TGGTTGAGCCGGTTCCGGTTCCCAACCCGTCTCATGAGACGGTTCGCTGACTGTACCCGGAACGATCTGATTGAGCCGGTTCCGATTCCCAACGCGTCTCAGGAGACCGTTCCTTGAGACGCCGTTGAATGAGCCGGTTCCGGTTACCAACCCGTCTGACGAGACGGTTCCCAAAGCCTCTCAGTCGGTTCCCAAGGAGACGGTTCCCATTGCCTGTCAGACGGTTCCCGAGACGGCATTTTGTGGGCCCCTAATTAATTAAACATTTAAAAAACAAAAAATAAAAAATTTAAATAAAGTAATTTATATTTAAAATCATCTTTATATAAGTAGTTGTAATGTAAAATACTTTGTCGTTAAAAAACGTTGTTGGAGAAGTTTCGGTACAGAAAAATGTCTGACGGCCGTGATAAAAATTTAGCTCCAGAAGAATACTTTTCTCAACCAGAGAAACATTCCTCGAGTTGGATACTAAAAAAATGGATGCGTCCAAAGGAACCTGAAATTACTAGAGAAAGAGAATTTGTCAGTAATCGACAAAGCTTACACGGAAACATTATCGGCAAATGGGCTATACCGGACGATGAAAATGATAATTGGGCAACTAATGTTGTTGACTTCTACAATAAAGGCGACGCACCGTTTTGTTATTCTGCTGTTTTTTCAAGAAGTATTGAGCTTGACAAAAATTTTTGGGGAATTTTGTTGGGCTATCGTTCTAACGGCTACCTCACACCAACAGTAAAAACTTAAATTTTAATGTTTTTTTTTAATTTTTTTTACTTAAATTGTGATTCAATTATTTTTCAGCATGTTGAAGGATGGGTTGGAAGACTGATGAACTGGAGGAGTAGAAAGCCACAAAAAAATGCTTCGCTAAATATGCGGTGGACAATTCTTCCACCATAATTTTATAATTCGTTATTAGAATCTGTTCCAAAAAACTTGGCCAACTATTGCAATGGCAAATTCAAACCGTTTCCTTCATTTTTCGACGTTGATTTTGTTTTTTTCCCCATTCAGCTTGAAAATAGGGAATGGTTACTCGTGCGACTAGAGTTGGTGACACAAGAACTTGTTATGTATGCTTGTGAAGACCTTCGTATCAGAGACAAATACAGAACCATTGTTCACCCAAAGCTGACGAAGATACAAGTTTATTTAGGAGCTTTACTAGTGAACATAAGATTCTGGAAGAAGACAGGTAATCCAGAAAAATGTATAACTTTCAATCTTAACGAAGACTATATTGCACCACATAACTCCCTGTCTGGTAATGAAGCGGTATATCTTTGTATGTTGATGGAGCATTTGGTTACTGATAAACCAATTACTACGAACGGTGATCTAAAACAAACATGTTCGTCTTACAGACGATTCATGGCTGAAAAAATGTATTTCTGGAGGTGCTTACCACGTCCAAATAATTCTTAATAAAATGTGCTTATTTTGGAAGTTTATTTATTCTTTTAAATGTGCTTATTTATTTTTACCTACCATATTAATTACATTTATTTATTTACCATATTAACTATTTAATTAAATTAAATTATTTCACACTATAAATACCCACCAAATTAACAAATTCTTCACTACATCACACATTCTTCTTACAAAACATCAATCAAACCAAGTAAAATGTCTTCATGGACGGACGAGGAGATCCTTGGGGTTACATTGGCATGGCGAAATGTAACCGAAAACACCCGAGTTTCGGATACTAGTCAAGAAATTCGTGCAACTCCATTTTGGAGTAGAGTATTTTTCGAGTTTCGAACACTTGTCGGCGGTCAGACAAGCCGTACGACCAAAGATGTTACGGAAAAGTTTCACAACGTCAAAGCGGAGTGCACCGTATTCGAAGGGTTCTTCAACTCCAACAAAGAGGAGTCGCCAAACGAGTCCGAGGAAGGGCTCATTGAATTGGCGAAAATCGACTACTTGTTGGACTACGACGAAGACTTCGGATATGTTTCCGCGTGGCATTTGTTACGTGATTATATTTATATTTAGGTTTTATTAAAAATAATTTTATGTAATGTTTTTTTAATGTAATTTTTATTATTAATAAAGTGTTTTAATTTATTTAGTGTTTTATAAAATGTTTTAATTTTTACTATGAAATCTATTGATATTCCCTATTGAATGGTTAACCCACCCGCATATATCCCTCCTATATAAAGCCAATAGACGGTTGCCTTTAACAGACCGTCAGTAAACCGTCACCGAAAAGAAAACCAAACCCAAAATCACAATGGCACCCAAACCGTGGACGGAAGAAGAAGAAATTGCCATGTGCACTGCTTGGATGACTGTTAAAGAAAACCCACCACGTCGAGGGTCCATTTGGCCACTCGTTCTCGACGAGTTCAAAATTTTGGTTGGAGGTTCAAGCAGGTCAACCAAGTCTCTCAACCGGAAGTGGACGGACTTGCAAAACAAGTGTCGTCACTTCGAGGGGTTCTATCAAACCGCTGTCCGTGAACTCCCACAAGAGACTGCGGACCATGAAAAACTTGAACATGCCAAGATTGAGCACGAGTTTTCGGGCCGACCACCCTTTACTCATTTGTCGGCGTGGCAGATGATTCGTGATGTCCCCGGGGCTTTGGATTAGTTTTTTTTTTTTTTTTACTTTTAATGTTCCTTTTATTTACGTTTTAATAAAATGTTTATGTTAAGTTTATATTGTTTAAAGGGATTGTTTTGTTTAAATTTATAAAACCGTAACCCCAAAAAGTAGAGAACACAGACCTTAAACAAATAATGATTTAAACAAATAATAATAGGGATCCAATAAAAATACAACTAAACTATTATAACAATTACAATATACAAACAATAATAATTCACGAAGTCATTCAACACGTCGAACACCGAGACATTTCCGTTGCTTGGACCGCCGAGATATATTTTCGCAGTGTGCTTTATACCCACTGTCCAGTCTCATCTTCGTCATCCTTAATACAAAAATATATGTACAGACAGATCCTTACCAACGGTCCGGACAAGTCAAAGAACAAACTCTCCTAAATATCACATCCGACCGTCTTGTACATTTAAAAGACGGATGATCCAGAAGATCATGATAGAGATTTAGGAAGAGGATGAACTTGCCAATAAAGTAGACTACCAAATCGTAGATGCAAATTACACGGGTTAACCCACGTGTAGATGCAACAACAATCCAAGTAGTATTATGTAGATGTAACAACAATACAACCGAAGCCTTTTTCGCTTTACTTCTCACTAACCCCAACCGAAACCTATCCATCACTTCAACCTTTCACTCCAAATGTCTTCCCAAGTGATTGGACATCAACTTAGGGCCAAAGAAAACGGGTGAAATGGGTGTGGATGTTGATGATGATAATTTAGGTAAGCGGGGAGAGGAGCAGAAGCTTTCCATAGAATGGGATTAGATAAATCCCAAAGGCTTAGGTTTAAAAAGTGGCATAATTTTAACCGAAAAAATATTCGGGTTTTCTGAAACTCAAAAACACGTCGAATAATCAAACTAAATTTGAAAAAAACATTTGAGAAGATTTTGTTTAATTTGGTAAAATATTTTGGCTTTGATTAATTCAAAGAGATGATACTTCAAAGAAGGTCTAAATGTGTTTTTTTTTTTCAACCAAACCTACATATTTATACCCAAACTAAATTTGAAAAAAAAATTAAATTTATTAATGGCTGGAGACGGTTCAGCCAAAACGGATTCGGCTAAGCCGAGCCGAAGACGGCTTCAATTGAGCCGTTGGTGAACCGTCTCAGGGACCCCACCGGAGACGGCTTTGCGGCCCTGACAGGTCTCAAGCCGCCACGGGAGACGGGTGGCAGACATCGGGATCGTAACCGCCACGTGTTGGGTTCCTACTGGTTGGAAACCAAAGGCTCTCGGAAGACGGTTCAGCCCTTTTGGAAACTGTGACCGGTCTCTCCAAAGAGCCGGGAGAGGGCTATTTATGCAAAACGCCCGGTCAACGGGCTATTTTGGCCATTATCCCTATAAATAAACATCGATTAAAAAATTTAATTAAACATAACAATTATCAAGTAATAATGTTGACATAGAAAAATGATCTAAACCTGACCGATAAATGTAAATGTAGATTGAACCCAATCAGTAAATGACCAAATTGGACCGAGTCCAATTTTTGGCAAAAATGTAGACGAATAACTCAACCGGTTTTACATAATTTGGTCTCGATCGGTCCTCAGTCCTCACCCTGAAGAACTATTGCATATGCTTCTCAAGTTTAATTAACTCTAGCTGTGCATGTAAGCTGTTTACTTTCATAGTTTAGCACGTCAAATGTTAGATCTTCCCTATACTCTTTACACAAATAAGTTTAAATTACACCTCTGGGATTGAACATTGGATCACTTCTTTAAGACACATATGCTCTACCAAACTGGCTAACACCACATTGGCATTTTTTCACATATAGAGAGGTAGGGTTAAACATGTCCTTTTTTTTTTTTTTTTTTTTTTTTACAGCTAGATCACCCGGTTAGGCCTTTGATCACACAAATTCTAGGTAGTGACGATTGTTCAAAAGCTCATGGTACTAAAGTGTAAATCTGATTACATTAAATTGAATAATTTATTACAATGAAATGAGATACAAAAAATACAAAATGTCTAAAGCAAATTTAAACAAATGTATAAAAATCCAATTCTAAACGCTAAGTCCAAAAGCTAAAGAATTGTTAGTACATTGAAGCTGAAGCAATCCAAAGACTTAGAGTCATCAAGTTGCATAAAGACGAAGACATCTAGAAGCTATTGTCAAGAGGGAGTTTGTTGGTGCATTTCCATGTGACAACAACTTACTAGATACAATAGCTAGTAGATAGTCGTTTTGTATAACGTGTAATCGTCTTTATTGTACCCTAGTAAATGATAGTTAGTCAGAGAAGATATCCAAGAAGATATCCGAGAAGATATCCAAGAAGATAGTTATCTTCTCGAATATGTTCTTTAGTCTAGTATAAATACATGGCATGGGGCATATGCTAGGGTTTACAGGTTTGAGAGCTTTGAAAGTTTGTTCATTTGAGTGTTGTTAGTGTGTCTACAACGTCGTCTTGAATTGATTGTAATATGTTTATAATCAATAGAAGACGGTTTTATAAGTATTTCATTCGTGTTCTTCGTGTTTGTTTGATTCATCATTTTGCATAAACATCTATCAAGGGATTCCGCACCTTGATAGATCTGATCTAGCTTGCTACCGATCCATTCCAAGGACCTACAAGAGTGTGTCTCAAAATTCAACCTGAAACGTGTACAAAAGTAGTATTTGTCATTGTCAATACAAATAGATTGTATTTGTGAGCATACCCTGTTTATATACATATATAATAGATTCAAAACGTGGTTTGCAATTCATGTGCTATACTAGTTGCAATTATGTAACTAAGTTGTACAAATGTTCAAAATCAAACCTATAAGAATCAACTGTCAAGTATCAAGTATCATATAACAATGACCAAGGCCCTCTCAAAAGTAGTCAAACAACGTAAGGCACATATGTGAATTGCATTTGTGAATATATGTTTAAACATAATTAAGTGAATGAGTAAATAAGTGTACATAAATCACCCCAAAAGTGTGAAAATGAAAAAGGGGGAAATATACTCACGGTTTGCATAGAGGCTTGAATTTACTGCACGTGAGAGTTTAAATGAAAAAGATCCCCAAAGATTGACCTAAAGGAGTACACAAGTGTGAAGGAGAGAATTTAGAGTCTAAGTCATCTAAGATTATGCACTTAGGGTTTTCTAGACTAGATTTGGGGATTCTAGGGTTTGAATTGAACTATAATTGAGTTTAAATAATTTTTAATATTTAAAGAAAATATATAACTCAATTATCTTATAATTATTGCAAATTATAAAGGAAATTAAAATAATTAAGTGCATCAAATAATTAAACGACTTGAATTGAAACAATTGGACTTATGTGATAAAATATGAATAAAAGTGGAACTTAATGAAAAGTAAATAAACCAACTAAATTTAAAAATTATAAGTCATTTCTATTATGAGACTTTTAAATAATTTCCAGAATTTCAAAACTCATAATTTTTGTATTTTCATACTTTTAATTAATTTACTAACAACTAAAAATCAAGAATTAGGGATTAAATACAAATAAAGAGTAAAAATATATTTTTTTATAAAACAAAAGCTTACACATTATAAAAGTGAGAAAAAAATTTATGAGTTATTTTTTATTTTATTTTAATTAAAACATAATTTTAATTAATAAATAATTGAATAAATGAATTTAAATAGTAAAAAAAAATGAAAATTTACAGAAAAATAAATTTACCACAAAGTTTAATATGGTTAGAAATAATTCTACAAAAACTTTGGTATTAAAATAATGTACGAATTTTAAATGAATTAATTACGATTAATACAAAAATATTACATAAAAATATTAAATCATATTTTTTGAATTTAAAAATTACAATTAAATTTTATAAGTTCTGAGAATCTATGACAATTTTTATTTCAAAATTTGGGTGAGATTTGATATTTAAAATAATTAATATAGTTTACATATACGTTATAATAATAAATCAACCACTAAAAAAAATAAGAAAATCGATGTTGGGGTCATGGTTCGAACCCGTGACCTGATTTTAGTGTGTGCGTGCCCAGACCAGCTCGTATGGGTATTTTCTTTGTTCAAATATCACATCCAATATATATATATATATATATATATATATATATATATATATTAGCTTTAATAAAAGGCAAAATAGAATTTATTAATCCCACCCTTTTGCAGTTGGCCGATAATAATCCTACCTGATTTTATTCTTCTCACCAGTCCCACCTTTCAGACATTTTACTCTTAATGCACCCCCCACTAACTCACACTAACGTTGTTAGCTGAAACTCTCAATTTTAGGCGGTTTTTTACCGGATTTGAAAGAGGGAATCAAGATGAAGATATTGGTCTGTTCAACTGCATAAATAAGCATGGTTCGATGGTTCAATCGCCGGTTCCAGTCATCCCATCCGAGGAGAACATCAACCTACAACCGATGAACCATGCTTATTTCTGTAATTGAACATACCAATATCTTCGTCTCGATTCCCTCTTTCAAATCCAATGAATAATCAGCTAGAATTGTGAGTGTCAGCTAACGACGTTAGTGTGAGTTAACGAGGGGTGCATTGAGAGTAAAATGTCTGAAAGGTGGGACTGGTGGGAAGAATAAACTCAGGTGGGATTATTATCGGCCAACTGCAAAAAGGTGGGATTAATAAATTCCATTTTGCCTTAATAAAAAGATCCCCAATACTAGCATAAACCCTAGTTCTCTAATCGAACAAATTGATCAAGCAATCGATATTGAAACACAAAACAAGTAAAGGGCTATTGAAAAGCAATAAAATCAACCTAAATGGTGGTCTTAATCGAAACATACCAGGCTGAATGGAGGTGAAATTGTGAATCAACAAAACGAACACAAAAGCTTTAACTCAGATTGATTACGAGTTTGAGAGTGGGAAATAGCCTAGGTGTTATCTAAATCGGTCATGCATGGGTGTGTATGCTGGTTTAATTACGACAAAAACGCATATAACTACGAATTAAAATTTCTGGTTAAGGAATGTTTTAAACCGACATTAATTACGGTTTTTCCACGCAATTGACAGGTAAGACACATGACTTAATAGGTTTCGCATCTTATGAAGGTTTCAATTTGGTCAAACAAGTTGTAATCACGTGAAATTTGTCGGTGGGTCGTGCAAAACGCGAACCGGGTCAGGTTAGGGGTATGGAGTTGGTTGTTTGTTGGCTTGGGCCTGTTGTGGTGCTAGGCTCATCAGCATTGGGCCGTGAGGTTTGGATTAAGAAGGTTGGGTTGTGGATGGTTTGGTTATCGGTTAGAAGAAAAGGTTTAAGGGTATGGATTTGTTATATAATTGGAACCTTATTAAAAAAAATATTTTTTTATCAATGCATAAAAGCATCGAAATACGAGACTGTAAATGACAAAAAAGAAAAGAAAAGAAAAACATTAATACTTAGAAAGGAATAGTACTAATAATTATGCCATTAGTACTAACGTCGTTAGTACTAACAGTTACGTTGTTAGTAGTAACGACGTTAACTTATTTGTTTTTTTTCTTTTTTTAACAACTAGATAACGCCTTTAGTACTAACGACGTTACCGTATAGTCATATGGAATGCTGCTACCATACCAGTTATCGTAATAAAACAAACTGTAGGTCAATGTTTTAACGTAACTTTTGTCTAGATTCAAGTTGGTATAAATTTCAGTTCATGTTTTGGAGGTATAAATTTGAGTTACTGTATGTTTAGATGTCGTGCAATGCGCCGCGGGTAACATACTAGTAATCTGTCTATATCTATCTATATTAATAAAAGAAAACACATGAGGGACAAATGACACTCCCTCATGATTTCTTCAATTTTATTATTAATCCAAATATAATTATATTAATTGATTTGCCAAAACATAATATAAATATATAAATTGAATTTTAGTACTTTTATTAATAATTCTAGTTGCAACAAAAATAATTAGAAACGGATTGAATGATTTTTGTTAATAATATAAATAAATTCTCATTTTTGTAAATCAATTAATATAATTATATTTTAATACAAAATTAGAAATAAATTATTAAACATAATTTGAAAATGTTTATAAACTAACAAAAGTAATCTTTATTAAAAATGATTCATTTTTTAAGATAGCGTATTTATACGTTATTATATTTAAATTTAAATTTAAATCGTGTACCTTAAGTTAACCTATTTTTTAATATGTGGTCTTTCACTCTAAGTTTAAAACTATATTTCTTACAATGTTATGAACAAATAAAATAAAACAAATCAATCCATATTAATTAAATATTTGATTTAATACCAAACTAAATATGTTTGGCTATTTTCTTATTATACTAGCTTGATATATATATATATATATATATATATATATATATATATTACATTTTATATATGAAAAATCATTTTTTGAAATCTTCATTGACTTTGTTTTGTCAAGTTACTTCAATAGAGAAATGCAATATTTAAGTAAGCGATCACAGTCTTTTCATTACTAATTCGTTTCAATCTTTATTTTCAAGCTATTAATTTGATTACATAATTTTTTTATAATAAAATCAAACTGAATCAATAAATATCATTATGTTTAAGGACCTTGATGTTAGAAAAAATGATTATACACTCAAGGTTAGAAATACTTTGGCTTTGGAAGAAACTTGATGTCAAATTCCAAAATGAACGACACTCGATTGGTATGGTTTAACGGATAAGGAGATATTTTTAAAGTAATGGTATGGATCCTAAGAGAACCAACCCTTATTTGAGAACTGAGAGAACCATTCTAGACCACACACTTCTTATAAAGGCAATATATATATATATATACACACACACACACACCACACCCACACACCCACATAGGGGATGGATTAAATAAAAACCCACCTAAATTGAAGAAACCCATTAAACCCTCTCTCAACCATTGATCAAACTAGATCACTGGTGTGGATCAAATGTGTAATATTATAATGGTGAAAAGTACCAAAAAGGGCATATGGGTAATTTGGCATTACAAGAGTGTTGGTAACTGCATGATTCTGCAAGCATGTCATTTCATAACCTCTCTCCATTAATAACCTCTTTCCCTCTCTCTTACTCGTATAGTATCTTCCCAAATTCAAATTTCATCCATGTTCTCTCTCTGTGTGAAGCATCAACATAGTACCGTCTTCCTGAAACCTTCAACCCTGTTCTCTGTCTGTGTGAACCATCAACAGTGGAGCGTCTCCCGAAATGATGAAATCGTTCATGTGGAGCTTATCTTCGTTTAGCCAGCGATTGGGGTCGAAGAAATCATCTAAAAGGTACGTTCTTCATTGTTTTCTGTCCTTTTACTGTAAAAACTGGGGGTTTCTCAAATTTGGTACAAGGTATTCGTGAATAAGCAAGGCAAACAGTACATTGATGATGTAAACATATAAACATGGAGATTTTGTCGAATTTGCTATGTAGCGTTTGTAGTATTTATCTTTTATGGACTCAATAAGTAGATGGTAGTTTATGAAATGTGATACCCCTCATGAAAGCCTAATCAATATAATGTTTGAGACAAGAAGAAAAGAAAATTGGTCGTCTTCTCTGATGACAAAGCAGCAACCAGGCATAGTAAGGACATTGGATTATCAACTAGTGAGTTTGAAGAAGTAAAACGTCATCTAGGTAGGTGTTACAGGGACTTTTGGATAGTAATGAAGATATATATTTTTTTAAATCTTAGTAATGTAATTTTAGGCTCCTGTAAATTTATTTAAAGTGACATTTTTTATAAATATGTGGACTATGATTCGGATACGCCACTTATCAACTTAAAGAGGCTGCGTAAAAGAATCGGCAAAGCTTCAGATCATAATGATCCAGGGCCATCGATGGTGCAAACTTCATATAATGAGGATGCAGGACCATCATTCTGGTTAAGCTATCAGTTGCTTACATTGTGTGTTTGTATGTTTTGTAAAAACAGACAAAAATATAGCAATTGGTGCAGTTCAGACAAGAAATAAGAATGGTGTGATGATACAACATAATAAAGAGTTATTTACACTGATATCAGGAAAAAGTTAGTTTGAACTGATAATTGTTACATGTGTAACAGCTAAGCAAGCCATCCCTGTGTATGATGTCTCTTCGTCTTCACTGGTTAGGATAACACGAGCAAAAGCACGAGCGATAGAAATTTCAGTGGAAACAGACAGGGGAAAAAAGAGAGACCATTGAAGGTGAAAAAATGGAAGAGGGTAGACAAGACATGGAACGATGCCCTTGAGCCTCGTAGGCAACGCAAAAGGTCAAATTTGAACGAGTGGTTGGGGATACGTACTAGATCATCACCTACACAGTTAACAAGGTGCATAAAAATACTAAGTGACGAACAACATTTAGCAGTGAAGGATATGGGGTTGGGCAGGCTGCTAAATCTTAAAATGGATGGGATACCAGCGAAGTTAGGGCATTATGTTGTAGATTACTTCAACCCGGAAAGTTTAGAGTTGACTGTGCCATCTGGGACACTTTGCATTGATGCTGAGGTCGTGCACAAGGTCCTCGGTATTCCGATTGGAGGGATGTCTTTCAATGTGTTGGAGCGTAGGGAAGCGCATGATGAAGGCATAGCCAGATGGAAAAAGAGGTACCCACCCAGCAGATTTATATCTGCTAAGCAAATGGTTGATATCATTGAGAAAGAGTCAAATGGTGAGGATGATTTTAATTTCCGTATGGATTTTATAATGTGCTTCTATACTATCATGGTTGACTGTCACAAACAAGGCAGTCTGAAGGATAACATACTCAAGTATATTACGGATGACTTGGATTTTGCTGGTATGGACTGGTGTGAGTTAGTACTTGAGGTACTAAAGAGTTGTAAGAATGGTTGGAGACGAGACAGTTTGGATCCACCTTTTACCGGGCCACTTACATTTTTAACGGTATGTTGCTATTTACGTATGATAAGTTTTAATTAGATGGTTATTAGTGACACTAATTGTTTACTTGTTACTAACCACATATGCGACTTTCTATTTCTAGCTTTTATACGTGGATAGTTTTAAATGCAAAGGGCTTGATTTTGATACTTCGATGTATCCTATGACTTTCTGGACATTCCAAAGGTTAAGAGACCGAGAAAAGATTGAAATAAAAGGAGGTGGTTTCGGAAGGGGAACGCTAAAAGCTTTATCTTCGTACGACGATGTGAAGGTTGAATTAGATCAACCAAGCGTCCAGGTTGGTAACATGTAGTGTATTCCAAAAAGATAATTCACGAACTACATTTGATGGTATCCTAATCTTAATTCATAAACATGAAAGGGTAGCAGCTGTTGGGGATTTGGTAGATGTGATGATTAGAACCAAAAAGAGGGTTGAATTTGCCATCGGTAAGTTATGTGAGGATTATCCAGGTAGAGAAGAAGTTGTTGCCGTTAAGTCAAGGTACGATGCTTTGATTAACAAAATGGTGAAGGCGAATGAGGATGCATCTGTTGAGCGTGTAACAGTTGATGCACAAATCGGCAATGTGTTAGAAGCAATAACTAAATGCACCAGCATTGCAGTAGGTAAGTCAATTGTTTATGTCCTAAAATAATTTTGTAAACTAGGAAATCAGTTGAGCATTGTTTTTTCAATCGGCTAATCTCATTGTTAAATGGAATGCTCTCGTGTAGAGGAGGATGATTGTTTGAAGTTGGGTGATTCGGCGCTGGACAAGTCCCCATTGACACGGTCAAAAAGGAGCACAATTCAGGGCACGTCGGACGAGGGCAGTGCGTTTGACAGTCCAATTCTTAGCCAATACAGAAAGAATCTGCATGACAGTGCTAAGCACAATACTGGTGGTATGTCAGGACCTGGTAAGATGAAACTTGTAGAAAAAAATTACATGTAATTAACATGTGTTAACAGGAAATGAAGATCTTGCCAAGAATTTAACCAGCAAATTTGCAGAGGTGTGTGAAGATGGAACACAAGAGAAGAATATAGCAGGACAAGAAAGGGCCCTACAACAAAGAGGTAATCAGACTACACACCATAAAGATCTGTTACATACGGAAAGTGTGAACCCAAGTCAAATTGGGGGGTATTTACTAATACTATTTTCTTATATGTACACGATGAGTTAGACGATCTCGTACCCAATGCTACTGAAGAGGAGTTGGTGAGCACACAATCATTGGCAGCAACACAAAACAATCAACTAGGTATACCTGTATTGTTTTTTATAGACCTGTAGACCATATACAACAAATCACAGGGAAAAACCTGTTCTTCTCGTGTGTTACTAATGTTTCAGGACAGGAAGTTGAGGTGCCCACCAACAACGAGGGGCCAGGTGTCCAATTATAAAATTCTTAAATATTTAAGGGTGTGTTTTTTCTTTTGTTGTGACGTATGTTACATTATGTTAAGGCGGGAATCTAAACGAGGAAGGGACTGTTGAAGAAATGCAAGAGGACAATGATGATCCAGGTTTGATTGTTGGGGTCACACCGGCAGATGAACAAATGGAAGATGACAAAACAGGTATTGTTCTGACGTTTCAATATCCAGTAGTAAAAACGGTCGAACAATCAACAGATTCACGCGGTAGTCTAACCTTAAGTTTCAGGATGTGAGGGGATTTGTACAGCAGAGGCAGAAGTGACCACATACAAGAATGATGAGCGAGGTATGAGATGATAGAGTCCGTAAGTACAGACATTCATATAGTATAATTTTGTCATCATGTATGTTGTTACATGATGTGAAGCATACTCCCAGGCAAACGTAGAGGCTGCGCCCAACACCATGGATGCACCAAGGCAGATTTTTGATGCAGCGAAAAATGATGAACAAGTACACAAAAACAGGTATTGTAATGTCATTTCGATGTAAAATATAAAACTTGTAAGATAGATAATCGTCAACGGAGACATTTTGTTTACAGGCCTTGTGGGGATATGTCCTACAGAAGCGCATCCGGATAGGGCAGAATTTAGAGATGGGGGTCACAGGTTAATGAAGCAGTTCAAGATACAAGCGCGGGTACGCTAAAGACAAATGAAATATATTTAAACTCCACAAGCGTCAACAATGTGGTTTTAACTTACATTTACAGGATGCTCCTGGATACTTCCATATATGACAAAATCAGATGGCAATGATGCACCAAGTTTTAGCTTTAGCCTAACACAGCCAGAAGAAGCAGGTCAGCGGGGCTTAGGTTTGAGTTCTGTTTTTAAAATAATTATATAAAAATGTTAGTTTGCCTTCAACGTATTCCAAATCAGTTTGTAATGCGTATGTTACAGAATTTGTGCCAATGTCTCCAAAAATGGGATCCGGTATGAACAAGCTAACAGGTGAATCAGGTACCGCGTCCCAGATTGTGATAGGATGATTCAAACCTGGAAACGGATACACAGTTATGTCTAAAAATGGTTGTGACGTATGTTACAGAGTCTGCCGGTGTGGGCCCGCACGCAAAATCACATGTCAAAGAGTTGCCCGCCAAGCCAGGTAGGGGTTGGGTTGTTTTTTAAACCATACAAATGGTAACATGCGTAATAATCTCCCTGTTGCATGTGTTACAGAGTCTGCGGATAAATCTCTAGAGCAAGGATTGACTGTCGGCAAGGCGTGTGGAAAGGAGAAGGCCGATGATAGTATAGGTAAGTCCACACCGCTAATTGTAATTTAATACTCTCTATCCTATACATCGACTGAAAATAGAAAAGTCGCATATGCATTAGCGGACGACTTTGGTGCATCAGTAAGGGATACCACACCAGTATATCCAATGGTGTCCCCTGTTCGTTCATATGACGCGCAAAAGAATATATACAATGAGTATGGCTTGGGTGGAAATATGGATTGTGATGATGACCACATGACTTTGGCGATGCATCAAGAGCTGATTACAAAGATGGATGCAACCAAGCGAACCCCCCTACGCGAAAGGAATGTGACTTATGTTCATAAGTCACCTTTTCACATAAGGGGGGTCGATTTAGCAGAGGGGGTGACAAAGGATGACGATGCTATGTGGAAATATGTTTACATGGACGAGAATCCGCTGAATATGTTATGTGGTGATGATGCTAGAAGGAGGGTGGCGCAACAAAATAGGTAAGGTTATTGATCAATATGTAACCCAACGATGTGTATCTTCTGTAAAGTGTGTAACATATAATTTATGTTTGTGTTTCTCTAGGCTAGAGCGCGGGGAAGCCATAGACAACGTAGAAATACCTCAAGAAGAAGTAGATAACGCACTTTCCAAGTAAGACCATGTTTAATTTTTAAGTCAGATAGAATTGTTTGTAAAGACGTAAAAACTGCCTTCTAACATTGCCTTTGTGGTTGCATTTATAGTGAGGTGTTATTTAGAAGCTTATCTAATGTGGAGGCAACGCGTAGCATGTTCAAATCTTTGAAGCCGGGTATGCAGGTGTTAGATGGGATAGTAGATTGTTGGGTTGATGTATTAAACTACGAGGAGAGGTTGAAATCGGGAGCGGCATCTCTTCGCTTGTTTGTGAGCACAAAGGTAGTGGTACGTTACTTTTAAACATGAAGGTTTGCATGATTAGTATTTTTTACGCTTGTTATATTTATGTATTTATTGTTGATTTTCAAAAACAAAAATAGTATCCATGGATGCTTAATGATACCAAATGTGATGAGAATACACGGATGACAAGGTTTTCGGCAGCTATGGTCGCTTCGGTGCCATCTTATGAGAAGAACCATGACTTCAAGAAATATGATAACGTGTTTTTCCCTATACTTGAAAGGGCCCACTTCTACTTGTTGGTATTCGAACTGAAAAACATTGCCATAATGCTCATTGATAGTGACAAAAAGTGAGGGAGGCGTAGTTGCAAGGATCACATCGATTTCCACAAGAAAGATACGGCATATAAATACGTATGTTGTTTTTGATGGTTTCTTTTTTTTCTTACTTTTGGTATCTCTAAAAACGTACACGTTTATTGCAGAAGCACATGTTTGTGCACTTTCTTAAAAACATGAATCATTCGAAAGCAGTTGCGCTTGGAGGGGCAGAAATACACAGGTTGGATGTAGAATGGGCTACGGCTGGAAATGGCACAGATTGTGGTGTCTACCTCATGAGACACATGGAGAAGTTCATGGGGCTTAATGTGCCTTTTGAATACAATTTCAGTAAACATTGGCGCTCAAAGGACGGGGATATCAAGAAGTTGCGGACAAAGTATGCGGCACATATTTTGTGTTCATCGGTTAATACAAAGAAGGGGCAGGTCGAGGCTGCAGCAGAACTGAGGAAGTAACCGATGAATAGTCGGGGAAGGGGGCTGCTTGGTGTTTAAACTGTCTTTTGGGTAACATGTATGACATTTATTTTGTTACTACCCTACTGCGCCTGTTGTCGATGGTACACCTATTAAGTCTGCTAATATGCTAGCTAGACGAACATTTAACTGTGTATCCGTAATTTAACACTACTAACCTGCTAGGCAGTTGAACATTTTACTGTTTTCCATAGACTATCTATGAATGTTACATATGTTAATATGAACAACATTGTGTATCCGTAATTTAAGCCTACTAAATATGCTACCCGGTCGAACATTTAACTGTTTTCCATATACTATGTATGAATGTTACATATGTTAATGTGTTCAAAATTTTTCCCCTATTCTGAGTAGGGTTGTATATGGGTTTTAGGATACTACATAACACACAGTTAAAGATGTTATCAAGATGGCAAACATCTTGTTACATACATAACACATAGTAGGGGGGTCATACAGTTACAGGGGGCACTTACATATCGTGCTTATATTAAACAAACACAAAATGAAACTGTCTTGACCCTAGAAAGTAGATAGATAACAACACATACACTGAAACACCGAAGAGAAACGTTGTTAAGTTGGCCCCAATCATGGCGAGAACATACCATACTGGGCTCCCAAGCTCAGCTCTGACTGTTCACTATCCTCACCTTCCCACGGATTGTAGCTTGCCCACCTAGCGAGAGTATTTGGGGAATTTGGACACAAAGGACAACCACAATACTTGTGGTCGTATTCAACTCCTGTACATTGCCAATCCGATCCTTTTACGTCCTCTTTGGTTACCGAGTACGCAGTCCTGCTTGACCCCTCGCCATCAATCTCCATATCTGCATCACCATAGGTCACGTTGGTATTAGAACCATCTATCATCATTGCGTCGTCGACGCCTTTGTTGGGTAGTTTCCTATCTTTGGTACTAGCACCATGTTCTCCACCATCAGCGGCTGCTTCTTCGCTGTGTTCCAGTAAGCCATGCACGTCAGTTTCTTTTGAAGTTACCTTATCTTCGTCTTTGATCTTTTGGCGTTTGGCTGCATGAGTGTTTGAAGGGCTCTCCATTTGTAGAGAGTGTCTGATTTGCCAATTTTGTAAAACTGTTGTTATGCAAATGGAATGTAAGGGTGGAATATAGAAAGGAATGGATATAAATAGTATATTTAAGGGTGGGTAGTTGGTCATAATTTAATTTGTGGTTAGTGGTGTATTTTATTTTATGTCAAATCACTATTTAAAAAGGTGATGGTGATAAAGTTCACTTGATATTTTATTCTCTTCTTTTTGTACTTTGTACTTGTCAATATTATTATTTTAGTACACTTAAGAAAAAAAATCTTCCATACCACAACTACCCAATGTACTGCATAGATGGTGGACCCGGGGTACTATAAAATACACAACTTTTGTAAAAAATAATTTAACCACAACACACACCATTTGTGTGTTGCATATGTTAACAGTGTAAGGCAGATAAAACACACAACATAATAATTAACCTCACATTACATGCTATATTATAAAACATAAAACGACATGTCTAGTGGATATACATCATACATAACCAGAACTTAAAAATAAAAACATAGAAGTAGCTGTGGGGATATGATGTGCTAAAAGTAGTTTAATAAAAATAACTAAATTAAACCTAAAACTAGACACCTAGTAATACTCTAGACTCTCTAAAACTAAACTACTGACAGGCAAGTGAACCTATCGACTCTAGTATAGCTAAAGTAAGTCCGGATATCGAACCCACGAGACTCTAATGGAAAACGAAAACTAGACTCAACTACTTATCTACAAACTGACTTGATAATGTTTTGTTGCTTAAAGGGGGGGTTTCTAACAAACTAATGCAAATAAAATAAAGATTAAGTAAGACTAGCTAAACTGAACTAAAAAACACGAACTTGGCTGAGCTGAATTCAGATGATGACAAGACACTACCTAGACCAGACTCCTAACTATGCCTGATAAGCTTCTATGGTTATGGAACTGATTTGGAACCGGGATCTTAAAATACTAAACATCAAGAATAAACTAGACACCCTCGACCCTTCTCAAGGGGAAACCCTAGAATATTTTTGTGCTGTTAAACTACCGGTTGGAGTACAAACCCTCACAGGTTATCTAACTCTTATGATCGAGTACCCGCTAGACAATCTACCTCACAGCGCGAAAGCCTCACTACACTAGGTGCAAGGGGTAATTATTGAAGCCTAGATCTAACTTGATATGCAAGAGTTGAAAAGGAAACTAGGCAGATCTTCTCACAAAGCCTCTAACCTAGCAATTTAACAACCTAGACATACCAACAAGTCCTCACCTCACAGCTATTGAACTTGGATGAATACCTAAAATCTTCTAACCACCAAATACCACTCCTATGGTAAACTCGCGACTATTGACCATAAACTAGTTGCTACACAAAGTCTGCAACCTAACTAGCACTCATACATGAAAGACATTCACAAAAGTGCAAGTGGAGTGAATAAGTGGCAATAAGAAAATAATAAATACGCATATACACCAGACCTAGAGAAATCAAAATCTTTACTGAATCATAAATCCAAACAAGTTCCAAAAACCATAGAAAACGCAAATCAAAACATAGTATTTGTCTTAGCCTAGGTAGCTATAAAAAGTTTTAGCCACAAATCATCTTGAAAAGAGAAACAAAGCCAAGTAAAAATTCAGCAATCATTGTATAGAACAAAGATAATAAAGGAACGAAAAAAACCGAATGATTGACACCCGAATAATCGCTCTCTGGCTTAGAACCTTTGATCCCTGGTTTGCCTCTATAATAATACTCCACTGAAAAGTCGATCCCTTCAAAAATAATATTTTCTCCACTCTCCTAGGATCTTCCGCTGTGTGCTTTTTTGATGTCCCTTCCTTCCAATTTTTGTTCGCCGCCCTCCTTATTAATATTTTGCGATCATAAAAATCTCCCCCTCAAGAATTTTGATATTCTTGGTCTGACCTACTTTCGTAGGGTTTTTTCCAATAAGGCCTTTGGCCCATAATATTAAATAAATATTATTATTATTATTATTACTATTATTATTATATATATATATATATATATAGCATTCTAGCTCCGTGCTCTCGACTCGGGTGTTCTTGACTTGACAAAAGTTGCTCGTTTACGCTCCAAATTCCACACGAACACCTACCAAAATATAAAATAAATAAATAAGTACTAAAAAATGACCCAAAGCTAATAAAAATATATAAAAAACCTATACTAAATAAAATTGACCGGTACAAGCCTAAAACTAATAAAAACACTATCTAAACGACTCGAAAACTATACAAACTTTACACTGGAAATAGATGTATTTTACAATACATCAGGATACAACACATCAAAATGACAACCATGTTACACACGTAACAAAAAGTGACTGCGTCTGTTTCTAACTGTTACCAGTGTATAACCTGGTTCAAAAAGCAAAGATCATTTATGCTTCCCCCGTAGCACCATCAACCTTGTATTAGGCTTTCCGGTCGTGTGCCTCCTCCTCCTTGGCCCTTTTCATTGCAGCAACCTTCTCGCAATTCATTGCATCATGATCCGTCACATATTGGTGGCAGTTGTTGCATAGACGCGGGGCTTTGGGCATTTTGGGACGCTTTGATATGGCCTTCTCACCAGGCCCAGACAGTCTGCGATTTTTCCCACAACCCTTGCTACGTGCAACATCAGGATTGGAAACCACAACGTCACCATCAGCCGGTTGGCCAATTATGTCCTCCACTACCGCTTCATTAGGTTCATTGGGAAGAATAGAAATAGATTCCTTGATAACAAGTTGAGTTTGATTGATTTGAGCTGCTCAACCAAGTCAGCCAACGTGGTTTCATCTGTTCTAGCAACATCGACACATTCAGTTACGAGTTCAAGAATCTCATTTCTCAGCACATAACCTGGATGGGTGTCAACACCATAACGGCTGCAAATGGAGAACACTTTCTTCTGTAGAATATCACGTAACCACCTGTCAGCAACGTATTGTTGAGGGATGCGGTCAACTTTCTTAATCATGTAAACCGCAAAGACATGGCGGCAAAGGTAGCCAAGACGGGTAAAACCTCTGCAGGAACATTCGGCCGTTGCATCCACGCTATCAAATCGCACCTATTTCAACAAATAAATGTTAACACATGTAACATAAATATTTAACATATGTAACAAGGCCTTTTGTGTAACCTCAAATAACAAAATAAAAAAGCTAGTCTGGGAAAAAAAAAACAAGTTACATCAAAACATTTTATTACAGTTTGTATAAATGAGTTGATTTTTAAAGCTATAAACTTAACTCTGTAATAGATGTAACATCCTATTTTAACATATGTAACAAAAAGTATTTTCATAGTGGTCAGTAAACCTAACTACCAGGAGCTAAAAAATAGAGTACCTGGTAAACATTGGTGACATCACGACACTTGTCAAGTTGTGTGACAGAGAACACGGCAGGCATGTTGTCTTGTTCGTCGACATTTGATATGTAGCAGGAAAACTTCCCCTTCACTAATTCCTTCTTTACTTCATGGAATACATTATTTGTGTATAGAGTAAAGGCATGCTGCTCAATTGCTAAGTCAGTAGACCCAACAAAAACAGTCGAGGAGGTTTTGTACTCAGCAACTCACTAACGGTAGCGCTGACTATCTAGACGAGATTCATAACACAACATAAACTGAACAAATGTGTTTGCACTGGTTGAATTGACTTTAAACGAACTGTTGGAGCTCTCGCTTCTTGATGTTGTTTTCATCAAGCAAGACATTGGAATTTCCCTAAAATATGCCGGCACCCATAATTCCTTGATTGCAAACATATCGTTCAACCACTGATTTTCTTGAAGTCCAAATGTCTCTAGCAGCGCATGCCAGCGAGCTTCAAACGTCGCAGGTTTTATGTAAATGTTCCACACCAATTTGTGAATGCAAGACCGAACCTCAGTGTTGTCTAAAACAGCTCCAGAAATCTAGGTGCAATCATAAACAAAAAAAATAAGATGACACATTAGTACCCGACTACATGTGTATCTAGATCTAAAATAAAGGCAAGAATACAATACAAAACATTACCTTTGTGTGTAGTTTTTCATTATATGCCACATACATAGCCTATGGTGAGCCTTAGTGAACACTTGTGGTACAGCTTGCATCATTGAAGGGTCTTGGTCACTCAACACTAGCCGAGGTTGTGAACCATGAGCTTTTAAAAAGCTTTCAAGCAACCACACATACGAATCTATGGTTTCATTAATTATCAATCCTGCACCAAAGGTAACACACTGTTTATGGTGGTCCACACCAGTGAAAGGCACAAACACCATGTTGTACCTGCACATTATATAAAGATACGTATGTTAAGAAGTCACAAACACTGACTACCAAAAAAGTTGTAACACACGTTAAGCTAGTGAAAATAACTTTCTTGTCTGTGTTGTATGTTGCATCAATGGCTAAAACATCACTGAACGCCTTATAGTTCAGTTTCGAAATTTCATCCGCCCAGAAAACAGAGTGTAATTTACCATCGTGCACAACAAAGTCGTAAAAAAATTGGCAAATTTTCAAGCCGATCACGCAGGCGATCAAGGAATAAAGACGAATCCCTTTCGCCGATAAAAATTCTCAATTTGTTACTAAAATTCTTGAAGTCAACAGCAGTACCATTGACATTATGGTGGCTGCCTTTAAGAGACACTAAGTACCTATGAGCTTTCACGGGTCCAACACGGTTTAGACTCATATTATGAATAAACTGTTTTGTCGAGAGAGAAAGTTTTCGAGAAATCTTAGCAAGATCAAGGTTATTTTTATCCCAAAGCTGATGATTATGAACATCATTGAAACGAATAACTTTAAAACACGAACTACCACAAGTGATTAACACTAACACGTGGGCTTGGCAGTTTGAAAGGCTGAATGAAGTTTTACGCGGTTTAACAGAAGATTCATCTAAAGTGTCAAAGGTTTTCTTAACCTGAGGTTTACCGTATTTGCAACAACGCAGGTACTCGTGTGTCGGGGTACCTAACCAAACCTTAGTTTGCCCCTTCTTAACTGAGAAACCAGCTTGTTGCGCATATTCCTTGTACAGGGCCATTACTGCCTCAAACGTGGGGAAAGTCTGATCAACAACGGGCAAATACCAGGGGCTCACATTGGGGATCCAAAATTGGGTCCCATTGGGGGTAGCAATAACATAGTACGGCTCGCTATCTTGAGCTTCACCTGTACAAAAAAAAAAAGTTAAGTTTATAGCTTTAAAAGTCAATTCGTTTATACAAAATGTTAAAAAAACAGCAAACAACAAAAACAAAGTTACATCAAAACATCTAAAAAATAGAATATTAACAACTACTATGTGAGGGGTGCTAAGTCAAACGTGTGTTACGTACGTTAACTTTGGATATTCTACATATAAGTTTGTGGGTAAAATAGGTAAGACAAAAAAACATAATGATTAGGTTAAAAAGCATTCATCAACACAGAAGTCTCCATAAAAAACATTCATCGGCACAAAAGTCTCCATAAAAAACGTAATGATTCTGTTAAAACATTCATCAACAAAGCTAATGCATATTAAAGAAAACTACCAACAACACACAAACTATTTATAGTCCCCATGTTTTCCAAAAGTAACTTACCTATTCCATCCCCTGCATATAAACCCTCGTCTGCTTCATAGTGATTTTCATCAACGTTCATTAAGACGGATGAGGACCCAAGATTAAGTCATGTACAAAGAAACAAAATAACTAATTATCATATATAAAAAACTACATCCAACATTCCTAAAATAACTCTGATAAGGCTACTCGAAAACATATCAACATAACTAATGATCATGATCAAACAAGTACTTCTGTCTGTATCTTATCAGAGACGAATGAAACTAAAAAAAAAGTTAATCGATGTTAAGAAAATATGTACAAACCTTCCGATCCATCATTGTCACTTTGTTGGTTTGTTTCTGATGTAGTAGAGGAATCTGGTAGAAAATCAGGCGGTGCATGGTTATTCCCATGGTCTAGGTTCAATAAATGAGTCATAATTCCTGCATTCGATTCCATAACATGAGAAGTTAATGAGGGGAGAAGAAGAATCAGAGAAGTTAATGAGGGTTAAAGAAGAAGCAAAATGGGTTAATAGATACTATTCCAAATGGGGGGAAATATATGGGGTTGTGTGAAGTAATAATGAACGTGCAAATTGGCTTGACTTTCAAACAAGAGAAGTACACATTGTCAGATGATTTGAAGGTCTTGCAAGAAAAGGAAAATGACATCTCTACCCTTTCCCTCAATAAATTAATGTTAAAAAGCTTGGTGATGTGGAACAATGAGGGTCACAAGATGGGTTTGTGGGGGTTTCTTCATTTTAGGGGGTTTTTCCTAGATACTTAGCCCACACACATATATATTGCTTTAATCGCACGTTTTTATGCAAGAATTTTTTTTATTTTATTTTTTTTCATTTATACATATGTGTATATAGCAATTATACATATGTGTATATTACATTTTCAGCTATACATATGTGTATATTTCAGTTATACATATGTGTATATTAAAAATAAATAAAAAATAATATTTTTTTTCCTTGCATAAAAAGCAGCAAAAAAAAAACAACCTTGCCTTAGACAAATGTGGTCCAAAATGGTTCTCATAGTTCTCAATTTGGCCAAAGGTTCTCATTTGAACCAATACCTTTAAAGTACTTTCATTTTTTATATCTTAGCCTAAACAGATTTATTCTTATTACTTTTTTTTGATGTATCTGCAATCTACAAGGTAACATGCACTATATAGAAGATATATTTTGGAAAGTTTAAAACAAATTATGTGAATATGATTGTTTTTTTTACAAGAAATACTGATGAATATTTAATATTTTTTCAATTGTAAATGCAACTTTTTTTTATTTTAAATATAATATGTAATCTAATTTTCTTAATTATATTTTTAAATTTATATATAATATATATAATTTAAATTGTTCAACCCGTGTATCACACGAGTACATAACCTAGTATATAATAAAACAATTGGGGTGTGGACATGTGACGCGTTGTGGGCCATCCCACCCCTTGCTTTCCCACCAAAAACTATTCCCGATGCAATTATACTTTCGGGTAAAAAAGTGGGTTAAACCCGTATCTTACTTCGGATCTTGTTATATACTGTTCATTAACCAAAACCTAACAAAAGTTCCAGCCATCTCTCTCAAACCATCAATCTTTTTCATTACAAGCGACAATTCCCGTTTTCCATCTGAACCATCACACGTATTCAGTAAAAGGTATGATTCCCCTCCCCAAAAGTTTCAGATGGTTTTTATGTTACTGAGCGTACATTGTTACAATTCGGAGTTATTTTGTTGTTTTCATGTAAATTGGGTCGATGTCGCCTTCACATAGTAACATTTAAGTTTTAGGTTTTCCCTAGGTTTTTCTTCATTCCTATTAAATTGGTTCTGGGTCTCCTCTTTGTTTCATAATTTTATGCTTAGTTCATATGTTTGGTTGTTTATGTGCCTTTTGCAACATGAAAGAATACTCAGCTTGTGGAATCTTATTGTTGTTAAACCCAATAAATAGCAATTTTTGAGGTTCAGTCCATCTTTTCTTCTTTCTACATATAACAGTTGATTGTGCTTCTGCTTATGGAATTAAATGCAGGGACTTAATCCATATATGTTTTGATTCGACATTATATCTTTTATGAACAAATAGAGAAATAAAATTTATGTTGACATGATTTAATGGCAATCTAGTCCTATTCGTCCGTTTAACGTTCGTTCGTTCGTTTGAATGAATGGACATAAACGAATGTAATAATTCAAAATGTCATTTTAATTTTTTTGGAAAGTTTTTTATGGCGGTTGACTTAGACTCGGATTAGATTATTGCCTTGAATTATATTTTTTTAATACATTCATCGTTCATACATTTTTTATTTCCCAATTAGATTATTTACTTTTTTGCCTCAAATATAAATAGGATACGTCTAAGTGATCTAAACATTCATCGAAAGGTGATACTTTAAATGGTAATTTGTTACAACTTTAATTAATCAATGTTAAAAAAATAATTTAAACTTTAATCTACATTTAATTTAATAATTCAACTTATAATGATACAAATCTGTCGGCTCATATGGCAGTACAAGATGAAGTTGACAAAACTATGCTCCTGGGACAAAAGATGGGGGCGAATCTGGAGGAATTTCAAGAGTTGGTTTCTAAAGCAGTGGAAGAAGAAGGGTTACAAGGTGGTAAGGTATGAACTGTTTATCCATTAATGTTAGGGGTTTGGGAATTAAAGAAAAACAGGGTTGGTTGAAGGATTTAAGGGTGAAAAATGCGGTCCATTTCCTTGCTGTTCAGGAATCGAAAGTGAGTGTTGCTAGTAGATTTTTTAGTTTTAATTGCTGGGGAAAGGGTGATGTAGATTATGAGTTGGTTGAAGCTAGTGGTAATTCGGGGGGTTTAATCAGTTTGTGGGATACTAAGGTGTTTAAGAAGGACATTTCGGTCACTGATAGTAACTTTCTTTTAACATCAGGGTTTTTGGTAGAAGATGGGTCTCGAGTTAATGTTCTTAACGTGTACGCTATGCAGAAGTTACAGCAGAAACGAGATCTTTGGGATAAGCTACGTGTAGTTATCTCTAATTATCAAGGTCTATGGGTGATGATGGGAGATTTTAACGCTGTCCGGTTCCAAGAAGAGAGAAAAAATTCCCGTTTTAATAGCACATGTGCCGGAGATTTTAACTCTTTTATTGATGATATTGGTTTTCAGGAATATACCATGCGGGGAGGGAGATTCACCTTCGTGGCAGGTAAACAGGGTGAAATGAAGCTTAGTAAAATTGACAGATTTCTTGTTTGTCAAAACTTTTTTAACAGATGGCCCTTGGCTTGTCTCCGTGCTTTACCAAGAGATATGTCGGATCACTCCCCTCTTTTGTTGACGTTGGTGGATGTTAATTTTGGGTACAAACCTTTTCGTTGGTTCAACTCGTGGCTGGATAGGGAGGGCTGCCATGATGTTATGATAAGGGCGATTAATGATTGCTCTGTTACTATTGAGCCAGATGTGTACATTATGAAGATCTTTAAGATTATTAGAGCAAGGCTTAATAATTGGTGGAAATCTACATTAGAGAAAGAGCAGGAAGTGCTAGAAGCCTACAAAACAGATCTTCATAAGCTTAATCAGTTAATGGAGGAGAAAGAATTGATAGAGGAAGAGGTGTGGATTTGGGAAGAATGCAAAAAGGGTATTTTTCAGATAAGTGAATGGAAGTGTCGGGATATTCAACAAAAATCTAGAGTGTTATGGGCGTCTAAAGGGGATGATAACTCCGCCTTTTTTCATAGGGTGGTTAACGGTAGGAAGGCCTCTAATGCAATTCCGGGTTTGATGATCAATGGGGCTTGGGAAGTTAAACCGGTCAAGATTAAGAAAGCTGTGTACTAGTTTTTCAGGAAACAGTTTGCTGATACGGTACCCATTCAGCCTTATTTTTCCTGTGATAATATTAACAAAATATCCTTAGTTGATGCAAATTTCCTTACTCGGCCGTTTACCAAAGAAGAAATCAAGTTGGCGGTTTGGGATTGCGGTTTGGATAAAGCCCCAGGCCCAAACGGTTTTAACTTTCAGTTTGTTAAACATTTCTGGCCTGCTTTAGAGGACGCTTTTTTCACACTTCTCAATGGCTTTTATGATTCTGGTAATATTAGTAGGGGTTGTAGCACCGCTTTTATCACATTAATTCCCAAAGTTAAGACCCCGATTGGTTTGAAAGATTACAGACCGATAACTTTAATTGGTGTTATTAGTAAAGTTATCTCAAAAGTGCTTGCTCTTCGGATGAAAGAAGTCATGGGAAACATCATCTCTGATACTCAGTCGGCCTTTCTTAAAGACCGTTTCATTTTAGATGGCCCTCTTATTGTTAATGAGGTTGTTGGGTGGATCAAAAAATCTGGAAAAAAGGCTTTCATGTTGAAAATTGATTTTGAAAAAGCCTACGATAACGTAAACTGGGGCTTTCTCTTATCTACAATGAGGCAAATGGGCTTTCCTGACCGGTGGTGTTTATGGGTTAGAGGTATTCTTCAGTCGGCCAGATCCTCGGTGTTAGTTAACGGGTCGCCTACGTTTGATTTCCAATGTCAAAAAAGGATTAGGCAAGACGACCCTCTCTCGCTGTTCTTATTCTTAATTGTGATGGAGGTTTTTTCTTTTATGGTCTCTAAAGCATGTGATTTAGGGATTATTAAAGATCTTAGGGAGTTTAATGGGGGGCCTTCCGATTAATCATCTCCTTTATGCGGATGATGCATTGGTCATGGGAGATTGGACTTTGGAAAATATTCAGGAACGGCTAGACTCCTCCGGATTTTTTATGTTTGCTCGGGCCTGAAAATTAATATTAAGAAAACCCAACTTTTTGGTGTAGGGGTTGATTCGAAGCAAGTTGGGGAGATGGCGGCTATCCTTGGTTGTAGGGTGGGAGAGCTTCCGTTTGATTATTTGGGTATCAAAGTAGGCGCTAACATGAATAGACCTCATAATTGGTCGCCGGTTCTTGATACTATTAAAGGTCGGTTGGCTTCTTGGAAAGCTAATGTTTTGTCTATGGGAGGTAGATTAACGCTTATCAAATCGGTGTTAGCTAGCCTCCCGGTGTATTATCTATCCATTTACAAGGCTCCTTCTAAGGTGACGGATCAAATTGAAAGATTGATGAGAAATTTCTTATGGGCCGGATCGAGTGAAGATAAGAAGATTAGTTGGGTGGCTTGGAATATAGTCACAAAATCTAAGAAGAATGGAGGTCTTGGTATCTCTAAAGTTAAAGATGTTAATATAGCGCTTCTAGCAAAATGGGCGTGGAGATTTAAAGTACATTCTTCTAGTATTTGGGTCAAGATCATTGAGTCCATCCATGGGGGTAGAGGCCGATGGGATTTTCTCCCTTTAAATAAACGGGTCAAAGGCTGCTGGGTAGCGGTGGTTAAGAGTCTGCTGCAGTATTATGTAAAGGACCAGCCGCTGTCTAGGTTTTTGCGGCCCGTTTTGGGTGATGGTATGGCTATTCGGTTTTGGTCCGATCTTTGGATTGGTACTTCTATTCTTAAATATAGATGGCCGAAACTTTTTGAACTGGAACGCGTAAAAAACTGTTACGTGGCCGAAAGAGTGCAGGTTTGGAATGATAAAGTCAGGCTTTTTCCTAATTGGAAGAATTATATTCCTACGGTGGAGATTATTTCGGAGCTTCAAGACTTCGAGTTCCTGCTATCCTCGGTGCAAATTAATAATTCCAATGACAAGTGGGCTTGGGGTGATGATAATTATAAGGCTGAATTTTCTGTTGCAGCTGTAAAAGCCACTATCCAGCTTGCTACAGAGGACCGGACTGATCAAAGATTCACTTGGGAGTCTTAGGTTCCTTTAAAAATTAACCTCTTCATTTGGAGGGCAGAGAAAGATCGGATTGCTACACGGACGGCGCTTATTAATAGACGCATAAATATTCCTAATCCTTCATGTCCGATTTGCGACACGGGTCAAGAAAGCACCTTACATTTATTCACTGGGTGCATCTTCGCTTGTGGGGTATGGATGGCTATTGGGAAATGGTGTACTTTAAATCCTATTTGGCTGTTTGATTTTCAGGACATCTTAAAGCTTCACCTCGCTGGTAGTGGTTCTAAATGGAGTAAGAGAATAGTTAAAGGTATTTTGATGATTTCGTGTTGGGAGATTTGGAAAGCGAGGAACGACAAGGTCTTCAATGGTATCGATCCGAAGGTTGTTGAAGTAGTGGCAAAAATTAAGGCTTGTTCGTTTTTATGGTTGAAGAATAGATCTATTTATAAGGATATTATTTGGACTTGTTGGGTTAAGAACCCGTTGTACATGTTGTAATCCTTGTCCGGCGGTCCTCGCTTTGAGGGCTTGCCTTGTTTTTTAATGAAGTTTACTATTAAAAAAAAACATTTCAAATGGTATTTGAATTATGTGCTTTTTTCCGACTTATGAATTTTATTTTAACTATTGTTTATGTTCAAGTTTTATTATTTTTATATGAATATTTAACTTTTTTTTTTTTGTTAATGCATGTTTAAATTTATTTTTAAAGTAAATGCTCAAATTCATCGATAAGGTTTGTTCAATATTGCTAGATCCATACAAAATAAGAATTTTAGACACCTGAACCACTAAGGTTAGAAATCTAGTGTCAAATCCATCTAAATTGCAAACTCTATTAAATCTCAACGTTAAATCAGGGGCAAATTGGTCATTTTCTCTCTTTTCTTCATCCCTTTACATTCCCTCCCCTTTTAATCTGATTATCAACCCCCTTCACATCTAGAACATGAACCATAACATTGAGAGGCATATATATGATCAATCGTATTCTAATAATTATTTGCATTTGGTCTAGTAGTGAAGATGGTGGTAACAAAATCGATGATAGTGAGGCCAGCGGGAGAGACACTGGCGACAAAGCTGTGGAACTCTTGCCTCGATCTCATGGCTCCAAATTTCACAGACAAATGGTGTGCTTTTACCGGTACAATGATGCTCCAAACTTCTTTGATATGAAAGTTGGTTGCGTTTTACCCTATGACTAGGCATGGTCGATCATTTGGTGCCTTTTCTTGAAAATTTGAGTTGTTGAAACTCATTCCAATAGTCGATTATTCGCTGAGAATTGAATTGTATCCTCTGCTGGTCGTGCAGGTAAATTGTTGGCCCAGATTCACTCACACACACGAGATTAAGTAAAGAACAAAAGTTATGACCAAATTGATTTGTGATTCAATCGAATAAAAACAAATTACATACATTCACAATCATCTTGTTTTGAACTAGACTAAAACATAACTCAGCATTACTCTGACTTGCTATATTTCTCTTGCTTGCTTTAAAATTCCTATTCTTGCTTATAGATTCACACAGAACACTCCTTCTAACTTGCTATCGGTCTTGCATTTTGTTGCTTCTGATTAACTTGTTGTGTTGGATCATCTTTCCTACTAAACTTGCTTGCTTCTTTACATAGATTTACAATGGAATCTCAAGTTCTTTCTTCTCTTGTTATTGGTTATTCTCTTGTTCAGATGCCAATTGTTTGCGTAGATCAAATCAAACATAATTGCCCAAACAATTGATTGACTCTTTATTGATAAAACCAATCATAAATCACACAAATAAATGAATTACATAACCTATTTTAAAGACCATATCCTAAATCTATTAGGACTTAATCGTATTAAATAAACTAAATATA
Source organism: Ambrosia trifida (assembly GCA_028751855.1). Taxonomy (NCBI): domain Eukaryota; kingdom Viridiplantae; phylum Streptophyta; class Magnoliopsida; order Asterales; family Asteraceae; genus Ambrosia; species Ambrosia trifida. Next base: position 17,624,087 of record CM054122.1, on the reverse strand, counting down.
TAAACCATAGTTATCAAAATCCATAGCCTTGACCGCAAAGGCGATCAATTTCCTAGAAGGCTAGAAGCCACCAGATCCTGCTTTTTCCTCCTAGATAAAAAAAAGTTACGGTCTTATTTTTAAAACCTAATCCCCTGACTAATATAATCAACCAATACTTACCAAATTATAGAGATATATATAAATCTCAATCATTTTTTAAATATATATGTTTTTAGAACACTTATAGATATTGAATTATTCTTCAACTAGCTGATTACCCCGGGAAGGTCCTGGGGTTGAAAAATCTAATTTTACATGATAACCTATTGCAAATGGCTCAAGTTAACTAACCACAAAATCTCTCAATCATTGCATGTTCATAGTATTCTAATCAGTAATAACTCATATTTCCTAATCTAAAACCTAATCAGTAATCATCTAAATGATCACTTATGTAAGCTGCAACTATTCAAAAACTCATCACATCTCTCTAATTTCTCACATTCTAATGGCTCCTATAATTCCTAACCTAATCAACTAAACAAACACTTAAGTTGGAAGTTGTAACCATTGCAACTCATTATGCCACGTGGCATAATCAAGAGATGGTTGAGGCCACCATTGAACACCATGCCAGCAACTATCAATTCTTCCCGGGAGCATCCCGGGGTTGAAAAATATAACTATTCTAATAATACTAATATTAATAGTAATAATTATTACTCTTGTAATTAAATAAATAAAAAAATAACATTGCTATAAGCTGACACCATGTGTTGAAGTGTTGCGCGATTCTTTTCTCCTAGCTTCTCTTGATTAAGTATACCTAGTAAATTTCCAATGATAACATGGCGATTGGGCTGATTTTAAACATCGTAGATAAGAATCTGGTTTAAAAGAAAAAACATGATTAATGAATAACATGAACAGTTTGTGTGTTTTTTTCCTGTATGAACGAAACCCCACAAAAAATAGTCGATTTTTTCTCCGTTTTTTATATAGCACAATGGTACTCGTTGGAAAGATAATAAAACGCTCGTTAATTTGGTGTAATTTTTTTCTTTAAAAAATCCCGTATATAAAAGATATAAACGTTTAAAAATTATAGGAGGAAATATGAGAGAGAAAATTTTAAATTTATTTTTAAATTATTTTTTCCTAAAATAATTCAATTTAATTTAAAAAGGAAATAATTCAAAAACACTAAAATCTTTCAATTATTATGCCACGTGGCAGTTTCATAGAGAGGTTAAAGGCACCATTGCACGCCACGTCAGCAATGTTCAATTCTTTTATATATATTAATAGATATATAAACACCCCAACTCATTGATTTACCATCAACTGGTTTTTTCTACTACATAGTTATCAAAGGCGTGTTAATCCTTTTAGCAAGTATGGCTAAATCAGACAGCTTATATTTATATTATTTTTATAAGATGATTGTTATTTGTAATGATTTGGTGTTTTTTTTATTTTTTTTATTTGTGTTTTTTTCAGGCCCGCGCTTTTTTTTTTTTTTGCGTTTTTCGCCTAGGCCATAGGCGGAGCCTAAACGCATTGAGTTCGCCTCACGCCTTAGATAACTATGATATAAACAAACTACATAAAGGGAAGAAGAAAAGTTAGGGTTCGAGCTTGTTTAGCTCTCCTTATTTCCACCTCTTTATAACTTGTTACTTTTCCAAAAAGTTAATAAGTAAAAAAAAATGTTTGGCAAATGATAAAGACTTAATGCTTTAACTTTTCATTTGCCTATAATAAGTTGTTTTGGAAAAGTAAGGATTATATGACTTTTGGAACATCCGTATAACTTATTCATTGATATTTACCTACATGCCCAGCGGCGGACCAAGGATTTTTATCCACTGGGGTCCATTTTTTTCGGTATCAAAATTTTCCCAACCAAACGTTAGAATTTTCGGTTCGGCCATCGTTCGGATCGGGGCGAGAACAAAATAAAATACAATGCTATAACAAAAACTTATAATCATTACTCGTGAAAAAACACACAATAAAAATATGATGTCATTCGAAATGAAAAAAATGTTGTTCCTACTAACCAAGCAAGACACTTAGTCTGCTTTTACACTATACTCTAAGCAATCAAATTCCTCAAGTTTTACTCTAATATTCAAGTTTTAACAAACTAAGTCCCAAAATTCAAAAAGCAAATTTATAGCAAACAAAGACTTACATGTTAATCTGATTTATGAACTCATATTCATAGTCACATATACTTAAGCAACTAAAAATTAACATGAGTTATGTGGCTGTGGCCGGAATAGGCGGCACTTGGTAGTAGGTTCGAACAGGGAGAGGGTAAGAGGAATGAGCTTATGAACATGACTTATGTGAGTGTGGCTGCTGTTATGTTAAATGGGAGTGTTTATTTTAATAATTTTGTTTAGAAACTCTAAATTTTAATTTGGTTATAAAAAAGAGCAAAAAACAGAACTTAGATGCCTCAAACTTCAGACCTACTTGTTATTTTTAAGGAGTTTTACTATTACACCATTCTTCATTTTGATTAATGGGTTCCATCTTATTATTTTTATGGAGTCCTTACAAAAATTAATATACCGATTCTATTACAATTTTAAAAAACATTGGTGTCCGGGGACCCCGATCCACTTCATATGGGTCTGTCCCTGTACATGCCCTCCTTATATCCTTATACCTACCATTTTTATATCCTTTTTGGTCATTTTACTTGAATAAGTTAAACAAAACACTTTTTACAAAATAACTTATTGACTTATTGTTTTTCCTTACCACATAAACTAATCCAAACACTTTTCTAAAACCTCTTTTTTTTTTTTTTTTTAAAAAAAAGTCATAAGTTAATAAATTATTTTAACTAAAAGTCATTTTAGACTCAAATAAGTTTATCCAAACATGCCCTTCATGTTCTAGATATGAAGGGGTTGATAATCCGATTAAAAGGGGGAGGGAATGTAAAGGGATGAAGAAAAGAGGGAAAATTACCAATTTGCCCATGATTTAACGTTGGCATTTATTAGAGTTTGCAATTTGGATGGATTTGGCACTAGATTTCTAACCTTAGTGGTTCAAATGTCAAAAATTCTTATTTTAGATGGATCTAGCAATATTGTACAAACTTTAGGGATGAATTTGGTCATTTACTCTTATTTTTATTCAATAAAGTTTAAAATTCAAAGTAGTAGTATTTATTGAATCGTATGTCCACATAGACTCTAATTTAGCGGACTAATGTAAAAGACCTCTAGCCTTTAGCCAAACGGTTCATTGATCGTTCAGTAACTATTTTGGCAAATAATTTTTGAGGAACATCATTTAGGGAAATACTTTTTCCACCAACACTAGTCTAGAAAAAAAACTCAAGAATTCCCCGCCATTACCCCCAGGGGCGGATGCAGTAAAGGACTAACGGGTTCAGGTGAACCCATTGGGTTTTCGATTTTTAGTTGAAACATATAAGAAAAATGAGCCATGAACCCATAAGAAATTTGGTTATAAACCCATTGCTATATAAGATGAGTGGCTAAATGGTTAAGTTTCCCACCTTTTAAATGGTAGGTTCCCGGTTCGAATCATGTCGGACTCGGTTTTTTTTTTTTTTTTTTTTTATAACTAGATCGACCCAAGCTCCCAACCCTAAAATATTTATATTCTGTGTGATTTTAAACCCAACGCCCCTTTCTTCCCTAGCTCCTAATACCAAATAACATACAACAGCCTCTTTATGTTCATGCCGCTGCCCCTCTACTTGACTGCTTCGCCGCTGCCCAGCAGCAGCCTAAGGTACGATTTTTTTTAAGTTTAAGAGTTTTTGAATTTGTTAACCATCAACCCGATTAGTTTGAATCTCTAGGTAAACAAGATGAATCAAAGCGAAAAAAGTGAATAAAGTTTAGATTTGGATTTTTTTGGTCTGTTATAACTTTGGCCATTGTAAGGGAAGGAGACCGTTTAAAACAAAAGGGGAAGTAGAGTAGGAGGCGCATTGGAGAGAAAATCTATCTATACATCTAATAAATAAAACTCCCTATGTACACTTGTCATTCCCTCATGCAAAGTTCCATTTTATTCACCTCCATATTTTGCCACATGGCAAAACCATGTAATTTTTAACAATTTTCATTTAAAAAAACAAATCATTCATTATGTAGATTTAATGAGATTTAATAGAATCACAATTAATAACTTTCCTATTTTATAATCCCTCAATATTCAAACAATATACACTACATTGTTTCTAATCTTTATTTCCCGCTCATTTGACATCTTGCTATACACGCCTCATTGTTATTAAATCACAATTAATTTTTTTTAAGTTTCTTCTTTCTCCCAATATTTTTTTCTTTTTTTAAACCCTAACCAAAACCTAAATCCTTACAATCATGTACGGCGAAATCGAACACACTATAACTTCATCTTCTTCTCTGTTTATTCGAGTTTGAAATACTCATCTTCGCTATTTATGTTTTTGCAGATTGGAGTTTTTTGTGTCAACTGAGGAGGATAGAAAACTTGATGACAAAAAAAATGGCGAAAAATGGGGTGAACGGTATTTCTTATTGAAATTTGTTGAAAGGTTTTCCTTTTTGTATAAAGATAATTCATAGTTTTTTTTTTATTTAGGAACAAACGATCATATTGAGTTGTTTAATTTTTTAAATAATGTCATTTTATTTAGATTTTCAGGCAAGCACGTATGGAAATGGATCGTATGGGTTAAATTGTTCTTTGACTAAACATGATGACGACTATAAGTTTAAGAGGTAAGTGTTGGATCGATTTTGCACATACGTTTTTGGTTTGATTTTACAGTTTGTGTTCTAATTATTATGTTATATTCATGCTTTCATCATGAATCGTTTATTGATGGATGAATCGTTTAATACACGAGTTTTTTCATCTCGATATACAGGATGCGCGATTATTAGCCTCAATCCCAGAGACTGTTCACCTCAGGTAAGAGTTTCTAATCTTCTTTATTTAGTTGCTAATCAATATTTCTCATGCTCATGTTATGAATTACATTCAATATACCTCTAAAACGATTATCAGGTTTAGTTATAGATAACTAATTTCAATTTATGTCCCCTAAAGTGATTTTTATATTATCAATTCAATTTTTGCTAGGCTTGATTTTAAGTTTAATTTTTTAATCAATAATAACGTATTGTTTTTGGATTTATGCGTAAATTTATAAAGAAGAAAATGGTTTGGTAAAACAAAGTCTTCAATTTGGGTCGTTTTTAAAAGGTGTTTTTAAAACGCCGTTAGTGGAAATTTGCTAAATATGTCGTGTTCCAACGTTGTTTTTTATGTTCATGCTTTGTATGATGGAGATATTGGTAAATTGAAAGATATGTCGCCTTTTCAAGTTTTACTCTTTTTACTTTTTTTTTAAACAAAAAACAATAAATGAGAATGGGAAAGGAAACTGACGTAAATTAGGAACTCATTAAATTTCCTTATTACATTAAAATTACTCACTTCCTAAATTTAGTGTAATTTATATTGGTAATAAGTTAAATCTCGAATTTTGAATTTCAAAATTCAAATTAAAATTCAAAATATTTAAATTCGAATTATAAAAAATTTCAAATTTTGAGTTTTGGTTATTAATGGTAAGAAATTACACATACTAATTATCCTTTTAATTACATATTTAATAAGATTCAAAGTCTCTACATAAGTAGTGTCAACTCTCCAATTAATACATTAATTGATCCTATTAATTGTGCTATATTATTCTAATATTAGTTTAACTTATATTGGTAATCAATTAAATATTGAATTTTGAATTTCAAATTTTCAAATTAAAGTTCGAAATGTTTATATTCTAATTTGACAAAATTTAAAATTTTGAATTTTGGTTAATAATTGTAAGCAATTACACATACTAATTATCCTTTTATTTACACAATTAATATGATTCAAAGTCCTTACATAAGTTGTGTCAACTCTTATTAATACATTAATTGATCCTATTAATTGCCCTATATTATCTTAATATTAGTTTAGCTTATATTGGTAACTAATTAAATGACGAATTATCAATTTCAAACAAATTAAAATTCGAAATATTTAAATACGAATTAGACAAAATTTCAAAATTTGAATGTTGTTTAATAATGGTAACAAATTACACATACTAATTATGCTTTTAATTAAACATTTTGAATGACTTAATCTTTTAAAGAAATTGAAATTTTGAATTAAAGTTAATAATGGTAACCATTACAAAACTATTTATTATCTTTAAATTATGATTTCCTAATATATTTAACATAAAACAATTAATAATTTTGTTGTAACTTTCTCAAATTAATTACAAGTAAAAATTAAAATTTTAAATATTAGAATTTGAAATTATAGATTTATGTTAAACTTTAAAAATATTTGAATACTAAATGTTTTATTTAAATATTTAATCTCAAAAAATTGAATTTAAGATTTATGGTAAAATTTATATTTAGATTTAATTAACACATTTATAATATTTAATTAAATTTTTTGAATGATTTGAATCTTTCAAATTTTGATTTATAGAATTTGAATTAATAGATTTCAATTAAACTTTATAAATATTCAAATATTAAATGTTCTATTTAAGTATATAATTTCATATTTCGATGTCTATAATTTTAATTTTAAATTTTTTTACCATTATAGAATTCTAAATTTTGAATAATAATGGTAACAATAAGACTTAATTATAACATTTAATTCAAATTTTGCATTATCTGAATATTTCAAAAAAAAATTCAAACTTTGAATTTAAATTAATATTTGTAACAATTAATCCTACTATGACCATTAAAATAGAGTTATTATAATTAGAGATTTCCTAATATATTTAAAATTTTAACAAATAATAGTTTTGATTATAAACTTCTCCAATCTGTTACAAGTTAAAATTCAAATTTTGCTTATTAGAATTTGAATTGATAGATTTCAGTTAAAATTTATATCTATTCAAATATTAAATATTCTATATAAATATATAATTTCATCTTTCAAAATCTATAATAAAAATTTTTAAATTTTGTTAACATTATAAAAATTCTAAATTTTGTTTTTTAGATAATAATGGTAACAATTAGACTTAATTATAGCATTTAATTCAAATTTTGAATGATTTGAATATTTTAAAAAATTTCAAACTTTTATTGTTAAGTTAATAATTGTAACAAACAATCTTACTATTACCTTTAAAATAGAGATATACTGATTAGATATTTCTTAATATATTTAAAATTTAACAAATAATAGTTTTAGTTATAAATTTCTCAAATTATTTACAAGTTAAAATTCAAATTTTGAATACAAAAATTTGAATTGATAGATTTCAGTTAAACTTTATAAATATTCAAATATTAAATGTTCTATTTACGTATTTCATATTTTAATATCTATAATGGTAACAATTAGACTTAATTATAACATTTAATTCGAATTTTAAATGATCTGACTCAAACGGTGTCTTACTTTTAAAATTTTATCATAAATATTTTTCACTACTATTTATTTTTTACTAGATAATACTTCTCAAATACCATCTGATAACAAGATTCCAGTGAAGTTTCAAAAGCGTTAATTCCCAATATCCGTATGTTTCGCAATGACCATCAATAAAAGCAAAGACAGTCTCTATCGAAGGTTGGATTGTATTTAAGAGACCCTGTATTCTCACATGGCCAACTTTATGTCGCATTGTCAAAAGTTAAAAGCAGGGCAGAGGTGAAATTACTTATACTTTATGGTGATGGGAATGTCAAAACTAAAACAAAAAATGTGGTGTATAAGGAAATATTTAGTGATATTTGAATAAAATTTGTATTCGTTGGTTTTAAATTTTAATAAAATATTTCTACTGTATTTTTCTTATACGTTATACTATTCCAAATAATTGTACGTTGGTAAACCGCGTGTCCATACGGGCAAATATCTAGTGGAATATAATAAGAAGTTGATTATTTTTTTTTGTTTTCCCTTTATGCTTTACACTAAATAAATTATAAGTTTAAATGGTTTTTTCATTCAATGTTTTCCAAGTTTTTAGTTTTGTTTTTTTTTTTTCTTAAATCTTGTAAATTAGTTATTAAAAAAGTTTCTACCTAATGTATTTAGTTATATTTATGTTTTCGATTCCAAATTAGTTATCTTTTACAGTATATAATCTTAAAGAATCATAGGTATGAAGATTTCTTTAATGTGATATATGGGTATGAAAAAAAAATTCTGGATTCATCACTGACCACAACCGCTAGCCCGCTGCTCTAATGTATGTCTACAAGGCTAGGTTCCAAGATGCCGTACGGATAGCGGCCATCAAAGTGCAACGGCTTGGACTTCAAGCTGCCATTTCAGGTACACGTATCTATCAGGAAATATACTCATCGTGATTTATGCTTATTAACTTTCATAACATTTGATGAACTAACCGATTCGAACCGCCAAACCGACCCGAACCGACCCGGAAACTTTTATGTTCGATCCTATGAAGTTGGAGTATCCAAAAACCGTGAGCCCATTGAAAAAAATTCCTGGATCCGCTACTGATTACCCCATCCTTAGGCCTATGGCCACAAACTGAGAAACGTGAATCAAAACATTCAATGAAACGTTTTTGGAAGATCCAAGAATATCTACATTGGAGATGCTAAGTTATCGTATTACACAAGTGATTAAAATAAATCATAATATCATTTTTAAGATAAATAGAATAAAACAACTACCATGTCTGAAAAAATATAAACATAAACGTGATAGTACATTGGTAATTATGGCATTTGCCCCAAAAATCATAATAAAAGTTGCTCAAAATGTTTTAAAATCCGGCTTAAACTGATCGATACAACCGGTTAAACCGCAGAACCCATCCCTCTTACCTATCATTTATTGATCGATCCGGCTACTGCGGTACACCGAATTAAAGCGTTTCTGAGTCTAACCCAGTACGGTATAAAAACTGATTTTTAAAACATTGGCTCACACCCTAATACTTTATCTATGCGACTATGCCAGTTATTATTATTTTATCGTCTGTACACCGTGCAATGGGTTCACATAAGGATTTTAGGTCCTTCGAAGACCTTGTCTATCTATCTTTTCGTTTCTTCATCTTTTTAAGTCCATAAGAATATGTATATTGAAAAAATATTTTTAAAAGTTCCCATGTTACCTTAGCCCCCACCAAAAATGATACTAACATAATTAGATTTCTACATGTACAAAAATACTTCAACTTTGTGCCTAATAATTTAAAGCATTATAAATTAGGAATGAGATTGGTACCCTACCCGTATCAAAAATACCGGTATCGAATTTAAACAAAATTGGGTATCGAATACCATACCGAATAAATTGGTACGGGTCTCGCCTTGTTACCACTTTGTAATTTTTTTATATATTTTAAGCACTCGTACGAGTATCAAATAGGTAAAACTGGTACAAGTAACAATATAGTACGAGTACTAAATAGGTAAAATCGGTATGAATACCAATAGATTATGAGTACCAAATACGTAAAATTGATAAGAATATTATAAATACCATAATACAATATAAAACATAATATCAAATTCATTCATATTGAATAGAGCATTATACTAAAACCATGACATTCCAAATATCTCAAAAATTAATACTAACGGATTAAAATGATAAACATATTTATACAATACTTAGATGAAATGTGTTTTTTCTAATAAAAAGTATAATACCTTCTAGAAACGTTTCTTCCTATTATTCACATTAGATCCTCTATATTTTTTAGTATGTTCTTTATATCATATAGAGTGGTTGTAAATAGTTGTAAGTAGAGGAGAAAGAAAAATTATTGTTCATCAGTAAATTTGAAGGAAACATTATTTACCTCTATATTTTTTTAATAAATTTTATAATTGGTTGGAAGTGAATAAGGGAGAAAAAGTAATAAAAAAATATAAAAAACAAATATTATTTAATTAAAAAGGAAATAAAAATATAGTGTATTTTAATGTAATTATAGAAATAACGATGGAGATATTGATGCGAATACTCTACTTGTTCTCCAAAATGTAAAATTTGAAGAAATGAAACATTTTGAAGCCAAGATTAGAGATGACTTAATCTTTACCTACAAACTAATGAATGCAAATTAACGCTTTGCCCTATTGATTTTCTTTGGTCATAATGCTGGGTGGTGTGGGCTCATGCCCAACCTCCACATCAGCCAATAATGCCTTTAGCACCACCTCACGACCATCAAATGGGGTGTCATCACCCCTCTGTCAAACCACTGCCACTAGTGATTTTTTTTTTTTTGTCATTGGGGTTGGTGGCCTAGTGGTAAGGCAAAACCTTTTAATACACTAAAAGTGTGATATCTTGAGTTCAAGTCTTACAAGTAGCAAAAAATCGCCTTAAAAAAAGTGATTTTTTTTGTGGGGACCACCCTTAAACTAGCCAATCATATTTCCCTCTCTTTTTAAACCTCTAGTTAAACCATGTTATACCACACTATGCTAGTTAACGTTAAGGCCCCCCTGTGATGTTCTGCAATAAATAGCTTTTTTTTTTCTTTTTTTTTTTGAAAGGTGAACTTAATTAAAAAAACGCACAACCGGTCTTCAAAACAAAGACCGGAGGCCGAAACAACTCCAACACCCAGTCATTCCAAACAAACTTTCATGTCAAGGGGGAGGAATTAGTGCGGGTAGGACTTTGGAGGGGGCATGTTCAACATGGAGGAAAAAAAAGTATGCAGCAAGCCTATGTTTTTCATATATATATATATATATATATATATATATAGAGAGAGAGAGAGAGAGAGAGAGAGAGAGATATATATATATATTTTTTTAATCATTTTATAGTTACTTTTTTTTAGCGATGACCCACCGAGTAGCAAACGAACGGAGAAACTTTCTAGTTATGAACCAATAGGTGACGTTTGGTTACAATTTAGAATCCATTGCTATATCTTTGCTAATAACAATTTTGATAAATCCATCTCAAGACATAAAACTAAATAGAGACAAAAATAATTCTGATTTTTTGGTTCCTAAAGAAATTTTATCGTCTAGACGTCACAGAGAATTGAAAATTCTAATTTCCATCAATTTAAATTAAAAAATCATAAATAATGTGCATATAAATTCTTTTCTTAGAAGAACAAGTCATTTGATAATCAAAGACAAAATAGTAGCACGATAGTCATCATTCAACCAACCGATGGTCAGTGGAGAGATCTCTTTTCTCTGTAAGCATTTCTTTAAAAAAAACATGTAATAATAAATCAGTTCATGACTTGGATGTTTGATATCGATGTAGAATAACCAATTTAACTTATCGAATTACTTGGCTATCAGAAAAATGGTCAAGTTATTCTACACATTGTAACAAAATTAAGAAGGGTCGGAATGATACAAAAAACACAATAGATCACAAAATATTACACAATAAGTCACAAAATATAACAAAATGCTGAGGAAAAAAAGACAAAATTTATCGCAAAAATAACACAATGATAAAAATAAGAAAAAGACACAATGTTACATAAAAGACACAATAGTATAACGTAAATTTTAACAACTAGAAGCTGAAAATCCAAAAAAGCAAAAACCTTAAAACTAAGATCGTATGGTTTGATAGACGGTTCCAATGCCACTTGAATGAGTTCAATCGAAGCCCGTTTGATATCATTCCTATGATTTTATATTTTTCTTTCACTGTGTATTTGATCTTAACTCATCGAAAAATATCTAGATATAAGAAATACCGAAATATGATAAGAAAACGTTTAAATTCTCTTGGGCCACCAGCATTAAGGTCGTCTTATTATGATTACAACTTTGATATTTAGCTAAATAAACTCTTAAATTATTATTTACCAAAATATGTATTTTTGATTGAGACGTTGATAACTCACGCTATGCCTTTTCGATGCATACGTTCAAATCTAAAGAGACCAAAGAATGAGTGGTTGTTTTGATTTGTTAAGCATTAATTGTTGTCTTCCACTTGCAGCAACCTTTGACTCTCAATAAGGTTATAAAGTGATGTTTAGATTTTAATATTCACTATTTACTGTTTTGTTCAATTTAGAAGATTATTATTAGATTTATTAAGAGTCAAAGGGCAGTGAAATTCGATAAACTCAGGCCAAAAGGTCATGGACTATAAAAAAATAATCAAAAATGAAATTTGTATTGTTTTTTATTCTAAGTAATTATTATACTTCACGTTTTAATACGCGGAGGTTAAAAAAAGGTTATGGGATTCATACACCCCGTGACATCACATTCTAGGGTTGTGACATCACGTTCTGAGGTATGTGATAGCATTCTATTGGTGTGTGATGTGGGCCAGGGTGCATGATTCCTAAATAGGGGGTGTATGATTCCTAAATACGCTTTTTAATTATCCATCTACGAACTTTAAGGCCTCATCTGGTCATCTTCACAATTAATTCAACTTTCAGTATCAGTATATAACCCATCAATATTTTAGTTAAACGTTTATACAAATATTAACATTATTTGTGTTGTGTTTTGTTTAATTTGTCATAAATTTATTTATTTCCTTATATAATTTGCTAAATTCTAAGTGTTAAATTTGACCACTTAGTTTATAAATCTCTTAATCGTTATTTACTTTCTTACATAAGTCTATTTCTATTCATTTCGACCCCAAGTAACAACTGCGAATATAAATTAAAAAAAAAATTGAAGGGCTGAGGTCCTGGATTTTTATTTCGTTTTGAACCTCCATAACGGATTAACGGTTAAGCCAACCCTGCGACTAACTAATGGATTCGTAATAGTATTATTATCTGCGTGATAATATAACATACATAATTTATTGAAAGTTTATGATATTTTATTCAAGATATGAAACAAAATAACTTGTTTTCTAACCTTAACAGTTTGTACTTGGTGGGAGTCAAGCGGTGGCAAAATGTACTATCAAAAGGCCCACGCTACTTCCACAAATAAGAACACACTCGTATTGAGTCAGACCTATCAAATCACATCTTTGGATATTTTTTTTAACTGCCAACGAATCAATTTCCGAGCATTATCGGGCACCCTTTTGGCGAATCAGGTACTCGAGAGTACCCGGGCCACCAATTGCCACCAATTCCCAGGAAAACCCGACCACTCACCCGCCCGAAGCCACGACAGTGAAATAATCGGTAAAACCGGTCGGGATCAGGACTCGAACCCAAGCCAATGGCTGGGTCATCCCTCATTTCCCCTCCACCAATGTCCTCCAAATGTAGCTAGTGGGAATTGAACACAAGCAACCCATAGGAAACTTTAGGTCCTCAACCAACTAGGCTACAAGTGTTGGACTCTTTGGGTATTTTTTTAAAAGCCAAATTTCATTCTTCGAGTATTCACATCCCCTTCGCCAAATCTCATATATCAAATTACATTTAAAATCACTACTTTACCTCTAAATTTTCTCTCAACTAATTAAAATAATAATATTGTTTTCATACTTTTATCATTATATTTTCTCTCTTCACTCACAACCACTTACAAAAATATTAAAACATATATAGGGGTGAACAGTAGCTTTTCATATATAGGGGTGAACAGTGGTTTCTCTAAATATTTTCTCTCTCATCCACTCACAACCACTCACACTCACCCCATATAATTTGAGAAAACCCCTCACATAATTTGATTCCCGGGTTATGAATGCTCTTAGTAAACCAAATTAGTTACCAACACCATAAGGGAATGGGCTATTTTTTTTTCATTTATACATATGTGTATATAACTGTAACACCCCAACCGATGGCGGAATCATCGAGGTGCCACGTAGTGACGATTGTTCAAAAGCTCATGGTATTAAAATGTAAATATTGATTATTGAATATTGTTTTACAACATGTGAAATTATGTACAAGACAACAAGAATAAAGAAAATCGATTGATTTAATCTAAGTCCAAAGTCCTATGTGAAGCGTCAAGCAGCTTATCCTGAAACATGCACGAAAATAATTTTGTCAACATATGATGTTGGTGAGTACTACTTAGTTTTGTACATATAGTATAAGTTTGAAAAGGTAGTACAATTCATGTGTCTAGCATCATCAAGGCATTATGTAAATACGTAAGTAACCAAACAAGACAAAGATCAAATGTAAAGTTTGTACAATGGAATTGATAATGAGCACCTCAACACGTGTGAGTCTAAAAGAGCACCATAACATAAGTTATGTCTAAATGAGCACCGTAACATAAGTTATGTCTGTATGTAAAGAGCACCATAACATAAGTTATGTCTATATGTATGATTTTGTATGTAAGCTACGTTCATGTTCAAGCATAAGCACAAAGATAATCAAGACACGTATATGAATTGTAAATGAATAAAAATGTATGTGTAAATGAATATGAAAGCTTTGTATAGTTGTGCATGAATCACCCCAAAAGTTGTAAAAGCGAAAAAGGGGATAAGTAATACTCACCTTAGCAAGGTGGTAAGTCTTGTGTAATTGAATAAGTATAATCCAACGTTGCCAAGTATTACCCTATGTATAATGTAACAAATAAGTCTAAGTCTATTTGGTCTATAAGTACTTTCTAGGGCTTCGAATTGGGGATAAGCATTCATTTGATTAATAAATTAAACGTTTAATAAATAAGAGAAATTTGATAAATAAATAAACGAAAGTCTTTTTGTAATTTCAAATTGAAGATGGTCACAATATAAAGTTTTAAGTGTGAAAATAATTTTTATAAAATTATTTTCTTGAAAATAGAATATTTAATCTATTTATTTCAAATTGTCAAAATATGACTTTAATATCTAAAAATATTAAAATTTAAAGAATTCTTGAATTAAAAATTGTATTTCTGTTCCAAATGAATAGAAATAATTTATGTAAAATTTTGGTACAAAAATATTGAAAAATGAATTTATTAGGAATTATTTATGATTAAAAATAACAAAAATTAATTAAAATATAAAATGGGCGGCTTTTTCTGAAATAAAAATAAATTCTGAAATGTATATTGTTATACAAGTTTAGTATAATTTTTGTGGAATTTTATAAAATCGTTTAGATATTTTTATAGAATTTTATAATTTTAATTGAATAAACTTGTAATATCTATAATATATATTAAATAAAATATTTTTGAAAAACTAAAAATTGGATGATGAACTTTATCATTAGGAGATCATATGATAATTTTTATAGAATTTATAAACCACTTTTAGTATTTAAAAACTATTTTAAAAGATTTGTATGTTAAATATATATATAAAGAAGGTAAAAAAAAATGTTGTTGGTTATGGGAGTCGAACCCGGGCCTCTGGCCGGTTCGAGTTTTATCACAAGCGTGTCCACCAACTGAGCCACACCCTGAGAACGAATTAAGTTGGATTTAAATTAAATATAAAGGTTAATTGTTAATGATTTAGAAAACAACAAAAATAAATTAAAGGGGACGGGAGTCGAACCTTGGCCAAAGCCGGTTCATGTGTTTTAAACACACACTCTTTACCAACTGATCTTAAGTTATTTGGTGTTTATGTTTCAACTGTTTTAAACTTTAAACGTGTCTGCGAGTAGCCATCTTCCCCATTTCGAATGATTTCGAGCCCTAGATCAACAATTGAACAATTTAACGATCAATAGCCCCTATAATGTTGGGGCTATTGCTCGTATATAGCCGATTAACAAAGCCTAACAATTTAATTGAACTTACAGAGTGTTTTTGATGCAAGAACGCGAGTCAACCTCAAAGGTCAAAACGAACAGATTTACGAACTAATATGAGTTTTTAGATAGAATTGGGTATGAGGGTTTGATTTTCGGCACATTTAGAATGAAAAGGAGTGTTCAATTTATACTATGGTCATCAATATGGAAAGCTTAGATCCTTGACTAAAAACCGAGTCCATCGGCCATTAACTTGGCTGTTTACGCGTATGATTGAGTCAATTAGGAGTTGATTGCGGCCGAGAATGCTATGTCGGTCCATGTGTCATGAATGCATTCCAAAATCTCAGCGAACTCTTGGATTGAAGCTGGTCAACAGCTTGTTGCTGTTCCTTCTGTACGCAGGGAAGAAAAGGGAAGAAAAGAAAGAGGGTGTTGGGCTGGGCTGGTGGATGGGCTCAGCTGGTGGGCCGCGTATTTTTTAAAAAATGAAGTTGGGTTATGTCATATCTTGGGCTTAGGTTATGGTTTGGTTAAAGATTTAGCTATTATCATTATTATTATTATTATTATTTTATTATATGAGGATAAAATATGACGTACAAGATAGGAGGTGCGAAATAAAAAATGTATATATATATATATATGTATGTATGTATAATAATAGTGGTAAAAGTGACGAATGTCACAACATCCCCTACTTTTAGAAACTTCGTCCCGAAGTTATTAGAAATATAGGGTTATGGATGTTTGGGTAAAAACTAAGATAACTGTGGTTTGGAAAATTTGGATGATTTTGGATGAGAGGTTTGATAGGTGTGAGTTAAGGATTGGATTAGGTTCGTCTCGGAATATAAGAATCTAGGTAAAACACTAAACTTCAAGTTTTAGGAATCCTAGAATAAATGTACGAGTTGATTGACTATAACAAGACCAAATGAACTACCAAGCAAGTAGAGTTTGTTCCTGGTCCGACTTCCAGTCTAACTTTCAATGCATCATTAGTGTTTGTATACAGGGTGTACCGCAGCTAACCCACCACACCTTTGATACCTTGAAAACGTACTGGACGCCTACCAAAAACTCTAATAGAATTTCACACTACCCTAACGTACCTGTAAATTCATGATTACGTTCCGGACCGGAATCATCAATTTACCTTACATTAGGGTTTTATGTCCTTCTATGATCCTAATCTAACAACACATTAAAGCAAATAAATTTCACAAAAAGATGACACATCGAACACGTTGAGTTACAATGAGATGTTATCAATGAAATGAGGCTATGTAATAATGAGGTCAATTGCATTGGTTTGCAACGACTTGTAAGCATAATGGTATTTAAGTATGGGTTACCACTCGTCCGAGGAGCCCTTTAAATGAAATGTTTATCTGAGTTGCGTGGATAATACACACATGCAAGCAAGTTTGTAAGTACTACAACCATTAAGTGTAAGTGTTATCTTAGTGGCCAATGTAACTATTTAGTGACCATCATTTTTTTAAACGGCTTTTACCGATTATCTAAGCCTATTTGTAAACTTTTAATATTTCACATTTTCCAAGATCTCATTTTTAAAATAAATTAAATAGGTCATCTTCCCCACTTTATGTTTTACTTTCAGTCCACCGTCGGAACCCTTTGCGTCAACCGGAAAACTTCACTTTTGCTTCCCAGCTCCGTCCCTTCCATCAGGATCAAGATTTGGAGTCACCATTCAAAAAACATTGATGTCACTCGAAAAAACCTATACACACATCTCTATATACAACAGAAAATTCACTGTAGTCCGGTGACTACATACCTACCTTAGTAGGTCCGCCCCTGACTATTCTTATATAATGGAATTCGACATCATATGTTATTTTGATAAAACACTACGAGTATGAATCTGGGTCTTGACGTGATTATATTTAGTGAAATCGTGATTGATGGAATGAAAAATATTTGATGATGGCTGGAAAGTTGAAGATTTATATATGATTTCAATTTTGAAATCCCATGATATTAGGAATGACTAATAACTAAACATAAATACCTAATTAATATTATAATAATTGTTTTATATTAAAGGATAAAACACAATTTGTTAATTACCAATATAACCTTGTCCATTAAACTTATTGATACCACTTGTCATTATTCTATGGCTTCTTACACTTCTTAGATAAATCCCACTTTCTACACAAGTCTTAACCTCTATATATATATATATAGGGTAGGGATCCTAAGAGAACCAACCCCTATTTGAGAACTGAGAGAACCATTCTGAGCCACACATTTCATATAAAGGCAAAAAAAAAAAATTTTTTTTTTTTTTTTTTTTTTTTTTGCTTTAATCGCACATTAATATGCAAGAAATTTTTTTTTTTTATTTTTTTTGAATTTTTTTTTCATTTATACATATGTGTATATGACAATTATACATATGTGTATATAGCAATTATACATATGTGTATATAGCATTTTTCAGCTATACATATGTGTATATTTCAGCTATACATATGTGTATATTTCAGTTATACATATGTGTATATAGCATTATACATATGTGTATAATGCAATTATACACATGTGTATACTGAAAAAAAAATACAAAAAAAATAAAAAAAAAATTTTCTTACATATAAAGCAGCGATTTTTGCAAAAAAAAAAAAAAAAAAAAAAAAAAAAAAAAAAAATTGCCTTAGAGAAATGTGTGGCCCAGAATGGTTCTCTAGTTCTCAATTTGGGAAAAGGTTCTCATTTGAACCAAATCCTATATATTGCTTTATTGAAATAAAAATATAGCAAGTCTTATCTTTCCTTTATAAACTTCTGAACGTTAACTTCAGGGAGGACAGCCGGACAGGGCACTCACCGTAGAGCATTGATAGAGCAGCTTAACTACACCAATTGCAGCCTGCCACCTACACCATCACCCGTGAACCCTTTTTATTAGCGACACTTGCCGTGAAGCATCTTGGTACCCACTCTCATCTACATCTCTTTCTCCTGCACACGTGAGGTAGACCACGAAAATGGAGCACAAGACTTCACGAAACCCACTACCCAGATCGCCGTCGACGATAAACACATAGGGGTGCTAGGTACCAGTTGCGTTTGCTCGTAGCGCCCCGTGCTCCCTTATAGTGTTAACTTACCAATTTTAAATTATGAGCTAATAAACTCAGCAAACTCAAAAACTAAAAGGTAAATTTTCCGATATTCAAAATTACATTAAACCTATAAATCAAATAAAGTTAATTCAAACAATAGAAAATCGAAACCTAATACGATCAATCGATCACAATTGTTTTGTCAACGTATTTTAATATTTTATCAAATATAGATACATTAAGTACATATATATTGTCTCGTAGTTAATTATTTTACTTTTTCTTATTGATCAAATATTTATATACAAAATATGATTTTCAAATAAACCTTTACAATATATTGTTTATAAATTAGTGATTTATCAAAATATATTATGCCGTGTGCTAATATACAAGTACTAGATTATATCCCGGAAGCTTTCCGGGATAGACATGTCTAATATGAAGTCTGTAATATGTGTTATGATGTAACATATAAATTAATGTAGTACAATATAAGTAAATAACAATTTTACTCATTTGAATAATAATGAAAATGTATATTAAAAAGAAGATATATGTTTAGACGAGGAGCAGATCCAGAAACAACTATTGCAGTGCGTGATTGAGACAGTGATCTTGCAGAAGTGACATTTTTTTAATGGAGTGGTTTTAACTTATCCTGCTCTGGATGAAAATATATTTCATATTTATTGATTTGAATATGATTTGTGACTTGCCTATACATGCTTAATGAATTACCTAAACACATTGTGTTTTTTTTTGTATGAATAAAGCCCCACAAAAAAATTGTTTTTTTTTGTTTTTTATATAGCACTATGCTACTCGTTGGAAAGATAATAAAACGTTTGTTAATTTGGTGTAATTTGTTTCTTTAAAAAATCTCGTATATAAAAGTTATTAATGTTTAAAAATTGTGAGGAAAACATGAGATAGAAAAAGATTTTTAGAGGGAAATAATGGGGGATGCCATGTGGCACACTCAAGAGGGGGGGGGGGGGGATAGCATCATTGAGGAGTTTTTTCCAAACTAGTGTAGTTAGAAAACATATTTACCAAAATGGGTAGTTTTAAAAATATTTACCAAAATGGGTAGTTGGTTGTTAAATTCAAGAAAACTCTAATTTTTTACATTATCACTCCTAATCTCATTGGTTAATTTCTATTCATCAACTAATCATTCATTTAATCATTTTTAGAATATTATAAGTTTTATTTTCTTACTTTTAATTTAGAAAAACAAATTATAATGCATAATTAAATTTCTATTTTTCCTATTTTTGGTTAGTCACGCTTTCTTTTCTTTTCTATGTCTTACGATATTTTAGTTTCAAACTAAAAAGAATTATTTTCATAAATATCGTAAGATATATTGTTAATTTTAGTTTGGAAATAAACATTTTATAATACATAAATAAATCTTTTTTCTTTTCTAGCTTCAAAGAACAGTTTTATTATTTTATATCTACGTCTTGTTTTTTTTTTCAACCTCTTTAGTATACTTAAATTTCTAGGTTTGATTTAATATTTTTTATTAGGTTTTATTTTAGAAAAAACGGTTTGTAAGAAAACGTGTAATAGGAAATTAGTTATTTTTATCCTATATTTTTAATTTAATACCAAAAATACAAAAACAAAAATAGAATAAAATAGAGTAAAAGTAAAGGAACAAACAAACCGAGCTACTCTCAAGCTACTTCAGCTACGCTTGAAATGACCCGTAAAGCACGAACTTTAAGAAACACAAGCCTCAACCCAGCCCTAAAAACAAGCGCGTTTAGAAAACGAGCCCGGGCATCGCTTATTGAGTTCGAGCTGGCTTGCGAGCATAAATGAGCCCACTATTTATATAATTTTGAATTAATATATTAAATATATATTTGAATAATAATGAATATGATTTATAAAATAAACGAGCTCGAGCTTTCATATAATAAACGAGCTCTAGCCTAGTCAAACTTGGGTTCGGCTCGGTTCGTTTGGACCCCTATTTAAAAGTAAAAAATAAATATAGAAGTGTAATGTTTTATCAGTTAGAATTTTAATTTTAATAATTAACAGGTATCTTTTATATTTTTTTAGTTTTAAGCTTTTTTATTCTGTTTTTTTTTTTTTTGGGGTATTTTGGTATTAAGTTAGACAATTAGGAATAGGTAGAGTGGTCATCTGAAAGAAAAAAAAAACATAGAAAAGAAAAGAAAGTGTGACTAACCAAAAATAGGAAAAATAGAAATTTAATTATGCATTATAATTTGTTTTTCTAAATTAAAAGTAAGAAAATAAAACTTATAATATTCTAAAAATGATTAAATGAATGATTAGTTGATGAATATAAATTAACTAATGAGATTAGGAGTGATAATGTAAAATGTTAGAGTTTCTTTAAATTTAACAACCAACTACCTATTTTGGTAAATATTTTTAAAACTACCCACTTTGGTAAATAAGTTTTCTAACTACACTAGTTTGGGAAAAAACTCCATCATTGAGCGCCATGTTAACTTTAGTTTTATTCTTTTGTTGTTTTTGAAAGGCTAACAAAATCGTCACGGGCTTCCATGGGAATCCCGTTGTGACGAATTCAGGATACTCATGGGGCATCCGGTCCACCAATCTAGGGAAAACCCAACAACACACCCGCCTAAAGGCACGACAATGAATAATCTGTAAAACTTGGTATCCTTCAAGGCGCGAACTTGTGACCATTAAGCTCCAAATCACTTATTATTATGCCTCCATACCACTCTACCAAAAGGTGGGTGGTCCATTTCAGCTTTAGTGCTTTTTTATCTTTTATATAATTGAAGGGTGGTCCCTTTGAGTGTGACATGTGACATTAATTGATTTTAGAAAAAAAAAATTAAAAACAAAATTGGATTTTTTTTTCCTTATGTTTCCTCCCATAAATTTTAAACGTTAATATATTTTATATACGAGATTTTTTAAAGAAAAAAATTACACCAAATTAACAAGCGTTTATTATCTTTCCAACGAGTACCATAGTAATATATAAAAAACGGAGAAAAAAACGACTATTTTTTATGGGGTTTTGTTCATACAGGAAAAAAAACACAAAGTATGCAGGTAATTTATTAATTATGTATAGGCAAGTCACTAATTATGTTCAAATCAGTAAATATGAATTCTATTCTCAACATGTGTTAGCATCGGAGTTGTACATTGTTTTAGGTTAGGTATTAATATTAGAGTTATACATTGTTTAAGGTTAGGCGTTAACATTGGAGATACATTGTTAGTTGTTTTATGCTAGGTGCTACCCGAAGCTTTCCTGGATGTAACTGTAAATCGCATCATTCTATTTTATATGTAAAATTAATATGTCATATTAGATTTTCAACCCTAAGACGTTCCCGGGTATAATCTAGTCTAGTTAATATATATAGAAGTAAGGTTTTTTATTAACCGAGAAAACACGTTTTCAGAAAACTTACGAATCAGGTAGAAACAACTTACACTTTTTATTAAATTATATGTATCATATAAAACAGCAACACTTGAACAGTATCACAATTATTTACAAAAATGCCATCTTTCTAATTAACAAAATATCAATGTAATTTATTTACAAAAATGACATCTTTGACAAAATATCAAGGTAACTTCTGACGTGTACACTCCTGCTCTTTTTGTTTGACACTTGCTTAACTTTTAGGTTAACTTTATTTTCTTCTAATTTGACCACCAAACTTTTAGCTTTTAGAATTTAAAATTTTGGCCACTAACTTTTAGTTTAACTTTATTTTCTTCTAATATGACCAACAAACTTAAACCACCAAACTTTTACCTTTTAGGATTTAAAACTTTGACCACCAAACTTTTAGCTTTTAGGATTTCAAAATTTGACCACCCAACTTTTTCAAACTTGAATTGCACTTTGGCCAAACTTTTAGCTTTTAGGATTTTAAACTTTGACCACCAAACTTTTAGCTTTTAGCCGCGAGTATTTTTTTGAAGCCCACGCGAGAATAACAGTAACTTAATATTATATTTTATGTCCACGAAACCCTCCACGCAACAGGAGCTTCCACAGCGACGCACGATCTTTAACGTCCACCAAATCCTCAATGCAACAGGAGCTCCCGCCGCAAAGCGCGGAATAATAGAATCCTAGTTGAGAAAATAATCACTAGCTGTATTAACCCTCGTGGTTGTTAAATGCATCTGATTCAAATTTAAAGAATTATAATTTGTATATAGTGTAATATGTATAAATGCAAAGTAACAGACACACCATGTGTTCTACTGTATCAAAATGTAATCATTTTTCGTGTTTGGTAGCTAGTAGCTACATTGCAAACCTGGCTAAAACTATCCATGTGGCTAAGGTCAAGTATGAGTGAAACAAATTAAGTAACGTATTCATCTTATCCAAATTTAAAGAATTATAATTAGTCGCGTATGTGTCTGATACGACCTAAAACACGACATAAACCTCTACGAAAATAGTCAGGTTTTTAGGTGATTAGCCTAACACATTTAATGGTCATGTAAGAGTTAATAATCCAAACACTTAAACAAACTTGTCATTTGTTAAAAAAAAATCAAAACAAACATGTAATATTCAGAATGTACTATAAATATAAATATTAATGGCAACGTGTTAGGACAATTATGTACCCTCTTAACCTTCGGTTGAGACAAGTAGGGTTTGTCAGACCCAATAAATCTATTCAAAATTTCCTTGCTATGTATACACACATACTAACGGTTTGAGTGTGTAAGGACTTTATGTTATGTGGTTGCACTAAAGTAAACATCTAATAAGATAGTAATATGTGATCTAAAAATATTTACAACATGTTTCTTCACAAATAGGAAAACAAGTAAAAAAATGGGTCGTGAAACTCATCTGAGTGTTGATGACTGTGACTATGTGCGACAAAAGTCCGTTAACAACTACCAATCATGTAATGTTCGTGTTTGCATTTGTCCATGTGACACGTTGTGTCCAAACAACTCTGTTTGTGTTTAAGAATATTGTTTTAACATGTTTCACTAATGTTTAATTGAGTTGATCCGGCAAACTATTGGTAACTTGTTTAGGTAATAGATTATTTGTTCGTGTTAATCACATTCAATTAAACAAGTAGTAGTTACTTAACAATCTCCTTTGTTCTAGCATGTTAAGGTGTTCACAAGGCGCGTAAAGTAGTTACATGTATCAATAGCTTAAATGTTGGGGTTTGAAATCAGAAAAGTTCCCTTTAATAAAAAATTTTCACCACAAGCATGTAACAAAAATTAACACTCGTACAATAGCTAAACACGTTCCATAATGTTGGTTTTCCATTAGGGGTATTAGATTTAATTAATCTAAACTATCAGTTATTGGTCGTCACCAATCCAAACTACCAAAATATGTGCTGGCGGTCCTACTTTTTAACATATTAGCCACCAACGAACTATGACTAAAGATAAATATGTTCCATTTATGTCGTTTAATGTGCACCTTACTTGTATATATGTGTTACGTTATTTGAATAATGTGAAATTTGCGTGCTATACGTGCAACTTGAACTTACGTGCTATGTGAATTACTTGACCTTATATGTTATGTGTGCACTGTTATTATTTCCTTTTAAAAAAAACAATCATTATATAAACAAACCATTGATCTAAGCTTATAACTCCTTTATTCACTCAATAGATGTCTTCCATGTCAAACCACAACTCAATGAGGAACTCAAAGCAAAACTCCAACAAGAAAATACCCGACATTGTTAGCAAAATCCAAGCCTCCGCAAGTCCTCATGATTCTGTTGATTCAAAAGCCAAAACTTCCAAAACAACCTCTTACACCTTTAAGCAATTTAACCTACATCGACCCGATTCCTTCCATGGGAAATGATGGTGCAACTTCTATGCTCGAATGGTTTGATCACATTGAGCTAATCTTCATTAATAGCGAATGCCCCGATTATCTCCGCACTCACAACGCCACTAGTGTCTTCAAATCAAGGGCACTCGAATGGTGGAAAAGCGAAAGAACCACTCGTGGAAATGAAACTGCCTTAGCCCTACCGTGGGATGAACATAAGCAACTCATGATTGAGGAGTTCTGCCCCGCTCAAGAAATTGAGAGACTTGAGGAGGAATTTTGGACCCTCAAGCAAAACAGTGGTGACAACCCTTCCTATACCAACCGCTTCAAGTAACTTCTCACCCTTGTACCTTATCAATTCAACACCACCAAAAGAATCATAGCTAGGTATCTCAAGGGCCTTCCATCAAGGGTCCGTGATCCCGTTGAAGCAGCCGAGCCTGCCACCCTAGAAAAATCCATTCGTTTAGCTTCCAAAATATCCGATAACCTCGTAAGGGATGGAACCTCAACTCTCCCAAATACCATCAAAACCGTTAACCAAACTACCACCGTTCCACCCGAAAAGCCAAAGGACACCAAATCCCCACGAGCAAACAACAATGGCAAGAAACATAAGTCCCCAAACCACAATTGTGCCATTACTACCCCCATCAACCCATGCTCAAGCTCCCACTCCATTCAATCAAGTACCCGTCAAGAAACCTTACAACGGACCACACCCAAAGTGTAACACATGCCAATTTCACCACCTAGTAACCTCTACTTGCCGTTATTTTGCAACTTGTAACCACTATGGACACCTCACCTCTGCATGTAAAAGTGATCCTAACCCTCAAACCAACCCAACCCAAGCTGTTAACCAACCTCCTCCAGTTATAACCAATGGGAGTGCTTGTTTCAAATGTGGCAATCCCAACCACTTCAGCCCGCAATGTACCCATAACAACCAAGTCCAAGCTCAAGTGCAAGTACAAGGGGTCGCGCATTCAACATCAATGCAGCCCAAGCTCAAAATGACAATGATGTGGTGAATGGTACGTTCCTTGTTAACGGATCTTATGCTTCTATACTCTTTGATACTGGTGCGGATAAGAGCTTTGTCTCTTTAGAATTTGAACCTTTACCTGCATGTGCACGATCTAAATTTTCGAAACCCTTCACTGTTGAAGTCGCAAATGGTGAACCCGTCTCTATTGACTCCATTATCAAAAATTGCACCTTGAATCTTAACGAGCATGTTTTCTCCATTGACCTCAATCCCATGCAATTGGGAAGCTTTGACATCATAGTAAGCATGGATTGGCTTGCAAAGCATCGTGCCGAAATTGTTTGCTTTGAAAATTTTATCCGTATACTGCTTCCTAACGGTGATACATTGCAAATCTATGGTGAGAAACACTCAAAGGGACTCAAACTCATGTCTTGTACTAAAGCCCGAAAGTATTTGCGCAAGGAATACAAGGCCTTTATAGCCCATGTTGTGGCGACAAAGGACAAGGGAAAGAGTGTGAAAGACATCTCGTTATTCGTGAGTTCCCTAAAGTTTTTCCCGAAGACTTACCCGGTCTTCCACCTGCTCGTTCAGTCGAGTTTCAATTGAACTTGTACCTGGTGCTACACCCATTGCAAAATCCCCATATCGCCTTGCACCTTCCAAAATGCAAGAGCTTGCTAGTCAACTCCAAGAATTGCTCGAAAAAGGCTTCATTCGCCCGAGTACTTCGCCATGGGGTGCTCTCGTTTTGTTTGTTAAAAAGAAGGATGGTTATTTTCGCATGTGCATCGATTATCGTGAGCTTAAAAAACTCACTGTCAAGAACCGATATCCTCTTCCTCGCATCGATGATCTCTTTGATCAACTCCAAGGAGCCACTTGCTTCTTAAAAATCGATCTTCGTTCGGGATATCATCAACTTCGATTCCATGATGAAGATGTTCCAAAGACCACCTTTCACACAAGGTATGGACACTACGAGTTCATGGTGATGCCTTTTGGTTTAACCAATTCACCCGCGGTGTTTATGGATTTAATGAATCGCGTGTGCAAACCTTATTTGGACCGTTTTGTGATTGTGTTCATTGATGACATCTTGATCTATTCTAAACACGAAGCCGATCATGAACAAAATCTACGTTTGATTTTGGAACTTTTACGAGCTAAATGACTTTATGCCAAGTTCTCTAAATGTGAATTTTGGCTAAAGGAAGTTCAGTTTCTTGGGCATATTGTTAATGGAAAGGGTATTCATGTTGATCCTGCCAAAATCGAAGCTGTTAAAAACTAGATTGCACCAAAGTCTCCTACCGAAGTTCGTTCTTTCCTAGGATTGGCGGGATACTACCCTCGGTTCATCTCCAACTTCTCCAAAATTGCTACACCCCTCATGTAACATTTCGCGTTAAATAATTGTACGTTACGGATAAAAACGACAAGTTCTATTTTGCATTTAATTATTTAGTGGCATTTTGAACCCTAATACTATGATAATTATTCCTAATATATATATATAAAAAAATGTATAATGATAATAATAATAAATCTGAATTTTTTTAGAATGTTAAAAAAAATACCTATCATCTTATTTCCTAAATCATAACTATAATAACCAACCTATAACCCAACCCAACACCCCTAGCCCAACATTAACTCTAATCCAGCCCAATAACCCGGCCCAAACCCCTTCCTCCTCTCCCTCTATGTTGCAGCGAGTAGAAACAAAAAATTATACGCTGGGGCCGGGAATTGAACCCGAGCCCTCAGCCGGGTCACACACATAACCCAACCATCTGGTCTGCACAACATTTGTGACATAAACCAAACCTGTTTTAATTATAAAGCATCCTTGATTATCAACAGTTGACTTGAGATAGTCAACTGTTACGAACGGGTTACCATAATCAACTAAATTGGACGCGTTTTAATCTCAATATGGCATGATTGCATGATGTCCGGCCTTTGTCGAGTCAAACCCACATACAACACTCATTAATTTGTATCAATTATAATTAATTTGACGAAACCCAATTGATTCGTGGTCAAACTTTCCAATCCAACAACCCAGGCATCATCACTATAAATTGGACATTCCTATACGATCACAACTCGCCAATTCATCTTTCTCAACCCCCAATTCCACTTAAAAATCTTCTGTTCTGATTATCTTAATCGCGTTTTTGACTTTAAGCTTTGACCGATCATTCGTGTTCAATACGTGTTTGTAAGTAACATCTTTTCTGTGGGATTTATTGTTCGGCACATACACAACATTAACCCTAAGGTTAATTGGGTTAATGTTGTGTAAATCATTCAATTGCAAAATTAGGGCTCGGTTATCATTATTGGGGAAGATGTAAGACCCTAACCCGTAATCACGCGATCAACGCCCAAATCATACGGGTTTGGACCTTACTTAAACCACTCCCGATTAAAACTTTGATAAATTATGAAAACCCAACTTAATGAATCCCATACACGTTTAGTTCCAATAAATTTTACATCATTGCTACAAAAAAGAATGTATTAAAGTTTGTGTTTTTAATACGAGTTCGTTAGATTCTAGTGCGGAAGCTTGTATGAGTGATCGGGCGTGTTCGGCTCTTATCGCGACTTGATCCTTGCTCCGGGACTTCCATCACATGTTTACCTAACACCATTACACAAAGAATGGTTAGTGAGTGGTTAAATTAAACATTTAACTAGTACGATAGTCGTTACACGTCGAAACGGAACGAACCAGGCCAAACGACCCTTTATCAGGAGAATAAACTGTTGCGACTTATGCGCAACAGCTGTTCGGATCGCTTTTACCCCTTCTAAAACCCAAAATCTGACTTCGACTTTCAAATGAGAATTGTTCTACACTCCGAGAGCTTTCCAGGCATATAAAGAACACCTCCTAACGATTTTTTTACGATTTTATACAGAATTTTAAAGATCGTGCTGACATGCAGGTCAAAGCGCGCGGCCGGTCGGTTTAAGCGCGCGGCCGCGCAAAGCTTCTGATCGTTTTTTGGTGATTTTTAAGCATGGGAATCATATCGCAACTGCATTTGATGATTCCCGAAGCCTAAGTAATGACTTGCCGACTAAATAAACCTTTGTTTGACTGAAATTATGGTCCGGTTTATGTCGCCATGATCCGGTTCTTAGTTTTGAATGTTTATGGCGACTTTTACCCAATTTGACCCATTAAGGCCTTAAATCAAACAAGGCACTTTTGACCACTTAAATTGCATACCGTTTGAGTTGTCAAGTCATTAGACACTTGAACAACAAAAGCGTTTGTCCGATTTGTTTCATTACGACTTAGATTCTTAGAATCAACCTTTATTAATCCTTTAAATCCCCAAAATGCCCCTCATGACCAAATCTTTCAATTTAGCCATTCGTGGCGAAACTTCTTGTTTCAAATCCAATGTTTTTGACTCAATGACTTGTTTAAAAACCTCTAAGTCCTTCCGGACTTAGAGTTTCATCCTTTCTCAAGTTTTCACTTGTTTAGTCAATTCTAAGCGCATTAGCGCGCATTTGACACAGTTATGAAAATAACTTACTTGATTGGCACCCACACCTCATGTGAGTACTTTTATCACCTATGTTGCTTCGCCCGAAGGCGTTTATTCGACTACGGACTTACCGGGTGGTGTTGACCCATTCTCATACCTTGTGCGTATCCTCCACGATTCTTAGCATCAAGCGTGCATGCGCAAATGCATCTACCTGCGTGCTTTCTAAATATACACATTAATTCCTCGGAACTCAAATGGCAATAACTCGCCATTTGACCCGTTTAACTTTATGAATCTTAATGCTTGGAATACAAGCATCAAGTGTTGGATTCACATGGTGAGGACATCACCATTTGACCCGTTTAGACTCCTAGTTCATAATGCTATGTTACCCAAGTTTTTATCCATGGCTCAAGTGACACAAACTTGACCCATTTAACATCATGCTTAACGACTCCATTCAATTGATTCAATTTGGATTAAAACATGATTTCTCACATATCTTCATTAGTTGACCCGTTTGATGGATTTCACCATTCGGTCACAACTCATTGTTTCAAATATATGTCATAAACCTTGTTTGTTATGAGTTCTTGTGAGGCAACTCATTTAATACATTTCACCCCTCGGGGTTTACCTTTAATACATACATGAGATTTATAACCAATATATATGACACTTAAGCCATGTTATAGACTACTAGTGTAAGTAAAACTTACTTGTATTCATTCCCATTTACTTGCACTTTAGGCTCATATCCGCTTGACCCGTTTTGTTCGTTGTTCCATTCCATCCAAGCTTGCACCTAGCTTGACAAGATCAACCTTCACTTGTAACACCCCAACCGATGGCGGAATCATCGAGGTGCCACGTAGTGACGATTGTTCAAAAGCTTATGGTACTAAAATGTAAATATATAATTAATGAGTATTGTTTTACAACTTGTGGAATTAAATACAAGACAACAAAAATAAAGATAAATGATTAATTTAAGCTAAGTCCAGATCCTATGTGAAGCGTCAAGCAGCTTATCCTGAAACATGCACGAAAATAATTTTGTCAACATATGAATGTTTGGTGAGTACTACTTAGTTTTGTACGTATAGTATAAGTTTTGAAAAGTAGTACAATTCATGTGTCTAGCATCACCAAGGCATTATGTAAACACGCAAGTAAGCAAACAAGACAAAGATCACATGTAAAGTTGTACAATGAAATTGATAATGAGCACCTCAACACGTGTGAGTCTAAAAGAGCACCATAACACAAAGTTATGTCTAAATGAGCACCGTAACATAAGTTACGTCTGTATGTAAAGAGCACCATAACATAAGTTATGTCTGTATGTATGATTTTGTATGCAAGCTACGTTCATGTTCAAGCATAAGCACAAAGATAAACAAGACACGTATATGAATTGTAAATGAATAAAATGTATGTGTAAATGAATACGAAAGTTTTGTATACTTGTGCATGAATCACCCCAAAAGTTGTAAAAGCAGAAAAAGGGGATAAGTAATACTCACCTTAGCAAGGTGTTAGGTCTTGTGTAATTGAATAAGTGTAATCCAACGTTGCCAAGTATCACCCTATGTATAATGTAACAAATAAGTCTAAGTCTATTTGGTCTATAAGTATTTTCTAGGGCTTCGAATTGGGGATAAGTATTTATTTGATTAATAATTAAATTGTTTATTAAATATAAGGAATTTAATAAAAAAAAGTCTTTTTGTAAAATTTTAAGTTAAATATAGTCACAACATAAGATTTTGATTATGAAAATAATTTTTATAAAATTATTTTCTTGAGAATAGATTATTTAATCTAATTATTTTAAATTGTCAAAATATGACTTTAATATCTAAAAATATTAAAATTAAAGAATTTCTAAATTAAAAATTGTATTTCAGTTCTAGATAGTTAGAAATAATTTATATAAAATTTTGGTGCAAAAATATTGAAAAATGAATTTATTATGATTTATTTATGACTAAAACTAACAAAAATTAATTAAAAATATAAAATAAACGTTTTTTCTGAAATAAAAATAATTTCTGAAATGTTTAAGAATATACAAGTTTAGGATAATTTTTGTGAGATTTAATAAAATTGTTTAGATATTTTTATTGAATTTTATAAATAAAAATGAATAAACTTGTATTATTAATAATATATATTAAATAATTTATTTTTGAAAAACTAAAAATTGGATGATGAACTTTATCATTAGAAGATCATACAGTAATTTTTGTAGAATTTAATACGCACTTTTAGTATTTAAAAACTATTTTTAAAAAAACTAATATGTTAAATATATATATAAGAAAGGAAAGAAAAATGTTGTGGGTTGTGGGGCTCGAACCCTTGGCCAGATCTGTGTAGGACCACGCCCAGACCAACTGGTCTGGGTGTGTGTTTGTTGATTAGTTTGCATTCGAAATTTATTTAAACAATGTCTGAAAACAACAATAATCCCCAATTCAATTCTTATAAACCCTAACTCCTAATCTCATCAATAGACCACAAAATTGATACAGTTAACAAACGAATGTTTAGGGCTTTTATTCCCCTATGAAAACCGATTCAAAATTATATAAAATCAGAGGTTAGTGTGTACCGAAAGATAGTGAAACTCGAGCACCCAAGTGCGGCCAAAGAAGCTTCAAATTCGAAAGATTTAGAGTATGAAAAGGAGAGTTTTCTGTTGGGTTTTCTTAATCGGTACGGCAAGAGTGTATGTATGTTTTTAATCGTAGAGATAATTCCTTTATATACGAATTGAAATTTGTTGTTTATGGAATGTTCATCAATGGCTACCAATCGCTATTATTGACAGAATTTACGCGTTAATTGAGCATGGATTGATGATTAGTCGTTAGTCGGTCAATAATCATGAATGATTTTCAAGATGGTTTCCAAAAATAAGCTCAAACAAGTCAAACAATGGAGGGTTTCTTGGCTGTTACACAGCAGCGATCAAAAGGAAAGGAATTAAGAAGTTTTAAGGGTTTAAATATAATCAGGATTAGGATTTAATCAAAAGTCAAGTGTAGGTCAATTGGTTTAGGCGCGTGGTGGTGTCCGGCTCTGCTCCGGTTCGAATCCGGCTAGCAGCAGCTTTTAATTTTTTTTTTTTTAGCAAACAAGGTGGGGGAAGCTGTTGGGCCAGACTCTTGATGGGCCGGATCAGGCTTGGTCTGTTGGGCCGACTATTCTGGGCTTCAGTAATACATAAGGAAGCAATGGTTGGGTTTGATGTTAGGTTTGTTGGTTTGGGCTCAAGGTTATGGTTTGGGTATGGTTGGATTGTTGTTTGGGCTTAAGTCTAGACTATCATTTTTAATATTATTATTAGTATTATTATTATTATTATTATTATTATTATTATTATTATATACAAAAATAAAAGAAAAGTGACGGATGTCACAGTATCCCCTACTTTTAGAAACTTCGTCCCGAAGTTATTAGAAACATAGGGTTATGGATGCTTGGGTAAAAATTAAGATAACTGTGGTTTGGAAAATTCGATTGATTCGGGTAAGAGGTTTGATAGGTGTGAGTTAAGGATTTGGATTAGGTTCGTCTCGAATAATAACGAGAATAAGAATCTAGTAAATCACTTAAATTCAAGATTTAGGACTCCTAAAATAATCGCATGAGTTGATTGACTAAATGAGCTACCAAGTAACTAGAGTTTGTTCCTGGTCCAACTTCCAGTCTCACTTTCAATGCATCATTGGTGTTTGTATACAGGGTGTACCGCAGCTAACCCACCACACCTTTGATACCTTGAAAACGTACTGGACGCCTACCAAAAACTCTAATAGAATTTCACACTACCCTAACGCACCTGTAAATTCATGATTACGTTCCGGACCGGAATCATCAATTTACCTTACATTAGGGTTTTATGTCCTTCTATGATCCGAATCTAACACATATTAAAGCAAATAAGTTTCACGATAAAACAACAACACGTTTATCAATGAAATGAGGCTATGTAATAATAAGGTCAATTGCATTGATTTGCAACGACTTGTAAGCATAACAGTTTTTGAGTATGGGCTACCACTCGTCCGAGGAGCCCTTTAATTGAAATGTTTATCTGAGTTACATGGATAATACACACATGCAAGCAAGTTTGTAAGGACTACAACCATTAAGTGTAAGTGTTATCATGAATAATTAAATGTTTACGAGTATCATGAATAATTAGATGTTCAATGAATAGTCAAGTTAAGGGAAAAATCAAGTTTCATATAATAAGCAATGATGTTTTCTTAGAAAAGCTCTGTAAGATCAAGTATCAAGTCCAAACGTTTCAAATAAATGTAAGTGTACGATTAAAATAAACGTAATATGATAAATCACCAATCTGTGTTCGTACATAATAGTATGCAAGGAAATCTCTAGATGTTATATGCTAATGAGTACGATAAAATTGGGTACAAAATGATAATGGAATCAAGAAAATGAAAACGCAAGTATTGGATTTCCGAGTCTTAAGAAGATTCCATCCATTGCTTAACCAGTGGGATTAGCGTCATCCTGGATATTGATATTGAAAGCTCGTCCATGTGCCACTAGGTTTACATTATTCAATTTAGGGCATTGAGGTCGCATGTGGTTAGGGTCTCTACAATGATAACATGCCCGACCGTTAGTAATCTATAGTGGTTCCTGAGCAGTTGTTTGAGGATTACCCTGTGTCCAATCTGTTACACGACAAGTAGTGACAAAGTGTCCAAACCTTCCACATCTAGTGCATTGACGGCATGGAAGATTTGCAGGGTGATGATACTTGCAAGTGTTGCATTGAGGATGGATTCCCGTGTAGGCTTTCTTGATAAGGGGTTGAGCCACAGGATCCACAATAGCATGGTTCTGATTATCGCCCATTCGTTTCTTAGAATTCGATGCAGTAGTGGCGGCCTTTGCTAAAACGGTCTTAGATGATTCAACAACATGGGTGGTTTTCTCAGCAGACGTCTTGGTGCCCTTCCTAACTAGGTTTCCTTTCCTTACATGTTTGTCTGTCAAAGTGGCTGCAAGTTGGATGGCTTCTTCTACCGTAGTGGCTTTGCCTCCAGTGACAACGTCTTGAATCAGGTCTGGTAATCCCTCGATATATTTTTCGATTGCTCGAGAGACCGGGGTGACCATGTGTGGAACCAGTATGCTAAGTTCGTGATATCGAGTATTATACGCAAGATTCTCACCACTGTCTTGTTTCAGTCCATGGAACTCTTCCTCCAGTTTCCTGATTTCGTTCCTAGGGCAGAATTTGGCGATCATGAGTTCCTTAACCTCAGCCCAAGATAAAGATAAAGCAACATCAGCTCCTCGATTGCGTTTTTCGCCATTCCACCAGGTTAGCGCCCCCTTTTGAAGGACACTAGTAGCATAGCGAACGCGGAGTTCATCAGGACACTCACTGTTCACAAAAGTACTCTCCATGCTTTCAAACCATTGGAGAAGACCAGGAGCACCCTCCTCACCAGTGAATTTTGTGGGGTTGCAGGAGTTAAAGTGTTTGAAAGTGCACCGAAATTGAGTTGTACTCCCTGTGTTGGCACTGTTACTATTCTGGGTTATCTCACTGACAAGGTTTGGGATCACTGCAGCAATTTGCTCGGCGACTAAAGATGCGAGGCGACGATCAGAACGTCGTCCAGAAGCACGAACATGGCGTTGGCTGGCATCACGGAGCATGCGGCGAGCAGACATCTATGTCAATGAATAATCATGAGATTAGAAAATGTAAATGTATAACCGTACAGATGATTATGTAGTATGAACTTGTAAGCAATATATGAAGATCATGAAATGCAAAATATTGTATATGAAACGAGAGGGTATTATTGAAAAACTTGCATAAATGCTTGGAGTGCCCTTGTCTAGCTATAAAGCCCAACAAGAACGTTGACTTTTCAAAGGAGTTGAACCCAATGGTGATCAAAGAAGACATGCTTTAGCCTATAAGTGGACACTCACTCCAGGAATCCCCAGGTAAGCATAACAGGCCCGTAAATGGATTTATGCGCTATGCTTGCCTATGCCAGAAAACCCAGTGTACAGGCATCCACCCTTCCAGATTGCACGTGTCCTTATTACACTCATTAAAGTTCAACAACTTCGAAGGAGCAAAAATAAGAGTAGGCATTATGCCTAAGAGTGTCTTCATGAAAGGTACTGTCCCTGTTCCATAATGATGTAGACTTTCCACTCCTTGTAGGACACCATCTCTATGCACCATGATGAAAGATGAGGAGAATAGAGAGAGAGAGAGGAGAAGGGAAAGATAGAAGGAGGAAAGTAGAGGGAAATGAGGGGTAGGGTAATTCAGGAAATATTATGCATGAAAGTTGAAGTTCGGTTATAGTCTAGGCCATTTTATCTAATAACCTAGTTCCCTATAACCATGGATCTGATACCAATCTGTAACACCCCAACCGATGGCGGAATCATCGAGGTGCCACGTAGTGACGATTGTTCAAAAGCTCATGGTGCTAAAATGTAAATATATAATTAATGAGTATTGTTTTACAACTTGTGGAATTAAATACAAGACAACAAAAATAAAGATAAATGATTAATTTAAGCTAAGTCCAGATCCTATGTGAAGCGTCAAGCAGCTTATCCTGAAACATGCACGAAAATAATTTTGTCAACATATGAATGTTTGGTGAGTACTACTTAGTTTTGTACATATAGTATAAGTTTTGAAAAGTAGTACAATTCATGTGTCTAGCATCACCAAGGCATTATGTAAACACGCAAGTAAGCAAACAAGACAAAGATCACATGTAAAGTTGTACAATGAAATTGATAATGAGCACCTCAACACGTGTGAGTCTAAAAGAGCACCATAACACAAAGTTATGTCTAAATGAGCACCGTAACATAAGTTACGTCTGTATGTAAAGAGCACCATAACATAAGTTATGTCTGTATGTATGATTTTGTATGCAAGCTACGTTCATGTTCAAGCATAAGCACAAAGATAAACAAGACACGTATATGAATTGTAAATGAATAAAATGTATGTGTAAATGAATACGAAAGTTTTGTATACTTGTGCATGAATCACCCCAAAAGTTGTAAAAGCAGAAAAAGGGGATAAGTAATACTCACCTTAGCAAGGTGTTAGGTCTTGTGTAATTGAATAAGTGTAATCCAACGTTGCCAAGTATCACCCTATGTATAATGTAACAAATAAGTCTAAGTCTATTTGGTCTATAAGTATTTTCTAGGGCTTCGAATTGGGGATAAGTATTTATTTGATTAATAATTAAATTGTTTATTAAATATAAGGAATTTAATAAAAAAAAGTCTTTTTGTAAAATTTTAAGTTAAATATAGTCACAACATAAGATTTTGATTATGAAAATAATTTTTATAAAATTATTTTCTTGAGAATAGATTATTTAATCTAATTATTTTAAATTGTCAAAATATGACTTTAATATCTAAAAATATTAAAATTAAAGAATTTCTAAATTAAAAATTGTATTTCAGTTCTAGATAGTTAGAAATAATTTATATAAAATTTTGGTGCAAAAATATTGAAAAATGAATTTATTATGATTTATTTATGACTAAAACTAACAAAAATTAATTAAAAATATAAAATAAACGTTTTTTCTGAAATAAAAATAATTTCTGAAATGTTTAAGAATATACAAGTTTAGGATAATTTTTGTGAGATTTAATAAAATTGTTTAGATATTTTTATTGAATTTTATAAATAAAAATGAATAAACTTGTATTATTAATAATATATATTAAATAATTTATTTTTGAAAAACTAAAAATTGGATGATGAACTTTATCATTAGAAGATCATACAGTAATTTTTGTAGAATTTAATACGCACTTTTAGTATTTAAAAACTATTTTTAAAAAAACTAATATGTTAAATATATATATAAGAAAGGAAAGAAAAATGTTGTGGGTTGTGGGGCTCGAACCCTTGGCCAGATCTGTGTAGGACCACGCCCAGACCAACTGGTCTGGGTGTGTGTTTGTTGATTAGTTTGCATTCGAAATTTATTTAAACAATGTCTGAAAACAACAATAATCCCCAATTCAATTCTTATAAACCCTAACTCCTAATCTCATCAATAGACCACAAAATTGATACAGTTAACAAACGAATGTTTAGGGCTTTTATTCCCCTATGAAAACCGATTCAAAATTATATAAAATCAGAGGTTAGTGTGTACCGAAAGATAGTGAAACTCGAGCACCCAAGTGCGGCCAAAGAAGCTTCAAATTCGAAAGATTTAGAGTATGAAAAGGAGAGTTTTCTGTTGGGTTTTCTTAATCGGTACGACAAGAGTGTATGTATGTTTTTAATCGTAGAGATAATTCCTTTATATACGAATTGAAATTTGTTGTTTATGGAATGTTCATCAATGGCTACCAATCGCTATTATTGACAGAATTTACGCGTTAATTGAGCATGGATTGATGATTAGTCGTTAGTCGGTCAATAATCATGAATGATTTTCAAGATGGTTTCCAAAAATAAGCTCAAACAAGTCAAACAATGGAGGGTTTCTTGGCTGTTACACAGCAGCGATCAAAAGGAAAGGAATTAAGAAGTTTTAAGGGTTTAAATATAATCAGGATTAGGATTTAATCAAAAGTCAAGTGTAGGTCAATTGGTTTAGGCGCGTGGTGGTGTCCGGCTCTGCTCCGGTTCGAATCCGGCTAGCAGCAGCTTTTAATTTTTTTTTTTTTTAGCAAACAAGGTGGGGGAAGCTGTTGGGCCAGACTCTTGATGGGCCGGATCAGGCTTGGTCTGTTGGGCCGACTATTCTGGGCTTCAGTAATACATAAGGAAGCAATGGTTGGGTTTGATGTTAGGTTTGTTGGTTTGGGCTCAAGGTTATGGTTTGGGTATGGTTGGATTGTTGTTTGGGCTTAAGTCTAGACTATCATTTTTAATATTATTATTATTATTATTATTATTATTATATACAAAAATAAAAGAAAAGTGACGGATGTCACATCACTATACTCACAAGATTAGTTAAGTTAGTCATCATATCCAATAACTAACACATCCCATGAGTTTATTCACACCATTATTTCGTTTTCCCAATTATCATTTGGCTATACTTTTCATGTATGGTGTGATTCATCTTTTAAACATGTGTTTCACGTTTTATATGCGGGTAATTCCATGATTACCCAAATCAAGTTATCACCTCAATTTGCAAACAAGACTATTGAGACATTTCATCAAACACTTGGTGTGCACCCACTAAATTCACTTGATTTTTATGAGTTTAAGTTTATCAAAACATATTGCATTTGCCACGATCATGCTTTATTCTCCGAAAATCTGTTGTTTTCTCATACGCTTTATTCTAACATTGATTCAAAACTCACGATTGACCTTGTACTTGTTACAACACGCTATATGATTACCTATACTTCATAACCTTCTTATTTCTTGTGTTCATTTGGTTGAAAACCCATTGATTAAGCTTCAAATACTTGATCTTATTGATTTGAAAAACTATTGATTTAACCATAAATATCCTTATCCTATTTTTGTACAGGATGGACCCTGATTCCAAAACAAGCATTTATTTATTTATTTATTTTTCACCAGTTCTATAAACAACCATCGTTTTAACAAAGATCTCATCTAGTTTTACAAACCCACCCCCTTTTTAAATGGCCTTTTGATGTTTTATTTGGCATACAAACCAAATTATTTTCGAAACAAATGATCAGGGTTCTTGCACTAGATATTCAACTAAATTTTAATTTTGAAAGAAAAATCATATTAAAAAAAAACATGGTTGCTTTTTTTTTTTTTTGCGTGAAACTTAATCTTTCTTGAGACATATGAATTTGATTATCTATTATACTTAAACATTTGATTATTCGCGATACGTGAATGGCTAGAAGTAAATCGAGTGCATAATCAACCATTGTGACTGTTGTATTGTGGTACATCCCATACGCTCATGGTTCACTCGTTTATATTGCAGTAACAAACACCCACACTACCTTTGTAGGAGGTACGTATCCGGGTGGGATTGTCAGTCCAATAGATCTATCAATGTATACCGTTTGGCTGATGAATGTTTATGCTAGAATTGTGCTTACCCTAGTCATGTTCTAGACATAATGCAACATAGAAATACACATAGACACATTGATGATTGAATTGCATAAATAATGTTGTAACATGTTTCACCCTAAAAATGGTGATAAATAGAAAAGGGGCTATGTAAAACTCACCTTAGCAAAATGTTATCTCTTGAAAAATAGTGTGTTGTCCAAATGTGTCAAGTATCATCCTATAATAAGGTAATAAATATTTCTAAGTCTATCTAGTCTACAGATGTATATGTTCTAGGGCTTCGAATTGGGGATAAATGCTTGTTTGATTAATATAAAAAATGTTTGATAATTGAGGGAATATTAATAAATAAATAACCATAAATCTTTTTGGGAAAATTAAATTTAAGATGGTCACAATAATGTGTTTAAAGTGTAAAAATAATTTTTACAAAATTATTTTCTTTAAAATAGAATATTAATTCTATTTATAACAAATTGTCAAAATTTAACTTTAATATTAAAAAATTTTAAAATTAAAGAATTATAAGTTTAAAATTCATATTTCTGTTCTAAATAATCAGAAATAATTTGTATAAAATTTTGGTGCAAAAATATTAAAAATTGGATTTATTATGATTTAACTATGATTAAAACTAACAAAAATTGATTAAAAATATTAAATAAATGATTTTTCAGAATTAAAAATCATTTTAGAAAAGTTTATCATTATATAAACTCAGAATAATTTTTGTGGGAATTTATAAAATTGTTTTGATATTTTAATGGAATTTTATAAATATAATAGAATAAAATTAATTTAATTATTAAATAGATGAATTTTTAAAAACTAAAAATTGTATGTTAAGCTTTTTCACTAGATTAACATAATATAATTTTTGTAAAAATTTTTAAAGGAGTTTTAATATTTTAAAATGAATTTATAAGATGTAAGTAATATATATATATATAGCTTTTGTTTGTTTTTAAAATAAAACACAAAAAAAAGAAGAAAATCGCCACAGCCGGGACTCGAACCCGCGTGGCTTAGGTGGGTGGCACCAGACACAACCACCTGGTCTAGACCAGTGGTTGTGTTTGGTAGCTGTTTATTTAAAATAAATACCACAAACGTGTTCTTCCCCAATATCACATACGAGCCCTAGGATTTCTAATTGCACGATTCACACATCAATAACCCGATTAACCTTAGGGCTATTGATGTGTGGATGCTGAAGATTAAAACCCATCCAAAAATTCATACTTACAATGTGGAATCGATTACGAACGAACGGTCAAACAACAAAGTCAACTCGAACAGAAAACTTCAAGAACAGAGATTTTTAGTAGAAATTAGAGGTTTAGAAAGAATGAATGGCGAATTGTAATGGTTCAGAAGTGCTCAATTTATAGGGTAGTGGCCTGGGGTGCTCGATTTGGTAATCGTTGACTCGCCTTTGAATGTTTACGTGATTGCTTGACAATTATTGTAATGGATTGATGATAATTGTCCGTAACATACGCGTAATAGACTAACGAAGCTAATCTACAAATTCCTTACCATGATTGATGGAATCAAAAATCAAGATGAACACTTTCCTTGTTCGGGTGTCTGTGCAGCGAACCAAAAGGAAACAGACAAGAGCCCTGGGTTGTTTTAAATAACTAATAAGTTGGTTTAGAATCAAAAGGTTGGTGTGGCTCAGTTGGTTACGTGGGTGTGTTTGGTTTGGATAGCCTCCGGTTCGAGCCACAGCAGGGACATGTTTTTTTTTCTCTTAATCAGCGAAGGGGAGGGGTGGAAGACTAATGGGCCGGGTTTGGTTTCCATGGACTTGGGCTTGTCTGGGCGGCCCACTGTTCTGTTGGGTTGGGTTAGGACTATAACAACAAAATCAACTAATAATTTTTGTTGTTTCCACATTATTGTTATTATGTATTATTATTATAATAAACCTTTATATATATTTATATATATATATATATATACACATATATATAAGTGGTAGTAAAATAAAGACTTAGGCACATTATGAATAAAAATAAATAATATACGTATTAGAATTTGAAATTTTGCGATGTTACATTTTGCTAGCCCAACGTATAAGCTGGTGCCTCGCTCAAGGTCTTGGATGGTTCGCATCCCTGCCGTGTTAGACAGTGGACTACGTCCATACGCTCCAGTTTGTTGTCCTCTTCGCTAGCCCAGCGTATTCCAGCTGGTGCCTCGGTCAAGGTCTTGGATGGTTCGCATCCCTGCCGTGTTAGACAGTGGACTATGTCCATACGCTCCAGTTTGTTGTCCTCTTTGCTAGCCCAGCGTATTCCAGCTGGTGCCTCGCTCAAGGTCTTGGATGGATCGCATCCCTGCCATGTTAGACAGTGGACTACGTCCAAAATCCCCCGGCACCTCACACTTACTAAGCCTTTGTTACATAGGTTGTATATGTATTAATCATAAGAAACCCATGGTATCATATGTTTAACACTTACCTGGCCAGGGTAAGTAATTCGCATATGGTACACACGGACTTATTATAATTAAGGCATCACACCCTATGCAAGCAAATTTTCAGCTCATGCTTGTGCCCCCTATTTTATTTGCTAAAACCCTTCCTTGATAAATTGTTCAATGTTAGGTTTTTACCTTTATTCATTAAGAAAAAGCGGTGTGTTATCAATTTAATAAGGTTTGTGTGATCACACTCATTGGTATGATCACAACGCCTTCCTAAACATTAGTTTGGGATGATTACCCCCAACCCGGTCTCGATGTTCAAGTTAAGTTTGTGCATTGATCGTTCATTATTGTGAACTATGCACCTTTCAAATTTTGCTTATTGCTTGCATATGCAATTACTACTCTTCAGGTGATAATTGCATACTAATGCACCTACTATGATTTTGAGCATGTACCTGTTTGATACTTGCTCCCGTGTTCCCTTTCGTTACTGATCCATTAGCCTGAGTCGTTACTTGACTTGGTCCTTAATGAGCATGCTATCAGCCGTGCTCCCGAAACATCTACAACCTCGTTTGGTGAATCATTTGATCCTCTCTCGATCAAATAAGATGTTATCATTCCTGTCACATGTATAATTTCAATTAATTAGTAACATGACATTTCATTATTAGTATGCATCACTGCAATAGTGATGTTAGAATTCTTGTTATACGAGAATTTCGTTGCCCGAATCAATCTTTTGGATAGGCCCCATGAGTACCTAACCATTTCCTTATCAATCTTTTGAGATAGCGTATATCTACACGATATCACTATTGATTACCTATAACAATTTCCGATCAAAACATATGTTCATTATAGGTATTACTTACCGGATTCCTTAATCAAGTCTTGAACCGAACACCCTTCAACACCTTGAGCGCACGGTTTGAGTCCAAGTATCCTTCTCGACACTCGGATCCCTCAAACCTATGGCTCTGATACCACTTGTAAGACCCTAACCCGTAATCACGCGATCAACGCCCAAATCATACGGGTTT
This sequence comes from Ambrosia trifida, assembly GCA_028751855.1. NCBI lineage: Eukaryota > Viridiplantae > Streptophyta > Magnoliopsida > Asterales > Asteraceae > Ambrosia > Ambrosia trifida. The sequence goes on along the minus strand of CM054122.1, from coordinate 17,581,399 downwards.
GGACCTTACTTAAACCACTCCCGATTAAAACTTTGGTAAATTATGAAAACCCAACTTAATGAATCCCATACACGTTTAGTTCCAATAAATTTTACATCATTGCTACAAAAAAGAATGTATTAAAATTTGTGTTTTTAACGGGAGTTCGTTAGATTCTAGTGCGGAAGCTTGTATGAGTGATCGTGCGTGTTCGGCTCTTATCGCGACTTGATCCTTGCTCCGGGACTTCCATCACATGTTTACCTAACACCATTACACAAAGAATGGTTAGTGAGTGGTTAAATGAAACATTTAACTAGTACGATAGTCGTTACACGTCGAAATGGAACGAACCAGGCCAAACGGCCCTTTATCAGGAGAACAAACTGCTGCGACTTATGCGCAACAGCTGTTCGGATCGCTTTTACCTCTTCTAAAACCCAAAATTTGACTTCGACTTTCAAATGAGAATTGTTCTACGCTCCGAGAGCTTTCCAGGCATATAAAGAACACCTCCTAACGATTTTTCTACGATTTTATACGGAATTTTAAAGATCGTGCTGACATGCAGGTCAAAGCGCGCGGCCGGTCGGTTTAAGCGCGCGGCCGCGCAAAGCTTCTGATCGTTTTTTGGTGATTGTTAAGCATGGGAATCATATCGCAACTGCATTTGATGATTCCCGAAGCCTAAGTAATGACTTGCCGACTAAATAAACCTTTGTTTGACTGAAATTATGGTCCGGTTTATGTCGCCATGATCCGGTTCTTAGTTTTGAATGTTTATGGCGACTTTTACCCAATTTGACCCATTAAGGCCTTAAATCAAACAAGGCACTTTTGACCACTTAAATTGCATACCGTTTGAGTTGTCAAGTCATTAGACACTTGAACAACAAAAGCGTTTGTCCGATTTGTTTCATTACGACTTAGATTCTTAGAATCAACCTTTATTAATCTTTTAAATCCCCAAAATGCCCTCATGACCAAATCTTTCAATTTAGCCATTCGTGGCGAAACTTCTTGTTTCAAATCCAATGTTTTTGACTCAATGACTTGTTTAAAAACCTCTAAGTCCTTCCGGACTTAGAGTTTCATCCTTTCTCAAGTTTTCACTTGTTTAGTCAATTCTAAGCGCATTAGCGCGCATTTGACACAGTTATGAAAATAACTTACTTGATTGGCACCCACACCTCATGTGAGTACTTTTATCACCTTTGTTGCTTCGCCCGAAGGCGTTTATTCGACTACGGACTTACCGGGTGGTGTTGACCCATTCTCATACCTTGTGCGTATCCTCCACGATTCTTAGCATCAAGCGTGCATGCGCAAATGCATCTACCTGCGTGCTTTCTAAATATACACATTAATTCCTCGGAACTCAAATGGCAATAACTCGCCATTTGACCCGTTTAACTTTATGAATCTTAATGCTTGGAATACAAGCATCAAGTGTTGGATTCACATGGTGAGGACATCACCATTTGACCCGTTTAGACTCCTAGTTCATAATGCTATGTTACCCAAGTTTTTATCCATGGCTCAAGTGACACAAACTTGACCCATTTAACATCATGCTTAACGACTCCATTCAATTGATTCAATTTGGATTAAAACATCATTTCTCACATATCTTCATTAGTTGACCCGTTTGATGGATTTCACCATTCGGTCACAACTCATTGTTTCAAATATATGTCATAAACCTTGTTTGTTATGAGTTCTTGTGAGGCAACTCATTTAATACATTTCACCCCTCGGGGTTTACCTTTAATACATACATGAGATTTATAACCAATATATATGACACTTAAGCCATGTTATAGACTACTAGTGTAAGTAAAACTTACTTGTATTCATTCCCATTTACTTGCACTTTAGGCTCATATCCGCTTGACCCGTTTTGTTCGTTGATCCATTCCATCCAAGCTTGCACCTAGCTTGACAAGATCAACCTTCACTATACTCACAAGATTAGTTAAGTTAGTCATCATATCCAATAACTAACACATCCCATGAGTTTATTCACACCATTATTTCGTTTTCCCAATTATCATTTGGCTATACTTTTCATGTATGGTGTGATTCATCTTTTAAACATGTGTTTCACGTTTTATATGCGGGTAATTCCATGATTACCCAAATCAAGTTATCACCTCAATTTGCAAACAAGACTATTGAAACATTTCATCAAACACTTGGTGTGCACCCACCAAATTCACTTGATTTTTATGAGTTTAAGTTTATCAAAACATACCCATCTACCTAATAATCATCATATCATGTAATTTAGACTTTTTAGCCTAAATTCCTCATTATAACAACTCCTAAGAGTCAACTAAATCATTTAAACATAGAGGGTTTCAACCTAGAGGTTAAACCCCAATTTTCACATATTAACATACTCATATGAACATAATCAAACACACATGCTAAGTGTGATTTGTAACCAATTTATACATGTTTAAGGCTCCCCAAGACTAGGGTAACCTATACTAACCACAAATTCCACGTTTTCATCAAAACCCTAGTTTATCATCCAAATCAAAAATGGATTTTAACATCAAATTGTACCAAAAAAAGATACCTTGTTGTGTGTTAGGCTTAGATGATCCGGATTTTAGCTAATGCACTAAAAACCCCTTTGATTAAGCTTGAATTTGGCCTTGTTCTTGGAGTTTAGGGCTTGGTTCATGAAGGAGATGAATCTTGTAACATTTCGCATTAAATCGTACGTTACGGATTACAACGACAAGCCTTAGTATTATTTTTTTTTGTGATATTTTGAACCCTAATACAACGATATTTATTCATATATATATATATATATATAAATGCATATACATAAATAATAATAATAATAATAGTGGTAATAAAAAAAAATCAGATTTTGTAATCCTCTTTGGCTAAGCAATCAGATGCATCAAACCTGTAAGCCCATTCCAGAAACAAACCCCACTCTTCTCGGCCCAAACATCAACCAGACCCAAGTACCCACCAGGCCCAGACACTCATCGGCCCATTATTCTTTTTCCTTTCACTGTTTTAAAACAAAAAAAGGGGGATGTTTGTGCCGGGTATCGAACCGGAACACCCCCACACTCCCACACGCGTTTACACCACTGGCCCATATTGTTTTATGTTATCACTTCTAGGAGCTATATATATTTATCACCTTTCAAAATAAGAGCTGTCATCTTCATTTCAGTTCTGCACGCGTCTGTACACCATCAATCCATAATTTTTGGTTTTTAATTGAGGTTAATCAAGGAAACCATTGACCTTTGATCTCGCCAACGCCTAACACGTTTAATACGCGTCAATTACACGTCAAACACATTAAACTCGTATCAATTACGTATATTATTAATCAAACAAGTCAAACTTTCCAATCCTATGATCTGGACTTTAACCCTATAAATTAATCATCTGCGAGCCATCCCAACTCGCCAATCTTCTTCTCTTAACCCCTCAATTCTTCACTCAAACGCTGTTCTTGATCAAACGATTTCAGTTTGACTTTTATCATTGACCGAACAATCTAACACGAATCAACACTGTAAGTACAATGTTTTTGTTGGGTTTTGATCTTCGGGATACACACAATGATAACCCTAAGGTTAATTGGGTTATCATTGTGTAATCTGTCCGATTGATTAAGCTAGGGTTCGTAATTGTTGATTTGGGGATAAACTAGGTTTGCATAACGTATTTATATAATTAAAAACAAAAACAATCACAACCACTGGTCTAGACCAAGTGGTTGTGACTGTTGCTTGGCCCCTAATCCACCCGGGTTCGATTCCTGCCCATGGCGTCCCATACCTTTCTTTTTCATTAAACTTTTTTTTTTATCAATTAATATATATAAATTACATTTAAACTTATAAATTCATTTTTAATTATTAAAACCTTGTTATAAATTCTAAAAAAATTATTTTTAACAAACCTGATGTCAAAGTTTCATCTACAATTTTTATTTTTCTGAAATTCATTTATTTAATATTTATAATAATTAAATCATTTTTATACTATTATATTTATAAAAATCCATTTATATATCAAAACAATTTTATTAAATGCTCCAAAATTTATCCTGACTTTTTATAAAGTCAAACTTTACTGAAATAATTTTTAATTCAGTAAAATCATTTATTTTATATTTTTAATCAATTTTTGTTAGATTTAATCATAATTAAATCATAATAAATCCAATTTTCATCATTTTTGCACCAAAATTTTATACAAATTATTTTTAATCATTTAGAACAGAAATATGATTTTTAAAATAGAAATTCTTTAATTTTAGTATTTTTAAATATTAAAGTTAGAGTTTGACAATTTGTAATAAATAGATTTTAAAAATCTATTTTAAGGAAAATAATTTTGTAAAAATTATTTTTATACTTTAAACACATTCTTGTGACCATCCTAGATTTAACATTTATAAAAAAGATTTTTAGTTATTTATTTACTGAATTTCTCTCAATTGGCGAATATTTTTAATATTAATCAAACGAACAATTATCCCCAATTCAAAGCCCTAGAACTTATACATTTGTAGACTTGATAGACTTAGACATATTTATTACCTCATTTTAGGGTGATACTTGATACATTTGGTCAACACATTTCTCAACAGATATAACATTTTACCAAGGTGAGTTTTACATAGCCCCTTTTCTATTTATCACCATTTTTGGGGTGAAACATGTTTATAACATCATCATTGCAATTCAATCATCAATGTGTCTATGTGTTTTCTATGTTGCATTATGTCTTGAGCATGATTAGAGTAAGCACCATTCTAGCATAATCATTAACATTGATCAGCCGGCGGTATACATTGATAGATCTATTGGACTGACAATCCCACCCGGATACGTGCCTCCTACAAAGGTTACGTGGGTGTTTGTTATCGTATAACATATTGGACCATGAGCGTATGGTATGTATCATTTTATAACAGTCATCAGGGTTGATTATGCACTCGATTTATTTCTAGTATGTTCTCACATATGGACTAGATTGACATGACACATGAATTGCACATCATTCTTACTCAATTATCAAAAACCTATGTAATTCTCACCAACTTTTGTTGACCCAAAATATTTTCAACTTAACATGTTTCAGGTTCTACTTGCTTGAAGATTTGAATTAATGCTTGAAGATGTGTGCATAGTTTTATTCAATTTGATGTACGAATTCTTGTAGAACAATTGTATGTAATTTATTTAAATCATATAATGAAATTTATTATTTACCATGAGCTACTGAACAATCATCAATACGTGGCACCCCGATGTTTCCGCCATCGGTTGGGGTGTTACAAATCTCCTACCATATATACGACACACACACATGTGTGTGTTTTTATGATTTTATTTTTATTTATAAAACCCACTTTATCATATAGACAACTATGGCCCTTCAAGTTTAGTCTCGGGTTTGTTGTTATTTGGTTGTTAAAAACATCCACCATTTAACTCGCTTGTTATTTTATCAATTATGCCTAAAGGCGTATTTAGACTAAACGAAATTTTGGGGTGTTACAGAAGAACACGATTTGTATAAGTTTTATATTTTAAACAAACTAAAACTAAACACAACCACTGGTCTGGACCAAGTGGTTGTGCCTAGTGTCTGGGATCTGGCCCACGCGGGTTCGATCCTCTGCAGCCACAACTTTTTTTTTGTTTGTTTTGTTTTCTTTAAAAACAAACAAACTTACATATATATATATATATCCTTATTTTTTATAAAATTCATTTTTTTAAATACCAAAACTCTTTTAAAAATTCTACAAAAATTATATTATGTTAATCTAGTGAAAAAGTTTAACACACAATTTTTAGTTTTCAAAAATTTATTTATTTAGTATATAATAAATAAATCAAGTTTATTCTATTTTATTTATAAAATTCTATAAAAATATCAAAACAATTTTATAAATGTCCACAAAAATTATTCTGAGTTTATATAATGATAAACTTTTCTGAAATGATTTTTAATTCTGAAAAATCATTTATTTAATATTTTTAATCAATTTTTGTTAGTTTTAATCATAATTAAATCATAATAAATCCAATTTTTAATATTTTTGCACCAAAATTTTATACAAATTATTTCTGATTATCTAGAACAGAAATATAAATTTTAAACTAATAATCCTTTAATTTTAGTATTTTTAAATATTAAATATAATTTTGATAAATTGTTATAAATAGAATTAATATTCTATTTTAAAGAAAATAATTTTGTAAAAATTATTTTTATACTTTAAACCCATTATTGTGACCATCTTAAATTCAAATTTTTATAAAAAGATTTTTGTCTATTTATTTACTAAATTTCTCTCAATTATCAAACATTTTTGTTATTAATAAAACGAGCATTTATCTCCAATTCGAAGCCCTAGAACATATACATTTGTAGACTAGATAGACTTAGACATATTTATTACCTTATTATAGGGTGATATTTTGCATTGTTTGGGCAACACGCTATTCAATTTTTCAAGAAGTATAACAATTTACTAAGGTGAGTTTTACATAGCCCCTTTTCTATTTATCACCATTTTTGGGGTGAAACATGTTACAACATCATTTATGCAATTCAATCATCAATGTGTCTATGTGTTTTTCTATGTTGCATTATGTCTTGAACATGACTAGGGTAAGCACAATTCTAGCATAATCATTAACATTGATCAGCCGACGGTATACATTGATAGATCTATTGGACTGACAATCCCACCCGGATACGTGCCTCCTACAAAGGTAGCGTGGGTGTTTGTTATCGCATAACATATTCAAGTGAACCATGAGCGTATGGGATGTACCACATTATAACAGTCACAAGGGTTGATTATGCACTCGATTTACTTCTAGTATGTTTTCACATATGGACTAGACTTGCCATGACACATGAATTGCACAACATTTTTATTCGATTATCAAAACCTATGTAATTCTCACCAACTTTTGTTGACCCAAAAATATTTTCAAAATTAACATGTTTCAGGTAACAATGAAGCTGAGGCTTGAGTTTGCATAAGGATTATACATGAAGTTATTGTTTGGAGCTATTTGAAGTTTTGTTATTTGATATCAATACGTGACATCCCGATGTTTCCGCCATCGGTTGGGGTGTTACACCTCATATCTTTGACCCAAAAAGACAAACCTTTTATTTGGGGTTCTAAGCAAGAAGAAGCATTTCAAACCCTCAAGAATATGCTTTGTGATGCTCCTATCCTATCTCTTCTCGAAGGGAATGATGATTTCGTGGTCTATTGTGATGCATCAAACCAAGGTCTTGGTTGCGTTCTTATGCAATGAGGCAAAGTCATCGCCTATGCATCAAGGCAACTCAAAATCCATGAGAAGAACTACAATACCTACGATCTCGAACTTGGTGCTGTTGTTTTTGCTTTAAAAATCTGGAGACACTACCTTTATGGTACGAAATGTGTTGTCTTTACCGATCATAAAAGCTTCCAACACATTTTCAATCAAAAGGACCTCAACACGCGTTAATGACGTTGGGTCGAATTACTAAATGACTACGACTGCGAGATTCGCTATCATCCCGGCAAAGCGAACGTAGTGGCTGATGCACTTAGTCGAAAGGGCCATGTAAATGTGTATAGCATTCGAGAAACCGACCGTCTTCGTAACTTACAATTCCAAACCGACCTTCAATCCCGAATTCGTGAAGCAAAACACACATCAGTCACCAAAAATACACTATATGACGAGATGTCGTGTGGTGCCGAGCTCCACTTGGAATCCAAATCAAACGAGATTCTTCACTATCTTGATCGTATTTGGGTTCCAAAATGTGACGACCTTCGTGCTCTTGTGATGAATGAAACACACAAATTCCGGTATTCCATTCATCCCGGTGTGGATAAAATGTATCAAGACCTCCATCGTAATTATTGGTGGCCAGGAATGAAAAAGGACATTGCCCTCTTCGTGTCCAAATGCCTCACTTGTTCCAAAATGAAGGCCAAACTCCAACGTCCTTCGGGTTTGCTCAAACAACCCGAAATCCCGATGTAGAAATGGGAGAGTACTGCCATGGATTTCATTACCAAACTCCCACGAACATCATCCGGGCACGATAGTATTTGGGTGATCATTGATCGACTAACCAAGTCGGCTCACTTCCTCCCCATTCACGGGGATTACTGAGTTGAAACATTGGCTCGCATCTACACCAAAGAAGTCATTTGTTGTCATGGTATTCCCCTCGATATCATCTCGGATCGTGATGGTCGATTCACTTCCTACCTTTGGCAAACGCTTCAAACAGCCATGGGTACTCAACTCAATCTTAGTACGACCTTCCATCCTCAATCAGATGGTCAAGCGGAACGTACTATCCAAACGCTCGAGGAATGCTTCGATCTTGTGTAATTGATTTCGAAGGAATTTTGGATGCACATCTACCCCTGGTTGAGTTCTCGTACAACAATAGTTACCATTCCAGTATCAAAATGGCTCCATTCGAAGCTCTTTATGGTCGAAAGTGTCGTTCTCCCATAAGTTGGCACGAGATTGGTGAAGCACAAATCACTGGTCCCGAATTCATCCAAGAGACGACCGATAAAATCATCCATATTCGTGACTATCTCTTAGCTGCTCGAAGCAGTTAGAAAAGTTACGATGACAAGCGACGAATGCCCCTCGAATTCAATATTGGTGATCAAGTACTTCTCAAGGTATCTCCTTGGAAAGGAGTAGTCAGGTTTGGAAAGAAAGGAAAGTTAGCCCCTCTCTATGTTGGTCCATTCAAAATCATTGAACGCGTTGGGAAAGTAGCCTACAAGCTCGAGTTACCTCAAGAACTCAAAAACGTCCATTCTACCATTCAAAATCATTGAACGCGTCGGGAAAGTAGCCCTTAACTTACCCACCGGGCCGAGGCCTAGTTAAGGGATTGCCTTCACATCGGCCCAAGATTAGGCCCAAGTAATATAATGTGTGATATAAAACAAATCATAGAAGGAGATTGTACCGTTAGTCTGACGTGTCGTCCAACGACTGGTTGCAGGCCACTTGTAATATGATTGGCTGTCGAGTGTACTATTGTCTCCTCTGAGCGTATACGTTAGTGGAGATCCTTGTTGAGGTGGTCCCATAGGTTTCGATTGGCTGACGCGTGCAGGGAGTGTGCCATTTGTCCCCTGTGGCTGCTGTCCGAGACACGTTAGATCCTCTCGTTGGCCGGTTGTGCAGCATGCTCCGTGCCACACGTCCCTAGGCCTTGGTTGGTTCGTACCATTTTGTATGAGTGCATGAGTGGTCGCCACGTGTCTGTGCCAGCCATGCTCGAAGCACCTGGCGGATGTTGTTGTTAGCGTACCGATAGATACATGGTGTATCCGCGAGTGTTGCTTCCGTCGTTTTGTTCGGACCTTTGGGCCTGAGTACTGGGTATGAGCCCGTGTTTTCTTTGGTACTTTGGGCCCATATCCCTTCATTTTTCTTTTTCACATGAATTTAATATAAAAACAAACGGTGTTAAGTCACCAGGCTAACACTGTGTTCCCGAGTTTACTTAAAGAGAGAAAAGAAAAGAAAGGGAGTTTAGGAGAGAAAAGAAAGGAAAAGCTAAAAACTTATTTTGTGTTCCCGAGTTATAAGGAAAGGAATGGAAATGAAAGGAAAATAAAGGTTTTGTGTGTTCCCGAGTAGCAAGGAAAAGAAAGGAAAAATATACTTTTACAATTATATCCTTATTATAATGCAGCCTAATATAACCATAATATCATTTTCCATTGTAAATCATATTATAACATAGCAAAAGACACGTACAGCAATATTCTCCTCAATAAATATCATACACCATATTAGTCAAGACCATAAAAATTGACTTATTTGTTGATTTGAAGCAGTAAAAAAATGACTGCATAATTGCAGGCTTCAAATGGGTAAATGGGTCAACTGCATAATTGCAGAAATTGACTTAATAGTTTATTTGAAGTAGTAAAAAAATAGGCCAATATTCACTTTGAAAAGGAAAAAAAAAACTTTAACACAATGAAAAACATAAACTGCATGTACATGATGAGTAAATAACTAGACACATTAGTGACCTACTTGGTTGTTTTATCAGGAAGATGATGAAGGAAGAAGACTCTTTGGTTTCCCAGACCTTTTTGAAGCAAGAAGGTTGTTACTTGGATAATGAGTTTATACGTGTATTGAGCTGAGGGTAATTTAGGACATTTGAAAGAACTAGAACTTTTATAAAAATCCTTTCCTTTCAAATCTCTCCATTTTGAGAGGATGAAAAATTGCCTAACTTTTCCTCTCTTTTCCCTTCTTTTCTTTTCCTTTCCTAAAAAAAAAAAAAAAAAAAAAAAAAAAAAAAAAAAAAACTCTGGAACAAGTTTTTCTTCTATTTTCCCTTCCCTGCCTTTCTTTTCTCCCCTTTAATGAAACTCGGGAACACAGTGTAAAACTGAAGCAAAAATGAAACTATTGAATGATGAAAGAAAGAAACTAAACTATCATATTAACTAGTGTTTTAGTTACCTGCGCTTCGCTGCGAGAGCTTCTGTTTTATTGCGGGTTTGGTGGACAGTAGAGATAACATTAAAGTGACTATTATTCTCGCGTGGGCTTCACAAAAATACTCGCGGCCCATTAAGTTTCAAATCAACCTTAAGATTACAACAATTGGGTTGGCTCTTGTTGCCTTTATTTGGAGCCCACAAATATGTGGCTACAACAAGCAGCCATAAGATGTTAGACTATTTTTTTTCTTTATTGGCGGGCTAATTAAGTAATCCGAATAAAAATACATATTCAATGCAAGATGGACTAAATAACAACATCAATATAGTATTATAATATACAATATTATAGTGGAGATTTCTTTTGCGCTGAGGGTTTGGTGGACGTTAAAGATTGCGCCTCGCTGCGGGAGCTTCTATTGCGTTAAGGGTTTCGTGGACATTAAAGATAACATTAAGTGAGAGTTATTCTCACGTGGACATAAAAAAAATACCCACGACCCATTACCTTGCAGACCAACCTTAAACATTACAACAGTTGGGTTACATATTCTTTACTTAAAGCCCAAAGTATTCGACCCATTAAATGTTCATCAAATATGACAACAAAATCTTGTCCAATACCTACACTATCATTTCAAGCGTTTATTTATTATATCATATATGAATATAGCGTATTGGAAAATATGGTCGGTCAACAATTAATGTTGGCCATGGCAGTGTATTTTGTCAATTTATAAGTGGGCATAAAAGTAATTATCCACTGGACACTGTAGATGTGTCTTATTTTTAATAGATACATATAATATTGTTGTTCTGGACAAACCAAACGAACTAAAATTGCAATTTACTCTATAAATCCTTAAAAATAACACTATTTGTTGTATTTAAAAAGTAAAGTTGTTTTGACTGTGAACGTGGAAAGTGCAACCACACCGTCCTTCAATGAAAAACAAAATCGAATCTAATGTGATACTAAGAGCACCCATAATGCCAGTCAAACAAATCACTCTAAATCGTCACGTCACTATGCCATATTATTTCAAACCATTTTAAACCAAACTCCATTTTTTCCTCAAACCTGAAATCATTCCAAACCTTCACCTCATATCCACCTCATCACTTACTTTTCCTCTTTTATTTAGCTTTTATCTAAATTTAGAGCATGTTTGGCCCTCCTTCTCCTTTTCTCCTTAATCTCATAACCCACAAATTGTGACTTATGACTTTTCCCTTCATTTCTCATTCTCAAAGCACAAATTCTTCCATAAGTTCTTTTTCAAACAATTACACAAACACTTTTGTTTTAACTTTTGACTTATTAAATAAGTTATAAGTTAAAAGGAGGAGGAAAATGGACAGCCGAACACCCTCTTATATACTTTATTTTTTTATTAAACAATATTATTTATTTATTAAAATAAAAAATACGTAAAATATAATTTAAAAAAACATAATAAATTAGAGTGAAGTTTTCTTTTCAAAAAAAAAAAAAAAAATTAGAGTGAAAGATTGAAATGGTAGTGATGAGTGAAAGTTTAAGGGGGTTGGGTTGATGTTTAAAATTAGAGAAAATTGTAGTTTTCGTCCCCGTGGTTTGCCTAAACTAACAGGTTTAGCCCAGGCTTAAAACCCTGAGTACCTGTGGTTTCATTTTCTAACAGTTTACATCCCTCGAGCTAACGTCCGTCCATCTGCCGTTACATCACCCTCACGTGCACCTCACGTGAGGGGTATTATTGTCATTTCGTCTCTTTATTAACGTTTATAATTATGAAAAAAAACCTCAGTTCGTCTTTTCGTTCTTCCCTGATTTTCCCTCCAATCCTTTAAACCCTAATCTTCAATCAGACATCAATTTCTTGCAATGTGGGCATCGTTATGGTTGATTCGAGAACCAGACGTTGTTTACGACCCATTCGAAATTTACTGTAAGTATATTACAACCCTAATTCTTTTACCATCGTTATGGATGATTCATGGTGTTAAACTGATTTCGTTTTTTATTTATTTGTAGCCGAGGATAATACATTGTTTACAATTAAGTTGATTCATGGTGGTGAGTTAATCGATAGTCCTAGTAGAAAGTATCTTAATGGCAAGTCTTGCTATATAGACTGTTGTTGTACTGAAGATTTTGGAATAGATGTGTTAGTTGAGATGACTAAATCAGTAGGTTATCCCTGTGACATGGTGTTTTATTATCATTTTAGATTACCTGATTGGGATTTAGACACTGGTTTAAGGGTATTGGCGACAAATGACTCTGTTGAAAGGTTTTGTTCATTGGCTTCAAAGTATAAGATCATGGAGGTATATGTGCAACATTGGTGGTCAAAGATTAATACTTTTATGATTGAGCATGAAGAAAGGCAGAAGCAACAACAAGCAATAGTGGTTGAATGTAATGATCCTGTAGGCCAACCTGATTTAGATTCTGATTCTGAATTTGAAGATCTACTTAATCAGGTTAAGGGGAAAACAACCATTGATGACATTGATGCCAATCCCTCTATTACTTTGGTTAAGTCTCTGGTCAATTTAGTTGATACAAAATAGGATGACAATATGGTAGATGACCAAGAACAGGATGATAGTCAGGACTCTGATTATGTTGTTGATAAAGAAGTTGAAAAAGAAGATGAAAAAGAAGTTCATGAAATAGAAGATCAAACTGGTTCTGAACAGGTAGATAGTGATGACTCTGATTATATTGTTGATCCTAACAATATGGTAGAGGACCCAGAAGTAGATATGAAACATTTTAGGTCTGTTGTAGATGATGTAGAAGATGACTTGGAGATGCATCATAATGTGGATATTGATGCAGATGACTTACATGCAGACCTTGATAACTTTGATAGTCTAAGTGAAGATGAAGAAGATGAGTATAAACATGAAGCATCTGTGAAAAGGAAGCAGAAGAAGGGAGGAGAAAAAAGTTTTAATCCATTTAATTGGTGATTTGTTTGAAGATAGGAAGGAGATCAAACTTATTACTAAAGAACATGCTGTGGAGACAAGGAGATAGCTTCATATTGTCAAGAATGAGCATCTCAGGTTTAGAGTTGTGTGCAGGGGGCATACTCCAGTGTTCACAAATTGGGAATCTTTACAAACACAAGGTGGTCCCCCCCCCCCCTCCCAAGAGAAGAAAACATGTTGTTAGGAAAAAGGCAACAAAGGATGGTGGTCAAAGTAGTATTAAAAAGCCAACTACCCCAAAGAAAAAACAAAGAAAAAACCAAGAAAAAAGTATCCAAAGCCCACTTGTCCTTGGGCTGTGCAAATATCCAACCCCACTGAGAATGATTTATGGGATGTGAGGATTTACAATCCAAAGCACCAGTGTTTGCAGACTAGGGTAATAAATTTGTACACAACGAGTTGGATGGCAAGAGAGATTGCACCAGTAATTGATGGTAACCCTACAATAACCTTGACCAAGTTGCAGGACCTACTTCAAAAGAAACATCAGATCCAGATCTCCCTCATGAAAATATCAAGGGCCAGATCTATTGCAAACAAAAGGATCAATGATGATTACCAAGATCACTATCATCTACTTAGAGACTACTGTGAGGAATTACTTAGATCTAATCCTGGATCCACTGTCAAAATTGATGTTGAACCTGAACCCAAATCCAAATTCCCCTACTAGGCAGTTTAGGAGAGTTTACATCAGTTTTGGGGCATTAAAGGCTGGTTTTAACATACTTGGGAGGGACCTGCTAGGATTAGATGGGTGTTTCATGAAAGGTCCATACCCTGGATGGATCTTGACTACTGTTGGAGTTGATTCAAATAATGGAATATATCCTCTAGCATATTCACTTGTGGAAGCTGAAACATTTAAGTCATGGCCATGGTTCTTAGAAAATCTAGGTGATGATCTTGATTTTGATGATATGTCCTATTTCACTTTCATAAGTGATAGGCAAAAGGTAATCTGTTTATTCTTCTCTTCTTTATATGTTATAATTTTTTTTTATTTATTAGTTCCTAAAACAGTTTGTTATTGGTTAGGGTCTAATTCCTGCATTAGCCAAGACATTCCCCAAGGCTGAGCATAGGTACTGCTTGAGACACATCCATGAGAATATGAAAACAAATTGGAGAGGAGATCAATACAAGAACTTGTTGTGGAGATGTGCTAGTGCTACAACTGTTGCTTTGTTTGATAAGAAGATGGAGGAAGTTAAAAAGGAAGATGCTAAGTTATATCAATGGCTAAAGGATATTCCAGTGGAAAGTTGGAGCAGAGCTCACTTTACTGGTAGGGCCAAATGTGATGTTCTGCTAAACAACTTATGTGAGGTTTTTAATAGATAATTAGAACCTGGAAGGGATAAGCCTATCATCACATGCTTGGATTTTATTAGACAGTATATGACTAAGAGGATAATGGTGGTTCATAATGTCATTGAAAGATGTGAAGGACCTTTGACACCTTATGCAACTAAGATGTTTGATGCCATTAAAGAGGAAACTGCAAAGTATAATGTTCTTATGGCAAGTCCAACCAAATATGAGGTATGCCAATGTTAATAAATGTCAATAATTTTTATTCTATGGCTAACAAATATGTGTTGGTTTTAGGTGAGTATGCCTGGGTTAGACCAACGTGTGGTTGACATACAAGCGAAGACATGAACATGAAGAAAATGGGAGTTGACTGCAATGCCTTGCAAACATGCTGTTGCAGTTATATGGGACATGTCTCAGCATGGATATGATGTTGAAATCCCTAAAAGATGGGTAGATGAGGTGTATTGGCTAGATACATGGAGGAAAGTGTATAGGAACACTATTGAGCCAATTAATGGTAAGGACCTATGGAGACCATCACCATGCCCAACTACTATCAGAGCCCCAAAAGTTCATAAACAAATTGGAAGGCCAAATAAAAAGAGAGAAAGTCAGCCAATGAAGGTGATGAACCTGCAAGCAAGGAAGGTGGTGATCCAAACAACAATGGAACGAAAAAAAGTCAATGAAGGGGCTGGATCAACAACTGCTGTGGTTAAAAAGTCAAGAAAGGGGGGTACAACAACTTGCAAAAAATGTGGAATGAAGGGGCACAACTCCAGAAGCTGTGGCAAAAGAGGTCAACAACTAAGCTCACAACAGTGCTCACAGTCAGCACCTCAAGATTAAGTCTGATGATGTTGTTTTAAGATTATGAAGTTTTAAATTGATTATGTTTCTTTTGATGGTGAACAATGTGTAATTGTCATGTTTATGTTTTTGTTGTCTGAACAGTCATGTTTTGTTGTTGAACAATGTTTAATTGTCATGTTTATGTTGTTGAATGTATGTGCAAATGGGTCGGGTTAATGTGCAGTTTTATGGTCATTTGTTAACTGAATGTATGCAGGTTAATGTGCAAATGGGTCAGTTAAAATGGGTCATTATATTGCAGTTTGATGAACAGGTTTAAACACAATTTGTTTCAGTCAACTATAATTGATGTACAAATGGGTCAGTCAAATGGGTCATTTTCATTTCATTCATAATCAAACTTATTACAAGAACAGAATGCATACACCTACATTAATCAACTATAAATGACGTACAACACAAAGAACAACCAACTAAAAACAAGCATAATCCTTAGCTTCCTTGCCGCATACCCTCTTGTTTTTGCTGATTGTTGTTGTTTGTTCAAATTTTTGAGTAATCCGTTGATGACCTTGGAATTACCTTCACTAACTGGACCCTCTGCCCATGTCACAAACACACATCCACTTACACAACAGTGAAACCTTCGACTAGGGTTTGCTTCAGTCCATGATGTTCGAACCTGTGTTTCAGACCCACATCTGCAAATTGGAGGAACATCAGTCCATCTTTCAACTCGTCGATGATAATTGGAGCTCGAATTAGACATTGATGATCTGCTATCCCTCGAATTCGACATTAGGTTTTGTGGGATTAGGGTTTAGAAAGCAAAATGGGGAAGAAATCAACTTGGGGAAGATGATATGAGACTTATAAACGTTAATAAAGAAACGAAATGACAATAATACCCCTCACGTGAGGTGCACGTGAGGGTGATGTAACGGCAGAGGTGACGGGCGTTAGCTCGAGGGATGTAAACTGTTAGAAAATGAAACCACAGGTATTCAGGGTGTTAAATCTGGGCTGAACCTGTTAGTTTAGGCAAACCACAGGGACAAAAACTGCAATTATCTCTTAAAATTATAAAATATGTTAAATTTATTATTCAATTCTCAAACGGTTATGTTTTTTTCTTTTAGACGGTCCAAAAGTACAAAACCATTTGAATTCTAAATTTGGGATGAATTTTCCTTTTTTTTTAACCATGCGCTAGGGCCCACCTTTTTTTGACTGGACTGGTCCGCTTGAGCGGACGGACCGACGCTAGCCCACTTCCCCAAACGGTGTATTTCATTTCCCTTGGTCCGTCCAACCCCACCAGACCGTTCGGATAAATTGTGGAAGCTCTAAAGTGACGGTTTCCTTTACCATTTAAAAGTGAAATCCTAGTTAGTAGTCTTACCAGCAACAAACGAAACAATCAATCCATCATCTAACCACTTTTATTACACCTTTATTAGTTTTGATTACAATTTCAATAACAAAATTAAAACTCAAAAAAAAGATAAAAAAGACTTTAATAATTGAAATTGAAACTTAGTTTTCTAAACCAAAGCCCTACCGTTCCAATTTCCCCCCTTCACTCTCAAAGCCTCCCCTTTTTTTTATTTTTCCAAGTTGCCGTTATTCATATATACCCTACCCTACCCACTCTCCGTCACTCTCATCAAGTAATGTAAACCACACCGTCGCCGGCACCCTTTCGCCGGAGAATGGCTTATATGTGCACCGACAGCGGCAACTTAATGGCCATAGCCCAACAAGTCATCCAACAAAAACAACAACAAGAACAACAACAGCAAGTCATTCACCACCAACAGCCACTTCTACACACCATGAATATTAATCCCTTCTGGCCCACCACCAACAACCACCAGTCTCCAACCCTACCCTACCCGTTTTCCGACCCGTTTGATGGTGGAGCTCCAGATGTTGCTAGTACTGAAGAAGCTTCTGGGTTCCAGTTCCCTAGCATAGAGACACACCACCACCACCAGCCTGGGTTTAGGTTTTCTGATTTTGTAGCTGGGACTGTTTCCGTATCAGAGTTTGATACTGATGAATGGATGGAAAGTTTAATTGACTCCACCACGGACACTAATTTTAGTTTCTATCATTCAGATCCGTTTCCGGAATGTCCGGGTAGACTTTCCGGAACTACGGATCTGAAAAATGAAACTAGTACCTGGCCGCTGACGCAGTCTACTGTAGCTACTGCGGCAGCGGCCTTACTGACATCCGAAATTTCACCGCTGGGGGATAATGAAACAAAACCCGCAGCGGTGAAACCGGATGGTGGGTCCACATCATCCCCAAGCATATTAGCAAAACCTTCACTCAAAACCCTAATTGATTGTGCTCGGGTAGCTGATACTGAACCGGAGAAGGCGGTTACTATACTGAACCGCCTTCGCGATTCAGTATCTGCAGATGGAGATCCTACAACTAGAGTAGCGTTTTACTTTACTGAAGCTTTACACAGCCGCGTCACGTGCAAACCACGTGCTGTATCCGATGTGACGTCACCTGCTGAGTTTACTATCACTTACAAAGCTCTTAACGATGCTTGTCCGTACTTTAAATTCGCTCATTTAACTGCTAATCAAGCGATTCTAGAAGCTACTGAAAGCGTTGATCGAATCCATATAGTTGATTTCGGTGTAGTTCAAGGAGTTCAATGGGCGGCGTTGCTTCAAGCCCTAGCGACCCGACCCGCGGGTAAACCGACAAGCATTCGGATATCCGGCATTCCTGCGGTGATCCTTGGATCCTCACCAGCACATGAACTTGTCGCCACGGGTAATCGGCTGCGTGAGTTTGCGAAAGTTCTAGATCTGAACTTTGAATTCGAGCCGATTTTAACACCGATAGAAAACCTAACGGTTTCGAGCTTTTGGATTAATGATAATGAGTTTCTCGCGGTTAATTTCATGCTTCAGTTATATAACCTATTGGATGAAAACTCCAACGCGGTTGCAAAAGCGTTAAAATTAGCGAAATCATTGAATCCGAGTATTGTGACATTAGGCGAGTATGAGGTTAGCTTGAATCGCGTATCGTTTGTGCAACGTTTCAATAATGCATTAAGCTTCTACTCGGCTTTGTTTGAGTCGTTGGAACCAAACATGAGCCGAGACTCGCAGGAAAGGGTGCAGGTGGAGAGGTTGTTGTTTGGGAGGCGAATATCAGCGGTGGTTGGTTATGAAGAAGATGGAAGGAAAGCGGAACGGATGGAGGATAAGGCGCAATGGAAGGTAATAATGGAGGATGCAGGGTTTGAGAAGGTGAAGTTTAGTAATTATGCGATAAGTCAAGCGAAGATATTGTTATGGAGTTATAATTACAGCGAGATGTATGAGCTTCTTGATGATGATGATCAGTTGGGATTTCTATCTCTTGCTTGGAATGGTGTACCTGTTATTACTGTTTCGTCGTGGCGTTAGTTGTTTTTTTTTAATGTTTTTTTGGTGAAGGTGTAACGCGTACAGGTAAGACGATTAGATCCGCCATTGATGGTATTTTTTTTTTGAAGCTTTTGGTTTGTTTTAGTATAGGATTATGATGGTGATGATGAAGCCTGGTCCAAGTTTTAGAAACAGATATGCCATTAATGGTGTTTTTTTTTTTTTTTTTGAAGCTTTAGTTAATGATAAGGTGTTGTGAAATGAATTGCAGGTTGGTTGGTTGGTTAATGTTTATGTTTTAATTTTATGCAAAATTGTGTTGTGTTTGTTTCAGTGTCATTGGCATTTATGAAACTAGAGGTTCCTGGCAAATGGCCTTTGTTGTGATATGTTACTGATAGTTTTGTTTAGTTGCTATAAATATCAGTCCTTGTTATTTATTATAGAGGGGTTAGCTTATAAAAGAACATTAATCGTGATGGTTTCAGTATGAATACAACAACAATCGAATCCAGTATACCCCATAAATAGAAGGGTTGTTGAAAGGGTCTGGGAGGGTGGAATGTGACAAACCTTACCTCTTAGTATATAGAGAAACTGCTTCCAGAGAGACCCCTGTTGAATATGAATACGAACTATATTTTTATTCGTGGCGAAATACTATTTTTTTTCAATTCATTCCCTTTGTCACTCTTCATCATCACCACCGACCACCAACACCACCTATCGCTACCACAATCAACCACCACCCGCCATTGCCAACACCACCACCAGCTGCCACCCCTGTCGTCGCCACCGACCACCGCCACCACTCATGGTTGTCGCTACCTTCTTTTGCCATCGTCGACCACCACCACCTCAACCCACTTTCGCCCACTGCCCGCCGACCACCACTACTTCAACGCACTCGCACCCACAACCGCCGCCAACCTCCGCTGTCGACCACCGCCAGCTCCACCCGTCTGACACCACCACCGACCATCGCCACTACTGCAGCCACTCATCACCGACACCCCCACCGCTGCCACCACTTCCACCATCCATCGCCGGTTTTATTTTTTCGTCTTTTCTGGCCTACCAAACACCACATGGTAATGATTCATTCCATTCCAACATGGTACCCAAATATGACCATGGAATGGTAATGATCTATGACATGATCTATTCAATTATCTCGACCATTTAATTTCCTCATTGATTCTATTACCATATGTCAAACAGACCCTTAGTCATGAACCTAGTGCATGCAAACTTAATCGAAACATGACACGGCAACCCTTTCAATATAAACAACTTAACGGGTTGGCTAGTCAAATCGTGTTAACAAGATGTAAATGAGTCAAATAGATATGCTAGACACATAAACTTTAATTTGTGTAATTTACATATGTTAACCATTTATTTGTAGTATAACTTAACTAGTTTTTATCCCGGGAGCGTCCCGGGTTAAAATATCTAATATGACATAATAAAATATGTTATTATTATTATTATTTTTATTTTAAACAAATCTCTGGCATAAGTTATCATATTAAAATATAAAAAAACGAATCTCTGCGCTGAGGTATAAATCTAGTGTCATTACAAATGAATTCGAAAGTTTGTAATCGATCATTCTAAAAAGAACTAACATGAAATAAGAAAAAAAAGTTAATTATTTAAATATCGAACGCATTAGTCTAAGGGTTATGTGATGCGTTAAAAAATTCATGGGTATATGATCGGGTATATAGTTCGGGTATTTGGGTATGTTGTTTCGGGTAATCGGGTCGGGTATCAGCTAATCCCAGACCCGACCCAAACCCACAATTTTTTTAAACTAATCCCAAACCCGACACAATACCTGTCGGGTTACAAAAGTAGTCATTTTTTTCTCCGTTTTTTATATAGCACCATGGTACTCGTTGGAAAGATAATAAAACGCTCGTTAATTTGGTGTAATTTTTTTCTTTAAAAAATCTGGTATATAAAAGATATTAACGTTTAAAAATTATGGGAGGAAACATGAGAGAAAAAATAATAAAGTTTTAATATTTAGATTTAGTAGATTAAGTACTTAATAAATTAGCTTAAAGATTATAATAGATTAGGTTAAATCATATTTATTTCTTTTTTTAATTGGTTTACACTTGCCACATCACATCCTATGTGGCATCTCTCAAAGAAGAGATTGCATAAGAGTATGACATGTAGGATTAATCCCTTTACAATATATAGCGTCCCGGGTTGAGAAATTTAATATGATACATCAATTTTACATATGAAATAGACTGATGTATAACTCTAATATTAATATCTAACCTAAAACAAATTAACAATGTACAACTCCAATGCTAACACCTAACCTAAAAGAATGTAGAACTTTAATGTAACTCTAATATTAACACCTATCCTAAAGACTAAACAAATGTACAACTCTAACATACTAATATTGATACCCAACTTAAAACAACGTATACCTCTATTAACCTATTCGGCTCTGGTTGGAAAAAAAAATTCATATTTACTGATTTAAACATAATTAGTGACTTGTCTATACATGATTAATGATTTACCTGAACACTTTGTGTTTTTTTCCTGTATGAACAAAACCCCACAAAAAAATTTCTCCGTTTTTTTATATAGCACTATGGTACTCGTTGGAAAGATAATAAAACGCTCGTTAATTTGGTGTAATTTTTTTCTTTAAAAAATCTCGTATATTAAAGATATTAACGTTTAAAAATTACGGGAGGAAACATAAGGGTGAAAAATCCAATTTTGTTTTTAAATTATTTTTTTTCTAAAATATCTCAATGCCACATGGGATAACACATGACACACTCAAAAAAGAGAATGTCTCTTTGAGTGCCATGTCATTAAAATGGCTTTGGTTTATTATATGTATATATAGATATCTATAATCTATAAGTTATAATAAAAGAATTGAGTTTGTATGAGGTGACATTCAATGGAATATGCCATGTGACATCATGTGAAACTTTCTTTTAAATTAATTTATTTTGTATTTTAAATAAAATCTATATCTATATTATCTTAAAATTTCAAATATGTTAATTAATATCTTTTCCTTATTTTCCTCTCACATTTTTTAAATGTTAGTGAACTATTAATTATTTTAAAATTTCAAATATGTTAATTAATATTTTTATCTATATTTTTTTTTCTTATTTTCCACTCACAATGTTTAAACGTTAGTAACTTTTATATATGACATTTTTTTGAAAAAAAAAAATTACACCAAATTAACGATCGCTTTATTATCTTTCCAATAAGCACCATATATAGTGGCATAGTGCTATACAAAAATGAAAAAAATGTTTTTTTAGTGAGTTTTTGTTAATGCAGAAAAAACACAATGTATTTAGGTAATTTCTTAATCATATATACACAAGTCACTAATCATGTTATGATAGTATATATGTTTTTGAACCTACTATTACATATATGAATTACTCATGTTCATGTGCTATAACGATATGCTTAGCATTAAAAGAGGTTGAGATTTTTTAATCTGTTGGGAACGCAGCTTGAGAACCCCTTTTGATAGTATAAACATTAGAACAACTTTCTTTAACATTAAAAGAGGTCGAGACTGTTTAATTCTGTTATCCTTTTTTATTAAGTAATATTAGATTTTTTAACCCCGGGACACTCCCGGGGTAATCAGCTAGTATAGTTGTATAGATATAACAAGTTTATCAAACGAGTTAAATATTTCTACTTAAAATACCCATGACCGTTTGGTCTAGTGGTACAGTGTCTCCCCTTGAATCACCTATAATAATTATTTTATGTTTGTAAGTCAAAAAAAAATTCAGCATCCACATTTTGACTTCATAAAGTCTCATATCATTTAAAAAAATTGTTTTTTTTACGAACTTCACAAATTTATTACATGAAGAAAAAAAAGTACAAAATTTTCAACTTACAAAATTTAAACGGTCCACAAGAAGTATCTTAAGCAAGAGAGATGGTGGCATTATGTGTAAAGCCCTATATGTGCTAAGCAATGTTGGCCCCTTAGACCAAAGTGTCCAGTTTTGCCCCTCCTTATTTGCATATATGGTCCTGACCTGACCCCTATTATGTCATTTAATGTCTATGGTGGCCCTCCTTTGAACCACCATGGTTCACAGCCTTTTAAGTATTTTGTATATATATGTGTGTATTTCATTATAGGTTGATGTAGTACATTTGGTCATGTTATGTCATAGTTACCATGTTTGTGTTAGATTTTGGTTTATGTACTATTGTAGTTTGAATGCTTTTGATATTAATACCTTTGATGTTGGAAGACATGAGCCTTTAAAAAATAGTACTATTACTAGTTTTATGACTTGAAAGAAGTTGAATCTTTTGAAAAGATTCGATGATTAGTGTCAAAGAAATCATGTTATCAATACATGGGTTTGTACATGCATGTACAATACATTGGTTTGTACATGCATGTATGTATAAAATGATGTTGGATTAGAGGAAATGATGGTTTTAGACTTGTGATGGAAGGTGGAAATTGGCTCTTTTAATTATCCCATATACAAATTTTGTGGCAAGCTATACTTTTCTTTGGTTTAACGGTATCAAGGCAAGAATCTAAGACCATCTGTAGTGGGGGATGAATTGGGTGTAAAATGCCGCTTTCAAGCCTAAATACCGCCCCAGGGTGGAAATTCTCTTAAAAATCAAATGGGCGTTTTTTTTCACGCAGTGAATCCTCTACTTTTATGCAGCCAATTAAATCACCACATGTGAAGTGAAGGGGCTTTAAATTCCATGACCACTACACATGATCTAAAGTGATTTTTCCTTTGCTAGTTTGAGGGGGAAAAAAAAAGAAATGAGAAGAAGAAAACCCTTTTAAAATTCACGACGTTAAATTTCCTAAAGATCCAATTTTAAGCTATATTATGTCTTTATGTCGTCATTGTTATCATCTAAACGAAACATTTTGACAATTTGAAACAAGATATCAATCAATATATAAAACGCTACTTCATCTTAAAGAGTTAGTTTATTTTTTATTACCCAAATTTTTAGACAAAATTACACAGATTGTCCTTTATTTATTACCCAAATTGCACCTTCTGTCCCTTGTCTTTTATTTGCATTCATTATGTCCTTTATTTTCTAAATTTGCTACACTCCCTGTCCTTTAGCCTAACTAAGTTAAAAAAGTTGGTTAACTTTATTTTCTAACTTTACACTTTTAGCCCCTGTAGTTTTTAAGTGTAAAGTTAGAAAATAAAAGCAACCGTATGATGTTTTTTTAACATAAATAATCAAATTTATTACTTTATATTACCTTTTTTCATAAAACTAAACAACCGTGTCATATTTTTATAAAAATATTCAAATTTTATTATCCTTTTAATTACCCTTTTTAATAAAACAAAACAACAATATGATATTTTTTTATAACTTTTCTAAATAATCAAAATTTATAACTTTGGTTCCAAATATTAACAATATGACTTATCCAGTTACCCCATACTTCATTAGGGTAATTTGATACTTGGGATCTTACGGTCTATAAAAACATTTATAAAAAAAACCCGAAGTTCATTAAGGACAATTAAAAAAAATAGAAGGCTTAGTTACCTCCGAAGTTCATTAAGGACAATTAAAAATAATAGAAGGCTTAGTTACCTCTGGTGTCAGTTAGTTACCAGTACCACCAGCCAGTTTATTTTTTATTTTTTACTTAAATGTAGTGAGCATGGTAACATATGTCATGCAGCTCTAAGATTTTCCTTTCTTTCTGTTTAGTAATATTAGGCTTGTTTGTAGTTCTTTTGCAATCGTGGCCATGCAGTTTCCCTTCTCTTGATTTCATTTTTAAGCCTTTAAAAAGGGCCTTGATTTATTGAATATCTTATGGGGATTTTTCTGCTGCCCCAAAAGCGAACATATCACCGTAGTTACTAGTTAGAAGAAACATGAATACATGATTGAGGATTACTGCACTATATATTGTAATGGCGGTTTTAGATTTTCAACTACTCAAGTGCTCATACTTCTAGTTTTAATGGATTTATAGAAGTTGACAGTGTATTTGCATGGTTGCACTTTCATTTAAAGTAATAACTGGCAGGGGTTGTCATGCTAGGTGAAGATAAATATATGAACTTTTTACATTGTAATAATCAAGGGTAATTGAGAAAGATGGCGATCTTTAGGATAATGAGCTTGGACTCTGATAGCTGTCTTTTTTTAACTAAACTGTATCGTGTTACTTGTCAGCTTTAGAAGGGTTAGTTAAAAATAGAAGGTTTAGTTAACTTTACACTTAGAAAAACTACAGGGGCTAAAAATGTAAAGTTAGAAAATAAAGTTAACCAACTTTTTTAACTTAGTTAGGCTAAAGGACATAGGGTGTAGCAAATTCAGAAAATAAAGGACAGAATGAGTGCAAATGAAAGACAAGGGACAGAAGGTGCAATTTAGGTAATAAATAAAGGACAATATGTGTAATTTTGTCTTATTTTTTATAATCATTTCTTTATAGAAATCAAGCGAAAGTGTTTTGGTATTGGGTTTGGTTTATTGGTTTCAACCCTAGGGTTGCTCAGTTTCTAGTCACCGACTCTCAAAACGGCTAAGTGGATATTGATACAAGAAGTGTAAAGATAAAACAAGTGTTTGTTATTGATAGATAATATTTTGGTACAAACTAAAGGAAAAAACAATCTCTTATATAAATACATAAAGTTTTTTTTTTTTGATCGGCGAACAACTGTGTGGCAACCACCCTTGCGGGGCGCCGTGCCCAAGAATCGACTACTCGACCTCCAGCAGCCCCCGCCTTCTCCCGATGCGCGGAAACCCGAGCCCCACCCGCCCGAAAGCACGACAGTGTTATAGAACTCGGTAAAACCTCGCCGCCCGTCAGAATCGAACCGGCGCCACCCGTATTCGATCTTCACCCGGATACCAAACCATAATGTTGGAAGTGGGAATTGAACCCTTGATCACCTAAGTGAACATAAGGTCTCTCCACCACTCCACCACTATAAAGTTAAGCATAAAAAGGAAAACACTAATCTTGGGCATGAGGAAAGTCAAAGTCAAGCATATGACAGGGAAGACTTTGACTACAATTGTTGCTTTGACTTGGGGCACAAATCAAGGAGATTCAAGACTTGGGGCATAAAATAAGTTAGGAGGAGAAATTATCTCCAATGCTACCCCTCAAGTTAGAGTGTCAAGATCACGAACTCCCAATTTGTAAAGTAATGTTTCTTTCTTTTCAACACTCCACTTCAAGTTGGAGTGTTTTCTTTTCCTGACGGATTCAAAGATTTTGAATCCGATTTTTCTTGCGAGTTCAAATGACCCGACTTTCTTTTTTTTTTCTTTTGCGGGTTCAAAGGATCCAACTTTTCTTCTTGCGAGTTTAAAAAAAAAAACCCGAATTTTCTTCTTGCGAGTTTAAAAACCCGACTTTTCCTTTTTTTTGCGTGTTCAAAATTTGAACCCAACTTTTTTTTTTTTGGAGCTTAAAGAACTTGACTTTTCTTCTCGTGAGTTCAAGAAACCCGACTTTTCTTCTCGCGGGCTCAACAAGCCCGACTTTTTTTTTTCTCGCGGGTTCAACAAACCCGACTTTTTTTCTCGTGGGCTTAAAAGAACCCGACTTTTCTTCTTGCGGGTTCAAGGAACCCGACTTTTCTTCTCGCGGTCTCAAGGAACCCGACTTTTTTCTCGCGGCCTCAACAAACCCGACTTTTTTTTTTGCGGGCTCAAAGAACCCAACTTTTCTTTTCCTTTTTTTTAAACCCGAGATACTTTCTTGCTCCCCTGCTTGTATCTTCTCCATCACTCCACAAGTAAGTTTTGCCCCTTTTTTTTTAAAATTAAAAAAAAAAAATATTTTACCTCTTTTCTACCCAAGACCCGTCAGCTTCTTTCTTTCCTTTTTTTGGCTTGTTCTCTTCTGACTAGGATGGTAACCTGCTCTGATACCATATAGAAATTAAGCGGAAGTGTTTTGGTATTGAGTTTGGTTTATTGGTTTCTTTCAGCCCTGGAGCCGATGGTTAATCGATTTCTTGCCACCGACTCTCAAAGCAGCAAGGTTGTTTTAGTACAAGAATATATAGAGATGGAATATGAAAGAAATATAAGTAATGGCATAAATCAAGCAATGCTTGATATGTGCCTTTGACTTGACTACATAGACATTGAAGGATAAATTATCTCTAATACCGCTTAAATTCATAATGTTTCTGTGTCCTATAAAATTAAATGCGTAATAAGTTCATGTAGACATGTGTCCACGTTTGACTCTAGACAAGGAAAAACTTGTAGGAATTGTGAACCTTATTTGTGTGTTTAAAATAGTTCAGACATTTTTCAATTAATTTCAAGCAGTTTTAATGGGCTAAGAGATACCAAAGGCCTATCTTTTAATTGATTTCAATTTTCTAGCACTTTTCATGTCCTACAAAGTGGCCCATATTTTGGATGGAGAGCATCACTACATTGAAAACTGTTTCTAAAAATTTAGTTTTTAAATAATATAAATAATAATAATATTATTAAATGTCTCATTATTAATAGCATCTTTTTATCTGTTGACGATAATATAAAGATATTAAGTAGAACTTGTAAGAAATCCTTGGACTAGTTTTGGCATGTGAAAACAGGATTCTTATTTTGGAGAAAGTTTTAAATATAAAAGTGTTGGGTCTAAATTTGGTAGTCTAATGTTATCAACAAATTAAAGTCCACAAGTTAAAGTTCGGTCAACGAAAGTCAAAGTCAAACGGCTCACATTTAACATGAAAGGCGACTCGAGAAATCCGGATAATAGATAAACGAGTGAAGCTCAAGTTATGATCGAGAATGACGCTACAGCTAAATAAATATATTTTGTCTATACAAAATATATTTATTACTTTAGAATGTTTTCTTATGTAGTGAGTCTTTTAGTAATTGGTCAACCCTAGGGACCTAAATGTAATTAGCCTAAGTGTGTTTGGGTTATAAATAGAATGATAGATTAGGGTTTTAGGCAATACACAATCTAGAGATTTGGGGGCTATCATTGTATTATCATCTTATGCAAATCATCTAGTGGGTTTTATTGATTATTTTGTGCGTGTTCATCTTTATATCTTCAACTTAATCAGATTTTAGCTCGAAATCGATCCTACAATTTGGTATCAGAGCTTGGTACTCGAATTTGGGATTTAACCATCTACAAATTCGTCGTTTAATCTGATTTCTGTTGAAGATTTTATAGATTGTTTAATTTTCTGGGTTTTTCATCAAACTGCGCACTTATTTCATCAAACTGCGCACTTATTTCATCAAACTCCGCACTTATTTCATCAAACTACGCACTTATTTCATCAAACTGTGTACTTATTTCATCTTGCGCACTTGTTTCTTGTTCTGTGTACTTAACCCAAGTCTTGCTGTGTGCACTTAACTCATAAGCTGCATACTTATTTCTTGTTGTGTGCACTTAACTCATAAGCTGCATACTTATTTCTTCCTGTGTGCATAACTCATAATCTGCATACTTAATCAGAAATTCCTAGTTCTCTACGTACTTACTGAAAATTGTGTAGTCCTTGTGTACTAATCTAGGGTTTCTGTGCACTTACCAAGGAAACCCTAGTTATCTGTGTACTTGTCAAAGACTGCGCACTTATCAGGAGACAAGGGATTGACCGTGTACTTGCTATTGTTTCAGGTTGCTGCATTCCGATTTGTGTGAGTTTCTGCGCACTTACCAAAGGAAACTTTGGGAGACAGTGATTTAGCCTTCTGTGGCTTTATCATAGTGTACTTATTCGTGTGTTCTAGTCGTTATTCTGCACGAAGTTTCTTGTGCCATCAAATCAACAAACCGTTAAATCTGCATACTTAAATTCTGCATACTTAAATCTGCGCACTTAAGAACTGCGCACTTAAGGACTGTGGACTTATTATTGGACTTTAAACTTTAAAATCAGAAAATCAAACTTAAAATTAACCTTAATCAATAACAACTTAACCATGAATCCTATAACCCATGCTGAATTGGAAACTGGAACCATAACTCGAATCCCTAAGTTAATGGGTGCACAAGATTATGGAACCTGGAAGAACCGTATGAAAGCCTTCTATTATGTGAATGATTTTACCCAATGGACCTCAGTTCAACTCGGACCATTCCTCCCAATGAGGACCACAGAGGCAGGAGAGGTTTTCAACACTGATCCAACTACTTATACAGACCTTGACAAGCAGTTGATTCAACGTGATCACAAAGCCTATGATGCTCTTACCAAGGCTCTGTCGAATGATGTTTTTAACATGTTCGAAGAGTATACCACTGCTCAGTCTCTATGGTATGCCTTGTGTGACTACTATGAAGGAAATCAGGACATGATTCAGAAGAAGCAAGACATGGTTCAAAAGGAGTATGACATGTTTGGAAGCATTCGTGGTGAAAGTTTAAGCAGTCACATCGATCGTTTCATGAATATGCTCACAAAGATGAAGAAAGTCGGGATTCCTGTTAACAACCGCAATTCAAGCAAGAAGTTGTTCAATTCACTCCCAAAGGAATGGAGCTTGAAATTCATGACGGTCAGAGAGGACTTTATGATTTGTCCAATGACTTTGTCAGATGTGATAAATTCCTTAAAGTCATTTGAAAATGATGTCACAAAGGGAGAGATGAATCAAGTCGGTTACGTTCCAATATCAAGTCCACCAACATCAATATCTAGAAACATGGCTTTCACTGCTCCTATAAGCATGAAAAGCTCCAATCCATCCTCTATTTTAGCTGGGACTCTTCATAATTGATGTGTCGTAAAACACATCTATTCTCCTATGTAGTTTGTATAATTTTCGAGTCGTTTAGATAGTATTTTTTATTAGTTTTAGGCGTGTACTGGTCTATTTTATTTAGTATAAGTTTTATAGATTTTTATTAGTTTTGAGTCATTTTAGTACTTATTTATTTATTTTATATTTTGGTAGGTGTTCGTGTGGACGTTGGAGCGTAAGCGAGAAACTTTGATCGAGTCAAGAACAACCGAGCCAGGAACATAGAGTTATAATAGTATATAATAATAATAATAATTAAAAGAAAAAAAATAAAAAAACGTGACCTTGGGTCACTTCCCAAGGCCCAACACAAACAATGTGAATGATATTAAGAGGCGGCGCATATTATTCTAGGAGGGGATTATTACTTTCAACAAATATATATCATTCATACATCACGACATCGCAGAGAAGAAAAGTGGAAGAAGCAGCCACGGTGACGAGCGAACGAGCACGGAAGGAGAAAAGGCCACGGGCACGTTAAAGATCAATAGCCAACGAGCCTTGGGTTAGGTTTAGTTTTCGCTCTATATTTTTATAGACATGATGAAATTGTTTTTTATAAACTTTGAATTTATGTTTCTAAATATTATGAGTAGCTAGACTTTTATGGTTGCTTAGGTTTATGAACTAGACACGTAATTTGCAGTTTTTAATGATTCTTGGTTTTTAATTTTGATGTGTAGGATTACATGATTTTAATTTTATTGTTGGATTTGATATATGTGTGTTGGTGTTATTTTTATTTGAAGTTTGTTTATTGGTTTTGTGGAGCTAGGCATGTAGAGATACCCCCTAGGTCTTGAAATCAATCTAGTTCGTCAACTTAGGTTAGCGTGCTAGTATTTGGAGTTGGAGTACGACACAAGTATAACAAACTAATATAATAAATTAACTAAGGCGTGCAGTCCATTCTTGAGGGTGAGAAATCTAACTCGAGTTTGCTAGGTAACTAACTAGGCATTGTTCGGTAGTTGGCAAGCGCTAGGGCGGGAGTCGCTACTTGTCCGTGTTTAGAGTTTTCCTAGGTTTTCTTCAGTAGAGTTTAAGTCTGCTTCATAGTTTGAGGGTTTTAATCCAGGAGAGGTTTTAATCTGATTTCTGTGGGATTTTGGTACGCTAGGGCGATCCGGATCCATTTTAGCATTTCTACACTTGTCCCGCCTTAAGTCTAGTGAGCTATCTTTGACAGGAGGTTCATTAGATAAGAATAGGGTCTCAAGTTAATTACCAGATTCAGGATTTATTGCTAGTGTCTAGGGATTTTACCTAAGTAACCAGCCTTCTTCCTATCTGATTTCTCCAAGTTCCTAGGTTCGTTTAAGCAATTGAGGTTATTTAATTTATATTTAGTTTCTTTTAAGTTTATAATCATTAGTTTAACCCCCCATTTAAGTATATATTTATTTAGGCTAGTATTCGGTATAGGTTGTGATCTAGAGTTGCATTCGCGTCTTTGGGTTCGATACTCGGTCTTATCTGTTTACTGCTTTGCGACCGGTACACTTGCCGTGCGTGTGTAGTTTTTAGGTGAGTCGTTTTAATTAAAACTTGTGCACATTTTTATATATACATATACACACATCAAGTTTTTGGCGCCGTTGCCGGGGACGCAATTAACACTCTTGAGAATTATCCGATCCGTTTCTGGTCTACTATTTTGTGAATAATTTTTGTTTTTATTTTTTATTTTTTCTTATTATTATTATTTTTATTCGTAATATATAATTTTTTTTATCATGTGCGAGATCTGCGGAGGACCCCACTTTACCATAAGATGCCCACATTCACATTCATCGGGGTATTCCACGGATTATTATTCTAACACGTATTTGCAGCCGCATCCATATCAGTCATACCGACCTTCATACCCACAGGCAAACCGGTGGTTTAACCCTGCAACATCTGAGTCACTAGATAGAAGAAAAATTCGGCATGATTATCTACAAGGTGAGATGTATGAGGAAAGGCATGGTGGTTGCTCGTCAGAGTATCCACCTAGCCAACATTTGTATCCACATCCCGATTATCGGGATGTCTCATCTCACACTAGACCCGATTTTGCCACCTTCCTTGCTAACCAACAGCTCATGCTCGAGGATATCGATTCTTTGCTATCCAAGCGCATCGGCTATTTGAGGGAACAAGATGCGGCACTTAAGAGGCTAGAGGCTCAGGTGGATGAACTGAAGACCATAATGGACGTTGAAGTCCCACCTCCAGTTCAGCAGGTTTATTTCACAGATGATGACCCAGACGAGATGGTAACACTTACATTACCTGATTGTATTAGGCCCGTTGCTGAAACTGTTTGTCCTTACTCATCTGATTCTGTGCATGATTTAACTGACCCATATGATTCTTTACACTTGTCTTGTGAGGATGATATTTTGCAGGATTCAGGGTTAGAGCCAGAGACCATAATGGACGCCTTAGTCCCACCTTTGGTTCAGCAGGATGAGCAGCCTTGCCAGATCTCTAGTTCAGTAGCATACCCTTGGGAGGCAGATGTCTGGAGTGATGATGAGGAGATAGAAAGGATAGCCTGGGATGCGCATAGGAAAGCCATGATGGAGAAGATAGGGGAGGCTGAGGAAGATATGGATTTTTCAGAATCCACAGGCTGGCTGTTTGAGGAAGAAGTGGTGGAAGAGGAAGACACCACTGACCTGCTTGAAGAAGCAGCTGATGGGGAAGCAGAGTTTGGTGACGAGTTAGTTGATTTGTCAGCTTCAGAAGTGGATAAAGATTTTGACCAAGTGTCACCAAACAAGGAAGACGAGAAAGAAGCAGTGGTAGAAGAAGAAGAACACCACAGCCGGCCCGTACAGGCATTGGATATTACACTGCTACTAGTGCCACCACCATGGCCACCACCACGGGAGAAGGCGAAGAGGCACCTGGACCGACACAGGGTGAGGGTCAGGAGTTGCAGAGACAACAAGTCCCCTCATTACATGCCAAGAATCAGGTTTGGTCCAGGTAAATTTAAATATTGGTGGCCCGACCCATTTAAATTCGATAAAATATTTTTAAATTCCACTAATGTAATTTTGCTAAATAATATGGACCGGGTGGAATTAAACGGGTTGGATCGGGTCCAGATAAAAGAGAAGCCCCCTGATTAAGTTTAAATGTGGGGATGCTCTGTAGAGTTTGTAAATTTATATTTATACCTATTTATTTATTTTTTTCTAGCTTTTCATTTTTTTTATTTGTGGTCCGTCCTTCGATAGTGGTTCATAGGTTTTTATCTTTCTATTTTATCTTTGTTTTTGTGTCTTTGAGTCAGTTAGCAGGTTTGCGTGTTTGCTTGGGTAGAGGAAATTTCACCATGAGCGGATCCCATGTATTATCTTTATATATATTTTATGAGTGGGAGTTTTGGTAAAGGTTTGGGTAATAAAAGAGATTTTTTCTTAAAAAAATTAATTAACTTTCTGTGAAAAAAGATTTTTCACGTAATGTGAGGAGTCTGGGCTGACCTGTTCGCCTTATGCGACCAGCTATTACCCCGGAAAGTTATATTTTTTTTCTCTTGCAATGCGTGTTGTGATCACCAGTGTCCTTCACGTTGAGCGAGAACCAGATTTTTTTTTTTCTACCCATTTGGTTCTACCACCATTCACCGCCATTCTGCCAAGCAGGTACGTCTTCTTGTTTGTTGTTATATTTTGAGTCTAAGTTAGTAGTTTGAGTCTTTTTATTTTTGTGTGGTTCGGTATTATGCTCGGGTTTTGTTTGTTTTGTTTTGCGCAGGTTTGGATTGCACCACCCGTACTCAATCTCCATTCGGGTGATTCTGGACCTGTACGTTATATTGAAGTAACCCGAGAGTTTACCATTGTGTCAGAGCCGATCGCGACCAAAATGCTATACGATCGAGCTGGATTGGACTAGAGCTTACGAAGAAAAATTAACCAGCTAAGTCTTTTTCAATTTGCCCTCGGTTTTTTTTTATTTTGTATTCGGAATTTATTTTTTGTTTTGTGTCGTTTTCTATTCCTACATTGAGGGCAATGTAGAATTTAAGTGTGGGGATGGGACACTGTCGTTTAGTCTGTATATAAAGTCATTTTAAGTCAAAAAAAAAATTGAAAAAAAAAGTCCCTGATTTTGAAGTTTGCATTATATAAAATATGGAAAATGATAGGTAAAGTTAGGTGTCCGGTTTTCAAATAGTATGTATAATAAGAGATTAAAATTGATTGAAAACGTGTCTGATTTGGGATATGTGGGTAGGCTCGGCCGGTAGAAAGGTTTCCTTTGAAAAGAATAAATTAGTTATGTTAGGCTATTTTGCGGGTTCGCATCTAGGAGAAACGGGGAGACCGAAACCGCCAAAAATAGTATAAGAAGCACTGTTATAAGTAGAAAACCGTTAGAATTTCTAATCACTTAAAAAAAAATTAGAAATCAAAGCGAAAATGCTGAAGCTTAAGGTGCCTGGCCACTGGGATAGCGACTTGGATTGGTCACACCCTCTGAGTTAAGTATGCCAAAAAAAAAAAAAAAGTGATTTTAAATTCTCTGGGTTTTCTACATAAGACGTTTGGGAAATGGTCAATTGGTCGTCCCTTTAGCTTCATAAGTTTGAGGCGGGATTAGGAGGAACTGTGGCTTCCTTCGAGTGAGACCCTAGATAGACTAATCAACATGAACTTAACATAAATAAAAAGGGGCTTGGAAATCGGTGTGGGTTTAAGAGGATCAATATACCTGCAATCGCAATCAACACGTTAGTAGATTATTAATTAAGTAACCTATGTTTTGAAACTGGATGTAAACCTAACTGTGATTCCATAGCATAATTCTTTTTCAGGGACGAAAAAGGTTTAAGTGTGGGGATGTTTGATGTGTCGTAAAACACATCTATTCTCCTATGTAGTTTGTATAATTTTCGAGTCGTTTAGATAGTATTTTTTATTAGTTTTAGGCGTGTACTGGTCTATTTTATTTAGTATAAGTTTTTATAGATTTTTATTAGTTTTGAGTCATTTTAGTACTTATTTATTTATTTTATATTTTGGTAGGAGTTCGTGTGGACGTTGGAGCGTAAGCGAGAAACTTTGATCGAGTCAAGAACAACCGAGCCAGGAACATAGAGTTATAATAGTATATAATAATAATAATAATTAAAAGAAAAAAAAATAAAAAAACGTGACCTTGGGTCACTTCCCAAGGCCCAACACAAACAATGTGAATGATATTAAGAGGCGGCGCATATTATTCTAGGAGGGGATTATTACTTTCAACAAATATATATCATTCATACATCACGACATCGCAGAGAAGAAAAGTGGAAGAAGCAGCCACGGTGACGAGCGAACGAGCACGGAAGGAGAAAAGGCCACGGGCACGTTAAAGATCAATAGCCAACGAGCCTTGGGTTAGGTTTAGTTTTCGCTCTATATTTTTATAGACATGATGAAATTGTTTTTTATAAACTTTGAATTTATGTTTCTAAATATTATGAGTAGCTAGACTTTTATGGTTGCTTAGGTTTATGAACTAGACACGTAATTTGCAGTTTTTAATGATTCTTGGTTTTTAATTTGGATGTGTAGGATTACATGATTTTAATTTTATTGTTGGATTTGATATATGTGTGTTGGTGTTATTTTTATTTGAAGTTTGTTTATTGGTTTTGTGGAGCTAGGCATGTAGAGATACCCCCTAGGTCTTGAAATCAATCTAGTTCGTCAACTTAGGTTAGCGTGCTAGTATTTGGAGTTGGAGTACGACACAAGTATAACAAACTAATATAATAAATTAACTAAGGCGTGCAGTCCATTCTTGAGGGTGAGAAATCTAACTCGAGTTTGCTAGGTAACTAACTAGGCATTGTTCGGTAGTTGGCAAGCGCTAGGGCGGGAGTCGCTACTTGTCCGTGTTTAGAGTTTTCCTAGGTTTTCTTCAGTAGAGTTTAAGTCTGCTTCATAGTTTGAGGGTTTTAATCCAGGAGAGGTTTTAATCTGATTTCTGTGGGATTTTGGTACGCTAGGGCGATCCGGATCCATTTTAGCATTTCTACACTTGTCCCGCCTTAAGTCTAGTGAGCTATCTTTGACAGGAGGTTCATTAGATAAGAATAGGGTCTCAAGTTAATTACCAGATTCAGGATTTATTGCTAGTGTCTAGGGATTTTACCTAAGTAACCAGCCTTCTTCCTATCTGATTTCTCCAAGTTCCTAGGTTCGTTTAAGCAATTGAGGTTATTTAATTTATATTTAGTTTCTTTTAAGTTTATAATCATTAGTTTAACCCCCCATATAAGTATATATTTATTTAGGCTAGTATTCGGTATAGGTTGTGATCTAGAGTTGCATTCGCGTCTTTGGGTTCGATACTCGGTCTTATCTGTTTACTGCTTTGCGACCGGTACACTTGCCGTGCGTGTGTAGTTTTTAGGTGAGTCGTTTTAATTAAAACTTGTGCACATTTTTATATATACATATACACACATCAATAATCTCTCAGCAAATTCTGGAAATGAGATCAAGCCTACAAAAGGATTAGTGGCAGTAACTGACGAAAATGAGGCTGCTAAAATGCAAGCACCAAAGGCATTGTCTGAGGACGACTGTGACTGGGGTGAAGAAGTTGCAACTGCAAAAGTCGACAACAACAAAGATCTTATGGGAAAGATTTGTACCAAGGGCATGGTGAGCCAAGAGCAGGATGTGGATGAAAAAGGTAAAGTTGTGAATGAGGAATCAAACAAAGATCATGCGGAGAAGGATCTGGTAAAAAGCATTCCTCTTGAAATTAAAACAAAACTGTGCACACCAAGGTGTGTCACAACAGTTGCTTACTGTTTGTCCCACAATCGAAAAGTTTTAAGAGAAAGAGATGATATTCAAAAAATCAGCAATGAAATGAAAGAAAATGAGTTGGCATATCAACGAAAGTCAAATGCAACTCTCGCTGAAATGCAAACTCTTAAAGAATTTGTCCTTAGAAAAGATTTTTTAATAAATGATTTAACAGAAAAGTTAGAAAAATCAAGAAACGAAACAAATCATCTTCAAATTATTGTGAACAAATGGAATGTAAGCAAGAAGGCTCTAGCTGATCTAGTGGAGTATTCAAGACAATCTTTTGTTAAAGATAGAATTGGATATAAGGATAACAATGGGATTGAAAGATCTTTATTTTTACCCCTGAGCAAAAGCGAATATATACCAATTCCAAAACCTCAGCCTAAAAATGATCTGTGTGAAAAGGAATGTGTCAAACCTGAGTCTAGTACTAATATGATTA
Source organism: Ambrosia trifida (assembly GCA_028751855.1). Lineage (NCBI taxonomy): Eukaryota > Viridiplantae > Streptophyta > Magnoliopsida > Asterales > Asteraceae > Ambrosia > Ambrosia trifida. Next base: position 17,544,274 of record CM054122.1, on the reverse strand, counting down.
AAAGCAATGCAGAAGTGACACAAAAGGAAGAGGTTGAAGATGATGACAGGTGTGGTGGAAAGACTTTGGGGTTGGGTCACCAAGGAGCTAGTTACTCAACAGTTAATTGGTTTATTTGGAATAATGAAAAGACTAAAACTGTTTTAAATTTGGATGACTGTACTGGACCTAGACCTAATGTTGATTCGAATGGTGTGGCAAATGTTTGTGATAGACAGAAACCTATCTCATGTTCTGATGTTTGTCATGATGATATTGTGCATGAATGTGCTGATTTAAAATCTGCATTTTGTGATGATAAAATTGTTTGTGCTCTACCTGTTTTTGTGCCCGCTCTTGAGAATAACAGGTTTGGAAAGTTCTTAACTGAAGATATTCCAGAGTTTACTCCGTCAACATCATGCAAAGATGATTCATAAAGTGATTCGAAGTTTTGTTCATCTAGAGAATGGGAAAGCTCAAATGACTCGGAAACTTCAATGTCAGAACTTGATGATAGAGGTGACACTACAAATCAAGTCCATAAAGATTCATTGGAAGAAGATCTGTTTATAGAAGATTGCTCAACTTCAGATGATGAATTAGTGATGAATGAAAATCACAAGGGATTAAAGATCACAGAGTCAAAAGGTGATGTAAAACTCAATGCTTCTCAACAAGCCGAATCAAGCTCAAAACAATCTACATCCCCAATTGCATCACACGGGACAGTAAAGCATCAAAAGCCATTCAAAGCTTGCTTTAGGTGTGGTAAAGAAGGTCATGTGCTCAAGCAATGTCCAGAACGACACAATCCAGACGGTAAAGGCAATGCGGATTGCTTCTCCGGATCAAAGGATAAAATGCACACATCTTTGAATGTTAGGATGACATATATTCCATCAAGATCTCTACATATGAAGCCGGTTTCATATGATTCAAAGATGAAAAGGACCAAAGCATCAAAACCACAATCTATTCCTCCAGGTCTTAAACAGAAAATTGTTTCAAAAATTAAATCTTTTACAAACAATTTTTTAAACCAACACAGGTTTGGCGAATCAAACCAAAAGTTGAAAAAGAAACTAATAAGGGAAAAGGTATGGTGTTTCAAGAAGTTAGTTATATTGATGAAAAAGTACAAACTAGGACCACGATGGCCTGGGTTCCACTCTCTAATTAATTTACTTATGAGTGCAGGAACTACCATGGAGGACCGTTAGTAACACAGTTAGTAACAGTGGTTGCTCCAAGAATAGGTTTGGAGTGGAAATCTCACAGGTTTGGTTATGGTATCTAACCTAATTGCACAATTGACACCGTTGTCACACACTCATTTTCTTGCTGATATATGTTTATGTGTGTCTGATGTGGAAGACTTTATTTTTTGTAAATATTTTTTTTAAGAAAATACAAAAAATTAATTAAAAAAAAGGGGGTTGTACAAAAATAAAAGTTTAGGGGGAGTATGAAAATATAGTCTCGGCCATGAGATGTGATTAATGCAAATAATCCTGATCTTATATGGGAAATGATAGGAACTAACTTGTCTATGTCTGCACATGAATAGGATCTGAAGGACGTTACAACTACAAGTTAATGATGTGCAGGTAGGTTCAGCCTTCAAGTTGAGTAAACTGCTATAAGGTGAATAATAATAAATCTACACGAAAAGCTGGATTCCCACTGTGTTTTAGGTCTGCACAAGCTGAGTCCAGTCATACATAGGTTGAGAGATTAAAAGACACAAAAAATTTTTGTGCATATATATTCAAAAGATGCCTAAGAGTGCAGACTACCAATGCAGGGCCAACAAATTAAGTGAGCACCAAAAGACACGCAATGTTAGTGACGTGCAAATATATATTAATAGCTCAACAATCAGATGATCAACTTCTCTGCTTATGGAAACATAGACCTGAAGCTCTCATCATCTGATTGGAATAATGATCATCTTCTTTGCTTATGGAAATATAGACATGAAGCTCTCATAATTATATCTCGATAAACCTTGAGGATTGGTAGGCTTATACCTAGCACAAGTGGGGTCCACAAAATTTTCATCAATATTACCAAAAACATGATAATCTCATTACCAAACGTATGTTGAAAGACGAGAGGCACGGACTTAAGAGGACAAACATACCGACAACCGTTCTTGGGTTGTAGCTATCCTCAAGAAAGTTGAAACGTGGCTAGGCTTTTCAAGTTAGTGTGATCCCATATCTGATCCCTTCTATATCTCGAAGGTTGATGGCTGTTTTAAAAAAACGATCAAAATTAAAAAAAAAACTAAAATCCAAAAAAAAAAACTTTATTTGTGTACAGTTTTTTTTAAGTCTTCCATGTCACATTATTTGTGTCTCAAGCCGTTTGAGATACTTGCTTGATTGCACACCACAGATGAATACGGTTTTGCCTGTATATTGAATTTGTCTAAAGAAATTTCGGAGTTGTGTTTGTGATTGTGGTTAGGTTTCTTCGACTATTTGCTGCAATGATGGCCGATCATCAGTTGAGCAAGATACCAAACCAAAGCACCTATTTTCTCAAGTTTGCAGAAGACACCAAGTTAGGAATCCTCCTCCTACGTCTTCTAAACCACTCAGGCTACCGAGAGTTGAAAAAGTTTGTTCTTAATTGTCAAAGATGATGCATGCAAAAAGGGGGAGATTATGAGATATGAGTACTCAAAGAACAAAGTGACAAGAACACCTTTAGGAAAGAAAATTTGGAAAGCATCAGTCTAGGGGGAGTATTGTTGGGTACTAAATTTGAGACTGAAGCTTTGTCAAATTAGATGATCACAATATGTAGAGATTGATGGTTCTAAAGATGATACAAGAGTTTGATAACATTAGACTAAGGGGGAGATTGTTGGGTCTAAATTTGGTAGTCTAATGTTATCAACAAGTTAAAGTCAACAAGTCAGAATTCGGTCAACGAAAGTCAAAGTCAAACGGCTCACATTTAACATGAAAAGCGACTCGAGAAATCCGGATAATAGATAAACGAGTGAAGCTCAAGTTATGATCGAGAATGACGCTACAGCTAAATAAATATATTTTGTCTAAACAAAATATATTTATTACTTAAGAATGTTTTCTTATGTAGTGAGTCTTTTAGTAATTGGTTAACCCTAGGGACCTAAATGTAATTAGCCTAAGTGTGTTTGGGCTATAAATAGAATGATAGATTAGGGTTATAGGCAATACACAGTCTAGAGATTTGGGGGCTATCATTGTATTATCATTTTGTGCAAATCATCTAGTGGGTTTTATTGATTATTTTGTGTGTGTTCATCTTTATATCTTCAACTTAATCAGATTTTAGCTCGAAATCGATCCTACAAAAAGAATCATAACATAAAAATGATAAGAAGAAACGTTAGCCTTCGATCTAAAAAATCAATAGATGAGATTGAAAGACACATAACAAAGTGAATGAATGAGTTTGAGAGGGGTAAAATATTTATAGCATACAATTATTGATTTTTTCAAGTTTCCCCCTTATTTTTCAAAAGTTCATAACTTTTCATACTACATTGTTTAAAAGGAGTAAATTGCCAAAATGACCCCTGACGTTTGCCCCAATATGCTTGTTTAGACACCAAACCTGTTTTTTTATCACTGGGACCCCGGACGTTTCCAAAACTGTCATTTTGGACAGTTTTTAACTAAGGATTGAAAGTCAGTTAACTCCCAGGGGCAATTTCGTCATTTATGTCATCAGGGGCCAAAATCGGATCATAAAAATGTTTAGTGTCTAAACAAGCATATTGGGGCAAATGTCAGGGGCCATTTTGGCAATTTACTCTTTAAAAAAATATACCATAAAAACAAACATTTTATTCTATTTAATTTACATACCCTATTGCTATACTTTAAAAAAAATCACTGGGTTTTATAACATGCGTTATTGACGGGGAGGTACATACTTGACGGGCAGTTAATGGCGAATGAGGTTCTTGTGTGGGCAAAAAAGCGTTGAAAAAGATGTTCTTATTTAAAATTGACTTCGACAAAGCATATGATAACATCAATTGGGAGTTTTTATTATCGGTTGTTGGTCAGATGAATTTTCCTCCGGTTTGGTGTGATTGGATTCGTGGTGTGCTGGTTTCGGCGAGATCGTCCATTTTGGTGAACGGATCTCCTACATTTGAGTTTGGTTGTCAGAAAGGAATTCGACAAGGTGATCCTATTTCATCTTTCCTCTTTATTATTTTAATGGAGGCTTTTTCAGGTTTGATGAAGGCGTGCAAAATAGGAGCTTTTGACGGTATACGACTTCCTAATGATGGCCCCGTGTTATCGCACTTATTGTATGCGGATGATGCGATGTTGATGGGGGAATGGTCTTCTTTCAATTTCATGAACATGAAAAGGATTCTTCAGATATTCTTTTTGTGTTCCTGTTTGAAGATTAATTTACAGAAATCGGTGTTGTTTGAAGTGGGGGTCGATAATGTTGAGTTACAAATGGAAGCCGAATCGTTGGGTTGTAAAGCTGGAGAGATTCCGTTTGTTTATTTGGGAATCAAAGTGGGAGCTAATATGAATAGAATCTCGAGCTGGGTGCCGATTGTTAATAAGTTCAAGAGAAGGTTATCGGTCACACCCACAAACTTCCACTGTGGGATTTATACCGCGAGGTGCGTGACATACCAGGATCCCATAGCCATAAGTCATATGAACGACTCTAAATGCCCAAACCATTTAATTCGTTCCCAAATATCAAGTTTATCGTTTGACCAAAAAGTTTAGTTAAGTTGCGGAAGCGTAAACCAAACATAGCCATTTTAAAACCATGCGCAAAACAACGCGCCCAAGATAAAACCAAATGAATGAAAAACATTATAAAGGTTAACAATGTTCAATTATCCCATGACACAATGATGCATGCCCTAACGTGCTCCGTACCTAGAGACCTGCAAAAGCATGCTAGCGTGTCTCAACGTAGAGTTGGTGACTTCACAAGATAAGTAAATGAGTAAGTAAGTGTGTAAGTTTCAAAAACCATGTAACCACTAGTTCATCGCATGCCAGTGGTAGCTAACCCACTCATGATAACTAAACACAGGTAATACCGAACTGCTAAACAACGTGCACTCACAACAGTGAGCAAAAGTGCCTTGCATCATTGCCTATCAACAAGGATAATATGTTAAGTCGTAGTTCACACCCGTACTCCCAGCACGATGTGAGGTTAGTGTAACCTAGTAACGCTATCAACTAGTAACCCGCTTGCCAACCCGACAACTCATTCGGTATAGGAAGGTCTTCAATGATAGTGTGTAGTTTAGTTCATCAAGGACAAATATATGCACTAGTAAAACCCGATTCAACCCATGAATCTATGTATCCCAAAACCCGGGATAAAATAGAAGTCCCAAACCGGACTAGAAAACTTTTAATAAGTTGTCTCAACCCGAGACTCATGCTTTTGAGAAAAGAGTAGTGAAACTCACCTTAGATTGCAAGCTAAATCCAAACTTCACAATAAGGACGTGCTACCGACTCCCTATTATATGTGCCACTATGTGAGTACATGTGTATACACGATACACCACATAACTCGTTTGTCCATGACGTTAATTTATGCGAAAACGTTTAAGTGCACCTATCGTAACTACATGCACAAGTAGACCAGTGGCGCATCTTTTAAGGGGCGGGGAGGGGCGGCCGACCCCCCCCCCCCCCCCCCGAATTTTTGCTCAAAAGTTCTGATTATATAGTATTCGTATATAAATGTTTTGGTATATACGGTTTCGACCAATCGAAATTGGTTTTCGACCCCCGAAACTAGTGATTTCCAACCCCCCCCCCCCCCCCCCGATGACTTCCGACCCCCCAAGTTTCGGGTCAAGCTTCGCCACTGAAGCAGACCCTATGAACCCGTTGGTGAATATCAATCATACGCGTCATTTACATCTCATATAAGTGTACACGCAAGATCAAGTCAAAATGAAGTCATACAAGACTCTAAATAAGCATATATACACATATATCACAATGTGCGTTTTCAGGATAGATTATGCACTACAGAAACGATTTTATTAAAAATACCTATACAGCTAATTAGACTCCCAAACGTTTACTGAATATTCCTAGGGTTATAATAGTAACGCCACTATTTGTGTTTCGCATCAAAACCTTGTTGAAAAATTATGAAAAATCAAAAACTACAACTAGATTCTGAAAACTTTCACATCAGGTCAGTTTAGGATAAAAATTCTCAATAATCGTGTATTCATCCAAACGGAATGAATCGACTTGGAAAATCAGAATTATTACCATATCAACCTACTAACCAAATTTCATGACCTAACTCTTTATAAAACTCGAGTTACATCCGAATAAACTTGACCTAAGTTTTTAATCAGAAAATCAGTTTAGACCTTTATTCGAATAAAATTCCAAAAACATATCAAACGACAACCAAATGGCAAGATTTTACCCATTCTAGAAATCTAAGACCATGTACGACATGTACATAACAAGAATCGATCAAAACATATAATTAAAGTCAAGTTACAGAGCCTACAAGTCGACATTCATATTCTGTCCAGATTTTAAACATGCAATATTTTCAACTATATCAAACCCTAGGTGTATATTATTGATCAAGAACCTCAAATAATCATCGTACATGACCTATCCTATATTAGCATGACCAAAACATGCAAGATTCATCATGAACATAATCATCTATAAACCCTATATTCAGGGGCGAAGCTTGGAAGTTGAGTCGGCGGGGGCCGGACTCAATTTTTTTCGATCGGTATTGGCAAATCGGCAGGGGCTGGACTCAACCCAGACTCAATTTACCTACGAAAATTCTAAATTTCCACTACTGCGCCAAAAAGCAGGGTGGGCCAGGGCCACCCCTTGCTCAAAGAAACCTTCGCCTCTGCCTATATGCTCAAAAATCAACAACATACACTAACATGCAACCCTAGTCATATAACCATCATAAATCTTTATGTTTACCATGTTAATCTATTAGAAAACCCAATTTTTAATCTTTATAAACTTGTATCAAATGTGGACAAACTTGTTTATGGTGTTTTAAAGCATAATAGAGAAGATTAAAACACAAGGAATCAAAGATCATACCTAAGGCTCTTCAAACAATCAACCCAAGCAACTTTAATCCTTCCCGAATGATATTCTTGAGCCTTAGCATGTGTATGAGGTTATATTTTTCCTATAAGGGTTGTTATGGACGATTAGGGTTGTGGTTATGAGAAGCATGGGGATTAAGGTCGCTTAAATAGGTGATTAAAGTCGGTTTCACGCATTTGGGCCCGCCGAACGGTCATTCGGTCTCAGTGAATGGCCGTTCACTTTGACATGACCCGTTTCGGGCGGCCCAGTTCAGCGTATTGCATGTTTTCTTCGATGTATTAGTTATTTTGGACCATACCAAGCGTAACCCCATGTATTTAGACCCCAACCATCCTAAAGATTCATCGGTTACGAGTTTAATAACACGTTTGGTTTAAATTACATAATCACATAACAGTTTACACATAGTTTCACAGAAATACGTAATTGCTAATAATATCAAACAATTAATTCATATTATCTATTTTCTCAATTCACCAATGTTCAGGGTTCGATACTCATGTACGTAGTTTGGTAATTCCCCGAATTCCCTCTGTTATTCAGTTACTAGCCTATAACTGTGCAATGTGTGACTCACTTAACTAACCCTAGTTAAGTAACATGCTGCAAATGTAAGTAAAGTTAACTAGAGTTTAGTTAAAGTAGGAACCTGAAAATGCGGGGTGTCACATCATCCCCAAGTTGAAAAGAATCTCATCCCGAAATTCAGCAAGTAAATAGTGAAGCTAGTGTAAAAATGCATGCTTGGTTACCGGATGTCACATCATCCCCAAGTTGAAAGGAATTCGTCCCGAAATTCACTTTGAACGAGTCGCTTCACGTTTAGATTTTGTTCTATGCACAGGTTCAGGTTCAATAAAAAGATGTGGGTATTTATGCCGCATTTGATCCCTGCGTTCCCACGTGTATTCTGGTCCTAGACGGGAATTCCACCGGACCTTGACAATAGGTATAGTGCTCTGCCTGAGTTTCTTGACGCCCTGCTCAAGAATCTCCACTAGTTCTTACATGAACCGTAACTAATCATCCACCTGGATCTCCTCCAGTGGAACCACCAATGTCGCATCAGACAGACATTTCTTAAGGTTCGATACATTATGCAATCCACTGAGTTCGTCAGGCAGGTTTAATCTGTAAGCCACCGGATCGATTCTTTCGATGATCTCGAATGGTCCGACATATCGCGGGTTTAACTTTCCCCATTTCCCAAATCGAACCATGCCTTTCCAATTCGACACCTTTAATTGTACCTTGTCCCTAACCTGGAACTCCAAAGGTTTCCTACGCTTATTAGCATAGCTTTTATGTCAATCACGAGAAGCGGCCATGCGGTTTCTAATTTACACGATCTTCTTAGAAGTTTCATGCACGAGCTCAGGACCTGTCAGTTGGCTATCTCCAACTTCAGTCCAGCATATGGGAGACCTACACTTGTGTCCATAGAATTCCTAAAAAGGCGCACACTGAATAGAAGTGTGGTAACTATTGTTATACGAGAATTCGATTAAAGGCAAGTGTTTATCCCAACTGTTGCCAAAATCCACCACACACGCCCGTAGCAGATCCTCCAATTTTTGGATGGTAGGCTCACTTTGTCCATCCGTCTGAGGGTGATAGGCCATGCTCATGTCTAAGCGAGTCCCCAATGCGTCTTGGAGAGTAGTCCAAAAACGAGAAGTAAATCGCGAATCCCGATCAGATATAATAGAAGTAGGCACCCCATGCCTAGAGAAGATTTCCTTGATATAGATGTTGGCCAATCGCTCCAGCGTGTCTGTTTCCTTAATTGCCAAGAAGTGTGCCGATTTGGTTAACCAATCAACGATAACCGAAATCATATAATGCCTACTAGGTGTTTTGGGTAGTTTGGTGATAAAGTCCATAGAAATTCCATCCCATTTCCACATGGAGATTTCTGGTTGCTGGAGTAGGCCCGAAGGTTTCTGATATTAAATCTTAACCTTGGCGCAAGTCAAGCACTTACTAACATAAGTGGCTATTTCAGCTTTCATGTTTGGCCACCAATAAAGATTCTTGAGATCTTGGTACATCTTTACTGGACCAGGATGTACCGAATAACGAGAGGTGTGAGCTTCGTTAAGCACAAGTTGTCTAAGATCCCCAAAGCGTGGAATCCAGACTCAATTCATGAAGTACTGAAGACCATCAGACTTCAGTTCCAAGTGCTTATCAGCACCATGCAAAGTTTCGAGCTCGACGTTCTCTTCCTTCAAAGCCTCGACCTGAGCTTCACGAATCTTATCAGGAAGATTAGAATGGATAGCGAGTTGTAAATCTCGCACCCGCTTGGGTTTCATTTCCTTATGACTAAGGGCATTCGCTACTACGTTAGTTTTCCCTGGATGATATTTGATGGCACAATCGTATCGTTCAGGAGCTCGACCCATCGACGTTGTCGCATGTTCAACTCATTTTGATAAAATATGTGGTGGAGGCTCTTATGGTCAGTAAAGATCGTACACTTCGTTCCATATAGATAATGCCTCCAAATCTTTAGAGCAAAAACCACTGCTCCAAGTTCCAAGTCGTGGGTAGTGTAATTCTTCTCATGAACCTTTAGTTGGTGAGATGCATACATGATGACCTTATCACGCTGCATCAGTACACACGCCAAGCCCTGGATAGAAGCATCACAGTACACGACAAACTGTACCCTCAGGTAATGATAGAATTGGTGCACTGCAGAGCTTTGAATTCAATAACTGAAAAGCAGATTCTTGGGCATCTCCCCACTTTTAGGCAATACCCTTCTGCGTCAAAGCAGTGACAGGTTGAGAGATCTTTGAGAATCCCTCAATGAACCTACGTTAATATCCCGCAAGACCAAGAAATTGGCGTAGCTCAGTATGAGTCTTAGGAGCCTCCCACCATTTGATAGCATTTATCTTAGCGGGATCAACTTGTATACCAGCCTCGTTAACCACATGTCCTAAGAATTGGACTTCCCGAATCTAGAAGTCACACTTAGAGAATTTAGCATACAATTGCTCCTTTCACAGGAGTTCCAAGATCAGCTGCAGGTGTTGCTCGTGCTCCTCCCTGCTCTTGGAATAGATCAATATGTCGTCAATAAATACTATGACGAATTAGTCCAAATAGGGCTTACACACGCAGTTCATAAGATCCATGAACACCGCCGGTGCATTGCTTAGTCCAAATGGCATCACAAAAAATTCATAGTGTCCATAGCGAGTTCGAAAGGCTGTCTTGGCTACATCCTCCTCTCGGACTCTCAGCTGATAGTATCGTGACGTCAAGTCAATCTTAGAATAGAAACTCGACCCTTGGAGCTGATCAAACAAGTCATCAATACGGGGTAATGGGTAGCGGTTCTTGACAGCCACCTTGTTCAGCTCCCGATAGTCGATACACATGCAGAAACTCCTATCCTTTTTCTTAACAAACAGGACTGGGGCTCCCCAAGGTGAAGAACTAGGTCTAATAAAACCCCTATCCAATAGCTCTTGGTATTGGGTAGGCAGTTCTTTAAGTTCGCCTGGTGCTAAGAGATATGGTGCGCGTGCAACTGGGGCTGCTCTAGGTGCAAGATCAATTTAGAACTCCACTTGACGAACAGGTGGAAGTCCAGGTAGTTCCTCTGGAAAGACATCTGGGAAATCACAAACTACAGGGATGTCCTCAATCCTCGTTTTAACTTCAGCTCGAGTATCAGAAATGTTAGCCAGAATGTCTGGATAGCCCTTTCTAATGCACTTCTGTGCTTTCAAGAATGAGATGATACCCACCATGGCATCACCAGGATCACCCTAAATAGATAAGAGTTCTCCACTAGGTAGAGGGATGCAAACAATCTTATATTGACAGAGGATCTTAGTGCGATGCTTGGACAACCAGTCCATGCCAACTACTGTGTAAAAGCTTCCTAGAGTGATAGGCATAAGATCGATGGCAAACAAATGACCGTCTAGTTCGAGTTTACAATCTCGATGGATGTGGGTTGCCTCAACAGGCTTGCCAACAGCTAACTCTATAGAGTGTGGGGGTTCAAGGAGAGTAGGGGCTAACCCTAGGAGTTTGCTAAGTTTTAAAGACCTGCAGTAAGATTGTCGTTCACAGAAGACGTACTTGTCAACACATTGATGTCGCTCTTGGATTCTTCCGAGCCAATTACGCATGCTATTCCCCGAGTACCATTGAGGTTGTTGTTGCCATTGTTGCTATTGTGGTTGGGCTGGGACTAGGGCTGGCAAATCTTGTCTTAGCAGGTTTAACAGGTTTCTAACGACGCGAACAATACAAGTTCTAAACATGAACACGACTCATTTAACTACTTTATATCTCATGTTTATCACGCAGTTATACATTTTATGTACCAAAAAAGAGAAATGAGTGATTTTTGCATCTTAATTACGCTGGCGGGTTGTTGTTGTGGTATGTGCGTTCAAGGAATAAAAAGGTTAAATGCGGAAGTCAAGGAAAAAGAATGATTTAGCATAATAGATCTTTACCAGCTTGGAAAGATGCGAGGGTTTCAACCACCCTATTGTTGATCATAAGAACTCAGTCTTATCTAAGTTCACAAAAGAAAAGAAAGAAAGAAAAGACAAGCAAGGAAAAGGTAGGAGCCAATCGCCGCCACGCTCTGTCGAGATAGTAGAGCCTTCATCCTCACTTTCCATGTGTTCGTCCTGCTTAGGTTTCCCTTCCATCCCTTTTTCTTCCTCTTTCGCGAGTGTCAGTGTTATATGGATCTCATCGTGTACAGTCTCCAACTCAAGTCCTGTGTAAGCCAGTCTCCAACTCAAGTCCTGTGCAAGCCAGTTTAGTGGTCAGCTGCACCACTCGTTCCTCCAATCGTGGTTGTCAGTCATTAGTAGGTTTCATCTTCCCTTGAGATATTGCACTGCGTCGTAGGCTTTGCCTAACTCCCCATGAGTGTGAGTAACAAGTCCTGATCTGATGTGTTCCCATGAATCTACCATATACTCATGAGAAATAGGGATATGCATGTCATATAATCTCTCATACTTGGCGTAAATGAACTAGAGCAAGAATAGAATTTTATGTGGGTAACTCAGTCTCATCTGAGTTTCAAATGAAATTAATAAAGATCAAGCAACAAGAGACGAGAATTAATTGTCCCCTTGCTCAGTGAAAAAGGTTGTGTCCTAATATTTGATCTCTCTGAGTTCGATCGGTTTAGGTTCCTTCTTCAATTCCTCTTTTAGTGGCACCGCGTCAGAGACATCGTGTAGCTTTCCGTGTAATTGCGCCACCTGGTGTAACCCTGGTCCCTCACCAGTGACGTGCTCAAAGTCAGGTTTAGGGCTAGAAGATAACATATCTCCTGAAATCATGTGTTGTAGATATATGTAGCCAAAAGCTAATTTGTGAGTGTAACCAATGCAATGCTTATGCTATGACAGTTATGTACTAGACTCAACATGCAGTCCTAGTTCACTATAACCAGTGGCTCTGATACCAATCTGTCACACCCTCAAATTTCCACTGTGTGGTTTATACCGCGAGGCGCAAGACATAGCAGGACCCCAAAGCCATAAGTCATATGAATGACTCTAAATGCCTAAACCAATTAGTTCGTTTTCAAAGATCAAGTTTAGCATTTGACCAAAAAGTTTAGTTAAGTTGCGGAAGCGTAAACCAACATAGCCATTTTAAAACCATGCGCAAAACAACGCACCCAAGATAAAACCAAATGAAAGAAAAGCATTATAAAGGTTAACAGTGTTCAACTATCCCATGACACAATGATGCATGCCTTAACGTGCTCCATACCAAGAGACCTGCAAAAGCATGCTAGCGTGTGTCAACGTAAAGTTGGTGAGTTCACAAGATAAGTAAATGAGTAAGTAAGTGTGTAAGTTTCAAAAATTGTGTAACCACTAGTTCATCGCATGCCAGGGGTAGCTAACCCACTCATGATAACTAAACACAGGTAATACCGAACTGCTAAATAACATGCATTCACAACAGTGAGCAAAAGTGCCTTGCATCATTTCCTATCAACAATGATAATATGTTAAGTCATAGTTCACACCCGTACTCCCAGCACGATGTGAGGTTTGTGAAACCTAATAGCGCTATCAACTAGTAACCCGCTTGTCAACCTGGCAACTCATTCGGTATAAGAAGGACGGCAACTCATTCGGTATAAGAAGGACTTCAATGATAGTGTGTAGTTTAGTTCATCAAGGACAAAGATATGAACTAGTAAAACCCGATTCACCCCGTGAATCCATGTATCCCAAAATTCGGGATAAATAAGAAGTCCCAAACCGGACTAGAAAATTTAGAAAGTTGTCTCAACTCGAGACACATGCTTTTGAGAAAAGAGTAGTGAAACTCACCTTAGATTGCAAGATAAATCCAAACTTCATAATAAGGACGTGCTACCGACTCCCTTTTATATGTGCCATTATGTGAGTACATGTGTATACATGATACACCACATAACTTGTTTCTCCATGACGTTAATTTATGCGAAAACGTTTAAGTGACACCTATCGTAACTACATGCACAAGTAGACCCTACAAACCCGTTGGTGAACGTTATATTTATTTTAAATCATACGCGTCATTTACATTCACATAAGTGTACACGCAAGATCAAGTCAAAATAAAGTCATACGAGACTCCAAATAAGCATATATACACACATATCACAATCTGCGTTTTCAGGACAGATTATGCACTACAAAAACAACTTTATTAAAAATACCAATACAATGAATTAGACTACCAAACTTTTACTGAATATTCCTTGGAGTCCAGTCGTCACGCCACTATTTTTGTTTCACATCAAAACCTTGTTGAAAAATTATGAAAATTCAAATACAACAACTAGGTTCTGAAAACTTTCACATCAGGTCAGTCTACGATAAAAATTCTCAAAAATTGTGTATTCATCCAAACAGGATGAATCGACTTGGAAAAGCCGAATTATTCCCATATCAACCTACTGACCAAATTTCATGACCTAACTCTTTATAAAACTCAAGATAAAACCAAATGAATTAAAAGCATTATAAAGGTTAATAGTGTTCAATTATCCCATGACAAATTGATGCATGCCCTAACGTGCTCCGTACCTAGAGACCTGCAAAAGCATGCTAGCGTGTGTCAACATAAAGTTGGTGAGTTCACAAGATAAGTAAATGAGTAAGTAAGTGTGTAAATTTCAAAAACCATGTAGCCACTAGTTCATCGCATGTCAGGTGAAGCTAACCCACTCATGATAACTAAACACACGTAATATTGAACTGCTAAACAACGTGCACTCACAACAGTGAGAAAAAGTGCCTTGCATCATTGCCTATCAACAATGATAATATGTTAAGTCATAGTACACAACCGTACTCCTAGCACGATATGAGGTTGGTGAAACCTAGTAGCGCTATCAACTAGTAACCCGTTTGCCAACCCGGCAACTCATTCGGTATAGGAAGGACTTCAATGATTATGTGTAGTTTAGTTAATCAAGGACAAAGATATGAACTAGTAAAACACGATTTAACCCGTGAATCCATGTATCCCAAAACCTGGGATAAATTAGAAGTCCCAAACCGGACTAGAAAAAGTTTAGAAAGTTGTCTCAACCCGAGACGCATGCTTTTGAGAAAAGAGTAGTGAAACTCACTTTAGATTGCAAGCTAAATCCAAACTTCACAATAAGGACCTGCTACCGACTCCCTATTATATGTGAAACTATTTGAGTACATGTGTATAGATGATACACCACATAACTTGTTTGTCCATGACGTTAATTTATGAGAAAACGTTTAAGTGACACCTATCATAACTACATGCACAACTAGACCCTATGAATCCTTTGGTGAATGTTATGATTATTATCAATCATACGCATCATTTACATCTCATATAAGTGTACACGCAAGATCAAGTCAAAATCAAGTCACACGAGACTCCAAATAAGCATATATACACATATATCACAATCTGCGTTTTCAGGACAGATTATGCACTACAGAAATGATTTTATTAAAAATACATATACAACGAATTAGACTCCCAAACGTTTACTGAATATTCCTAGGATTCTATCAGTAACACCACAATTTGTGTTTCGTATCAAAACCTTGTTGAAAAATTATGAAAAATCAAATACTACAACTAGGTTCTGAAAACTTTCACATCAGGTCAGTTTACGATAAAAATTCTCAAAAATCGTGTATTACTCCAAACGGGACGAGTCTACTTGGAAAAGCCTAATTATTCCTATATCAACCTACTGACCAAATTTCAAGACCTAACTCTTTATAAAATTAGAGTTACAGCCGATTAAAGTTGACCTAAGTTTTTAATCCAAAAATCAGTTTAGACCTTTATTCGAAAAAAAATCAAAAAACATATCAAACGGCAACCAAATGGCATGATTTTACCCATTTCAGAAAGCTAAGACCATGTACGACATGTACATAAAAAGAATCGATCAAAACAAATATCTAAAGTCAAGTTACAGAGCCTACAATTTGACATTCACATTCTGTCCAGATTTTAAACATGCAATATTCTCAACTATATCAAACCCTAGGCGTATATTATCGATGAAAAGCCTCAAATAATCATCGTACATGACCTATCATACATTTTCATGACAAAAAGATGCATGATTCATCATAAACATAATCATCTATAAACCCTATATGTTCAAAAATCAACAACATACACTAACATGCAACCCTAGTCATATAACCATCATAAGTCTTTATGTTTACCATGTTAATCTATTAGAAAACCCAAGTTTTAATCTTTATAAACTTGTATCGGATCTGGAAAAACTTGTTTATGGTGTTTTAAATCATAATAGAGAAGATTAAAACACAAGGAATCAAAGATCATACCTAAGGCTCTTCAAACAATCAAACCAAACAACTTTAATCCTTCCCGAATGATATTCTTGAGCCTTAGCAGGTGTATGAGGTTATATTTTTCGTATGGGGGCTGTTATGGATGATTAGGGTTGTGGTTATGAGAAGCATGGGGCTTAAGGTCGCTTAAAAAGGTAATTAAAGTCGGTTTCACGCGTCTAGGCCCGCCGAACGGTCGTTCGGTCTCAGTGAACGACCGTTCACTTTGACACAACCCGTTTCGGGCGGCCCGGTTCAGCGTATTGCAAGTTTCTCCGATGTATTCGTTATTTTGGACCATACCAAGCGTAACCCCATGTATTTAGACCCCAACCATTCTAACGGTTCATCGGTTACGAGTTTAATAACACGTTCGGTTCAAATCACATAATCACATAACAGTTTACACATAGTTTCACAGAAATACATAATTGCCAATAATATCAAACAATTAATTCACAATTATCTATTTTCTCAATTCACCAACGTTCAGGGTTCGATACTCGTGTACTTAGTTCGGTAATTCCCCCAATTACCTCTGTTATGCAGTACTAGTCTTTAACTGTGCAACGTGTGACTCACTTAACTAACCCTAGCTAAGTAACATGCCGCGAATGTAAGTAAAGTTAACTAGAGTTTAGTTAAAGTAGGAACCTGAAAATATGGGGAATGGTCTATGGGGAGGGTCGGATGATGTTCGAAAGATGAACTGGGTTTCGTGGGATGTGGTTACGAAATCTATTAAGGATGGAGGATTGGGAATCGCATGATTAGAAGTGAACAATATTGCGTTGAATGGAAAATGGTTATGGCGGTTTTTCAATGAGCAACATTCGATGTGGAGAAGAATGATAGTCTCATTATACGGGTCAAGTCGTAATTGGGGAGTGGCACCGGTTAATTCGTCTATTACGGGGGCTTGGACAAACTTGGTTACGTTTTGAAACAAATATAAGATAGATGGTGTGGGCTTTAATTGCAAGATTCGGGAGAAAATAGGAATTGGGGAACAATTAAGGTTTTGGTTAGATACATGGGTGGATGACGAACCATTGAAGGACAAATATCCGGGTTTATTTTCGCTTGAGAAGGATAAAAAGGTCTGTGTGTCCGGTCGGATTTGTATGAGTGGTTCGGTGAAGATTTTGATATGGGATTGGAAGCGTTCACTGTTTAGTGCCGATGAGGTTACTAGCAAACATGACTTACAGACCCTAATTCAGATGTTCAGTTAGAGGATAGGCGAGACGATTGGGCGTAGTATGATGGCAGGGGGGACGATTTTACTGTGGCCGCAGTTAAGAAATGGATATGAGGGTCGGGGACAAGTGACGGTAAATGGAGTAAAATGGGTTCCGAATAAATGTAACATTTTTATGTGGAGAGCAGTACTGGACCGTCTTCCCACTAAGACAGCTTTAATAAGGAGAAATATCACGGTTTGTAATTACATGTGTATTTGGTGCGATAGTAGTGAAGAAACGATTGAGCATGTTGTTACAGGGTGCAACATTTCAACGATTATTTGGAATGGTGTTTCTAGATGGTGCAGGATTCCAGGTATATTTTTATTCCACGTCAATGACTTGGTGAATATGCATGAACACTGCGGGATTTCGGGGAACAAGAAGGAGGTTCTTCAGGGGATAATCATTATCGCTTATTTGTGGATGTGGAAGGCAAGGAATGAAAAAAAAAATCAAGTAAGGAGCCGAATGTTGTAGAGATGATTGCGGACATCAAGACTTTGAGTTTTTTGTGTTATAAACATAGGTTTAAAGGAGGGGTGGTAGATTGGGAGCATTGGTGTTTATTTGAGTTGATGTAATTTGTATTTTGTGGATTCCCGCTTTCTATTCCCGACTTGGTAATAGTTAGCCTTTGTATTGGTGGTTAATAAAAGTCAATTTTCAAATAATAAAAAGAAAAAGCTAATTAACTGCTCACAAGTCCATTAAAAAAACTACTCACAAGTCACGTGTGCCAAGTTGTCTTATTCATTGATCACACAATTTATTGAATTGTACCCGAAAATAACAAAGGCCACTATTTATACTAGTGGGTAACCCGCGTGTTGCGGCGGAGTCGACAATACGTGATAGAGACATGATATGCATCAGACACGAGTATTTTGCATGTATTTTAACTGAGTCTATTTTCGCCTTTCAAGGAGATAGCATGTCCTTCTTCACTCACAATATTGCTAATGCAAAAAGAAGATCACCAAAGTGTACTTCAAATGCATTGCTAAAGAAGTTAGATTATATGATTGTAAACAAACACATAATATTGCCATGAATAATATTCCTTTTTTGGAGTATTAAAAATATACATTTGGGTAAAACTATGTATATGTTATGAGGAATTTAAGCAAGTTATTCCCTTTTAAACCCATTTGAGTAAAACCGTAAAATACTACTTGTAAATGTAACTTCTAAACATAACAGTGTCAATAAATCAAATTAAAAAAAAATATATAATATTCAAAACTCAAAGCATGTAGGTAGGTTTCACTGTTTTAGCCCTACACTATCATAAGAATAAAAAAAATGATGTTGCTTTTTGTTTAACTACCTAAAAATTATGGAACCTTTATAGATGATGAGAGAATCAAAAGTATCAACATCGCTAACATTTGTTTGCTTTGTTTGCCATCATCTATAGGGTCAGGAGTAAAAACAAGTTTATTGTAGCGAAAGAAGATGTGAACTCAACCGGAATTATGTATACTAACATACAAATTCCGCGTGCTTCTCATTAATTTACATATAATTGATCCTAAGACATGTACATACAATAATTATTAACTAAGCATTTTTCAAGTGGGTTGAGAGTATAAACAAGGGTATATCACAAAGGTAGATACAAAAATAATGAAGGATAACTTGAGTGTGAAATTTTGATAATTTAATAAAATAAAGTTACCCTATAGGAAGATGTAATAATTCAATGTAGATACAAAAATAATGAAGGATAACTTGATTGTGAATTTTTGATAATTTAATGAAATAAAGTTACCTCATGGACATTTAAGGAAGAAAAATGGTAAAATTTAGGAAATTGTAAAGAAACCCTTGGTATACCATCTTAATTTTAAACAATTTAGACATATTTACCCATACCACATCCTTTATAATGTAGTATAGATATAGATATAGATAACAATAACAATACATGATTTAAAAAATTATCCTACTTTAAGTGATTTTTTTTTTTTTTTCAGTTTTAGCTTTTAAGTGCAATTTACATCGACGTACACTTGTCAAATAACACGTACCCCATTTCTCAGGCTTGATTTCCTCTTTATCTTTGGTTGCATTTGCCCAAAACAATATAACATAAAGTACACCATATCGTATCATATTTTTCATTTTTTTAACAACTCTAATTTTCAAAGGCCCAAGATAAACACAAACAAAAATGTTTAGCGTGATTAGATCAGTTTCGGTTCAAACCAAACCAACAGGTTCTTTCATTTTTGCAGCTTCCCAAAATGTCGCCGAAAAAGCGTGTACAATCGTAGGAAATGCGAGATCTCGCCAAGCATTCGTTAGCACCGGAAGCCCCACCAGCACGGACAAGATTCAACACACGCAGGAACCTACTCAAAAAGGTTATTTACTTTGTTGCTAAGCCACATATATATCTTTTGTCTTTTGATATAACACTATATGTTTTCCTGGCAAGAAACTTTACTAGAGGTGTCGATTCAAATCCTATTTTCGATAGTTTTTTTATAATAACATGTTGAATATCAACTACCAAACACAAGTTGTTAATTATTTTGTCTTTCGTGTGGTTAAGAGGGTATTCATACGATCGATGAATTTTCTATGGATTAGACTCTATCTTCACGTATTATTAAAAATGTTTTTTTTTAACGGCCAACGAAATCCATCAAGAACTCCCTTCGGAGTCCATACTAAGTCAAATCAGGACCCCTTCCACCCGGCATAGCCAGACATGTGAGGGAGCTCATCCTGGTTTCACCAAGTCCACCAGTTCCGAGGAAAACCCAACTATCCACCCGCTCAAAGGCACGACAATGGAATAATCGGTAAAACCGACGCTTTCAAGAATCGAACCCATGACCTTTCAGTCATGAGTCTTCTATCATTGAACCTCCATACCACTCAACCATAAGGTAGGTGGTTTAAAAATGTTTTAAAATGCATTATGCAAAATCGTATATCCGCAAATTGTATGACAAAAACTTCGACTTACAAATACAAGAAAAATATAGTTGATTAGTTTTTTTTAAGATTAAATTCACTTGTAATTCAAAATAAATGTAAAATAGATATATGAAATAATTTGACTATTTAAGATGTAAAAGTTTTCAATACACGAACACTGAATGCAAATATATATATATAAATATAAATATATATATAAATATATATATATATAATGGTACAAATGTCATATTTTATGAGAAGTGTGAAAAAGATTAAAAATTTAAACGCAAACATCATGTTTTGAATTTAGGATTGGTATTTTGGGTTGTTTTTGCTAAAAAAACACCAAACACAACAATTTAAAACACAATGTGATGTATTAAAGTCATGAAATTTAAAACACACAACTAAAACACAATAATTTAATACTCACGTTTTTGGCATGGTGTTTTAATAAAATAAATTACTTCGTGTTTTTAATTGTTATGTTTGATATTACTTTAG
This sequence comes from Ambrosia trifida, assembly GCA_028751855.1. NCBI lineage: Eukaryota > Viridiplantae > Streptophyta > Magnoliopsida > Asterales > Asteraceae > Ambrosia > Ambrosia trifida. Next base: position 17,523,613 of record CM054122.1, on the reverse strand, counting down.
CCTAAACAATCTAAAACATCATTACTAAGTCCAAAAAATGTTGCCTACATATTAAATTTTAATAATTCTCACACTTTTCATTAAATATGGTCTTCGTATGCTATCATCACCCTATATAAAATGTATATATGTATTTTAAATGTTAAGACAGGTATGAAAAAATTAATTTAATGGGGTTTTATATGTATATACCAAACACATATATATGTAGAAAGTATTTTTCTAATATACATATACACACACAAGGTTAGCCGAGTAGTAAATTCCCCTTTCGCATAGCACAATAAAACAAGTAAAAATGTTACTATACATGTGTTTATATTTGTTTATTTATATAGTAAAAAAATAAATGAAATTTTTAAATTTCATAAAAATTTGTTATGGTAAGGAATAATTATAAAAAAAAATCATATCATACATATATAGTTATATTGAAAACCCGTGTAAAAAAAAACATTTTTTTCTTTGAAAAAAATAACAAATGTAAAATACATGTTTGTAAGCGTTTTGGGCAAAAAAAGCGCCGAAGAGATTTCTTTTTAAAAAATAAATAAAGTTGCTAAAAACATAGGCAAATAGCTGAAAACATATATTTTTTAGCAACTTTGTTTATTTTAAAAAAAAATCCGACCGGCGCTTTTGTTATTTTTTTTGCTCAAAATGCTTAAAAACGTGTATTTTACATTGTTTATTTTTTTTCAAAAAAAATAATGGTTCTTTACATGGGTTTTCAAAGGTTTTTTTCAACTCAAGAGGGTTTTCATTTTATCCCTCAACTATATATATATATATATATATATATATATATATATATATATATATATGCTCCCAATGGTAAATCACGAACTTCTTCCTTTGGCTCGGCTTTTATTTCTTCCTTATCAGCGGCATCTTCCATAGCATAAATATACCTGAGGTAGTTCTTGACTTCCATATCTTCCACAAAGTCGCCATGATGATTGCTAAAGCTGCTTTTTTTTTTTTTTTTGTTCACCTTCAAAAACTTGGTTTGAGACAAAACTTCACTTATCTGATATTTATTCATTTGGTGTGGTTTTATTTGAGATCTTGTGTGGGAGATCAACCTTTGAAGTCAAGAAACATGAAGGCGTTTATCTATCAGATGCTTTTCGTTATAACGAAACTGGTAAGTGTCCCCATAATGTTTAGTGGCTATGCTTTTATTTTATAGAATGATTTGGTTGAGGGAAGATAGATCTCCGGGTTTCAGCTATCTGACAATGCAGCTTCTAAGCGTTCGGATCCACTCCCTGAGTTTCAAGTATATAATGATAATTCCATCTGTCTAAAATTCAAGAGAGAATTCCTTGACTAATACCATTAAACCTTGTGTAATTGCCATGTGAAATGGGCGTTAAAGCCAATGTTGGCGCCCCTGGAACAAATTACATCTAAAAGCTAAAGCAAATTAAATTTAAATTTGTTTATAGGAATATAATAAAATACCACCTCTTGCTTAGGTCAGAAACCTCATCTATTCGACAAATGTTGTGTTAATCAAGAGCAACATCATGGCTATTGCGTTAATCAAGAGCAACCTCATGGTTTCTTTGATCAAATGTCATTGTTTCTTTAATCCGCGCTTCCGGGCCAGTGAGTTGGCTCTCACCCACTTTAGCCCAACAAAGAGGAGACCGACACTTTCGTCCGTAAAGAGCCTCGAACGGAGCTGCCTTGATGCGGAATCCGAACTATCCTTGCAAAACAGATGACTTCGGCTCGATACTTCGATAACCAATCCGAAGATTAACACCGTCCAATTTGGCATTACAAAATAGCACCCTAAGAAAGTATATAGAGAACAATAATCAATTAGAATTTCCCCCTATTTATGTCAAAATTACAATTCATTTAAACATTAAATTAACATAACTTATCAGCAGTAAATAATAACTGCATGAGCTTTTAACTTGATTGGATGTCGATGTTGGGTGTTGAACCGAAGGGGGAACTTGCACAACAAAATCTTTAAACGTGGAAGGTTGAGTCCTTGTGCGAGTGGGTCTAGTCTCGGTTTGAGGTTCTGGCGAAGAGTGCGATGTTATCAATCTAGGGGCATGCCGCTAGATTTTGTTGACGGAGATCATGGTTCAAGACCCCCTTTATCAAAAGAGCTGATGATGCAAGAGCTAAACGTGTTGAACTAGTCCAACGATAAAGAGAAGGTCAAACTTGTAACCGACGAGCATTAATTGTATGCGAGAATCATGGACTCCAGCAGAGCTATTATTGGTGATGAATGTCTGGCAGATAGCGGTAGTACTAATTCTGTTCTCAAGCATAGGAAATTTTTCTCTGAGTTGTCTCCACCAAATAAAAAGTTTCTTCAAAGTCATGTTTGAGTTGTTTTCCCATAACCAGTTGTGAAATCTTCTTGTTATACTGATTTCCTTTTCTATATCTACAAAATTCTGTTTTGTGGTTAAACAGACCACAAATTTCACATTCTTTTGCCTTCTCCTTTTCATTATGAGATGTGAAAGGCAAATTACTGACAGTAAATCACATCTATTTCTAGACAGGCTCTAGATGTCGTTCTAATACAAATAACATCTTTCTTTGATTGTAAGAATCTTCAAATAACCAAAATTTAATCTGAATTGGAATATTTTATCGTAAGAGTTGCTCCTAAGGTTTAAACTTTTAAAAGGGAAAGTTTTAATTAACATAGGGAAGCGTGGTTACGATTTTGAACATTAACAGATGTTAAAATGATTGTTTTGATGATTTCTTTGCGTGATTGTATTGTACATGATCTTAGCTTTTCATAATGGGCAAAACCATCAGAACGATGTGTGAACGATTATTGAACGATGTGAGGCTTGATTTTGACCCTTTTACATATTACAATATCATAGCACATATATTGTGAAACACTTTTATATTATATGTATTCAAACAGGGTATGCTCACCAATACATTAGAAAATCCAGTGCTCATGGGGATACAATCTCTTTGATGCACACCCCCAGATATGCCAGAATTAAAATCCAATGCCCTGGGCTGCAACGGTGTCCCCATGTTGGTTAATACGAGGCGTATTAGTACAATGTCAGTACGATTTACATAAAGCATCTCTCATATCGTACCCTATACGCCTAGTATTGACCTATACTAGGCCAAATCACTACAAAAAAATGCCATTTAGTGACATACAAAAAGTGCCACAAAAAAAAAGTGCTACTAAAGGGACTTGAAGGAATGTGCGGCACACAAAAAAAGTGTCACTAGAAGTGCTGACGCTAAAGCCTTTTAGTGACACATTTTCATTCTATCACACAAAGTTTTGTTGGCTTTTAGTGACACTTGTTTTTTGCCACAATATAAAAAAAGACTTTTGTAGCACATATTTTATGCCTCTAAAAATTGATTCTAGTTACATATCTATACTAGTTTTAGTGACACTTTTTTTTGCCACAATATGAAAAACCTTTTGTGTCACAAATTGTGTCGATAAAAATTGTTTCTACTTATATATATATATATATATATATATATATATATACATTATTTAGTGGCACATAATTATACCACAAAAGTCACATTATTTACAATTTAAATATAAAACAAAAGTTCGATAAAAACTGTAAATGTAGAAATCATAGTATTATAACTTCAATAATAAGTTCAATCCGAAACATATTTCAAACGTCAGCAAAACAATATGTAATAAGTAACATATCCCAAATTTCCCTTATTCATTTCTCGACACCTCTTGCTAACATACGCAATGCATCCATCAACATCGAATTTCATGGTGAAACCTCCATAGGTCATGCTTCTTATTTTCCTTGTAATAAAGTCTCTTTAATACACTGGAACAAAATAAATAATGCACAAAGAAGAAAAATGATATTAATAAAGAATATAATATATTAAAATAACAAAGTATAAACATGTAACAAAACACTGACATTGCCGTGAACACCACGAATGGACCACATTATGCCAATATATCCATTCGGATCTCCCCCATCAAAGCGACACGGATTTTTTTCTATCTCAAAGTGTGTTTTCAACTTTGTGTTTTCTGTTGTTATTGTTTTCAAACTTTGGGTAATTAGGTTTGACGCTTTAAGTCAAAGAATGAAATTTTTTTTATAAGAAATTCATTTATCACCTAGAGAAATATTAGATAATAGAATAAGCTAAAAATTTAAAAGATCTTACCAGGATGCCTACAGCCTCACCCATTTGTCTCACAACCTCTAGCAACCAATAATGCTTTAAGTCCAACATGACTTGGTTCACTAAATTGCACCTTCCATTGTTCAAGAAATAACATTTGATTTATAAGTGAACTTTTCTTTGTTTTTTTTATTAAAAAAAGTTTCTGTATTTATATTACAAAACTTGAATTACCCCACACAGTGAGGATTTTAGCCACTGCTGATTTTAATAAACTTAAATAAAGTACAACAGAATATCAACTACAACACGACTAAAGCTTGATCTTCATTTTATTCACAAGTAAAAAAAATGATTATTAACTAACTATGTAGGTCTTGCAATTAAAAGAGAACACCAGTAAACATACTCTTTTAACGAGCTAGCTACCATGGAAATAAATAACAAGAAATAACTAACCTTTTCTGACTATGATACAGTTGATTTCAGCTTAGATCACCATATTCTACTAGATTTCCTTTCATTTGAGCTGTGTTTATTGAAAATCAAATACAGTTGTACTAAAAAAAAACAAGATGCAGAATGGTTTATCTTAGCATTGAGTAGCATCAGCCTTCTTAACTAAGCATCCAGAAAGAGGCCTGGTTATATTATTTTAAAATATAGTCACATCACATCTGCAGGTAAACACCAGCTTACCATTAATCAATGCACAAAATCATCATCATCATACTCATACTCAGTTATAAATTTGGTTGACGCGTTCGGTAGAGCAGTTAGTGAGCATCTTCAACTTTTCAGTTTAACACAAGTAAACAACACAAAAACGGTGCGAGTGTGCGACTAAACCATTCAAGGGGCCCAAAGTGAACTAAAAATTCGGGGAGCTATTTAATCTTTTTCGTTTTTCAAACTGCATGATTCATGTTTGATATTTTCAGTTAACATGCCCAATTTGTATTGCACAAAGCCTTTATATCATTGAAAACATAGATAATAGCACACCTATAAAAGAAGATTACGCAAATAGGCAACATTAAACATATGAAGATCAATTCCTAACTGTCTTTTCAATTTCCAAGTTATATGCTGTTAATAACTTAGCTTCTAACAGTTTTGGTAGAGTATTAATGATTTATGAAATTAAAATGTACGGACAAAAGTTGTTAGTGGGCCAATGCAACTCATTTTTCCGCGCCCCAAAGATTATCTGCTATAACCAGGTACCCAACCTATACATTTTGCCAACTCACATAGCTGTGCATTTCATTTACTCTTTTCTCAAGCTGCAAAAAAAAGCATGAAGCTAGCAAAATAAGGTTCAAAAATCCAAATTAAACATCATACAACTATACAAGAGTGAAGGATCACCAAACTAGAGAAAAACAACAGTCATATTCATCCAAAGAACATAAGTTAACGTTTTGAAAATGATTAGAAAGAATAAGTAGCCTGTTCATTCCCATTCATATTAAATTTCTTTTACCCTCAAAAGCCTTTGAAAGACTAATACCAACATGTTCGATTAATCCATTTGAGGGTAAATGTAATGTCAATAAAAAAAATTAGAGAAAACTGCCGTTCCCTGTTGCAGCTCAAAATTATAATAACGAAGGTAAAGTTATAATAACGACACTTGTTGTGTACCTTGCTCACCTTGTAAGAAAATTGTCGTTCCCTGTTGCAGCTAAAAATTGACATGTATTCAACCTGTAAATAAATTTATATATAGCATAAAGATGTCATGAAGCACGTTTGGCGGGTAACACTTGAACATTTACTCACGCTAACTTTTCAGCATTCAATGAAACCATACCTTAGAGCTACATCTTTGTCCAATTTCCTGCACAGCATTCCAATGGATCAAGAATGTTGTAGTGAGTTCAGATTTCCACCATCATGGAATCCTAAAAAGGAACTAGAATACCAATACAAGGATACAAAATAACCATGAGATGATGTTCCTTACAAAGAAACAATTTCTTTTTCATGTGGCGGGTAACACTTGAACATTTACTCACACTAACTTTTCATCATTCAATGAAACTATATTTATGGATAAGATTCTACACATTGTAACATAAATTCCAGTGAACTCACCTTACAATATCCAATGCGAATTGAGACATGAGCCTTAATACTCAAGATCAATATGGCTTTAGGGCCTTAATACAAGAGTTGAATGTGCCTGCACGGGATAAGGTACCATGTTCGCTCATAATCCGGGTGACCATATCTAAAAGACAAGAACATGTTCTATTACTGTTCAAATCTACAAATTTACTCAATTGTTTGATACTTTGTAACATTTCAGTCCTTAGAACGGATGTGTTTTGTTGGAGTTAAATGTCATCATGCCTCGCATACTAAAGTATAATTGTCTTTGCTCGGATAACCTAAGAAAAAGATATAAGAAGTCCAACTCTTATCTTTTCATCGTCAAGGGCCACCAGACAACCATATATTTTTGTGAAAACTATAGATCGCATGCCTTGTTATGCCCATATGTAAGCAACGCCCTTGAGATTGACTATTCAACACACATAAAATTAGACTCCTTTCCATAAATGCACTTATCTTCTTTACAACAGAGAACTTGTCAGCCTAACCAATAAAGTCTTACAAGTATGAAGTATAGGATTGAAGTTGTAAACGTTTGATATCTGAGTTTTCAATTCATAGTATAACAACCCTATGTCCTGAATGTCATTAGTTATTAGATAAGTCTTATGTAAATTGAATATATGTTGGACTAAACTTTAATCTAATTTATAAACAGTTGATAATTTATTCTTTCAATTAGGACCAAAGTCCAATGAGATAAATGAAAGTTCATCAAAAAAAAAAATGCCAATTATGCACCTTGAACTTCGTCTTATGTATCATAATGAATGAACCATAGAAATTAGAATACACATGACAATCATATGAACTTACCAATTAATGATTCTGCCCAAGATAGCAACTACAGATCACCCGCTCCCCCGTTGTTGAAAGAAATATCATGTCAAATGCTAAATAAACTACACAGAGCAGTAACGAAATTTCAAACTAAAACACTTCAATAAACATACTGAACTACTTATATGAGTAACATGTGGGGTGAAATTAGAAGTCATTTCAATATTCTCACTTGAAGAAGCATCTTAACAAGAAATTCTACCAAAGCATAAACAGGAAACAAACACTAACATTACAGACATCAAGACATACTGCACTATTTTATACATTACTTGTGGGTTATAGGGCAAATATAAAAGACATGTTTTTATTTGGCCTACTAACATATATCTTTTTATTTGTCCTACCACCTTCAGCATCCTCTAGTTTACAAAGCTCAATCATCAAAAACTGGATTTTAAGTCTTGAAACAAAAGAAATGGCCTACAATTACAAAGAGTCAGATTGTTAACATCTGGAATTGAAACTTGGAAAGCTTCGTCTTCGTCCAGATCTGCAACCTTGGTCATGTAAGGCAACTAATGTTGAGGGTTTGCCAAAAAGTGAGTGTTAGCACTGCAGACGACCAGAGACGGTTGGAATATGAGGTCAGCAACCAGATTTCCCTAAACGCTCACCCTAACCTCTCTACTGGAAACGTGTATTGGTGTAGGTGGAAACTGGAAAGTTGGGGTTAGGGTTTGATTTGAGCACAAGAAGTGAAATTGGAAGAATTAGAGGAAAAGATGTTTATTTAAAAGGGAACGAGCGGGAGATAAATTTTTAGGGGAGGGAAATTTAATATTTGATAAATCACATGTATTTTTTTTAGGAGCGGGAGATAAATTTTTAGGGTATTTATATAAATTAAAAAATATATAAAGTTTTACAAAGTAATAGGAAATTATAAATTACATTTTCTATATATAATCTACGAAATTATAAATTTAAGCATATGAAATTTTCTAGAGGGTGAATGAGGCGAGGTACTTACTAACTACTCGATATCGACTTGAAAAACACTCAAAATAAGTCGAGCTTAAACTAGTTAGAGCTTGAGCCTGAGGTTCAAAATAAGTTTGTTTAGTAAATGAGCCCTAGCTACATTTATCAAACTCAAGCCAGCCGGCTCACAAGCTTAAAAGAAAATTTTATTTATTTAATTTGTATTTAATATATATATATATATATATATATTATGATAAAATAACTATACTATGAATAATTTATCTTATATATAAATTTATAAAAAATAAAATAATAATTAATATAAATTAATTAATAAATAAAATAAGAACCAAGCCCTCATAAGTTAAACGAGCTTGAGCTCGAGCATAGTTCATCTTTGATCATCTCGGCTCGTTTGTACACTTAATTTCTAGCGACATAAGCTAAGTGCCATTAAAAACCTAAAAATTTTCAATGGCATACACAAAGTGCCATTAAAAACTTAGAAATTTTCAATGGCATACGCAAAGTGCCATTAAAGACCTAAATCAGTAGCATAAAAACTAAAATGCCACTAAAGGTGTATATTAATCAATTATGAATGCTAAAAGTGCCACTAAAAACCTAAATTAGTGGCACAAAAACTAAATGTCATTAAAAAGTGTGTGCCACTAAATGGCATTTTTTTTGTAGTGAATGGTCTGTAGTTGCATATATATAGGATTTGGTTCAAATGAGAACATTTTCCCAAATTGAGAACTGTGAGAACCATTCTAATTTTTTTTTTTTTTTTTTGCTTTAATCGCTGCTTTATATGCAGGAAAAAAAAAATTTTTTCAATATACACATGTGTATAACTGAAATATACACACATGTATAGCTGAAAAATGCTATATACACATATGTATAAATGAAAAAAAATAAACAAAATAAAATAAAAAAAATTATTAATGCAAAAAAAATAATTTTTTTTTGCCTTTATATGAAATGTGTGGTCCAGAATGGTTCTCTCAGTTCTCAAATATGGGTTGGTTCTCTTAGGATCCCTACCTATATATATATATATATATATATATATATATATATATATATATATATATATATAGGGTGTGGATAATATGGAAACCCTATCTTTTGGAAAAACCTTGCAAACTCTCTTATGACCATTGATCAAGCTTGATCAATGGTCCATGATTATTTGAATATAATAATCATAAAGCATGTGGGCCAATCTAATAAAAAATATAATTAAGGGCACTAAGGTAATTTTAAACATGAGATTTGACACTTCTGAATCCTAGGTTTTAAAAGGTTGATTTGACACTTGTCAAGTCACCTCTCTCCTACTTTATGACACTTTTTCCAGCACCAATATTAACATACGTTAGTGTTGTGATACAAAATTCCGACCTCGTGTGAGACATCGCTAACATGTGTTACCAGGCATATACTAAAAGAACATATTAAAAGAACACATAAAATGTGTATTTATTTAAGAAATGATAAAAACGATCATAACAATAAACACTAAAACATATCAAAAACCGTTTAATACAAACATAATTATTTGTGAATTTTCAAAAAAAAAAAAAACTATCATAACAACATAGAAAAAATCTAGCTATTCTTCGTTCTTGATCCTCATCATCATCTTTAACTCAAAAACATCTTTTCACCTACAAAAAAAGTAAACACGTGTTAGCTGGGCTCTATAAAACACATAATGGGACATCAATGACATGTGTTAGTGTATTCTAAAATATATGTTTTACTGAAATAACGTATGTTATACAAACCGTAACACATGTTAGTTGAGTATATACTAACATGTGTTAGCATCACTAACATGTGAAAGGGCGTATACTTACATGTGTTAGTTGGGCTCCCCAACTAATATGAACCCTAACACCTGTTAGTTAGGCATATACTAGCACGTGTTAGCATCACTAACATGTGAAAGGGCGTATACTTACATGTGTTAGTTGGGCTCCCCAACTAATATGAACCCTAACACCTGCTAGTTAGGCATATACTAGCACGTGTTAGCATCACTAACATGTGTATAAAAAAAATAGACATATACCCTATACGAGTTCATAACAATTTCACTTGCCAAAAATTTATTTAATAGAATATAAAAATTATTTAAACACCCTATTCACCAAAAGATTAAAAATTTATAATCTTTATAAAAAAACATCACTTACCACAGCCACATCACCAACGCCGCCTTCTTCCAATAGCCTACTCGTGAAAACCCACACTGAAACAGATACACATGTTAGTTTGGGATCCTTAAAAACATAATGGGACATCACTAACCTGTGTTAGCATATACTAACATAAAAAGACTACAAATTTATTCATCAATCACATGTGATCCATCAACCTCATGTCCCCAATCCAATAAAAATATAACACAAACAAAATAATAATAATAAAAAAAATAAAAATGGTTAACATAAGTTTTTTTTTTCATTCAAGCATTTGATCAAACACTTGGTGTGCAACCAAAAACTATCCCCAAAAAAAATTATTATTATTATTCTAGCAAAACCCAAAACCTATTTCACTAAACCCAAAACATAACAGCTTACAAAAATCAAAATCTTACATAAACAAAGTTTGAAATTTTTTTTATTATAATACTTCGAAGCAACGCCTTGATAAGTCGTGAATATAAAGTGGGTCAAAGTTTTGTCCATTCACATATAATAGTTCACAAAATGAAGTGTTTTAATGACTTTTATATGACTTAAAAACATTTAGTCGGACAAAAAAGTCCTAATGCTCCCAAAATTTTGTGGTGTTTTTAATCTTTTTATAATAATGGAATAATGAAGTACGTGAACAACTGTATTAGAAAAAAATAGATTTAAGCAAAACAAAATCAAGAAAAGAGCTAGGTGGATTCAAAAGAAAGTCTAATAGGAACACAAACCTGCTAATACACATATTTATTACTTATTTGATTTTCGATTCTCTAACTTTGTCTTTGATGCAATCTTGTGAAGTACAAACTCCCTTAAGGTCGTCTTCCCCAAATCAACATCCCCAAACCTGTAAAAACAACACACACTTATACACTTACAATCCAACCTCTATGTTCTTCACAACCTTAATTAAAATAGCTTCAAAATTGTGACTTTTGTTTTGATCCAGATCCAGATCTCAACTACAACTCCAGATCTAGAAAAGAGAGGGAAGAGGATAGAGAGAGAGAGAGAGAGAGAGAGAGAGAGAGAGAGAAACAGTACCGGTGTCGGAGGTGTGGTTGCCGGAGGTGGTGGCCGAGCCTGTGGTGTTCGGTGGTGGTTGTTAGGGTGGTCGGTGGTGGTTGTGGTGGTGGTGGTGGTTCAAGAAAGAGACAGAGAAAGGGTATAGAGAGGAGGGAATATCTGAATTTGAAAAATACAAATGAAGAGAGAGATGATGAATAATATATATATAGAGAGAGAGAGAGAGAAAGAGGATATTGGAAATGTCTATTGTGCCCCTTTGAATATTATAAAGTATTATAATGTAATGGGTGATGTGGCACAACATGGGCCAAGGGATGGGTTTTCTAGAGTTTTTTCATTTGAGAGGGTTTCTTGTCTATACTTCCACTATATATATATATGTATGTATATATATTTGTAAAAGTATTTTTTTAATATACATACACACAAGGTTATAGTCTCGTGTATTACATTGGTCGAATAATAATAATTGTACGTTCGCATAGCACAATAGGGTTTGGTATAATTATAAAAAAATCATATCATTATAGATTAAAGATATATTTAAAGTGAAGACGGATTTCGTGTGAAGATTTAACATATCTAATCTAACAAAATATATCAGTAAAGTTATACATATATTTGTAGTAGGTACATACATTATGAGGTAAATATTTTAAATAAGTTTATGTTTAATACCACTTTTGATGTCATTCTATGACTTACCAATTGCACAAATGAACAAAAGAAACACTTTCCTATCTCTCTTTTGTATTTAGAATACTACACCATGTTTGCCGGTAATTGATGTTGATTGATGACATGTTGTAGATAGAGATGTGATGTCACATTCTTTTGAGGACGATTATTCAACAAGGTCCGATGAGGAGGGATTTGGAGGTTGCTTTAATGGTAACGATTCTCTTTCCAGTATAGAACAAGATAAAATTGTTCATGCGAATTCTCCTGGTAAACTTCTTTCCCAAATACGCTCACGTATGTATGTATGCATGCGTGGATACGTACATATGCACATGTACTCATAAATGCATATGCACATACGTACGTATTTGCATGCATACATCATTCTTTTTTTTAATGTTCAAAGCATTACTAATCGTATAATGGTTGTTCGAGTTAAAGAGTATGACAAGACTCAAGGAGACAAATCCAACGAAAAGGGGGAAGGATGAATCACATTTGAATTAAGAACTGATCAAGAAATGCAAGGAGAAGCGTTGCAATTTTCATTTTGTGGTTATTTACAACCCTTTGGTATTTTGGTTGGGTTTCTTACTCCAATATTCAAAGAAAATATGGATTGCTATGAAATTAATTAATATAATATATAAACTAATAAATTATGGAGACTTGTGTATGATACTAAACTTGAAAGTGAGAAGCATAGTAGTTTCCTACATTATGTCATCAAAATTTTTAATCAGGATATGCTAGAATTCTTTATCAATTGAGTTAGGTAAATGTTTTCTGGTTCAGTTTTTTTCGGACCGATTTTATCTTTTTGAGGCTAAGCCCGAATGAAATAGTATTTGTTAACTATTGAGAAATTCCTCCATGAAGGTTTAAGTTTTTGCATTTATTGGTATTTACAAGGGAGGGAGGGGGTGCTCCACTTGAGTTCAGTGAACTATTCTAATTTTCATCAATCTGGCACTGTCGCATCACTTTACTGATTTATTACATTAAAACACAAATTTGGAGGTAACACTACACTGAACTACCCTAAAAAAAGTTTTCCCACAAAAGCTTTCAAAGTTCACGGGTTCTATCTACTTTACTAATTCACGACCCAAAGCCACTACCCCTCCACCGGCGGCGATGTTAGCGTGTGAGTAGTGGGGTAGCATCTCCATTTACTAGTAGTGCCCCGTCACCCCTAATTTTAATCAAAGGTTAATTTAATCTGTCTAACATACTACCCATAGTTTTGGGGGGGGGGGGGGGGTGGGGGTGGGGGGTTTGGAGAGTGGTAAGACTGAAGACTGTCTCAAAAACAATTGTGGTGGTATATCTTTGATAAACATAATTGCCAACTTGTTAGCTAAGAAAATATGTAACATGTCTGTGAGATTGTTTTATGAAATTCAATCTATAGGGTATTTAGGGCAAAATATAGGCTAAAATTGCAAAACCAGCCACAAAATTTGATGTCATTTTAGATTTCAAGATGATAAAGGTGATGTGTTTATGACCTTGAAGTCCGAGTTCATGCAAAACATAAATAACCTAAGTAGCTAGGATAAATATGGTATCGAATCTATGAGGAGTTTGTGGTTAGTGTCACACTAGTTGTTTGTTTGTCTAAGCTATTTACAAAATAAGTATGCAAAACAATTATAAAGTTTGCTATTATGAAGCTTGCTAGTTTTCTCTTTGTTCGTATTGAAGGAATATTGGAATTATCTAACAAATGGTAAATAATTATGAAACTAAATTAATACAAAAATTGGTAACAAAGTTCACCCCCTGTAACACCCCAACCGATGGCGGAAACATCGATGTATCACGTAGTGACGATTGTTCAATAGCTCACGGACTAAAGGTGTAAACATTGATCAAATAGTTTATTACATTGAAATGAAATACAACGATTCTAAATGCCAACTAAACTGAAATACAATGAATCAAAATCTAAATATGAATCCGAAAGCTTAAAGAATGCATCTCAAAATAACCTGAAACATGTACAAAATAATTTTGTCAATACAAAAATTGTATTGGTGTGCATACCCTGTTTTGAATACATATAGTAGAAAAAGAGTTTCGCAATTCACGTGTGTGACAACCGGCAACTTTCGATCACTACCAATGTAATTTTAAGTAATTATTCTTTTCAATATTATTAATTATTAAGTTTCGGAGGTTAACTGGTCGTTTTAACAAAGGAAAACGTGATTCATTTAATTAAAGCAATGTAAACGCGTGCATTGAACGCACGTGCCAGGCGACGGAAATATTTATATTTTTTTTTTGCTCGGTTTATTATTATTTTAAATTATGAACACAACCAACTAAATTTTGTACTTTATTTATCGAGCCTAACTAAAACCGAGACATTTTATGTTAGGACGGGTTCGATACGCGGTATGCACCCACCTACCAACAAACCCTAAGTATAAAAGCTTATCTTTCCTTCTTCCTTCTCATTTTTATTTCTCAGCCTCCATCAAACAAAAACCCACTCTCTCTCATCCCTCCCACTCTCTCTCTAGAAAACCTTAACACATATACTCTCTCTCTAACCCTCTCTGCGGCTCTCTCCCTCCTGCTCCACTTCTGGTGACGGCCGGCCACCACCGTGGGTGGTGACGGCCGGCCACCACCGTGGGTGGTGGCGGCGCACAGCTTTTAGACCCGACAGGTGTGTTTCACGGGTTAAAGGCAGGAGATTTGATGGTGGTTGTGCAGGTGAGCGACGGTAGGTATGGCTCGAGTGGTGGTTGTGTAGGCGACATAGAGGGGTGCGGTTGTCATGTGGGTTTCAGTCCGATGGGGTTGGTGGTGGCGCGTGTCTTTCAGGCCTGAATATAGGTTATGGTGCTCGATTGTGGTGGTTCAAGGCAGCATCAGATGTGAGATTTTACAAGATGGTTTCTGGTTCGATAGGTTCTCTGTGGGGTTGTCTTGGTTGGGATTCCGTGGTGGTTCGATGGTCAAGCAGAGGTGGTGGTCCGATTGGAAGGTGACGCAGGTGTTGGTGATTCCGTCGGCTGTGGTGGTCCGGGTGGTGATTGTTTCGGGTCTTGTTTATGTTGGTTACTCGGGTTGGGTTTTATCTGGATTCCCAATGGTTTGGTTTGGTTTTAACTTGGTTTCGGGTCAGATTTGATGGTGCTTACGGTTTTGATGTCGTGGCGGCGCTGCGAGGGTCCTCGAAGGTCAGGGTGGTCTCAGTTGGTTGTGGGTTAGTCATGGCGGTTCACGGCCGATTCGACCTTATTGGTTTGTGATGGTCCGGTTTGATAATGGTGGTGGTTATTTTCAGCTAGTGTCGGGTCTGGTCTCGGTCCAGGTCACATTCGGTTCGGGTCTCAAGTCGTTGACTGGTGGTCGAGTCAATTGTTCGGGTTTAGTTTCAACTTGGTCAGATCTGGTCCGGTTAGCGCGTAGATCGAGACGCGCACGTGTGATTCGGTATACTTTAAATTTGTATTTATTATTATTTGTAGATATTATATATATTTATAAATATTGTGTATTTGTAAATATTATATATTTATGAATATTATATATTTATAAATATATTGATATGGATAGAATAGTTTCAACTCGCGAACGGACCGAATAATAATAATAATAAACAGTAACTATATTATATATCGAACGGTTTGGTAAATGGTTAACTTAACATGACTTATGATATCGAACATCGGACTAAATAACATTGGACTATATCGTCGGACTATATTATATATATATTGCTATATATATATATAACTATACATAGGTGACGAAACGTATACAGTCTCGTGAATCGAAGTTGTGGATAAAAGGACTTGACGAATTGTGTTTGAAAGTTGATTTTGGGGAAAATTGTAGACAACGGGTGTTGTCTGGTTTGTACAAAAACAAAGGAAACTCTGCCCAAATTTTTATAAAATCAAAACGTAACGAACTACTATTTCTATAAATAAATTCCCCTAAGTGTTTGGACAAACAAATCGAAATGCTTTCAAGGTCTGTTTATTCGTAACGATAAAGATGATTTTCAAACAATATTTGGGAAAAAGCAACAAATGTTATTGATCGGTTTAATAACTAAGTTTGTAATTCCTCAAATGGTATTTTCTAAAATATAATTACGCAAAGCAAATACATTTACATGATTTGCGAGACGAGCTACGATTCAGGATAATTATACATTTCGGGGTACTAGTCCAACATGGTTTATACACAAATAGCAACAAGTGTGCAACTTGGGTACTATGTTGTATATGTGATTTAAGTTAAGTCATTGTCGGTTCGTCGAGTTGAAACGTATTTAAAACTCGTGTTGGTACACACGAGTCTAGACAGTCGAGTAGGCTATCTTGTAAGCGGTTAATTAGCTAGGCTTATGTGTGATAGACTGTTAAGGTGTCCTTTGTTGGTAATTAGGGCACGAGGAAGTCGGTCGAGGTTTCAGGCTTGTTTGCTAGCTTAGCATGGAAATTAAGGTGAGTTCATGACCCCACTTTTTATCGTTTTATAAATGCTTTCGGGGGGGGGGGGGGGGGGGAAGACATGCTTCTTTTATGAAAATCTGATGAAATTAAAGTGATCAAGTTTTGGGAAAAGTTTAACATTTCAAACACTTTGAAAAATCGTACATGGGAAATCAAATGGGTTGCGTGAGTTTCACGGCCCCACTTTAAGTCTTTACATTTCGGGGGAGACACATGCTTTATACATATTTCATAAATTATCATGTTATACTAGTGTTAAATTCATTTGTGCTATATGATACATAAAGTCCCGGGGAAACCATGAATATGCTGGATAGCATAACGGGGGAAATGTGGATAGATCTATTGGGACTGACAGACCCCACCCGTCGGCTGGGAGCCGGGCGGGTGCATATTGTCTCGGTCATAAGCATAATCGTTTCGGGCAAAATCATATATCGTTGTCTGTAATGGTTTCCGGTCGTAGTAGTATTATTCATGCGTCTAGCTAACGCTATCATTTCTAACATAGTGATAACATGATGGCTTTCAAAACTTATGGAAATGTTTTTGTAAAACTTTATTCCTGGTTTGGAATAACATAACTTTATTCCCTGGTTTGGGGTTACGCAACTAGTTTCTGGATTTGGACTACATAGATTTCGGGTTGAAATGATTTTGGATTAAACTTAACTTTTGGTTTCGCAAACTTATGAACTCACCAGCTTTATGTTGACTTTTTAAGCATGTCTTTCAGGTTTAAGCTTTGGTAACGGCACGGTTGGAGGGGGGCGGCGTCTTGGGATCGGGGATCCTAGAGGGTTAGAATTGGCATTCAGGAAGTAAGAGTCTTAGATGCATCTTTCCGCTGCGCGGCGAAGCTACCAAACGTCACGACCGATTTGGGGAAAAGTTGGGGTGTGACAACAAGACTATGGATTCTCTAGCTAATTAGATTGTCATCAAAAGTATGATTTGGTGCTAACGAGTTTAGTATTACAAGGCTTAGGTGTTAATAGCTATCAACGTCAAAGACAGACAAATATACACTTCATTACTCAAGAACATGTAAACTCTAAGCTTATGTTAAGGCATACGGGACCGAATTCATTTCACGAAGTCAAATTTCATAACTCATTCGCACAATCCGTGAATCCAAAACAAGATCAAGGACAATTAATATAAATGTTCAAGCAACCAAATACAATACAATACATAATGATAACAATCACATACAATGTCAAGAATCCATAAAATCTTACAATATTTACACCAGAGGAAAACTATGAAGTTAACCACTCATGGTTATAGGCACTTGAATCTTTGATGAAAGGATCATTTAGATGAATTGTCATTATATGGAGGTGTTAGGAGGGTGAAAGATAATGTTTATGATCCCCAAACTTCGTTTTTATAAGTTCCTTACCGAGTCCTTGGTCAAAGAAGACATAAAAACACTTAAGAAGTCATTTTTGGTCAAAAATCAAGGTTGATCATGTTCGGCCGTCAATGACGGTGGCTTACCGTCAGTGACGCCAGGGCCCAGACGCCCAAACTTGTGGCTGACGCCACCTTCTCCTTTTTGCTGATTCCCACCGTCGATGACGGTGGGGGACCTTCAGCGACGCCAGCATTTTTGACGCTAGACTTGTTTTCTTCATAACTTTTCGTTTCAACTCTGTTTTCCTTCATTTTTGCGGCCACGTCTTCGTTTTTAAATCCTCTTTCATTTCATACAAAAATATCTTCATTTTAAATTCATGTATTTTTTTCCATAACACATCCAATCTTCATTCTTTGTTCCCGATTGCTCGTTTCTTGCACCCGGTTCCTCCTAGCTTCAATCCAATGCCTCATTTAACTCCCAAAAGGCACTCTAAACATAACGAGTCCTATAAAACATAAATCATATCAAAGTAGATCATTCGAAACTCAAATGCGCATCAAAAACTCAAACTTAAGCATTGGAACTTGAGGCTTTTCAACCATGCATCATGTGTTAGGAGGGGGTATTATTTTTTTAACTCTTGAGAGAATTACACATATTGTCCTTTAGTTATTACTAAAATTGCATCCTATGTCCTTTTTGGAAAATTTTCACTCCTTATGTCCTTTGTTTTATACAGTTGTTACACCCTATGTCCTTTAGACCAAACCCAGTTAAAAATCTCGGTTAAGTTGGTCACGTGCCCCTTACGTGAGGGGCAAATCTATCAATTCACCTCATTAAAGGACAATTTGTGTAATAATAATAATAATAATAATAATAATAATAATAATAATAAAAACCATATCATCATCATCATCCTCGTCCTCTCCTCTCTATCCCTCTCCACCGCCACCACCGCCAAATCCAACCTCGTCTCCTCTCTAAAAACCCACACACAACACACTTGTACTGTCCATAAAACTAGAGAGAGAAAGAGTTGAGAGGAGAGAGGGAGACGTAGAGAGAGAAACGACAGAGAAAGAAGAGAGAGAAAACGGAGGAGGAGAGAGAGACAAAGGAGAGAGGAGCTAGAGAGAGAGAGAGACACAGGAAGATAGAGAGATCGACGAAGAATACGGTTGGATCTATTCCGACCTTTTCCCCAAAACATCCATCGATTCATCTGATTTTATTCATCAACCTCTTCCCTAAACCTAAATCTCTATCTGTAACCTCTATCGATTCGTCTGAGTTTATTATCCATCGATTCATCTGAATTCTTTGCATCTGTTTGTTATAGATCGAATTATCGGAGGAATCATCGTGTATTGTTTATAATTATCACCGCCATAGATCAACAATTGAATCCGACATAGATTGTTTATATTGTTTCTTTTCAAACAGAAGATGGGTGTGAGAGGTGTTTCATTATCATCGTCATCATTGTCTAAACATTCACTGGGTGTAATTTTTTTGGTTTTAGATTTGGGTGTGGAGAGGGTTTAAAGAGGATTAGGGTGGTTATTATTCACCATTGATGATTTGATAATTAGAAACCCTCGAAACCTTGGAGATAATCAAGAAAGAAATTGAATTATTATTAATTATTATTACACAAATTAGCTGCTCCAGGTTTGTAAGTGTTTGGATTAAAGGGTTTGGGTTGGTGAAGAAGGTTTGGGGATGATTCAGTACTCAGAAGGTGGAGTAAAATGGGGATGGTTTTGTGGGAGGTTATAAACAATCAGGGGAGAAGACACAAGGTAAAAAGACAGATTTGCCCCTCACGTGAGGGGCACGTGACCAACTTAACCGAGATTTTTAACTGGGTTTGGTCTAAAGGACATAGGGTGTAACAACTATATAAAACAAAGGACATATGATGCAATTTGAGTAATAACTAAAGGACAATCTGTGTAATTCTCTCTTAACTCTTACTTTTGACCGAATCTAGTCGGGCACCAGCCATGCCTGCTTACCATGTTAACACCTGTTGATCTATTAAAAGGTCATCCCGTAACAATAGTGGTGGTATGTCTTTGATGAATATATTTGCCAACTTGTGAGCTAAGAAAACATATGACAAATAACTTGGTTTCAATTGTGAGGTTGTTTTATGAAATTCAATCTATAGGGTAAAATATAGGTCAAAATTGCAAAACCACTCGCAAAATTTGATGTTTTTAGATTTCAGGATGATAAAGGTGATGTGTTAGGGTGGGGTATTATTTTTGAACTCTTTCTTTAGACCAAGCCTGTTCACCATGTTAACGCCTATTGATCTATTACAAGGTCGTCCTTGAGAACCCTCAAAGAGTTTTGAGCCTTGGGCGACTTAAAAACTGGGCTACATTTGATAAAGGTCTTATAGATTAAACATAAATAAATCTTGGTGGTAGAACCAATACTTAAAATTGAGACATCTACATTATATTAAAATGGTTTACCCAACTCCACTAAAAATATAATTTAATAAACATGCATAACTTTTTTAAAAATTTTCGGTCATATTAGAAGATCGGGCTCCGAGTCATCAACCACACTACCTGCCTTTTTGAGCCGGGCCTAATCCATTACATGGGGCTGCCAAAATGGGGCATGAGCCCCTTTTCTGTTACCATAATAACGAGAGTAGGTAGAGGTGCATGTATCGGTTTTTCTAAGAACCCAAATCGGTTCCAAACTGTATGGGTGTTGACCAGTTTCAAGCCAAATCGGTTTAACCGGTTCAATTCCATACCGGTTTGTTCGGCCACAAATTGATTTTTTACCCGGTTTCGGTTTTGATTCCGATTTGGTTTCATTTCGGTACACGTACGCACTTTTTAAAATCGCATAAATTATATATAAATCTACTTTTGTTTAGGTTTTTTTAAGAAGAAAATTGAATTTTAATACAAAAAAAAAAAAAAACAAAGTTTTTATTTGTGTTTATAGCCAAAATGTTTTTTTTCTTAAAGCAGTTTCGGTTCGGTTCAGTTTTGGTTTTTTTCCGGTTTTTAGTGGTTCCGGTTCGAATCCGGTTTGTGTACTGGTTTCTGTTTCGGTTCGTGTTCTTTTGGTCGGTTTTCAGTTCGTTTATGGTTAGGGATTTTTAGTACCAGTTTCAGGTAATACTGGTTTTTACCGGTTTCGGTTCAATTTAGTTTTAGCGGTTTTGGTTCCGACCCTTTTTTTTTCGCACCTCATAAAGGTAGGGCTTAAAGTCAGGGTCCATCACATATCCATTAATCACATGCACACACATATTTACTTTTATTTTTTCTTTCTTAAATTTAGTAGCTAAATCACTAGTCACTACACAATGTTAGTTAGTTAAAACCTCATTACTACGTAGTAGTAGTAAAATAAAGTTTTTAATTACTTCACTACACTTGTCTTAACTGGTGGCTAGTGCTTGGTTTCATACATACATTTTCCTTGTCATCGTTAGAAAAGGATATTGTTTTTTTGTTTTCTCGGTTTCTTAGGTTCAATTCCTTGGGTATGAAACCAAATCTATCTATATATATAAAAGAAAACGTATATGCTGACGTGGCGTGCAATGGAGGCATCAACCTCCCCTTGAGAGTGCCACGTGGCATCATAATTGAAAGATTTTAGTGTTTTTGAACTATTTCCCTTTTTAATTAAAAACAAAGATAAACATACATAAATTAAATTGAGTTATTTTAGGAAAAAAAGAATTTAAAAATAAATTTAAAATTTTCTCTCTCATGTTTCCTCCCATAATTTTTAAACGTTTATATCTTTTATATACGAGATTTTTTAAAGAAAAAAAATTACACCAAATTAACGAGCGTTTTATTATCTTTCCAACGAGTACCATAGTCCTATATAAAAAACGGAGAAAAATCGACTATTTTTTGTGATGTTTCGTTCATACAGGAAAAAACACACAAAGTGTTCATGTTATTCATTAATCATGTTTTTTCTTTTAAACCAGGTTCTTATCTACGATGTTGAAAATCAGCCCAATCGCCTTGTTATCATTGGAATTTTACTAGGTATACTTCATCAAGAGAAGTTAGGAGAAAGAATCGCGCAACACTGCAACACATGGTGTCACCTTATAGCAAGGTTATTTTTTTTATTTATTTAATTACAAGAGTAATAATTATTACTATTAGTATTAGTATTATTAGAATGGTTATATTTTTCAACCCCGGGACGCTCCCGGAAAGAATTGATAGTTGCTGACGTGACGTTCAATGGTGGCCTCAACCATCTCTTGATTATGCCACGTGGCATAATGAGATGCAATGATTACAACTTCCAACTTAAGTGTTTGTTTAGTTGATTAGGTTGGGAATTATAAGAGCCATTAGAATGTGAGAAATTAGAAAGATGTGATGAGTTTTTTAATAGTTGCAGCTTACATAAGTGATTCTTTAGATGATTACTGATTAGGTTTTAGATTAGGGAATATGAGTTATTACTGATTAGAATACTATGAACATGCAATGATTGAGAGATTTTGTGGTTAGTTAACTTGAGCCATTTGCAATAGGTTATCACATAAAATTAGATTTTTCAACCCCGGGACCCTCCCGGGGTAATCAGCTACTAGTAAATACAAGAGTAATAAAACAAAATTTTGGATGTTAAAGATGTTTGGTATGATTTTTATAGACTGCAGTAAATTAAAGATATTTTGACAAAAAAAAAATGATTAAAATTATCTCTTGTGTAAATTTGAAACTCAAAAGTGCAACTCTTTTTCATCGTTGAATCCTCCGTTAATCTTATCCAATTTTCTATCATTTGAAAATTTGTTACTAAATTAGTTTTAACTATTAATTTACAA
This sequence comes from Ambrosia trifida, assembly GCA_028751855.1. Lineage (NCBI taxonomy): Eukaryota > Viridiplantae > Streptophyta > Magnoliopsida > Asterales > Asteraceae > Ambrosia > Ambrosia trifida. Next base: position 17,500,954 of record CM054122.1, on the reverse strand, counting down.
GATATTTGCCCGCGTTGACACGCAGTTCAACAACGTACGATTATTTGGAGTAGTATAACGTATAAGAAAAATAAAGTAGAAAAATTTTATTAAAATTTAAAAGCAACAAATACACATTTATTCAAATATCGCTGAAAATTTCCTTATAAACCACATTTTTTGTTTTAGTCATCACTTTCCCACCAGCATCAAGTATAAGTAACTTCACGCCTGCCCTGCTTTTAACTCTTGACAATGCGACATAAAGCTGACCATGTGAGAATACAGGGTTTCTTAAATACAATCCAACCTGAATAAGGGGCTGTTTGGTAGCCTCTTAATCAGTCTCTTAATCATTCAGGTCTGAATCATTCAGCATTCAGACTGTTTGTTTCAACATCTGAATGGAATGATTAAGTGCTGAACCATTAAGCTAATAAGGGATGCTGAATGATTCAGCTCTTAATCATTCAGAGCCTCTTAACCATTCAGACCATCTTAATGATTCAGCACTTAATCAACCAAACAGCCCCTAAGGCGACTTAAATGGTATGTGTTAAAAATAGACTTATGGCATATTCAACAATAAGAAAGTAATAAAAATAAAAATAAGAAACTAACTACCACCTAAATTTCACAATTTAATTTGACACGTCTGAGAAGATGAGCATTACCCATATCGACCCGCTAAAAAAACTTCGAGCACATTTTATTCTATTTGACACATTTGAAAAGGCAAACATTACCCAAATTGACCCGTTAAGAAAAGGGAAGATTGCCCCAATTCACCTATGGCCTATGTATAAGTAAAAGGAACATCAATCTAATCAAAACACCATAAACACACTGTTGGCGACTTTTACCCTATTTGACCCATTGGAAAAGTTGAACATTACCCAAATCGACCAATTTATAAGGAAACAAACATGAGCCTACACCACTAAAACAACATTTTAACCGACTATTACCTTATTTGACCCGTTTATAGGAAGGAACATTATCTAAAGTGACCCATGTATAAGTAAAAGGAGCATTACTCAATAATTTTAACCGACTATTACCTTATAGATGCTATTTATACGCTAAAAATAGTAATGTGACAAATCAAATAATTCAGCATTTATTTTGTGTTTAAATGTCTTTAATTTTAAAAACTGGATTTTTTTTTTAAATTTTGATTTTGAATGTTTAAAAATAAATTTATAAATGTATTTATATATGATTAATAATTTTATGTTTAAAGGTTATTAATTAAATGGTAATCATAATTATTAACATTAGATGTTTCCAATATTGTGTAACTCACGATAAATGCTAATTATACGCTAAAAATAATAATGTGACAAATCAAAGAATTAAGCATTTATTTAGTGTTTAAATGTCTTTAAATTTAAAAACCGTATTCATTTTTAAATTTTGATTTTGAATGTTTGAAAATAAAGTAATTCAATTGAAAATAGACGTATTAATTGTGATGAAAAAAATTCAAATTTAACTTTGTTTATAAATGTATTTATATTTATATATGATTAATAATTTTGTGTTTAAATGTAATTAATGAAATGCTAATCATAATTATTAACATTAGATGTTTCCAATATGGTGTAAATCATGATAAATGCTATTTATATGCTAAAAATAGTAATGTGACAAATCAAATAATTAAGCATTTATTTGGTGTTTAAATGTCTTTAATTTTAAAAACCGATTTTTTTTTTAAATTTTGATTTTAAATGTGTAAAAATAAATTTATAAATGTATTTATATATGATTAATAATTTTGTGTTTAAAAGTTATTAATGAAATGGTAATCATAATTATTAACATTAGATGTTTCCAATATTGTGTAACTCATGATAAATGTCAATTATACGCTAAAAATAGTAACGTGACAAATCAAAGAATTAAGCATTTATTTTGTGTTTAAATGACTTTAATTTTAAAAACCGTAATTTTTTTAAAATTTTGATTTTGAATGTTTGAAAATAAAGTAATTCAATTGAAAATAGACGTATTAAGTGTGATGAAAAAATTCAAATTTAACTTTGTTTATAAATGTATTTATATTTATATATGATTAATAATTTTGTGTTTAAATGTTATTAATGAAATGGTAATCATAATTATTAACATTAGATGTTTCCAATATTGTGTAAATCATGATAAATGCTAATTATACGCTAAAAATAGTAATGTGACAAATCAAAGAATTAAGCATTTATTTTGTGTTTAAATGTCTTTAATTTTAAAAACCGATTTTTTTAAATTTTGATTTTGAATGTTTAAAAGTAAATTTATAAATGTATTTATATTTGATTAATAATTTTGTGTTTAAAGGTTATTAATGATATGGTAATTATAATTATTAACATTAGATGTTTCCAATATTGTATAAATCATGATAAATATCAAAATGCAAGAATTGTTAACACTAAAGAGCAAAATCATGTACCTTCTGTTGATATTTTGGATCTCCAATCCTTTGTGCCCGTGCAACAATAAACTCCAATTGGTCTATGCAAGAATCTGCCAGAGTACTATTACCCTGAGCAAACAGCCTCCACCATTGCTCACTGGTGCAACACAATCGTTATACACCTGCAACCGCCATAAAAAAGTATTAAAAAAACAAATCAGAATTTTAAAAATGTATTAAAATTAGTGCAATAACTTTACAAACCAATTCCACCATCAATTCCATTCAACAACTTTCCAAACCAAGATTCATAATTATAGCAATTATAGTTAATACATTTGACTATGCAGTTAATACATTTGACTATGACTATATGGAAAGTGTACAACTAATTGTGCTATTAACTTTCCTATAATACAATCAATCAATTTTTTACCAAAAAAACTCGACCCTTCCTTTTAACATCCAAGACTTTTCAAACCACCATTTATAACAATTAATTCTTATAATTATCCTTCCAAACTTTAAGCCATCAACTTAGGAAACAAATAAAATGCTAATAAATGAGACCCGAATCAACAAACAGGACCCGGACCCGAATAGCTTTTCTAAGCGGATTAATCACTAAAAAATATCCAACATTCTTTTACCTTTCATCTAATATTATGATCCTCAAGAACACCTCGAAGAACATATGAACATTCAACCTCACCCGAAGACAAACATCATCGAGCCAACATAATATCATGAAGAAATATATAATACACGGGAAATTTTCGTGTTTTTGCTACTGAGAAAACATGAAGGATCATATCACAAATCTGAAAATTATTAAAATCTCATAATTTTTGAAAACAACAAACATAATACCTAATCATTGAAAACAAATAACAATACCTAAACACTGAAACTGATCATATCACAAATCTGAAAATTATTAAAATCTCATAATTTTTGAAAACAACAAACATAATACCTAATCATTGAAAACAAATAACAATACCTAAACACTGAAACTTAAAAGTCACAATATAATCTCATAGTAGAAAATAAGAAAGATGAAACCTAAAGCCCCAAATCTGAAAAATTATTAAAAACCATCAACAATACAAAAAAAAAAGTTTAATATTAGAATCTGAATGAAATATTAGAATCTAAATAGGCGACGATCAGAGAAAAAAGAAAGACCGCCGATCATTCATCGCTTAAATCTGAAAATAATTACAAAAAACAACAATATATAAGAGGAATCGTATGAACAAAGTAGAAACAATGATTACCTTGAATGAGAGATAGAAGAAGATGAATGATCGGCGATGGAAACATAGAAAGAAACAGAGAAACATAAAAATCGATTAAATCTGAAAATAATTATAAGAAACAACAATATGTAACAGAAATCGTATGAAAAACAAAGAAGAAATCATTACCTTGAATGATAGAGACGAAGAAGATGAACGATGGTGATGGAAGGTTTTGATCGGATGGAGATACACGATCGTAGAGAAGAGAGAGTTATTCTCGTGTGAGAGAGAATGAGAGAGAATGATGAGAGAGAATGAGGGTAATTGATTGAGTAGGTTAATTAGATTAGGAAACTATTAAGTGATAATTGTTACCATATGTATAGATTATTACTCTATTTTTTATTTTTTTAAAAAGAACAATTTTATAAATTATGAGAAGAGGACACATGGCACAATATGGGAAGAGAGAGGAATTGAGGTGCAATATGAGAGTGCCAAGTGTCCTCATAGAGTTTGTTTTATTAGATGTATAGACTATTATCAACAACTTAAATTTTACTCTCATATTACGGGCTATGGTCAATGGTAGAGAGACCGTAACCAACCTTCACCTCGGCTTTCATCATCTTTTTCTTTCTTTAAAATGGTGTGTGGTCGCTACCCTTCACCATCCCAATATTTTTTATATTTAACTTTTTTTCTTTCATTTCATTTAGTTTTTAAACAACACGATAAACATTGCATTAAAAAGCATAAAATACATAACTTAATATTAAACAAAATAACAACAACAACCATACCCAGTGAATCCCACAAATAGTAAACTATTGGTAGGGTCTGGGAAGGGTGGGATGTAGACAGACCTTACATCTATCCCTGAGAAATAGAGAGGCTGCTTCCAAAGAGACCCTCGGCTCAAAATAAAAATAAAAATGATGATGATAATAATTTAAACTACCAATATCACAAAAATGGTGGAAAGACTACATGGCAAAAAAAAAAGGAAAAGATAAACAACGAGAAATAACATATAAAGAAACCATAGAGCACAAGAAGACAAATCACGTGTAAAGACCAACAAAAAAGTGAGGGTGAAATCTTATTTCCTATGACACGTCTAAAAGCTCTTATGAACCTATCCTAACAGTCTTTAACCTTAATCCTAAGTCTCCACAAACTCCTATCCTGGACCATGTCCTCAGAGAGGTGTAACTCTTGTAGATCATTCCTAATCCTCTCATCCCAAGTCAACCTGGGCCTACCCCTACCCCTCATCCCCTACACCGTAAGGTTTTCCACCGCCCTAACTGGCTCCATTATCTGTCTCCTCTTCACATGCCCAAACCACCTTAGTCTCCCCTCCTTTATCTTATTGGATATACTAGCTACTCCCAACCTTTCTCTAAGAACTTCATTTCTTATCCTGTCTAACCTTGTGTGCCCACACATCCACCTCAGCATCCTCATCTCTGCTATGTCCATCTTATGTGCATGTGTTTCCTTGATGGCCCAACAATCCGTCCCATATAACATTGCAGGTCTAATTGCTGCCCTATAAAATTCCCCCTTTAATTTCACAGGAAATCTCTTATCACACAATACTCCAGTGGCTGCTCTCCACTTACGCCATCCAGCCTGGATGCGGTATATTACATCACTGTCGGTCTCCCCATCCCTTTGTACAAAGGATCCCAAATACTTGAACTTAGTTACCTGCGGAAACACTAGAAAACATAACTAATATAACCTAGAGCTTAATATTTGAACTTAACTAGGTGGTTTCCGAGTTGCGCGTTGCGCAACCTTTGAGCAGGTGTATGACCAAATAGAATTTGAGATCCTGTTCAGACGCTGGCTACTCAGCAATAGTGTGTCCTGTATGTACCCTAGCATATGCAGTGTGTCCATGAGTTTTCCATCATAATAGTTTCCGCGTTCAAATTTTGGTTTTAACCTCCTGCAATGTTCCCCTATAATCACACTATCCTTCCCACAATTTTCAAAGTTACAAATCTCATGATCATAACATCTCACAGCACATTTCAATATAAAAAGGATTACTATTCAATCATGTGTAACTAAGTCACTTTTCAGGGATCGACTTGTATGTAGTCTTCATTGAGCTGGTTTTGGACCGCTTGACCTTCAATAGACATCCGAACACACCTAGCCCGGCCCCTATGCACATCACCCAGGCCTAGGAGTATAGCTTAAGTCATATCCTGAACATACAAATTCAATAAAACTATAACCTTACAAACAAACCTTGTTTCCACACACCAGAAAGCAAACTTAACCCATATAATATACTACTTCTCTATCTATGGACAACCAAGGGAGCATGGAATAAGTTGAATACAATATTGTTATCCCTAATTCATTTCAACATAAAAAATGTTGAAGGAACAGTAACAATTCACTTTATAGCAATTAATTAATTACTACCAGAAATAATTAAAAAAATATATAATAATCGGCAGATATATCAGATTTTAATCATTTTATCAACTCAGTTGACCAAAGAGGCATAGATAAACAAACTGATAAGTAACGGCGCTTTATAGCGATTGGCGCTTATTCGGACTCTTTTATTTGCGCACACACAGCCATAACATGCATTGCCAAAGCGAATAGGCGTTCATGTGCTTAGGCGTTTGATTTGCTTTTGCACGTATCCGCTTAGGCGCATAGGCTATTCGCTTAGGCATTTGATTCGCTTAGGCGCCTATTTGCTTTGGCGCCTAGGTGAATAGGAGCCAATTGTTAAGAACCTGATAAGTAGCATCAATATTCCATTTTCTATAATCTTTTCGCCTAGGCGCATAGGTGCTTACTAAGTTAGGCGCTTAAGCGTTTGATTCGCTTAAGCGCGCACTTATTTGCCTAGGCATTTAGGAGCTAAGGCATTTGATTCGCGTAAACTAAATATATAAAAAAATTAAATTAATTAATATGCCCACCAAATAGTCGATGAAAACAACATATCGCCGTTATCAACACAAAACTCAAAAACCAAACATTGCCCAATTATAGAAAAACTACTCACCAGTTTAGCTTGCATCGCCAGTCAAAACTGTGCATGAATATTTGGCATATAAACACGAATATTTGGCATATAAAGTATAAACAGTTTGTTCCTTGGTTATCACCTTTGTTTTCCACCTTTGCAATCTTCACCTTTGGTATACGCTTTGCTTCCCATCTATGCACAAAATCGGCTATTAGTATGCGACTCTTGATCCTAGCATACGCAACTTTAATGCCATTTATGTTTGTTGCATAGTTTAACCAGAAACAGTATTTCTAACCAAAAAAAATAAATAAAAAGGTGGAATGTTACCTGACCCACCTAAGATATTCTAGCCCGTCTTGTGGTGGGCCCGAATCAAAATCAGGTTCCCTAGTGACATAAAGCGCAGGCCTTTGGATGCTAACATATTCTGAATCACTATCTTCATCTTCATAATAATCTTCCTCTCCATCAAAATCATCGACATTTACACCAGATAAACTATCCACTTGGTTCATATTCTGAATTCCACAACTAATATTTTCAGACCCGTCGCCTGAAAAGGTTTCAACATATCAGTCAATATATGACACTTCGTGTTGAGATTTCATCATTTCGACGCAAAACCACAATAGTATTCAAGATAACAATCCTATCATGCATATTATGGCATATCGAAGTGGGATCAATGTTATACATATAATAACCTAGCACACAGGTCTAAAAAACTGAGTATCAACTCTTTGTGTGTACTAATGTTTATTATAATAAATGATATGAAAACCAAAGAATCCAGATCTAATGTCAACAATGTGAGAATATCAGCTGCCAAAACCACACAAAATCATCACCAATTGCATTTCAAGACTAATTTTACATTTCACATATGCTAACTTAACACATTGGCCAAAAGAACAGTATGTCAAGTGCCTGTGTATTCTAACTTTTATAACAAATTAACTGAGCGACAAAGAACCCAAATTTATTTCCAAGAATGTGAGCATATCAACAACTAAAACCACACATAATTCATTTCCAACTACATTTCAATACTACCTTTACATTATACATATGCTATAACTAAACACATTGGCCAAAAGATCTCTGCTTATCAAGTGTCAGTGTGTACTAACTTTAATACACTATGAGCACATCAACTGCTAACACAACACAAAAATCATCAACAACTGCATTTCAAAACTAATTGTATACCGCCTAGCAAAAACCGGTAACCTATGTTGGAACAATCGGTAATAATAATGCACGAACACAACGAGTTTGTGGCGGACACCACGACAACTTTTCTGAATTTTTTATTAAACTGGAAGAACAAGAACATAAAACATAACTCATTGCTAGACCCTCTATTTATACTAATTCTAAACATCTAGGAACATTCAAACTAAATGAGATATTTGCATTATCTCTTATTATTCAAATACTAGATAACTATAAACTAATAGATAAACCAAATCCTTTTGATGTCTTCTTGAGCCTCACGCATCACAACCAAACAACCTTCCAGATTTCTTTTCCTTGATCTAGTAATTGCTTTGGCCCAATAGCTAAGACCCATTGGCCCATCGGGATTAAGTCCAACATTCTCCCCCTTAATCTCGATGAGTACCACCTAGATTTACCATGCCAAGCAACTCACGCATCTCCTCGAACTTAACTCTTGGCAATGCCTTTGTTAAAATATCGGCCTTTTGCTCACTTCCACTAACATGATCAACTTGAATTTCTCCCCGTTCAATGCATTCACGAATAAAATGATACCTCGTATTAATATGCTTACTACGACCATGAAACACGGGATTTTTCATCAACGCGATCGCCGATTTGTTATCAACTAGTAACCTCACCACCTCTTCTTCTCGGTTCATCAAGTTACTCAATAATCCTCTTAACCACAACGCTTGACACGCGGCAGTTGCGGCTGCCATAAATTCTGCTTCACACGAAGATAAGGCAACGGTTTGTTGCTTTTGTGAATTCCATGAAATCAAGGAATTTCCAAGATAAAACGCCATACCCGTAGTGCTTCTACCATCCGTTTGATCAGTCGCATGACTACTATCACTATAACCAACTAAACTTCCATCTCCTTTGGCCTCATAACACAAACCGTAACCAACTGTTCCTTTTATATATCTCAAAATTTGCTTGACAATTTGCATATGAGATCTTCTTGGCTCTTGCATATATCTACTCGCAATTCCAACCGAGTAGCTTAAATCGGGTCTAGTATGTGTTAAATATCTCAAACTCCCAACAAGTTTTCGATATTCAGTAGCATCCACGGGCTGCCCTTCTTCATCTTTTGTTACATTGAGTCTTGGTTCCATCGGATAACGAGCGGAGTTACATTCGAGCATACCTGCTAGCTTCAACACCTTCTTTGCATATATTTCTTGCTTCACAGTTATGGTACCATTATTTTGTGTAACTTCTAGTCCCAAGTAATAACTCAACAGACCCAAATCTTGCATATCGAACTTACTTTTCATTTGCTCTTTAAACTGTTCGATCTCTTTTTTATTTGAGCCGGTAATAATCAAGTCGTCCACATAAATTCCAACTATGATTAATGAATTACCGTCACCTCTTTTGTACACCGCAGATTCATGAGGACATCGAATGAACCTTAGCTCCTTCAAAGTTGTATCTAGCTTCTCGTTCCATGCTCGCGGAGCTTGTCGCAAACCATACAACGCCTTGTGTAGTCGATATACCATATTTTCTTTGCCTTCAACTACGAACCCGTCCGGTTGTTTCACGAATACGGTCTCTTTCAAATCTCCATTCAAGAACGCTGATTTAACGTCCAAGTGATACACTAACCAAGAATTTTGAGCCACTATTGCCAAGATTAGACGAATTGTTTCAAGTCTTGCAACGGGCGCGAAAACTTCATCAAAGTCTACACCTTGTTCTTGCACATATCCTTTGGCGACTAAGCGCGCCTTATACTTTGAAATCGAACCATTTGCATCTCGTTTAATTTTGTAGACCCACTTTAGACCGATTGCTTTACACCCTGACGGCAATGAGCAAAGATTCCAGGTCTTGTTTTGATTGATCGAATTTAGTTCGGCTTCCATGGCGATTTTCCACTCCTTCCGATCCTTAGCTTCATTATAGTTCATGGGTTCTCCTTCAAGCAAAAGAAGAGTATTTATCTCTTCTTGTAACATGACATAATTATCAAATCTTTTCGGCAGAACCGATTCTCTTGATGATCTTCGGAGTAGCGACCCTTCACTCACATGACCACTTTCAATGTCATTGTTTGCTTGTTCCTCTGCAGCGATTTCTTCATCATTATTTTGAGAGCTCATATCTTCATAATCTTCACTTTGCACATTCTGAGGAGTTTTGCCACTTGCTTGATCCTCGTCTTCAAACACTTGAAACTCCACCCATACAGTTTCATCACCTTCCTTATATGCTTTAGACCAATCATAGCTTTCGGCTTCTGCGAATTCAATGTTACAGCTCTCATATACCCGTTTCTTGATCGGATCATACACTCGGCATCCACTACCTCCCGGTTCTTTTCCGAGGTATACTATCTCAATACCCCGATCATCTAGTTTCTTTACGCCTACAGGTGGTGTCGTCATATAACCACGACACCCGAATACTCGCAGGTATTCAAAATCAGGCTTTCGACCCGTCCATGCTTGAAATGGCGTCGAATCCTTCACGGCCTTTGTAGGAGTTCGATTAATTAAATAGGCGGAGTGTCTTGCAGCCTCTCCCCACAGATCTTGCGGCACCTTCATTGCTTTTAAAATGCTTCTCATCATATTCAACACGGTACGATTTCGCCTCTCTACAACGCCATTTAGTTGTGGCATGTAAGGAGCCGAGAACCACCGTTTTATACCTGTTTCTTCGCAATAGGTGCTGAACACTTTATTTAGAAATTCTCCGCCTCGGTCACTTCTTAACGCCTTAACCTTGTGGCTACTTTCCAATTCAGCTTCTGTTTTGAACTTTATAAATGTTGCCAATGCATCGCTTTTGTTATTTAACGTATACAACCACATGTAACGGCTATAGTCATCAATTAGTAGCATGATGTATCGACTACCACCCCTCGTAGATGGTGTGATAGGACCGCATAAGTCCGTATGGATTAACTCCAAAGGTTTGCTAGCTCGAAACTTACTAAGCTTTGGAACCGGTGGTCTACTTTGTTTACCCACCATACACGCATCGCACATCTTGGCTTCTTGCGTAAACGAAGGCAACCCTTTAGCAAGTTTCATTCTTGACATATCATTCATCGATCTGAAGTTTATGTGACCGAGTCGAGCGTGCCACAACCCCGCTTGGTTGCTAATTGAATTGAGAAAACATACCGGTTTTGCGATCTTGAGCTGTCTTTTATATAGGCGATTTTTAGAGCGAGGAACTTTCATTAGTAACCGACCCCCGTCACTCTCGTACAACCAAAGGTACTCGTCTAACATTACTACCTTGCATCCATTCTCAGTCAATTGTCCAAGACTAAGGATGTTACTACATAGCTTTGGAATGTAGTAAACATCATTCATAACTCTCTGTTCGCCATTTTTGCCTTCGAAAATAATTGTTCCTCTTCCTTCGATACGAACAAGTGACCCATCACCGAACTTCACGACTCCATTAATGTTTGTATCGAGTTCCGCAAAGAAAGACTTAACACCTGTCATATGGTTCGAACCACCATTATCAAGGTACCAAGTTTCTTCGGATTTATCGTCGTTTGAGTACACCTTCGGATGCACCTTTTCTTCGTTCAGCAATATTTCGGAATCGCTGATTACTACCGAGGCCATCTGTAACAACCGGCAAAAATAAGGTAATTCCGTACAATTAATTAATATATGATTAACGTAATTAAATGCAATTATGTGTGATTTAATTATCAAGGCCTTAGGGAATAGCAATTTCCAAATAGTGCATAGGAATGCATACGTTTAATGGTAAAGCATGATTGGATCATGTGCGAATAAGCTATCCGGTACGGATGTTGGCAATTACCCGGTAATAATTAAATAAACGAAACGAATCCCGGACACCCAGGATATAAAATAAAGGGTATTTTCATAAGATATAATGAGTTTTGGAACTCCAAAACCATAAATGAAAACGTCTTGTACAAATCTCCCGGTAACGAATAAAGTGCGCGTATCGCACCCGATACGCGTATAACTCATAATTTCACCCGGTAAAGGCCTAAATAGCCAATCAACGCTTAAAATAGACTATATTTAAGGGTTATTAAAGGTATATTTAATGTCCGGATAACGCGTGATTAAAACCCGAAAAATACCCGAACGACGCCCGAACGACGGGGGATTAAACTTAACAAACAATGGGTATTTATTTGAAGTTGTGGACCCCACATAGACCCACTTGGGGCCGGCCTAATGGCCTTATTACAACCACATCTTGTAAATATTAATCATAACCTAGAAAGCTAAAAAGATTAAGCATGCATGAAAGGCCAAAAGTGTGTAAGTGAAACACTAGTACAAAAGTGGCTCAAGTCTTGTCCCCTCCTTACAAATTTTCGGCCATAGGCCACTACAATCCAAGACAAGACTCAACCAAGGATACACTAAGCATGCACACATGCTTGTATAAGACCTAATGCAAGATCATGATGAGATTACAACCCTTTGGAAAGATTAGCAAGCAATCTCCTAACCATACATACATACATACGGCATTTTACACAACACCCTTCCCACACCCATCCAAGATCAACTTTAGTACAATACATATCTCTCATATCTTAGTAATGATCATAAAATCCAAGGAAGATTACATGTGATAAGGTTATATAAACATGTGTTAACCATTAGAAGAAACAAAGCAAAACTCTCCTTTTCTTCTCTTCTTGAAGCCGTGGGTTTCACCCCTCCCTTATACATTGTTCTTTCAAGTTTTCACATCTCCAAAATACTTAAAATCATCCATCATCCAAACCCCTTTTGTGTGTTTCAAGAGCTTGGAGCTAAACCACTAGGAAGAACACACTAAACCCCTCTCAAATCCAAGGTTTTTGTCTTCCCTAGCCTTGTGCTAGTAGTAAGCTTCTTAATCTTGTTTTTGATTGTTATTTTTCATGTATGTGTTCCTAGTAGCAAGTTGTACATGAAGGGTTTAAAAATGGTTTTGAACATAATCTTTAATAAGTTTTCATGTGTAAAATGGAAGGTTAAAGATATGAAAATAAACCATGGATTTGTTGATGATGATGTATTAGTCTTGAAAATGTATAAAGTTTACATGTAAGACTAAGTAGGATGATGTTTTGGTTAAGATTTTGAAATGAACTTGAATATGTTAAAACTAACCTTAATTCATCTTATTATGATCATTTAAGTTATAAAATGTGGTAAAACATGTTAGAAGTTCATAAATGAATAAGATGGAAAATTAAAGTTAACTCACTTAGATGAATGAAATTTTGACAAAATGGACAAATACATAAAACATACATATAATTAGTCTTTCATATGGAATATAAGACTAACATAAGTGTTTTGATACAAAAATAACTTACCAATAAAAAGTTGAATCTTCAAAGTTAACTATTTTGAGTGAAAAATGCTAACTTTGGAAGTTAGAGTGGAAAAATGCAACTTTTGTAAGTTAAGGGACTAAAGTTGTAACTTTGAAAGTTAAGGGACTAAAATGAACATTTTAGAAACTATTAGTCCAAAAATACAAGTATGGAAAGTTTGGTGTCAAAAATGTAAGTATTAAAGTCTAAGGATGATTTTTGCAAATACTAGTAGAAATACTTGGGTAGTTTGTATAAAAGTGTATTTTTGAAAGTATAAAAATATAAAGGGTTTTAACATAAGGATTTTTATAAAATAGAGATTTTATAAAAATATTAAACAAACTTGGGAAACTTATACAAAAATGAATACTTTTATATAAATGGGAATATAAAAGTGTTGGAAACATTTTTGTAGTTAAGTTGACAAGTTGGGTTAAAAATACATAAGTATTTTAACCATCCAAGTAACATGTGAAAATGGGAAGAAATATGGATAATATTTCTATAAAATACATGTTGGGAAAAACTTGGAAAAAATTAACTAATCAAGTTAAGATATCAAACTAAAACGCGTTAACGAACCATAACCGGACAAAATATGAGAAAAATGCCATTGCGGCAAGATAAGAAAAATATATATTTTAAGAGGTAAAATATATATATATATATACTTTGGGTGAAAATAAATAAACACTTTCCTAAGTGTTGGAGGATTAATTCGTGGGAGAAACACATGACACAAACGAATAAGACGTTAAAACAAACGTATATACTTAACAAGAAAAATTACACATTTATATATACTTGTACGCTCGTCTCGGCAAAATTCTAGTGTATCTACTTAATGGGAAAGTAGATATGCGGGAAGGGAAGCCGCGACGAGGAGACAAGGATATATATATGTGTATGTCGTACCAACGAAATCCTAGTATATTTATTTGAATGGGAAAATAAATATACGGTGTGGTGAGTTGAATCGGACGTTAAGAATATACGATCGAACGACAAAATCTTAGCATATTTGTTTAAATGGGAAAACAAATGTGTGGCAAAGTGAGTCGGGTCGAGGATTGAAATATATATTATATCGAGCGATGCGATCTTAAGTATAATTATTTAAATGGGAAAATAATTATATGTTAAGTGAAGTCGAGACAATGATAATAAGATACAAGTTATGGAAATATTAACAAGAGTAATATATAACTTGTAACACAAAGGGTAATGTAACGCCAACGAAACCTAGGATACACGCATAATTAAACGGGATTTGGAACAACTTGTGGTCGGGAGTTGGGTGTACAACTTGCCAAGGCACATGCACTATAGGAATAGTGACTTATACGTTTAGGACGTTTGTAGGTGCAAGACCACCCCTTGCTATTCACCTTATTGAGCCAGACGCAGTTACAGGTGAGTTTCACGGCCCCATTTTAAACTATTTTTACGTTTTCCGGGGGAAAGATATGTTAGGGATAGTGTTTGACGGATTTAATACTTGAGGTGTGACCGCCACTCGGGGTTGAGTCCTCGCCTCTATAATCATTTGTTCAGGGAATTGAAACCGGAAGAATATTCGAATAGTACTATTGGTGCCTGACAAGGCCCACCCCTAATCGATAGCGTCGATTATGCATTAGGTTATGCCTGGGGTGCAAATATTCTAAACTTAAGTCGTGGGAAACCGAGTAACGACTTGGAGCGGGGCACAATTATTATATGTCTTGGTTTGATTATAGTCTCAAGTAGATTTATAGGAATTTGCAACTCCTATATATTGTCATAACATGGTATTCCCAAGTATTCAAGTTTTAGAAACTGAAAACCTGTGAACTCACCAATATATTTATATTGACGAAACTTTTTAAAACATATCTTTCAGGTAACTAGAAGATGAAAGATCAGGCAAGCAGGGTCGGGGAATCTCCAATGCGACGTCGGGCTTTTGTGGGGTTTCACCTTTATTTCCCAAGACATTTGGGATATATATGAGAAACCTCTATGTTTATTTCAAAAACAATTAACATTTGTGTAATGTTTGAAACTGATTTGACGTCATAATAAATGACCCATTTTCTTAAATTACTTGTGTTTAGCCATAACCTTGACTTTATGCTTTTGAACCGTCGCGCCACGTGTTTCCGCCTTTGTCGTGGTGTGACAGAACGTGGTATCAGAGCCAAGGTTATAGCGAACTAGAGTATTTTCTTTAAAAACTAGACTATAACCGGATTTGGTTCTAAAGATAAAGTTTTCAAAAGAAAATGTACATGGTTTTAAATAAAAGTAATTTTCAAGAAGCATTGGGCATGAGGAGATTCCGACCAAGCCAGCCATGGGTATTGTTATGCTTTAACGTGAAAATTAGAAGTTAGGAAGGTTACTATAGAGTACGCCATAACTATCTAATTTAAATAAATCATATATACATGTACGGTTCTTTTGCCAGGATGTCCGACGCGGGAAGTATAGCGCCTAGTGTTGATAGCAGTATCCAGATTATACCTGCACCTCCGCCGGAGCCAGTCGAGCTGGTTGTACTCGATGCGGAAGAAGACGACGTAGAGATGGACGTCGCAGGAGGGTCAGACGACGATTCGGACGAGACAGATCCTAGCGAGGATCCTGACTGGGCACCGGCCGTGATCGACGCGCCACTGCCCGTCGTACCGGCCGCACCTTTGGCCGTACGCCCCATTCGAGCCATCAGGGATTTCCCTGACGGCTGTGCCGGTCCTTCGCGACCAGTTCCCGCCCAGTCAGACGCGGCAGAGTCTCCTTTCCGCCGACAGGCTCACGCCGAGCACGAGCCGGCACCGGTACCCCACATTCACGTACCTGCAGGTATGAGACTCCTGCCCATTCCCCGTGGAAGGAACGGATGGATATCCGACGACTCCGATGACGAGTCTGTGGGTTCAGTAGGGCACATGTTGGTGCCAGAGATTCAGGCTGACCAGGAGGAGCCAGTGGCTCCAATGCTTGAGGACGCCCCAGCCGACCCCATAGCCCCACCAGCACCCGAGCCCATACCCCAGGAGGAGCCAGCACCAGCAGCACTTATACATGAGGGTAGTCCCGCCCGTAGCTCTGAGCTACATAGGGCAGGCATGGAGGCCTTCGCCACTGCGAGCCCTCCCACACCCACTGTCGTGGTGTCCACTCCAGAGTGGGCCACTGTCTCTGAGCCGTTGGTAGCCCCACTAGCTGAGCCTATGCCACCACCCACCATTACCATGACTACACCCATCCCCACCATACCCAGCATGACACCTGCACCATACCCTCTAGGTGCAGGGGACCCTTATCTGATGCCACACCACTTTTCCATCAGGCCACCCAGTTTCTTACTGCCCCACATACCAGTACCATTCCCCTTCGGGCCCTTCCCATCCACACACCCTGATGTACCCGGACCATCCCACCTTCCCAGGATGACACCCCCCTCTGGACCAGCCCAGACCTCGACCATCACTTTAGAGCAGGATTTTCAGACTCTAGTCAACACGGTGCAGCGCACCGTGAATCAGGTTGAGCAGCAGACGAGGTTGATGTGGGCTAGGATGATTGACACTCGTGATGCCTTGGCGCATTACGCAGAGGAGCTCTTGCGCATGGATGCGCAGAGCGGGATTACTGGGGATGCACACTGGGCACATCGACAGTTTTTGTACGAGCGCATCTCAGAGATCAGCATGACGATTAGCATGTATGCGCCGCAGTACCAGTATCCACCGCCACCGCCACAGTAGGATGTGTCGGGGATGCACAGAAGACGCACCAGCTTATGTACATATTAACAGCATTATGGTAGTACAGCACGGGTTATGACACTCGTCTGCATTTTGCCCAGCCGTACGGGTATTACGGCGTATGATATGATGTTTTATTATTTCAAGAGCAATGTATTGTATGAGAAATGTATTCTCCATTTTGGTATTATGAACAAGCATTGTACTGATATTATTGAAATTAATGAAAAATCTTATTATTATGGTGAAATATGTTGTTGTCTATGATTATTATTGCTTACTCCATGTGTTGTGGTTTGTATATTTGTGTGGTGATGTAGTGTTGATTTCTATTTATATTTCTGTATGATGTGTTGGTATGTTGTGTGATGATATGGTGTTGATTATTGTGTTCATGCTTTGGTTTGTTATTTATGCTTTGTATTGTATAAATGTTTGCCAAATTAACCTTTGATAATTATTATTGAAGAAAAATGGCACCTGCCACCCGAAGCAACAGTGGAGCAGACGGACTGCCCACAACACCGGCCGAGCTTGAAACTATGATATCTGAACGCATAGCTCGTGCCATCGCTGAACACGAAGCCGCACGCTCGGAACACTCCCATGACAGGACAGGGAGTGAGCGACGAGAGACCTCCCCCAGTGGTAAGAGGTTTAAAAATAAATGAAAAAGCGATGGGAGAATAGTTCACAAACTCCTATCCCATAATAACATACTATGTTACTATTACAGGGACAGCCTCGGGAGAGCGCGGCTGCACTTTCAAGGCTTTCTTGGACTGTAAGCCACTAAACTTCAGCGGCACTGAGGGTTCCATAGGCCTGGTCAAATGGTTCGAAAAGACCGAGGCAGTTATCCGCATCAGCGGGTGTACCCCGCGACAGTCTGTCATGTACGCCACCAATCTGTTTCTAGATCAGGCCCTAACTTGGTGGAACGGCCAAGTACAGTCTTTAGGAGATGATGTGGCATACTCTCTATCATGGGCGGCACTGAAGGAACTGATGACTGCCGAATACCGCCCGGCAAGTGAAGTTCAGAAGTTGGAAACCGAATTCTGGAACCTCACCATGGTAGGAGCAGACGTCACTGGGTATACGTCAAGATTTCATGATCTCGCACGACTGGTACCTCGTCTGGTTACACCAGAGAAGAACAAAGTGGAACGTTACCTATTCGGGCTAGCACCACAGATTCGCAGCATGGTCACCTCTTCCAAACCCACGACCATGCGCGAGGCAATTGATCTGGCACTAAGTCTGACTGAGGATGCTATCCGCATGGGTACCCTAATCCGCCAAGTTTCTGGGTTAAAAATTTCTGAAGCAAGTAGTGTTGAGGCCAAGAAACAGGGATCAAGTTCAGCGGTTGCAACTAATGATCAGGGTAACGGGCAGAGGTTTGGGAAAAGAAAGAGAGATGAGGGAAGAAGGGATCGAGCGTCGGGTAGCTCGAACAAGAAAGGAAAGGGTTATGCCGCCACAGGACGTGGTAACAATAACAATAACAAACAGGGAAACCAGGGAAGAAACAATGGATTAACTTGCGGGAAGTGCCACCGCACTGGGCACAAGACTGAAGAGTGCCGATCTGGAGCACCAAAGAACGGAGGGGCCAGACCCTGTTTTGCATGCGGGTCATTGGACCATTGGAAGAAAGATTGCCCCAAAGTCAACAATCAGGCCCGTGGCCGGGCATTTGTGATTGGAGCCGGTGACGCATGGCAAGACCCCAATGTGGTCACTGGTACGTTTCCTCTGAATGGTCATTATGCCTCTGTATTATTTGATACCGGTGCTGACTTTAGCTTCGTATCCATTGAGTTTAAAAGACTACTTGGTTTAAAAACTAGCAAACTAGATACACCCTACTCTATAGAACTGGCTAATGGTAAAACTATTGAAACGAGAGAGGTAGCTAAAGATTGTAAGTTAGAACTCTGTGGGCACGAGTTTGGGATTGATCTATTACCGGTTGTATTGGGAAGTTTTGACATCGTTGTTGGCATGGACTGGTTGTCCGCACACCGTGCCATTGTGGTTTGCAACGATAAAGTTATTCAAGTTCCCCTCGCAAGCGGTGAAACTCTCTCAATTCAAGGTGAAAGACACGGGACGCCACTAAGGATTATTTCGAGCATGAAGGCTCGTAAGTGTCTGAGAAAAGGGCTTGTCGCATTCTTGGCACACGTAGTGGACAAGAAGGCCGACGAGCGAAAGTTGGAAGACATTCCAGTCGCCAGAGATTTTCCGGATGTATTTCCAGAAGATTTGCCGGGGTTGCCACCACCTCGACAAGTCGAGTTCCGCATCGACCTCGTTCCTGGAGCAGCTCCTGTGGCACGATCGCCATACCGCCTAGCTCCATCAGAGATGCAGGAACTGTCCAGCCAGCTACAAGAATTACTGGACAAAGGTTTTATAAGACCGAGTTTCTCACCTTGGGGAGCTCCCGTCTTATTTGTGAAGAAGAAGGATGGCACATTTCGCATGTGCATCGACTATCGAGAGCTGAACAAGCTAACCATCAAGAATCGCTATCCTCTCCCCAGGATCGACGATTTATTTGATCAGCTCCAAGGTTCCAGCTATTACTCCAAGGTCGATTTGAGGTCAGGCTATCACCAGTTGCGTATACAAGAAGAAGATGTACCAAAAACGGCCTTCAGAACCCGGTATGGACACTATGAATTTTTGGTAATGCCGTTCGGCTTGACCAACGCACCAGCGGTTTTCATGGACCTAATGAACCGCGTGTGTAAGCCATACCTGGACAAATTCGTCATTGTCTTCATTGACGATATTTTGATCTATTCACGCACGAAAGAAGACCACGAGAATCACCTTCGGTTAATTCTTGAAGTATTACGCAAGGAGAAGCTCTATGCTAAATTCTCGAAATGTGACTTTTGGATTCGGGAAGTTCACTTTTTAGGTCACGTGGTAAACGAGAAGGGCATACACGTTGATCCAGCCAAGATCGAGGCGATTAAAAATTGGGAAGCACCTCGAACTCCTACCGAAGTACGACAATTTCTAGGCCTCGCGGGTTATTACAGAAGGTTCATCGAGAACTTTTCAAAGATAGCGCAAGCTTTAACCATGTTAACCCAAAAGGATAAGAAATTTGAGTGGACGGAAAAGCAAGAGGCAGCATTCCAGTTACTAAAAGACAAGTTATGTGGCGCTCCGATATTGTCACTTCCAGATGGTACGGAAGATTTTGTGGTTTACTGTGATGCCTCGCATCAAGGTTTGGGTTGTGTATTGATGCAGCGAGAAAAAGTTATAGCATATGCTTCCAGGCAACTGAAGATCCATGAGAAGAACTACACTACACACGATTTGGAATTGGGTGCAGTGGTGTTCGCTCTCAAGATATGGAGGCACTATTTGTACGGAACCAAGTGCACGATTTTCACTGATCACAAGAGTTTGCAACACATCTTCGATCAGAAGGATTTGAACATGCGACAACGGCGATGGGTTGAATTATTAAACGATTACGATTGTGAGATAAAGTACCATCCCGGTAAGGCGAACGTCGTAGCCGACGCCCTGAGTCGCAAGGAACGGGTTAAACCATTGCGTGTTCGAGCTTTGGGTTTGACTATCCACACGAATATGACTGAACGAATTCGTGAAGCTCAAGTTAACGCCCTCAAACCCGAGAATGTCAAAGGTGAAAGGTTACGAAAGATGGTTGATTCACTGGAACCGAAAGCGGACCAGACATTGTATTTCATGAATAGAATTTGGGTTCCAGTATATGGTGGATTGCGTGAGCTAGTATTGGCCGAAGCTCACAGTTCTAGATATTCGGTTCACCCGGGTGCAGACAAGATGTTCCACGATTTGAAGGAACTTTATTGGTGGCCGAATTTCAAGAGGGATATAGCAGCCTATGTTGCGCGATGTTTGACTTGCGCAAAGGTCAAGGCTGAGCACCAGAGACCTTCCGGTTTGCTCCAGCAACCGGAAATACCGGAATGGAAATGGGAACGAATCACCATGGATTTCATTACCAAGTTACCTAAGACAACAAGCGGCCATGACATGATCTGGGTAATCGTAGATCGATTGACGAAATCTGCACACTTCCTTCCGATTCGCGAAACGGACAGGTTGGAGAAACTGACCCGTCTGTATATTAAGGAAGTGGTATCTAAACACGGTGTACCTGTATCTATCATCTCCGATCGAGATAGTCGTTTCACTTCCAGATTTTGGGAAAGTTTGAACGAAGCCCTCGGTACTCGCCTCGACATGAGCACCGCATATCACCCCCAAACAGATGGTCAAAGTGAACGAACCATCCAGACCTTGGAAGATATGTTACGGGCATGCGCGATTGATTTCGGAGGTAATTGGGATACGCACTTGCCATTGGTAGAATTTTCTTATAACAACAGTTATCATACGAGCATTCAAGCCGCACCGTTTGAAGCTTTATATGGACGCAAGTGCCGGTCGCCATTATGTTGGGCGGAAGTTGGGGAAAAGCAACTCACCGGGCCCGAAATTGTTCAAGAGACCACGGATAAGGTCTTTTTGATAAAGGAACGCCTCAAAGCGGCCCGGGACCGCCAGAAAAGCTATGCTGATATGAGGCGAAAGCCTTTAGAGTTTCAAGTCGGAGACAGGGTCCTGTTGAAAGTGTCACCTTGGAAAGGTGTCGCGCGCTTCGGGAAGCGCGGGAAGCTGAACCCACGATATATTGGACCGTTCAAAGTCTTGTCGAGGGTAGGCACGGTGGCATACAAGCTCGAGTTGCCTCAAGAGCTTAGTGGAATACACGACACGTTTCATGTGTCGAACTTGAAAAAGTGCCTATCCGACGAAACTCTCATTATTCCTGCTGACGAGATCCAGATTGACGACAAGTTACATTTTGTGGAAGAACCAATCGAGGTAACTGATTGGAAGGTCCAAAAATTAAGGCGCAGCAAGATCAGATTGGTCAAAGTGCGCTGGAATGCCAAGCGTGGACCGGAGTTCACGTGGGAAAGGCTGGACCGGATGAAGCAAAAATACCCCGCCCTATTCGAGAAGACACCTGTACCGGAGAACTCGAAGTGAATTCCGGGACGGAATTCTCTTAACGGGGGGAGAATGTAACAACCGGCAAAAATAAGGTAATTCCGTACAATTAATTAATATATGATTAACGTAATTAAATGCAATTATGTGTGATTTAATTATCAAGGCCTTAGGGAATAGCAATTTCCAAATAGTGCATAGGAATGCATACGTTTAATGGTAAAGCATGATTGGATCATGTGCGAATAAGCTATCCGGTACGGATGTTGGCAATTACCCGGTAATAATTAAATAAACGAAACGAATCCCGGACACCCAGGATATAAAATAAAGGGTATTTTCATAAGATATAATGAGTTTTGGAACTCCAAAACCATAAATGAAAACGTCTTGTACAAATCTCCCGGTAACGAATAAAGTGCGCGTATCGCACCCGATACGCGTATAACTCATAATTTCACCCGGTAAAGGCCTAAATAGCCAATCAACGCTTAAAATAGACTATATTTAAGGGTTATTAAAGGTATATTTAATGTCCGGATAACGCGTGATTAAAACCCGAAAAATACCCGAACGACGCCCGAACGACGGGGGATTAAACTTAACAAACAATGGGTATTTATTTGAAGTTGTGGACCCCACATAGACCCACTTGGGGCCGGCCTAATGGCCTTATTACAACCACATCTTGTAAATATTAATCATAACCTAGAAAGCTAAAAAGATTAAGCATGCATGAAAGGCCAAAAGTGTGTAAGTGAAACACTAGTACAAAAGTGGCTCAAGTCTTGTCCCCTCCTTACAAATTTTCGGCCATAGGCCACTACAATCCAAGACAAGACTCAACCAAGGATACACTAAGCATGCACACATGCTTGTATAAGACCTAATGCAAGATCATGATGAGATTACAACCCTTTGGAAAGATTAGCAAGCAATCTCCTAACCATACATACATACATACGGCATTTTACACAACACCCTTCCCACACCCATCCAAGATCAACTTTAGTACAATACATATCTCTCATATCTTAGTAATGATCATAAAATCCAAGGAAGATTACATGTGATAAGGTTATATAAACATGTGTTAACCATTAGAAGAAACAAAGCAAAACTCTCCTTTTCTTCTCTTCTTGAAGCCGTGGGTTTCACCCCTCCCTTATACATTGTTCTTTCAAGTTTTCACATCTCCAAAATACTTAAAATCATCCATCATCCAAACCCCTTTTGTGTGTTTCAAGAGCTTGGAGCTAAACCACTAGGAAGAACACACTAAACCCCTCTCAAATCCAAGGTTTTTGTCTTCCCTAGCCTTGTGCTAGTAGTAAGCTTCTTAATCTTGTTTTTGATTGTTATTTTTCATGTATGTGTTCCTAGTAGCAAGTTGTACATGAAGGGTTTAAAAATGGTTTTGAACATAATCTTTAATAAGTTTTCATGTGTAAAATGGAAGGTTAAAGATATGAAAATAAACCATGGATTTGTTGATGATGATGTATTAGTCTTGAAAATGTATAAAGTTTACATGTAAGACTAAGTAGGATGATGTTTTGGTTAAGATTTTGAAATGAACTTGAATATGTTAAAACTAACCTTAATTCATCTTATTATGATCATTTAAGTTATAAAATGTGGTAAAACATGTTAGAAGTTCATAAATGAATAAGATGGAAAATTAAAGTTAACTCACTTAGATGAATGAAATTTTGACAAAATGGACAAATACATAAAACATACATATAATTAGTCTTTCATATGGAATATAAGACTAACATAAGTGTTTTGATACAAAAATAACTTACCAATAAAAAGTTGAATCTTCAAAGTTAACTATTTTGAGTGAAAAATGCTAACTTTGGAAGTTAGAGTGGAAAAATGCAACTTTTGTAAGTTAAGGGACTAAAGTTGTAACTTTGAAAGTTAAGGGACTAAAATGAACATTTTAGAAACTATTAGTCCAAAAATACAAGTATGGAAAGTTTGGTGTCAAAAATGTAAGTATTAAAGTCTAAGGATGATTTTTGTAAATACTAGTAGAAATACTTGGGTAGTTTGTATAAAAGTGTATTTTTGAAAGTATAAAAATATAAAGGGTTTTAACATAAGGATTTTTATAAAATAGAGATTTTATAAAAATATTAAACAAACTTGGGAAACTTATACAAAAATGAATACTTTTATATAAATGGGAATATAAAAGTGTTGGAAACATTTTTGTAGTTAAGTTGACAAGTTGGGTTAAAAATACATAAGTATTTTAACCATCCAAGTAACATGTGAAAATGGGAAGAAATATGGATAATATTTCTATAAAATACATGTTGGGAAAAACTTGGAAAAAATTAACTAATCAAGTTAAGATATCAAACTAAAACGCGTTAACGAACCATAACCGGACAAAATATGAGAAAAATGCCATTGCGGCAAGATAAGAAAAATATATATTTTAAGAGGTAAAATATATATATATACTTTGGGTGAAAATAAATAAACACTTTCCTAAGTGTTGGAGGATTAATTCGTGGGAGAAACACATGACACAAACGAATAAGACGTTAAAACAAACGTATATACTTAACAAGAAAAATTACACATTTATATATACTTGTACGCTTGTCTCGGCAAAATTCTAGTGTATCTACTTAATGGGAAAGTAGATATGCGGGAAGGGAAGCCGCGACGAGGAGACAAGGATATATATATGTGTATGTCGTACCAACGAAATCCTAGTATATTTATTTGAATGGGAAAATAAATATACGGTGTGGTGAGTTGAATCGGACGTTAAGAATATACGATCGAACGACAAAATCTTAGCATATTTGTTTAAATGGGAAAACAAATGTGTGGCAAAGTGAGTCGGGTCGAGGATTGAAATATATATTATATCGAGCGATGCGATCTTAAGTATAATTATTTAAATGGGAAAATAATTATATGTTAAGTGAAGTCGAGACGATGATAATAAGATACAAGTTATGGAAATATTAACAAGAGTAATATATAACTTGTAACACAAAGGGTAATGTAACGCCAACGAAACCTAGGATACACGCATAATTAAACGGGATTTGGAACAACTTGTGGTCGGGAGTTGGGTGTACAACTTGCCAAGGCACATGCACTATAGGAATAGTGACTTATACGTTTAGGACGTTTGTAGGTGCAAGACCACCCCTTGCTATTCACCTTATTGAGCCAGACGCAGTTACAGGTGAGTTTCACGGCCCCATTTTAAACTATTTTTACGTTTTCCGGGGGAAAGATATGTTAGGGATAGTGTTTGACGGATTTAATACTTGAGGTGTGACCGCCACTCGGGGTTGAGTCCTCGCCTCTATAATCATTTGTTCAGGGAATTGAAACCGGAAGAATATTCGAATAGTACTATTGGTGCCTGACAAGGCCCACCCCTAATCGATAGCGTCGATTATGCATTAGGTTATGCCTGGGGTGCAAATATTCTAAACTTAAGTCGTGGGAAACCGAGTAACGACTTGGAGCGGGGCACAATTATTATATGTCTTGGTTTGATTATAGTCTCAAGTAGATTTATAGGAATTTGCAACTCCTATATATTGTCATAACATGGTATTCCCAAGTATTCAAGTTTTAGAAACTGAAAACCTGTGAACTCACCAATATATTTATATTGACGAAACTTTTTAAAACATATCTTTCAGGTAACTAGAAGATGAAAGATCAGGCAAGCAGGGTCGGGGAATCTCCAATGCGACGTCGGGCTTTTGTGGGGTTTCACCTTTATTTCCCAAGACATTTGGGATATATATGAGAAACCTCTATGTTTATTTCAAAAACAATTAACATTTGTGTAATGTTTGAAACTGATTTGACGTCATAATAAATGACCCATTTTCTTAAATTACTTGTGTTTAGCCATAACCTTGACTTTATGCTTTTGAACCGTCGCGCCACGTGTTTCCGCCTTTGTCGTGGTGTGACACCATCAACAGCTCGTCCGCTTCTTTACTCGCACTTGCTTCTTGATCCTTTGGTTTAGAACATTCCCACGCGAAGTGGCCGTTTTCATTGCAATTATAACACCGAAGTGAACTCTTGTCACGACCTTGGTTGTTGTGGTTTCTATAGTTGTTCGAACTATTTCCACGGCCCCTTCCTCTTTAGTTTCCTCTTCCTCGGCCTCGACCTCGTCCTCGCACATCGTTCGCAGAATCTTGGCCTCTTCCTTGACCTCTGCGATTACTATTACCACCATATTTCTTTTGATTTTCAGTCTTGGTAAACATGAGCTTGTTTTCGGAGTCGTTTCCTGCATACAATCTGACTCGATCTTCAAACGCCTTTAGTCTGCCGATTGCCTCCTCAAACGGCATTGTTTCAAGGTCCTCCGACTGTTCAATAGATGCAACAATGGGCAAAAACTTTATCGGTAGCGAGTTAAATAGTTTACGCACCTGTACTTCAGGTTCAAGTGTTGTTCCAAGATTATTGAATTTGCCTTCAATCGCACTTATCTTGGCTGCAAATTCGTCTATTGTCTCGGAATCTTTCATCTTCAACATCTCCAACTCGGACCTTAGAACGTGGATCCGAGCCTTTTGTACCCTGTCTGCTCCTAGAAATCGAACTCGAATGGCCTCCCATACTTCATGCGCCCTACCATACTTCGCAACTTGAAGAAGTATGTCTTCAGGTAGCGATTGGAATAAAATTGCTAATGCCGTTTGGTTCTTTCGATTATCAACAGCTCCTC
Source organism: Ambrosia trifida (assembly GCA_028751855.1). Classification (NCBI taxonomy): domain Eukaryota; kingdom Viridiplantae; phylum Streptophyta; class Magnoliopsida; order Asterales; family Asteraceae; genus Ambrosia; species Ambrosia trifida. The sequence goes on along the minus strand of CM054122.1, from coordinate 17,474,198 downwards.
CGGTTACTGGATCTATTGAATCTGCCAATCCATAGGCACCCAAAACGGTCCGAGCTACAACAGACCATGTTGCATAATTTGTTTGATTAAGTTTTGGGCATTGAAGGTTCACGCTCTGATGCTCACGGTTAGTTGCTGGTGCTGGTCCAATGACGGGCTGTTCTTGATTATCCATATTTCTCGCCGGGTCGGATAAATGTGGTTAAACACCCCACAACGAGCTGATCCGATCCTGTGTTTTGATCCGGTTATACTCCCCGGACCTGTAACGTCGCAGGTTTGGTTATACACCCCAAACCTTTATTTACCCAAGCCTAGAACCGTTTAGGCTCTGATACCAATTGTTGGAACAATCGGTAATAATAATGCACGAACACAACGAGTTTGTGGCGGACACCACGACAACTTTTCTGAATTTTTTATTAAACTGGAAGAACAAGAACATAAAACATAACTCATTGCTAGACCCTCTATTTATACTAATTCTAAACATCTAGGAACATTCAAACTAAATGAGATATTTGCATTATCTCTTATTATTCAAATACTAGATAACTATAAACTAATAGATAAACCAAATCCTTTTGATGTCTTCTTGAGCCTCACGCATCACAACCAAACAACCTTCCAGATTTCTTTTCCTTGATCTAGTAATTGCTTTGGCCCAATAGCTAAGACCCATTGGCCCATCGGGATTAAGTCCAACAACCTAAAGATCAAAAATATACCAAGAAAATCAGCAGCAGGACCCTTTATGTCAGCGAACTGAGGCCGCGGATCAAAACACACATAATTCCCCTCCTCATCATGCTTACAACTCGTCAAACCGTCTAGAACACAGGTAGGCGGTTGGTTAACATCATGAACGGAGGCGCGGTTATGAGTCCTTGCTGGAGGCAACTCCACGTTATGTGGCTTCGATTTGTCTGGTTTCTGATTATCATCGTCGAACAAAATGCAAATATTGGGTGTTGTGGTACATTGTGTAACCTTAATCTCATCGATGTGGTGACCTGTAACATTTCAGCATCAAATGTTGTACGGATAAATAAATAAATAATGCAAAAACAAATTAGGGGTGCTTAACAATTCATGTTCAAGGATTGGTACTAATTTAAAGAATGATACAAACCCAAAAAAACGTGATGAAGATTACCGAATTGATTAAAAGTGTCCACGAAGTCGACTCCGAACCTGTTTACTAAACAGTATGAAAATATAAGCCAAAGATAATGAGTTATCCCAAATTTTCATTTTATTTATGGTTCTCAATGAACGAACCTGTAAGTGGATGTGTCTTCTTTGCGAATATAATAAGCAAGCTATTATAATCCAAGAAAAAGGGTAGTAAGTACCTAACTTATCAAAATTCGCACAATAAACTCAGAAACAACCATGTAAAACAAAAGGCTAATACATGTTTTAGGCCCAATTAAAAAAATAATGATAAATAAATATCTAAGAGCAACACATCTAGATATATAAAACCACTAATATATCAACATTTTTTTGGGTCAATTACAATACGATTATCGACAATTAACTTAGTAGCGTGGGGTGAAAGTGGGGTGAAAGGATGTTTGGGAGTATTATATAAACAAAAATTGTTACCTGAAATCCGGAATAGTCACCGGAGACAACGGAAATGTCGCCGGGTTCTCTCCCTACCTCCTACCTACCCTCTTTGTAGTTCCTTTGCATCACCAATTTCCACCGCCAAGGCGGTCGGCGGCCACCGATATCCCTTTTCTCTCTCTCTCTCTCTCTCTTCTAACAGTTCCATCTTCAAACAAACAATGAGTACCACCATTTTTGCCATGACAAGAGCTCTCAGGAGATGGGCTTCACGCTCCGCCAAGGTGTTCGGCGGCCACCGATCTCCTTGTTCCTCTCTCTGAAGCTATTTCTCTCTCTCTCTCTCTTTGCGATGTGAAGATATGAGAGAAGGTTTATAAAAAAAAAGTCAGTGGAATAGTGATTAATCAAAATGCTACGTGTCGTGCTGTCCACTATTGTTTTTTTTTTAAGCAGCCTAAAAAATAACAGCAAAAAAATGGAAAAATACGGCACATAGAAGGATTCGAACCGGACCAACAGACCACACACAACAAACGTCAAACCATCTGCACCACATATTCCTTTCTTACAATTATCAAACCGGATAGTATATAACATCTTTCCTAAACGTAAGCTGCACTATTCATGGGCATTGACATTTAAACATATAGGATAATATTAAACAAAATACATAACTTAAAAAGGAAAAAAAAAACATAGAATAAAAAAAATAACTAGAAAACATAACTAATATAACCTAGAGCTTAATATTTACTTCACCGAAACGTGGTCAAAACTTCCGTAGTACCTACTTGCATACTTAACTTGGGACATCTCGATGGTCATGTCTTTGGCGATATCACCTTCATCCTCCAATGTTCTTTTGAATTGAACAGCGAGTCGTTCACACTTGCCATGAAGATCCATCAACTTTTGGTTTATTGAATCAACATTGCGATGTGATTCACCGACTACTTGTTTAAATTCTACTAGAACATTATTCCAAAATAAAGACCGACCTGGTTTGGGTGATTAATCTTTCACAGAAATCCAAGCTGTGACCAAACATTTTCCTTCTCCTCGGTCCAACGAGTCATGATAAAGACTAGAAATGGATGAGAAATCGTAAGAGAATTAACTGAAATGGAAGAGAAATGGATGAGTATTGTAAAAATGGGAATGTTTTATAGATGAAAAAGTTATAAATGTAAAAGGGATTTTTTTTAACTTATGGTTGCCACCGTTCCCTCTCCCCTTCCAACAGTTACATTCCTTTCGTGGAGCTCGTGAAGGTTTCCATGCCTTCCGAGACCACGAGCAAACGGGGCGGTGTTCCCCTCCTGGCCACGATAGCCAGGTTAGGCCACGAGCCCTCCACGAACCCCACACCGTATAGCCTTAGAAATATTTTACACGACCTCTCACGAGACCTCGAGCATTCTCTTTGTGTCAATGAATAGGGAGCAACTCCTGGCAATCAGCTCCACCCCCACTTTCCTAATGCGCAAATCCAAAAAAAGGAAGAAAGAAGAGAAAGTTGTGGTTCTCATTTTGTGATTGACGACGATTCTAACCTTCAAAATGAATTTCGTGCTTCTTCAGAAACCCTTCCAAAGCTTTCATTCTCTACGGTAGCCATCTTATGATGCACTTTTTAGTTGGGTGTTCAGTATTTGCATCTATTTGCTTTAAAAAAAATTGTGAACACTAGAATATTCACTCAATGAAAACACACTAAGAGATTTTATATTGTGGTGGGTGATATTGCGTGCATGTGTTATGTGTTTGTGTGAACCAAAGGTTTTATTATAAAGCAAAATGTGAGTGTATATTGGTAATTTTATGTTTAGAAAGTAAAAAATTATTTAAAAACATATGTTTTATGGCTTTCGAAAAACAACTTTTTAACCATTTTTAAAAAAACCAAAATAAAATACACTTTTATCAATATGACAAACATTTTTTTTTTTATTATTTGTTTTTTTTTTAAATAAAAAAAGTGTAAATAGTCATTTTCAAACTCTCCCAAAAACCCTCTAACAATAGCTAGATAAATAAAAGGTGAAGATCAAGGAGGATATTCTGGAATCGCCAAAGAAGTATGCTTTGCATCAGAAGCATAAATTATCACTTTCAATTTTAGGTTTACATTTTACATTGCTTATTTGAGTTCTCTTTGAAGTAAGTTTACAAAAGCTAATAAAAAAGAATAAACTGAAAACTATAAATGAGTGTTGAACACTGTAGTAATGATCATAATGACTACATGGTGTTTTCTCCTTATTTCTACGTCGAAAAAGTCACAAATTTCATTGATGCGTTTCAATGTTTGATGTGTATCCAAATCCAACGAGTGTATTATTTTACATAAAACTAGCTTTTATCCCGGGAGCGTCCCGGGATAAAAAAATATAACAATTATAATGATACTAATACTAATAGTAATAATTATTACTCTTGTAATTAAATAAATAAAAAAATAACCTTGCTATAAGGTGACACCATGTGTTGCAGTGTTGCGCAATTCTTTCTCCTAGCTTCTCTTGATAAAGTATACCTATGCATCTTTAAAAAAGTAAAATTCCAATGAAAGAATGGCGATTGTGCTGAATTTCAACATCGTAGATAAGATTCTGGTTTAAAAGAAAAAACATTATTAATGAATAACCTGAACACTTTGTGTTTTTTTTCCTGTATAAACGAAACCCCACAAAAAATAGTCGTTTTTTTTCTCCGTTTTTTATATAGCACTATGGTACTCGTTGGAAAGATAATAAAATGCTCGTTAATTTGGTGTAATTTTATTCTTTAAAAAATCTCGTATATAAAAGATATTAACGTTTAAAAATTATGGGAGGAAACATAATAGAGAAAAATTTAAATTTGTTTTTAAATTCTTTTTTCTTAAAATAACTCAATTTAAATTTAGTAGATTAAGTTTTATATTATTATTTACTAGCAGGGTGTCCGCGCGATGCAGCGGGGAACACAGACACTTCTAGAGGTGTGTATGGTTCGGTTCGGTTAAGTTCGGTTATTAGCCTCCATCGAAACTGAAACCGAAGTCATTAGATTGTCGGTTTTTAGTCCGGATTAGTTAATTTTGGTTAATAACATAAACCGAACTTTGGCTAAAAACTTTTGTCTAGAAGTACATTAAATAGAGGTATAAAGGCTAACAATATATGAATATATAAATGGTTCGGTTTCCGTTTTGTTGATTTCGGTGAACTAAGTGTACAAAAAACGATAACCGATTTTAAGTTAATTCGGTTTTTGTTAACTCAGTTTCAATGGGTTTCGGGTTAGCTTCTTCTGTTTTTTGGTTCGGTTAAGGCTAAATGTTCAATTGTTGCTCACCCCTAGATATCTATAGTATATATAATCTATTTGATAAGGGCATTTTAGGATACTCAAACGTTAAGACTTTTTTTAGAATGTAATGCATAATATACAACTCTTATCTTAATTACACTTTAATTAACTCAGGTTTACTCAACTTTTGTTTATTTAAATAACAGTTTCTCCTTTTCCCTTTATCTTAAGCCAACAAGTAACTACTCCCATGAATTGTAAATGATTATAATTTTTTCATACGTTAATACTTAAAAAAACTACATCATAAAAATGGGCATTTTTTTACCCTTAGTTTAACAAAATTACCAAACCAAAACTAAATAATTCGTATATTCAGATATTTTTAGCGTTTATACCTTCATTTTATGTACTTATAAGCAATAATTTTAGCGAAAGTTGGTTTTTGGTTAGTAACCAAATTAACTACACTAAACCAAACTGAAAAGGATAATCTAAACAAATAAACCGAACCAATTAACTTGTTGGTTAATAAGATCGATTAACCGATAACTTTGGTTTCTGTTTCGATTAAGGCTAATTAGCGAACTGAACCGAACCCAACCATACATCATTAGAAGTTTTTGTATTCGATGTTGCATCGCTCGGGCATCTTGCTGTAATTATATATGAATGATTCGATTTCAGTTTGGCTGATTTTAGTTAACTAAGGACACAAAGAAAAAACCGATAAACGATTTTAAGTTAATTCAGGTTTTGGTTAATTTAGCTTTCAATTGATTTTTGTTTAGGTTCGTATGTTTTTTTTGTTTGTTTAGCTTCTGTTCACAGTTCAGCTATTGCTCACCCATAGATATTGGTAATCATGTCGCACATAAAAAAATTTAAATACAAAAATAACAATGTTATACTCAAATTAAAGATAATAAAATGCTCGTTTTTATGATGTATATTTTTAAGAAAAAATTAACGTATGAAAAATATATGGGCATTCAAAAAAAATCGTAGGGGTAGCTTGCTTAAAATAAGGGGAAGAAGTTTAATTAGTTTTTAAGTAAGCAAAAGTTAAGTAAAGTTGAGGGGATTAAAATGTAATTAAGATTAGGGGATTAAAGTGGAATTAGTGCTTAAAAGTCTAATTTACCCCCATTTTAGGGTTATACCTTATGAATTAAAGGAAAAAAAGTTTTTAACTTTTGGGTATCTTAAACTACCCTTCACTCATGCATTATATATAGTATAGATTTTTTTTATTTGCCACATGGCATGACACATGACACACTCAAGAAGGAGAATGCCTCCTTGAATGCCATGTCATTAAAATGGCTTTCTTAGGCCTTCATTGAATGACAACTCATCAATCTTCAATTCTTTTATTATAAGTTATAGATTTATATTTTCAAGCCCTTGAGCATTGGGATTCTAATTAAAATGTAAATGTGAATATTAAATGTATGAGGATCGAATTGTCAAAAAAAAAAAAAAACAAAGACTTTGATCAAACAAGTATATCAATTCAGGTGCGGAATCCCTGAATCGATTACGAAATGATAATAATACTAACAAAACACACAAATCACTTTCAAAGTTTCCATTTCATTCATAAACATGTAGATTAATCTTAAAAATTGTTGTTTACAATGAAATAAAGTAGATTCAGACACAATAAAACCTTAGGGAGAAAACACACTCGAAGGAGGGAAATAAAATGACAACAATTAACTTTAAAAACTGATTCAGCCTATATATAGACCTGCACATTCGACCATACGTATGGGCGAATGTGCACATTCGACCAATCAAACGGGCGAATCAACAAACATGATCTACAAAACTTTCCTTCGACCTTGTCTTCTACCTTCGACCATTAATCTTCACCTTCGACCAAGGTTGTAGAACTAGCTAGGCGCTAGTCGGCCGGTGGGGTGGGGACTAGCGATTAATCGGGATTAGTAGGGATTAATCGGGATTAATCGAATCGGGCTTTTTATGTGTAATTTTATAAATTTATGTATATATAATGTTATTTTCAAACTTTTTATGCATAAGTTTTAAGTTTAGAGGGTAAAATGTAAAATAGTGATGATGAAGGGGACTATATAGTGTTACTAATTTAATAATTTTATACCTTTTATATTATGTTTTTAGTTTGGGGTCAAATGTAAAAGTGTAATGTTAGAGGGGGTTGAATTGTAAAATACCAAACTTTAAAAAAAAAACCTAACCCACGATCAAACCCACCTGCAGCGCCCGCACCCTCTGTCTCTTTCTCTTTGTCACTCTCATCTCTATCTTCATTCACATACCCAAATCTGCAAGAACCCTAGCCCTAAATATATCCTAAATTAATCTTCTAAAGAGGTTATAACACATGGAAATTTTCACATGCGACTCTAGTTTGGTCTTCGAATTGAGGTAAAATGACAGATCTGGCTGGAAATTGGCCGGAAATTTTGGCCGGAAATTGGTCCGACTAGGGTCGATTTGGTCCGATTTGGGCCGACTAACACCGCCTTTGACCGGCTTTGACGCCTAGCGATTTTTTTAGTGATTAACTGAAAATTACTCGGCAGAGGTCCGATCAACGATTAATCGCCGACTAGTCGCTGACTTGTCGCGATTTTTACAACCATGCCTTCGACCATATACAAATCCACATTCGACGATCCGATTATGACATAACAAGATTGTATTAGCAATCCAATAGCACTAGTCGCATAATATGCATCAACAAACTCCCTCTCGACTATTGCTTGGATTTCTTAAGCCTTCGCTCTTCGTCCATTCTCTTGTTCATCAGCTTGATGTGTAGTAAGGTCTTCTGCTCTTTCGTCATTACTGGTTCATGAGTTTGCTTCGGTTTCTTCTTTTCTTTCTGAACTTGAACAAACTTCCCCAGTTTCTTATCATAGTCGCACCCCGCGTTAACATCCCATGCAAAACACAAAATACCACACGTTGGTATTTTGCATCCTGTTCACTGTCTTTTTCTTTACAGTTTATCGGGTTGTAATACTGCATGATAATATCTTCATGAGAGCAGTTTATCAACCACATTGGATCAAATATATGTATCTTCTTGAAATCATTCTTTCCATCTTTCAACAAGATAATAGCCTCTACCGTCTTCCAATCATAATACCACCAGATAAAGTCTTTCAAGAAATGTTGTGGAATAGGCATCAAAGGTATATGTTTCAAAACTGTCGGTGGGTCATATTTCAAAGTAACTTTGTTCATCCCCGTTATCTGATCTTTAATCTTCTTATGGACAATCCTCCTCGGAAACTGTGGGGTGAACACATCCCATTTCGTCCTACTCTCTCTCGCCATGCGATCTGCAAAGTATCCAACAACATCGTTGTTCACAATAGCACCTGACAACGTATGTTTGCAGACATCGCGTATAGCCCAGTAAGGTAGTGTTTTAATGTCATGGAATCTGTGGAAATATAGAATTCCTTTCTCCCATTTCACTGCAACACACCTCAGCTGTCTCAAATATTTCCACCCGAGAGCTTTACCTTTAAACAGTTCGTTATGGAATTTATAGAAACCACCTTGAATCTCAGTCTTTGGTCGGTTGGCCTCTTTCGCTTTCAGCTTCCTTAACAAGTTCTTCAGATCGTCAGATTGTTCAACAGTCGGTTTCTGACAATCTGAGTTCTTGAAAATTTCATCAACGAACTTCTTGCTTTTCTCACGTGCAAGTTTCTCAGCTTGGCTTAACAGTTCTTCAGAAAATTCAGGAAATCCAGAATCCTTATTATCTTTAAAGTATTCTGGATATTCCTCACTTGTAATATCCTCTATCTCAACATCTTCAAAAACCGGAGTATCTCTATCATCAGAGTGATTTCCTGCTTCTTTCTCAGGAATATTCGGAATGTAATTCTCACTCATTAACTCTTCAAGAGATTTCCTTACCTGTTTAGCCAATCCTTCAAGTATTTCTTTCGAAACAGCTGCAGAAACTTCACCATCTTCAAGATCAGGATCATTATACTCAAGTTCAAATCTCATGTCATCTGATTCAAATATTTCTGGAAATCTTCCTGTCTTCTCAATCGTCCAGACTCTATTTGTTAACATCTGACGATATAACTTCTTATCCTCCTCAGCTAAAGATCTGATCTTCTCATTCCAGAAAATATCATCATCATCAGTAATGCCACCAGGAGCTTTCGAACTCAATTCTCCGGCATCTTTTCCTGATTCTCTCTTTTCACACTTATACTTATCAGTGTCATCATCATCGTCATCATCATCATCATCATTCGTAGAGCTATTATCATCTCCAGAATCATCACCTGAACCATCATTATCATCACCATCCTTCTTCTTATTCTCAGGAGCATCACCGGCATCCTGTTCAAGTTCTTCATCATCTCCTTCATCTTTCTCAGACTCAGATGGTTCAAAATCAACAAGTTCTTCTTCTCTTTCTTTATCCTCCTCTCCTTCTTGTAACTGAGGAGCTCTCTCATACAGATCATCAATCAGCTTTCTAAGCCCTTTGTTATCTTTCTTTACCTGCTTGTTTTCAAGTCTTAAAGCCATGTATCTTCTAGTATTTCTCTGCTCATGCTTTAACAACTTTTGATTCTCTTTTGGAGTAGTTTAATCTTTGCTGCTAACTCTTCCTGACTCTCCTGTGAAGATTCAACCACATCCAACATTTTTCTATCTATCTTTCTCAACTGATCAATCGCTTCTTGTTGCTGGTTAATGATCTTCATCATTTCCGTCAGCTTCTGATTAACTGCATCCATTACATCTCCTGATACAGTAACCTTAGGAGTTGAAGCCTCAGCAACTGGAGTCTTTTTCTTAAACTTGTTCAAGACTCTATCCACTGCAACTTTAAAATCATCAGTTGGAATATCAGCTTTCTCAGCAGCAGATACTTTCTGTTTCTTAGCTGCTGGGGATGTCATGGGAGATTTCGAGCTAGAGACTTAAGGAACTTTCTTTCCTGCAATCAGACTTTCAATATCCTTAGCTCTCCTCTTTTTAGGCTTTTCAATCTCAACAGCCTTAGCTTTCTTCTTGTATATTGGATTCTTCTGTTTTTCTCCAGCCTTTGGTGATCCATCAAAATCTTCAGAACCCAATCCCAGACTTATATCAATATCATCCATCACAACTGGACTCTTCATCCTCTGTTCTTCCAAGGTTTGATTAAGACTCTTAGATTCACCAGCCACAGTGGCCTTGGGCGTGGTGGTCTTAACAGTTTCGTCAGCAGAATCCCATCTCTCATCCTCCTGAGTCTCTTCAGACTCTATAGACTCTTCATCCACCAAATGTGTTCCTTTCTTTGCAACACTCTTCTTTCTTCGAGATGTTTTCTTTGGCGGTTCTGCTTCAACTTCTTTCTTCTTACCTTTACCTTTACCACTCTTGGCACCAAAATTAACAACTTGTCGCTTTCTTTTGGCTTCAGGATCAACAGGACATAATGGATCATCATTATCAGATTCACTATTCGCATTCCTTGCCTTATCAACACCTGGATCTTGATAATCTGGATTGATCAAGTGACCGAACAAGTTCTTCAAAGGTGGTCTTTCGTTTACAGGTACACCTTTATAACCTTTCATTCTCACCAATGTACTTAGACTCATATGATCCTGTACCAAAAAATCTGAGTTGGATCTTTCCTCAACTTCTTGTATTTCTGATCAAATATCATCTGCAGGAATCTAGGATAAAGCAAAAACTTCTTACTCTTCAGACCTCTCAACGGTTCAAGCATGTGATCAAGTATCATCCCCAATACGTTGAATGGTTTGTTCAGAAATAGGGCAACCATCAAGGAGCTAATACTCTTTCTCATGACATCATATCCTCCACTCACAGACCCAAATACATGTAGCATCACATGAGCCAGGTATTTAAATTGTGGGCACAGTTTACCTTTATGTAGGGCTCCGTCTGTGATAGGTCCATTATATTTCATCCTCAGAAAGCACTTCCTCTGTTCTATCCAAGATAAGCATCTCGGATCAGTCTTCTTGTCTTTCAGCTTCAAAGCTTTCCTAATGTCACCTTCAGATACAATCACCATCTCCCCCTGAATCTTACTGATAATTGTTGTTTCATTATCCCAAAAATCAATCTGTGCATTCTTCCAGAACTCCTTCTGATGATCTGTAGATGCATTTTGTGCGACTAATGCTTTGGATTACATTTAACATATGTTTTTGTGTTTAGTCGAATGGTCGAAGGAGTATTCATATGGTCGAAGGAAGATTTATAAACGGTCGAAGGAGACTTGAAGGTGCGAAGGAGAATTGGAGGTCGAAGGTAGATATAGATCTTAATGTATTGCTTGGTTCGACCAGTGTGACTGGTCGAACCTGCACATTCGACCATACTATATGGGCGAATGTGCAGGCCTATATATGGCCAAGTTCATTTTTGAGATGTAACTTTTTGACATTTTGTTTTCCCTCCAGTCTAGTGTTCTCCCTAGGGTTTTGAGTCAACTTTGTTCACGTCTGTAATTGATTATAAACATCTTTTTAACGTGTAGTTGAGTTTGATAATTAATGAAATGAATGGTTTAATGATGATTTCTGTGTTTTGTTGATATTATTATCATATGGGTCCTTTAACAAAATTTTTCAAATTTTCTAAGATAGGGTCACCTTGTTGCTTGTGATTTTTAGATTATCTTATTGTGTTCGTCTGATTCCACTGATCATTTTACAACAAACTTTGCAGGTTATCATCCAGAAATGAGTGTTTAATCATTGATTTTCAGTTCGAGCCCTAACTGCCTTCTAACATGGATTAAAATGTGTTAATTGAACATTATTTTGAGTGGGATTCATTGATTAAGTGTTTTAGGGGGAGATTATCCAAAAACTTATGGTTAAACAACAACAGAATGGATAATTGATTGTTTAAATTTTTCGAACCTTAGTTTTTGATTAAAAACACATAATCAATGAATGATTGTTAAAATTGATAATTAGAAAAGCTTAATCGGTAGTATTAGGTGCTTTTTAAATCAAAATAGCAGTTTAAATCGTTCAAAAACAAATTCTGAATTTTGAAGAAGATGAACAGTCACCTTCGCCCATCACAAACGGTCGAATGTGACAGTTTGGGCGAAGGAGAATGTTTATTTGGTCGAAAGAAGTTTAATCGGTCGAATGAAGAAATTTTTCAAAATGTTTTACATTCGAACCTTTAAATCTTCACATTCGTACCTAAAATTCCTCATTCGCACCAACGAACTGGTCGAATGTAGGACTTGAAAACCAAATTTTTTTCAAGTTTTTGTTTTGTCCGTTTTAAAATGTTTGTTTTGATTTGTTTTGCAGCTTTACAATGTCTGAACAGGTAAGTGCGAGTGTTCCTGGTGGATCATCTTCTAAGGCAGCTGAGAAAGAAAAGAGTGTTGATTTACCGTTTGAATCCGCACACAACTGCTGTGCGTATTTAGGCGATGTGAAGAAACATACTGAGTTTGCCGGAATTATAGAGTTATTGAAGAGGAGTAGAGTGATTGACGCGATTGCTACACCAGCTATTATTTACCGTGATCACCAACAGGAGTTCTGGACTAATGCGAAGATGGACTTCTGGGAAGGCGAATCGTCACTCGTCAGTAATATTCAGGGGGAGCTGGTGATCGTCTCTGAGAACGACATCAGAGAAGCATTGAAGTTAGAGGATGTTAAGACGGATCCCAGAGAGTTGACGTGGACTGAACAACGGAAATGCTTTCTACGAATGAAGTATAACGGACCTATCACTGACGGTTCGTTACATAAAGGAAAGCTATGTCCTCAATTCAAATACCTTGCACATGTGATGATTCATGTTTTCGGATCAGCAGCTGGTGGATACGATTTGATGAGAAAAAGCATCAGCTCATTGATGGTGGCTTTAATATTGAACAAACCATTCAATGTGTCTGGGATGTTTATGGAACACATGTTAGAACCTGTGAGAGGGTTAAGGAGCAGGAAATTCTTGTTATATCCTCGATTTCTTCAGATGATCTTTGATGCTAAATACAAGAAGTTGAAAAGAGATCCTAAGCAGATTATTGTTCAGGAGCACATGAATGTGAACACTCTTGCTAGGATGAAGGCGTATAAGGGTGTACCATTGAACGAACGACCACCGATGAAGAATCTATTTGGTCACCTGATCAAGATAGATTACAAAGATCCAGGTAAGGATAAGGTGAGACATGCTGACAATGGATCAGATGAAGACAATCCATTACATCCAATAGACCCTGATGCTAAACTAAAGCGTCAAGTGGTGAATGTTGGAGCAAAAAGAAAGATGATGGTAACGATGATAGTTCTGATGATAATTCTGGTGAAGGTAACAGCTCTGCAAATTCAGATAGTGATGATGATGATGACGATACTGAGAAATACAAATGTGAGAAAAGAGGATCTGGAAAAAATGAAGGAGGATCCAGCTCAAAAGCTCCTGGAGGATCTGTTGATGATGATACGGCCTTTTGGAATGAGAAGCTAAGATCGCTATCAAACGATGATAAGAAGATGTATCGCCAGATGTTAACAGATAGAGTCTGGACGATAGATATGACTAGCAGATTTTCAGAGATCTTTGAATCCAGTGACAGGATACTTGAGTTGGAGTATAACGATCCAGATTTGGAGGATGGAAAAGTTTCTGCGGCGATGTCGAAAGAGATATTAGAAGGTTTAGCGAAACAGGTTGGGAAGACGTTGGAAGAATTATTGGTTGATAATCAGATTCCCAATTTACCTGAAAAAGAAGCAGGTAATCATTCAGATGATCGAGATGTGCCTGTATTCGAGGAGGTTGAGATTGAAGACATAACCAGTGAAGAATATCCAGAATATTTCAAGAAGGATAAAGATTCTGGATTTGCTGAGTTCACTGATGAATTGTTGAAAGAAGCCGAGAAACTTGCTCATGAAAAGAGTAAGAGATTCATGGAAGAAGTATTTCCAGGGCATGATAAACCGAGCACAGAACAATCTGATAGTTTGAAGGAGTTATTGAGGAAACTGAAGGAGAAAGAAGCAAATCGTCCTAAGACAGAGATTTAGGGAAGTTTTTACAAACTACACACTGAGATGTTCAAAGGAAGAGCGTTGGGATGGAAGTTTGTGAAACAGTTGAAATGTGTAGCTGTTAAGTGGGAAAAAGGGATACTTTATTTTGAAAGATTCCATGATTTGAAGACACTTCCATACTGGGCGATTCGAGATATATGTAGACACCAGTTGACTGGATCTGTGAATGATCATATTGCTTATTTTGCTGATCGTATGTCGAGGGAAAGTAGGACGAAATGGAATTTATTCACTCCTCAGTATCCTAAACGGATTGTTCATAAGAAAGAAATTGATGAGATAACCAGATTGCCCAAGGTGACGTTAAAGTACAAACCACCAAAAGTGTTAAAACACATTCCTTTGATGCAGATCCCTCAACACTTTGCTAAAGATTTTATCTGGTGGTACTATGACTGGAAAACTGCAGAGGCTGTGATTGTTTTGAAAGATGGTGTGAAAGATTACAAGAAGATACACATATTTGATCCTATGTGGTTGATTAACTGCTCACATGAGGATATCATTATGTTGTATTATAATCCGATTTACAGTGAGGTGAAGGATTGTGATCAAGCAAGCAAATACCAACGTGTGGTATTCCTGTGCTTTGCTTATGATATAAATGCTGGATGTGATTATGACAAGAAGCTTGGTAAGTTTGTGAAAGTTCAAGATGTTCCTGATGTCAAGAAGAAAAAGCCAAAAACAAGTTTATGCACCGGTGATGACCTTAGAACAAAAGAAGCAATTACACATAAAGCTGATGAACAAAAGAATGGACCAAGAGCGTAAACAATCCAAGCAATAGTCGAGGGGGAGTTTGTAGATGCATTTTGTGCGACTAATGCTTTGGATTACATTTAACATATGTTTTTGTGTTTAGTCGAATGGTCGAAGGAGTATTCATATGGTCGAAGGAAGATTTATAAACGGTCGAAGGAGACTTGAAGGTGCGAAGGAGAACTGGAGGTCGAAGGTAGATATAGATTTTAATGTATTGCTTGGTTCGACCAGTGTGATTGGTCGAACCTACACATTTGACCATACTATATGGGCGAATGTGCAGGCCTATATAAGGCCAAGTTCATTTTTGAGATGTAACTTTTTGACATTTTGTTTTCCCTCCAGTCTAGTGTTCTCCCTAGGGTTTTGAGTCAACTTTGTTCATGTCTGTAATTGATTATAAACATCTTTTTAACGTGTAATTGAGTTTGATAATTAATGAAATGAATGGTTTAATGATGATTTCTGTGTTTTGTTGATATTGTTATCATATTGTAACTGATTCAAGGATTTCGCACTTGAATTAGTAGACTTGTTTGATCAACACAATTGTTTTTGTCAATTCGATCCTTTAACATGATCTATGTAAATGATAGCGGGTGTGGCAATAGCGTCTACAACTCTGCTCCGCTTCAGGAACTCAACGATACCAGTGAATTTAGTGTGTTTCTTCAAGTCTCCAAGAAACACACAACAGTTGTGAGCTTCTTCAAAAGGTAGCTCTTTTTCTGGCTTCTTCCCGGCAGGCTTTTCAGATGAACCCGCTGGAATATCAGTACTTTGAGGTTCAGCCATTGATAATCTGCAAAAACAAAACACAAAAACACATTAGAATCGGACAAAATATACAAAATTAAAATTTTGGATTTTGAAATTCCACCTTCGACCGAACGTGGGTTCGAATGTGGAAAGTATAAGGTTCGAATGTGAAAATAAGGTTCGAATGTGAAAAAGTTATTTTAAAATTGTACATTCGACCTTTGTTCCACTTTCGACCGTTTGAACAAGCTTCCTTCGACCAAAAAGTCACTTTCGACCCTTTTGAATTGGTCGAATAGGCTGTTCATCTTCCAAAAATTTCAGATTTTGATTTTGACTGTTTTAACATGCCATTTTCATTTGTTTAGTTGCTAATAGGTCCGATTAAACTTTATCAACAATCAATTGTACTAATTATTCAATGATTAAGTGTTTTTCCCCAAAGTCTAGGGTTCGAAGGGTTTTAACAATCAATTTAACAATCCAGTGTGTTTAAACCCTTTATTTTGTAATCTTCTCCCCCTAAAACACTTAAGGATTGAATCCTAATAAAAAATTATAACAATAACAGTCCATAAGTCATGAAATGATTCAAACTTAGGGTTCGAATACAAAAACACTGATTCTGCCTTCAAATCATGTTATTTACCTGCAATTCTTAGATAAAAATGATCAGAAATTGACTAGGATCACAAAGATAAGGTGTAGAATGATCGGGCAACAAGGGGTTGATATCTCAGATTTTTGAAAATTTTTCGAATGAGGGTTCGAACGTGCAGATGAGGTTATATAGACTCCACATTCGACCCTTTTACTTGGGCGAATGTGAAAATATTTCCACGTTCGACCCTAATTAAAGGTTCGAAGGAAAAAATATGGTTCGAATGTGCAACGGACATAAGAACACTCACATTCGACCCATCGAAGGGGCGAATGGAGATTAGAATTTTTGAACTTTTTACCAAATCTCAAAATCGAATCTCGTTCAATATTTTTCGTAACATTTTAGCATCCGACATTCATCATTTCTCATTTTAAGATCACAAAACTCAAATGATCCATCAAGTTTCAGAAAATCACCATCAACCACCATCGGTTATCAAAAAGAATATAGAAATGTAAAATCTTTTGGATTTTCTGAAAGCTTTTGTTAAAACACACCTAAAATCTTTTTGAATTTTTGTATTTTTGACGAAAAATGTAAAATGCAGAAATATAAACATAAAGCAGTAAATGTTTTGTGATTTCCGGTAAGAGGATCATATCAGTTATTGAGAAATTTGATCACACCGTTGATCTTTTGATTTATATTATCATTAAAGACAACGTGTGATCCGGCAATTGCTGATATTGTTGTCCACATAAGCTCACACACAGACTGTTGTGCAGTGCTTTAGACTGATACGGCTATTTATAGTATAAACACAATTGTCTGTAGTTCCCACACACACGACATACTCCCATATCAAGGAATAGTTGCACAAAGACCCATTGTAACGCGTGATTATGCTTTCGTTATCTGTAATTTACAAGGTATGAGGCACAGAGGTGTACAAGTCAGCAACTTAATGCTACAAAGTAACTTGTGCACTCTACCAGGTTGAGGGCTGATATCAATCATGATTTGCACCAATGATTGGATACGATGCATTAGATAATCTTTGATTATCGTCATACATTAAAAGTTCCTCAATTCGGTAACTTTTCGTTTTGGCATTAAAGCTCTTTTATAAAGATACCCTGTCTGATTTAGGTCCGTAATCACTTACGACAAAAGATCAGATAGGCTATCCCCAGATCACTAATAACATAACGACCCGAAACCTCCGAATTTTGTACAAAAACCCTATCAAACGAAATTACGGTAATAAGACCATATGCCAATGAGGAGTTCATCCACATAACAATTCGTTTGATATGTATGTATCAGACACGCAGTAATAGGTCTACGAAGCCTACCAGCACATCACACAGACTCAAACACACACCTTATATTGCATTACACTTCTTTAGCATGTGTCAGATCCTCACTGATGTACTATCATATCCTCTTTTTCTCCTGGAAATCATTTTGGGTTTTTCTAATTTTTTTTAAATAAACTCCCCCTAAAATGAAAAACATATTTTTGGGTTTTTGAATTTTTCTGAAAAACAATAAAAAAAAACAGGAAAGTTAGAAACCGAGGTGATGATTAGTCTTGGTTCTCTTTTATACCATTAGCTTTTAAAAGATATTCAAATCTTGATTTATCAAAAGCTTTGGTAAAAAGATCTGCACGTTGATAATCAGTGTGGATTTTGACCATATCGATCAACTCTTTTGCATAACAATCACGGATAAAATGGTATTTAATCCAGATATGCTTAGCTTTTGAGTGATTGACTAAGTCTTTAGTTAATGCAATGGCGGCTTCATTATCACAGTAAATAGGGGTTTTAAGAAATTGCAAACCGTAATCAACCATCTGTTGTTGGATCCACAGAACTTGTGAGCAGCAGCTTGAAGCTGAGACATATTCTGCTTCACATGTTGATAAGGCGACTGCAGTTTGTTTCTTGCATTGCCAGGTCACGAGCCTGCTCCCCATAAACTGACATCCAGCCATTGTAGACTTGCTGTCTTTGTCACAGCCTCCCCAATTTGCATCACTAAAAGCAATTAGGTCAAAATTATCATCATTAGGGTACCATAGTCCTCTCGACGAACTACCCTTCAGATATCTTAGGATCCGTTTGACAGTTGCTAAATGACTTTGTTTCGGCTTCGATTGATAACGTGCACAGAGACATGTGGCGAACATTATGTCTGGTTTAGAAGCGGTGAGGTACATTAGAGATTCAACGATTGCTCTGTATGTAAAAGGATTAGTCAGCTCCCCCTTAGCGTCTACTCCAATCTCGTGATTAGGTTGTTTCGGGGTATCCATTGGCTTCGAATCTTCGAGCTGGAATTGGCTCAAGACTTCAGATACGTATTTGGTTTGGTGAATAAAGATCCCCGTTGGTCTTTGGTCCACCTGCAAACCTAGGAAAAACTGCATCTCTCCCATCGCACCCATTTCGAACTTTTCCTGCATAACCTTTTCAAATTCTCTGCACAAAAGTTCGTTAGTAGATCCAAAAATAATGTCATCAACATAAATCTGCACTAGAAGCAAGTCATCCCCTGTTCGTTTTGTGAACAATGTGCAATCTACCAAACCTCGTTTGAATCCTATGGATAGAAGATACGTGCTCAGCTACTCATACCATTGCCGTGGAGCCTGGTGCAACCCATAGAGAGCTTTGTTAAGAACGTAGACCTTATCCCGGTGGATAGGATCCTCAAAGCCTGGTGGTTGACCTACGTAAACTTCTTCCTTGACCACACCATAAAGAAACGCGCTTTTAACGTCCATTTGATACACCTTGAAATTCTTGTATGATGCAAACGCTAGAAACATGCGAATAGCTTCTAAGCGTGCAACAGGTGCATAAATCTCGTTATAGTCGATTCCTTCTACTTGATGAAAGCCTTGTACAACCAGTCGAGCTTTGTTTCTCACAATCACTCCTCTGTCATCCTTTTTGCACTTGAACACCCATTTGGTTCCAATCTTTTTCCTTCCTGGAGGTAAATCTGTTAGTGTCCACACTCCCAGTTTCTGAAATTGCAATAACTCCTCTTGCATTGCCTCTACCCAAGCGTCATCCAAAAGAGCATCCTTGTATGTCCGCGGCACAACCTGCGAAACATAACAAGCAAAAGACCAGTCATTCTGACAACCTGATTTCTGAATTTTAGCATATAAAGCTAGAGCGCCAAGATTTTCTTGTGAGTTTGCTTTCCGAAGTTGTCCTATCGTCATAACACTGCTACCAGGATCACCAATAACTTTCTCAAGCGGGTGAATACGATGAATCCAAGATTCCGGATGATCAGGTACTTGTACTCCCGTTTGAGTAGTCAAATTCTCTGTAGAATCCAGATCATTACCCTAATTAGATGATGAAGCAACATTAGGATTTGGGTTCACTGGAGGTGTCTCTGTAGCAAAATCTAGAATAGCTCCACTTGTGACATCATCTTCATCTTCTGATTCTGATGAATTGAGAGTTGTGGAAGCTTCTTGGAACACTTCTTCTTCAGCTGCAGGAGCATTGATATCATTAGAAGCTGTTGGAGGATTTACGGTGATCGGAAGCACCAACGTTAAAGTCACTGCGTTTTCACACTCGTAATATAGTCTTAATACAGCCTCTTCAACCAAGCTATCTAGATTGAATGATTAAAAGAAATCTTTGTAATCAAACATCCAATCTGGACCGCTACCCTGTACATTCTGAGTATACCGCTGAACTTCAACGTTAGTCCACTTCTCTACCTGATGAGTTCATTTGTTGAATACCCGTTTGAGCGGGGTTGCATATCCAATAAAGAATCCTTCTTCAGCTTTCGGTGCTAACTTCTCAGATGGATTAAGCATAGTACACGGTGCTCCAAATGGTTCTAGATACTCTAAGTTCGGCTTTCGTCTGTTTAACAGTTCATAAGAAGTTTTACCAAACTTCTTCATGGTTAGCACACGATTCAGAGTATAACATGCTGCGTAAATGGCTTCATTCCAGAATATTACTGGAAGGTTGGAATCCACAAGCATTGTTCTAGCCGCTTCAATTAGAGTCCTGTTTTTACGTTCTGCGACACCGTTCTATTGAGGGGTATACGGAACACTATATTCATGATGAATTCCTTTATCTTCACAAAGAGCATCCATCTGTGCATTTTTGAACCCCGTCCCATTATCACTCCGAATTCTCTTGATCTTCAGACCATAGAAATTTTCTAAACGAGTGAACAGAACCTTCAGATTGTTAAACGTGTCGCTTTTATGATGCAAACACATAACCCACGAGAATCTGGAATAATCGTCAGTAACCACAAGACAATATAACTCTCCAGCATGACTTTTACGCTTGATTGGTCTGAATAGGTCCATGTGCAAACGCTCAAGTGGTAATTCCACAGAGTTTACTTTCTTTGGTTTATGGGATTGCTCGTGCTGCTTTCCTTTCTTGCAACTCACACACTTGTTGTGACACCCGGCAAATTCTGGTTAACAACGTTGTCTAGATGAAAGTCTACCTTAGCGAGTCACGCGTATATTGTACTTAACTGGGTTAGTTAAGTCGGGTTATGGTTCGGGAACTATCGGTTTAGTCTAGAAGATCATTGGATGTTGGTCTAGAGGTTCATTAGATGTCGGTCCTTAACCAAGTGTACAAACGGTGACGATTTGTAGGATCGTCAGGGCATACGGAACATACAAGTCTCGAGTCCCGGGAATTGGTGAACGAGTGTGAATATGTGTATTTACAAGTGTTATGTGTTTACAATCATTATGTGACTTGTCGGTATGTTAATATGTGTTAACATATGTTAAAACGGGGTTTAACGCGCAAAACACACGAAACTAGCCCCTATAGGCGATTAGGAAGCCCAATCGCCCATAGGGGAGGCGAGTAGGCAACATATGGGGCGATTGGGTGGCTACTCGTGTGACTGTAGAGGCGATTAGGCCTAATCGTGTGAACATTCATGCGATTAGCATCCCTAATCGCGTGTACTGGCTGCATAATCGCTAGTTACGTGCTGGACGACTAAAAACGACTATAAATACCATACTTGACCTCATAAACTTCATTATACAAACCCTAGTCGTCCCATAACCTACCCCAACACACACACAACCTCTGGAACGCGATTTTTGATCAAAACACAAGGTTTCAAGCTTAATCCATCATCCTTTTACAAATCTAAGGTTTGGTTTTCATCCATGCAATCTTATAAACGTTTTTATTCAATCCCTAATAGTCCAGACCTGTTCTAAAACGAAAAAGCTTTCTGAAAATCGTTAATAAGTGTTGTTAATCGGATTTTAACTAGTATACATGTGTTATGCGTGTTTATGATTAGAAAGCTAGGGTTTTTATGATTCAAGATGAAGGATTAACATGTTATTAGGATTAATTCAGAATAATAATGATATTATGATGATAAAATCTGAGAATTGATTATTAGGGTTATAGTTACGCATGTTAGTATGATGTTGCATGCTATGTGAATGGTGTTTGAATTACGTGATTTCATGCAGGGCTGATAATACGAGGCAAAACGAAGGGTTTTAGTTGAAACATGTTTAGGGTAGTGTTTGGGATGATATTGGGTAGTTACACACGTTCTGGATCTGATTTGGAGCGTTAAACGCGCGAAAAACCGGAACAGCAAGGTTACAGGCGAGTAGCATTCCTAATCGCCCATAATTCATGCGATTAGGGCTAAATGCTAGTATGTTCATGCGAGTAGAGGCCTAAATGCTAGTAGTTACATGTGGTATAGCCTAAATGCTAGTAGTTACATGTGGTATAGCCTAAATGCTAGTAATTTCATATGGTATAGCTTCTAATCGCCTATAATAGAGGCGATTAGGGTTCCTAAATGCTAGTTGACCAACCTAAATGCTAGTTGACTTTTCCTAATCGCGTGTACTGCTGCTGTAAGTATAAATTAGCATTCCGAGACCCGATTTGACATGTAGGAACATGCCAGGAACCCCGTAACATATCTAATAACTTGGTAACATATGTTTGGATGTAATTCGGTGATACGTGAACTATGTGCTATAACTTGTTGTGCGTTAACGTATGTTAAGTGTGATTGCATGATTGCATGTTTGAGAGCGTAAACATAACACGGGAAGTCTCGGGTCACCAATGGGATGTCGAGTCTTGTACTTTTGGTCAGTTAAACAGTCACGGTGTTTTCAAACGAACTTGGTTATGGTCTGGACATCTAGGGACTAATTAACCTGCGGGTTATTAGTCTAAGTACTTGTAACTGTCATATGTTAGGTCGCCGCTTTACGGGGCTAGCATAGCAGCTGAGTTTACTCGGGTTAAGGAGTAACGCAACTTAAGGTGAGTTTACGGCCCCTCTTTTAAACTGGTTTCATACTTTCGGGGGAGAAAACATGTGTTAAAATGATTATTTGGTAACTACTGTCATACTATGGGTTTCTATTGTGTACTACACGATCTTTGGAAGTCCCGGGGGGAACCATGAATGTGCGGGTTTGCACAACGGGGAAATGTGAATAGCGCTATTGGGAGTGACCAACCCCGCTCGTCGGCTTGGAGGGCCGGGCGAGTGCATATTGTCTCAAACAGGAACAACAGGAACAACTGGTTTACTTTTCGGGCACAACATCTGGTATGCGTGTTAGTAATGGTTTTCCAATCGTGGTAGTAACAAAACATACGCCTAGCTAGCGTACACTAGTTTTCGATTTGTTATAGTATGGACAGGTTGACTTGGTACTTGGATACAAAACCTGTAAACTCACCAGCATTTTTGTGCTGACGTAAACTTTTACATGTTTTCTCAGGTCGCTAAGGTAGCACAATGGAACTAGGGCGCACGTGTCTGCACGGCGTCTAGTTAGAGTTGCATGGTTTTACAAACGTTGAACATTGGTTTATTATTGAATAATTGTTTTGAATAAGCTTCCGCTGTAAACGGGGATTTTAAACATTGTTTTGAAATTGCATTATGTTCATGTTAGACTTGTTTATTGTGATCGTTGGTTTGGATCCTGGTTTGTCATGCGCCTCGCGGTAAAACTCCGCAAGTGGATTTTGAGGGTGTGACACTTGTCGTTCAAATGGAAATGTTTAACATTTACGCCTTCGACAAGTCCATTCTTCACCAGATGGTTCATTTTTCTAAGGTGAATGCGTCCCATCCTCCTATACCACATAATAGATTCTTTTTTAGTAGCCTTGGAGAGGAAACACGTGACTTGGCCCTGGGTTGTCATTGCTTTTGACATGTCGAGAATGTACAGATTATTCACTCTCGGTGCTTTCAGCATTATCCACTCTTTTGGAAATATGGAACCGGGCTTGAGAATGTAGCAAGATTTGTCATCAAAGAATACAGAGAACTGTTTGTCACATATTTGACTAACACTAAGCAGATTATAGTCTATTTGCTTCACATACGATATCTTCTCAAAACTCACGATACCATTACTCACACTACCCTCCATAGTAATGTATCCTCCTTTGTTCCCAGCAAATGCTACATATCCGCCATTAATGTTTCTAATGTCGAATAGCAGTGATAAATCCCCCGTCATGTGACCAGAAGCTCCACTGTCAACAATCTAAAAACTGCTAACAGTGCCAGCTGAAGCTCCCTACACATATCAAGTAAAGAGATTAGTTCTTTTGGGGGACCCAAGCCTGCTTGGTCTTGGGTCTTTGAACATTTTGTTTCAAAGAATCTTTTTCACAATCTTTTGAATTTGAATTGATCTTTTTCTGATCAATTAAATTAATTTCCTTCTCAGATTTCTCATGTACTTTTGAAGTCAAAGCACCTTGAGATCCCACTGGTGACCAGAATTGTTCCGAACGTTTCAAGATTCGAATCTGAGATTTTGGAGTCTTAGTCGGTTTCTTTACTTCATTCTTGAAGGAAAATTTTTTGGTTACCTTCTCTGATTTAACCGAGACAGGTCCAACTATTGGTTTAACCGAAGTTTTTAATGGTACCTTTTGCTTCTCAAAAGTTGTGTTCACCACTGGTTTCTTTAAAGGTTTTTCCATTGCGATCCAGTTACGACGATCATATGTCATCGGACGATTATCCCTCTTTTGATAATAACGGCTTTGATTGTAAAAAGGTGCTGGTTGAGGGACAAAGCGTTGTTGTGG
Source organism: Ambrosia trifida (assembly GCA_028751855.1). Lineage (NCBI taxonomy): Eukaryota > Viridiplantae > Streptophyta > Magnoliopsida > Asterales > Asteraceae > Ambrosia > Ambrosia trifida. The sequence goes on along the minus strand of CM054122.1, from coordinate 17,449,944 downwards.
ATAACAATGATTATCGATTGGACTTTGATATTTTTGCTTCACTTCAACCTCGTGCCTCTTGTGCCTCACGTACGGGGCAGTGAGTAAGTAAATGTCCTCTCTCCCCGCACTTAAAGCATGCACGATACACTTCAAAGTTGTTCTTGGCGTTCGACTTTGCATAAGTAGTGATAGGATATTGGTCACCCACACACCTTCGTCTTAAACTCTCAGGAGCTGGAGCCTTTGAGTAAGTCAGCTCAAGAAAACTATTCGCCTTCTCCTTTGGCTTAATAAACTCTATGACATGAACCTTTGGTTCTTTTGGAACATCCAAATAAATTTTCTTCAAGATCTCTGGAGGTACATCATTGGTTCTCTCGTGTTTTGGAAACCAAATAGTACTCTCCTGCCAAATTTTCTCAATCTTGGAGTAATTGGCAAACTTAATTGTATATTCCTTGTCAGAAATAATCTTATCGGATCCTTCCATCCGATAAAACACTTTGACGGGTTTGTCACTCGGTTCATTCTTTTCAACTTGCTTAACTGACTGATTCACTCGATGAATGTTAGCCATTGGATGAATAATCTGAGAAGGTGATACCGGTTCATTGGTGATAATGTGATTTTCAATTGGAATATCACTCACTTTCTCAGTTTTATCATCCTCAGAGTCAGAATCATCAGTTACATCTGTCACACCCTCATCATTCAGTCCCAAAATAGGTCTAACATCGGAATTTGGATCTCCCACACTGGAAGTGTTAGACTCATCATCTGATGTAGAATCAGACTAGACTGAACTCTCCGGTGTTATTGAATGTAAAGTGTGATTTTCAAACAACGCTGGAGATGGGACAGCCTTGTAGTTTGCACTACTCGGTTGTGAGGGTTCCTCAATAATATGGTCAACAACATATGAAATATGTTTGTAGCTTTCAAGCTTCTTGTTGACTTTTTCAGCAAAGCACTTGATGGTTGCCATTTCAAGTTTAGTTTCTTCCAATTCATTGATGTAGTTGTTAATGGCCAATTGTTTTAAAGATAATGTTTTCTTAAGATCAGAAATGTCTTTCTTATAACCATCAAGCACCTTATTGAATTCATGTGCTTCTTTTCGATACGATTGACAGTTGATTCTAGCACTCTCGAGTTGAACCCTGAGTTGCTTATTATCCTCTGTCAATCTATCACATGCACCATAATATTTGTCACTATTCATGTTTATAGTAGAGTCAGAACTTACTTGTTTCGGAGGCTCTGTCATCACCATCAAAGCAAAGTGTGCTTCCTTTCCAGCAAAGAATTTAGAATAATCAACTCTGGTAAAAGCATCATCCACCATGCAAGATTTACGAGTCATAAGAAAATCAGCTTCGGCTAGAAGTTGATCAATGTCATCATCTAGTGAGTTAGCACTAGCTTCAGAATCATACTCGCTCTCCGAATCAAAATAAACTGAGTCACACTGTTTAGGAATATCGGTGACTGAGTCAAGAATCAATCCTGACTTCTCTTCAACATAAACATCAGTTTCTTCTTCCAATTCCTCAATCTTCACCTCAGATTTCTTCTCAATCTCCAAATCTTCTTCAACTAACACTGGCTCCTCCAAATCTATCTTCTGAGCAACACACGCCACATTACCAGCGGTAATCTCCTTAACACCAAGTTGCATACCAGTCCAATCAAATCCTTCATCCTTCTGAATTACCAAAGCCTGGTTTTGGTTATCTGGTTGGGTTTGGCTATTTGGTGTGGAAATTGGAATGATTGTTCTGGTTGGATTATGTGGTGTTTGATTTTGGTTCTGGTTTAGTGTAGTGGTTTGTCCAACAGAATTGTTTGATGAGGCGTTTTGTCGGTTTTGGTAATTATTTTGTGGTTGGTAGCTGGAGTTGTTTTGGCTTTGATAAGATACCTGATTTTGAGATTGACGGTTCTGGTAATTAGTGTTGAAAGGATTCCTGTTTCCCCGTTGAGCTGGCTGTGTACATTCTCTCTTGAAGTGACCTTTCCCACCACAGTTAAAACATGTGACTTTGGCTTTGTTGAAGCCATATGTGGTGTTGGGAGATGTAGAAAGATCAGTTCTCCCAGTCTTCTCTATAAACTCAGTCGCTCGTCTCATGACACTAGCAAATGCCCACTGAATGTCAATGAGCTCCATCTCCTCTTTATCAATTTGAGCATAGTCTTCACTGGTTAGGTTGTTGTTACCAATTTGACTAGCTACCAAACCATTATACGAAGCGACCATAGCAGATACCAAAGCTACATGTTGCTGAGCAACTTCAACAGTGACATTGTTCAAATTTGATGTCTCCAACATGATTGGGCTTTGATTTGGTTGACTTGGGTTCATTTGAGGAATGTATGGTTGTTGTTGGGGTTGGTTCAAACTAGCTGAATAGCATGCAGCTTGTTGCATAGGTGAAAATGGTGGGATGTAATTGGTAGGATATGATGGTGGTGTACAAGATGAGATTTGAGTAAGATAGTTTATTGGGGTTTTGGTTGGTTCAACAATGCTTGAAACACAAGCTATGTGTGGAATAACAGAACTACTAGAACTTGAACTAGCCGGAGATGAAGATGTACCACCATCATATAACTCTGGATTCTAAGGAACTTGTGCTCTTTTTGCTTTCCTCTTCTCTTCCATCTCTTTGTTCTCCAGTTTCTGAATGAATTCATTGATGGTCCAATACTGGTATGCATCTTTCTCCTTTAGGACCTCAATGTGTTGATTCCAGTATGGTAGTAATGCATCAGCGAACTTATCCACCAACTCAGACATAGGTATGTTGATCTCATAACTTGACAGTTCAGTCAACAAATGACAATACCTCGGAATCAACTCCTTCAATGTCTCATTTCCCATATAACTAAAATTCTCGAACTCTTTTCTCAACTCCTCCATTCTTAACTTCCTTGTTTTCTCATTCCCATCATGACGATTCTTTTTACATATCCCACAGCTGCTTGGAGGTTGTGCAAGACCCGAACTGATGTAAAAGATCGAATTGTCAAAAAAAAAACAAAGACTTTGATCAAACAAGTATATCAATTCAGGTGCGGAATCCTTGAATCGATTACGAAATGATAATAATACTAACAAAACACACAAATCACTTTCAAAGTTTCCATTACATTCATAAACATGTAGATTAATCTTACAAATTGTTGTTTACAATGAAATAAAGTAGATTCAGACACAATAAAACCCTAGGGAGAAAACACACTCGAAGGAGGGAAATAAAATGACAACTATTAACTTTAAAAACTGATTCAGCCTATATATAGACCTGCACATTCGACCATACGTATGGGCGAATGTGCACGTTCGACCAATCAAACGGGCGAATCAACAAACATGATCTACAAAACTTTCCTTCGACCTTGTCTTCTACCTTCGACCATTAATATTCACCTTCGACCATATACAAATCCACATTCGACCATTTGATTATGACAAAACAAGATTGTATTAGCAATCCAATAGCACTAGTGGCATAATATGCATCAACATTAAAGGGAGTTCAAAGTGAGTATTGAACTGTATAGAAATCCTATGCAAATATAGGTGTTGAACTATGCAAATATATAGTGGTACTGCAAATCTTGTGTTACTGAAAATTCAGTCGGATAATTTAAAAAGAAACTCAAGAAAGGGTATGCGAATTCTAAAAGAAGGCAACTATTACAGGCAGGGCTACAAACAAACCGAATGAATACGAACAATGCCTTGTTTGTGTTTGTTTGTTAAAGACATTATGTGTTCATGAACAATTGTGGAACGAGATTTTTTATTCGTGTTCGTTTGTTAAGAAAACACTTGTGTTTTTTTTTTGTTTGGGTTTGTTTGTTAATTTTGTTCATGAACGCACACGAACATATATGAACACAAACAAGTGTTCACGAACACAAAGAAGTGTTCATGAACGGAAACAAATGTCACACCCTCAAATTTCCACTGCGGGGTTTATACCGCGAGGCGCATGACAAACCAGGATCCCATAGCCATAAGTCACATGAACGAACTCTAAATGCCCAAACCATTTAGTTCGTTTTCAAAAACCAAGTTTAGTTAAGCTGCGGAAGCGTAAACCAAATTTAAACCTTTTAAAACCATGTGCAAAACAACGCGCCCAAATTAAAACCAGATGAAAGAAAATGTAAAAACATAATATGTAATTTAGGTGTATGCCCAAGACCCCAAATGCAGTGAAGTGTGCAGTGCTTTCTAATCCTGGCACCGGAAGCTAACTACCTGCAAAAGCATGTAAATCGTGGGTCAACAAACAATGTTGGTGAGTTCACTAAGTAAAGTAGATGAATGTGTAACTGCGCTGGTTTCCAAAACCACGTAAACAAGTAATTGAGTTGGTTCCAAAAACCGTGTAAACACTAGTTCGTCGCATGTCAAGGGTAGCTAGCCCATTCATGATAACTAACACCGAATATACCGAACTGCTATGTACGTGTAGCCACAAATGTGAGCCGCATGCCTGACATCATTGTCTATCCACAATGATAAAGTTCGTTAAGTTATAGTTCACGCCCGCGCTCCCCGAGCTGGTGTGAGGTTTGTAAGACCTAATAGCGCTATCAACTAATAACCCGCTTGTCAATCCCGGCAACTCATTCGGTACGTGAGGACTTACAGATGATAGAGTTGGTTTAGTTCATCAAGGACACAGTTTGAGAACTAGCAAAGTAAACGACCCACACAAGGATCCATCAAAGTAAACGACCCACACAAGGATCCATAGCATCCCAACCAGGGATATGTAAGTAGTCCCAAACCGGACTAGAAAATAGTAAGTAAGTTGTCTCAACCCGAGACGCATGCTTTTGAGAAAAGAGTAGTGAAACTCACCTTAGAATGCAAGCAAATAAATCCAACTCCAACGTAGGGTGTGCTACCGACTCCCTAGTACATGTGTCACAAAGTGAGTATATGTGTAATACCATTACACCATATAATCCGTTTGTCCAAGACGTTTAAATGTTCAAAAGCGTGTAAGTGACACCTAGTGATTCTACATGCATAAGTAAATCCTACGGACCCGTTGGTGAATATGTTGGTTACCATTATTTTTACACTTCATATGCATATCATATAAGTGCCCATTCAAATATATATCAAACACATACCACATAGGACTCCAATTAGTTACACAAACACAAAATACACAATCTGCGTTTTTAGGACAGATTGTGCGTCACCAAAACTAATTTATTTAAAATACTAAATCAGTGAGTTAAACTCCCAAATTTTTACTGAATATTATTTGGGATTCATTTGATATCCCATATTTTTTTTGTCTCAAAACCAAACACAAAAATCATGAAAAATCGTACATCACAGATATGTCCAGAAAGTTTCTACAGCAGGTCAGGTTAGTAGAAAAATTCTCAAAAATCGTGTATTCATCCAAACGGGATGAATCCACTTGTAAAAGCCAAGTTATTCCAATGTTAACCTACTGTCCAAATTTCATAACTTAATTCCTTGTAAAACTCGAGTTATGATTGTTTAAAGTTGACTCAGTTTGTTAATCCGAAAATCTGACATGACCTTTAATCAAATAAAATTCCAAAAACATATCAAACGACATCCAAATCAGATGATTTTGCCCATTCTAAAAAGCTAAGACCATGTACAATCCATTCATGCAAAGAATCGATCAAAAAAATTATTTTCAAGCCACGAAACAGACCCTACAAGTCGACATTCAGATTCTGTCCAGATTCTAATCATGCAATATTATCAATTATATCAAACCCTAGTTGCATATTATCAATCAATAACACCTAATAATCATAAATAACCATTACCAAACATTCCTAATACCTATTGTGATCAGATTATATCATTATTCATGCAAAGATTACAACTTTAATGATCAAAACTTCAACAACTTGCGCAACAAGTAACCTATGATATTACTAATCGCCTATCATCATGTTTAATTCGTTTAATCTTCAAAAACCTCAAGTTTTAATAATTATCAAAAGCTTTCAGACCTGGATAAACCTTGTTATATGATTTTTATAACATAAAAATAAGATTAAAGCGTAAAGGATTAAAGATTATACCCCTAGCTCTTCGATACAATCAACCGAACGCCTTTGGAGCTTCCCAATCGATGATTTTGAGCCTTTGCAGGTTGTTTGGGGTTTATAATTCGTAAGGGGAAGTAAGGGGGCGATTAGGGTTGAGTTTAGAGGTTGCATGGGGCTTAAGAGTGTTTAAATAGGGGTTTGAGGCGGTTTAGACCCGTCAGGCTATTTCGCGCGGCCGCTCGGGCCCTGTGAGCGGCCGCTCACAGGCCCTTGGCCCGCGTGGGTGGCCCGTTTCGTCACCTGACGCGTTTTCCTTCGACGTTTTCGTTATTTCGGACCGTAACAAACATAAACGTACATATATTAACTTTTGAATAAGATCGAATTCACATATGTTAGGACATTAGCTTAATCCACCTAAAATATAATTTAATTATCTAAATACACTTAGTACTTAACATAATATTGGTAAACATAATAAAGTACTGTCTCAAAAAACTAAGTTCGCATCCGAAGTGAATAGAGGAGGGCATTGAAGGTGGAGGGCGTCGACACTGGAAGATGGAAACATATAATGAGCGTGGATACTAAAAGTAAGTTTATTGATCTCTTCTAGTCATATATTTACCTCACATATATTATTTATTTATTCGAGTAAAATAAATAAAACGAAAAGAAAATAAAAAATTAAAACCCTATTAAACTATCGAACATAAATGAACACGTTTCATTCACGAACATAAACAAACGAACATCGCCTCTGTTCATGTTCATTCGTTTAACTAAACGAACAAAATTTTTTGTTCGCGTTCATTCATTTATTGAACGAACCAACACAAACGAACTTCCCGTCAAACGGTTCATGAACCGTTCGTTGAAAGTTCAGTTTGTTTGCAGCCCTAATTGCAAGATATATATGACATACCGTCACAGTGATTTATTGGAATGTTGCAACTCTACATGAAAGAAGACATCGATTACTGGTTATAAGTGTCAGCATTTAGAGATTTACATTGGTGGAAAAGCCTTAACATAAACTTTATCAATAGTAATTGTTGCTACTGCTTGTAGTTACCGCCGTTGCAACTTGCCACCAATCCATGTCACTAGTCATCGACGATGAAGTAACCACTGATTAGTAGTATCTTTCTATTGGTCCAATATTTAGTCTCTATCAAGAATATAGTCAATACAGATTATCTCTTTATTATCAAACTATAAACCAAAGAGTCAAACCAGACTCAAAATACAATCAAACCTCACTACAGCGCTCAAAACTCTCAGATGATTATTATCACAATAATCATCAAACAAATACACAAACGTACCAAAAGATTATCAGATCAAGATGATCTGAGAAACCCTAATATTTGGGAGAGAATACAAATGAACGAATGAGATTAAAAAGAAAGAGTATTAAAAGTGGTAAAGGCATGAAATACTGAGCTATTTATAATTGAGTATTTGTGTTTTTTAACACATCCAACGGCTACCAAGCACTTGATCCAACGGATGAGAACAAGTGTGTTTTTTTGCACACAGATCGCCAAGCTGGCAAACATACAACTGATATAACCACGAACTGGGCCTGAGATAAGTGGGCTAGAGAAAACAATAAACATAACTGGGGTGGGGTCCTGCAAACAACTAACAAAACTGGGCCAACATCCAAACCAGCAATCAACTGAGCCCACCTACAAAAAAAGGTTTATGCAAAATGTTTAAGCAATTATATAAGAAATAAAATTGGTATATAAAATGTTAATGTTTTTTGTATTTTTAACACACTCCCTCAATTTTATTTCTTATATGGGTCAAACATTTTAATGGACTCACACATCCTTTGATGATTAGTGGTAGACAAACCCTTAGTAAAGACATCAGCAAGTTGACTTTTGGAGTCAACCTTGCAGGTTTTAACCACACCTTTATAGATTTGCTTTTTAAGAAAAAACAGATCCAACCCAAAATGTTTGGTTATGTTAAAAAAAAGACAGGATTGGCTGCAATGATAATGGCAGCTGAACTGTCACAAAGAAGATTGACGGCACACATTGCACGATATTCTGCTTCAGCAGAAGATCGAGAAAATGTGGATTGCTTTTTACCTTTCCAAGTTACCAAAAATTCACCAAGATATATACAATACCTGGTAACAGATTTTCGTGTTTCAAGGCACTTGCCCCAATCAGAATCAGCATAGGCAATGAGGGTAATAGGATTGCCTTTTCTAAAAACAATACATTTTCCAAGTGCAGACTTTAGGTATCTAAGTAACCTAAAAGCAATTTTAATATGACCCTCAGTTGGTTTGTGCATGTACTGACTTAAGTAATGCACTGCATAAGTAATATCATGTCTAGTATGACTGAGATAAATGAGCTTACCAACTAACTGTTGATATCTAGTAATATCAGATAATGTCATATTATTACTAGCAACAATGTTGGTCAATACATGGTGTTGTTCAAGAGGATTAGTGACATGTTTACATCCTAACATCCCATATTCCATTAATAAATCAGTGCAGTACTTTCTTTGTGTATGACAAATACCATCAATGGTCTTAATAACTTCAATACCTAAAAAGTACTTGAGTTCACCAAGATCCTTTATCAAAAAAATAGTTTTAAACAGATTTTTGATTTTTTTCAATCTCAGTATTAGAACTACCAGTGATAATAATGTCATCCACATATACAAGAAGCACTAAAAACACAGTTTTGTCATTCTTAAAAAACATAGAATGGTCACATTGACTTTGAACAAACCCAAACTCATATAAGGCTTTCACCAATTTTTCATTCCATATCCTAGGTGCCTGATTTAGGCCATACAATGATTTTTTTCAATTTGCAAACTTTATTTTCAGGAATATTAGAGTAATCCTCAAGATTATACATATAGACATCCTCTTTCAATTCACCATACAAGAAAGCATTGTTAACATCTAACTGAAATATAGTCCAACCATTATTAACAGCTAGGGTCAAGACACATCTAACAGTTATATGTTTGACAACAGAGGAAAAGGTTTCCTCATAGTCTAGACCCTCCCTTTGACTAAACCCTTTAGCCACAAGTCTAGCCTTGTACCTTTTTATTTCCCCATTAGTTTTATATTTAATCTTGTATATCCACTTACAACCAATTTTATGTCTATTTTTAGGCAAATCAACAATATCCCATGTATCATTCCTATACAAAGCAACAAGTTCATCATTCATAGCATTTACCCAATTAGGATCAGTTATAGCTTCTTTAAAGTTCCTAGGTTCAAATCCTTTATCAAGACTGGAAGAAAAACATTGAAAATCAGAAGGTAAACTATACATGTTTACAACTTTCTCAATTCCATACTTAACTTTGCCTTCAATAACAAAGTCACAAGTTTCTTTAGAAAGTTAACAGTTCTAGTTGACCTTCTTGTGGAATTAACAAAATCATTATTATTAGTGTCACCCTCAGAGCTATGGATCTGTTCATTGTCTGTATTCACAACCTCAGCCCTATGAGGTTGCTTAACAGGTGAACTAGGCTACTGAGGACCAGCCTTGCCTTGAGTTCCACCTAGATCATCTGACTGCTAAAACCCTTGTGTTCCAGACTCCTCATTACCATTGCCCTTTCTATCATCATAAGGATCATCCACCTTTAAGTTTTGAAAAGAGTTTGAGTTTTCAAACAGGTCAAAAAAATTTAGTGTTGTTATATCTTTATCTTTGGAAAGTTCAAAGTTTTTAAGAACAAAATTTTCTTTGAAAGGAAAAGAAGATTCAAAGAATTTAACATCTCTTGACTAGAACACAGTTTTACTCTCAATACTAAATAATTTGTACCCTTTTTTCTCATTAGAATAACCAATAAAGACACTTTTCAGCTCTACTGTCTAATTTATTAGGATTGTTCAAAACAGTTGAGAAACACAGACATCCAAAAACTTTAAGATGTTCAAGAAAGGGCTTAAAACCATATATTTTCTCATAAGGAGTCTTTTCGGTCAGCACAGAAGATGGGGACCTATTAATCAAGTAAGCAGCAATAACAACACAATCAGTCCAAAGCCTAATGGGAACATTAGACTCAAACAACAAAGCCCTAGCCACATTTAAGAGATGCCTATGCTTCCTCTCCACAACTCCATTTTGTTGTGGAGTGTAGGCACAGGTAGTTTGATGAACTATCCCATTGTTTTTACAAAATTCATTCATTTGATGATTAATGAGTTAGAACAATATTGAAAGTCTTTAAAATTTTCAAACACATCCCTTTTGTTTCTCATCAAACAGTTCCAAACAGCTCTGGAATAGTCATCAACTAAAGTCAAGAAATACTTATGACCATCTCGATAAGGACCCCACACATCAATATGGACTAACTGACCAATGTGAGTACTCTTATGATCACTAAGAGGAAAAGGCTCCCTGTATTGTTTTGATTTATAACAAACATCACAGGGTCCATGCTTAGTGACCTTATTACCTAGGTCAGGTTTAAGAATACTAATCACAGGATCAGCAGGATGACCAAGCCTAGCATGCCAAAGATTAAACATATTGCCACTATTGCAGCACATCTTAAGTGACAGACTAGCATTCCCACATCTATGCAAACCATCCATTTCATTACTAGTCACGAGGACTCTCTTGGTTGACAAGTCCTGAATATAACATTGATTCACATCAAAGCCTATTAACATCTTATTATCCCTAGCCAACTTTTGGACAGATAACAGGTTAGCAGAGTATTCAGGTACATCAAGAACATCTTGCAAAATAGCATCTTCACTTAGCTTAAGTTTACCAATTTTAGTGACAATAGCAAAAGTACCATTAGGATGTTTAATTTTAATGTTAAGATCAGAAACTTCAATGTAACCAAATAAACCAGAGTCACTATTAACCATATGTTCATTTGCACCTAAATTAACAATCAATCCAATAGCAAGTAGTTGACCATTAGCACTAGTAAAACAGTACACAGGAGAAGAAAAGACAGAAGCACAAAAAAAACTAGCTGCTAAATTACAACTTGAAGAAGGTTTAGGTGGTTTCTCATGTAGGAGACTCAACAACTTAGCAACTTGATCACTAGTTAAGCCACTAAGAGAATTGTTAGAAGACTTAGAAACACTATTATTACTCATAACACCTTTCATGTTTTGAAAACCTCTATTTTTAGCCCATGTAGGATGACCAATCAATTGAAAACATTTATCCACAGAATGACCATTTTTTTTGCAGTGAGTACATTTCAGGGATTAATTAGTGCTTTTATTAACCCCTTTGTTGTTATTAAAACTTTCTTGATTAGCCTTAGCCATTAAGTTTATATTTTGTAGATACACGAAAGTGCGACTAATGCTATTGAATTGCGAATACTAATATGTTTTGTTATTGTCGAATGGTCGAAGGTGGAGATTAGATGGTCGAAGGAAAATGTAAAAGGTCGAAGGTAGCACTGGCAGGTCGAATGAATAATTCTATATATGTATGTCCAGATTCGCCCTATGTGAACGGTCGAACCTGCACATTTGACCAAGCTATTTGGGTGAATGTGCAGGTCTATATAAGGCAATCTCATTTTTGAATGTTTAACTTTTGGTCATTTGTTTTCCCTCCCAGTTTGTGTTTCTCCCTAGGGTTTTTATTGAGTCTGTAAACAAGTTATATCATTATAAACAACATTTTGAAGTGTAATTGATTATCTTATTGAATGAAATGAATATGTTTATGATGATTTCTGTGTTTTGCTAGTTTTATTATCATTTTGTGATCAATTCAGGGATTCCACACCTGAATTGAACTTGTTTGATCATTATCTTTGTTGATTAGCCGATCCTATACACATACAAAGTGGTATCAGAGCCAATTGGATCAAACAACCACAAATTGATAATATTACAGCTGATTTGGACCCAATTTTGTTCAAAACTTTCTGTTTTTCATTGAACAACTGAATTTGGTGTTAAAATTGATTGATTTGAACTTGTTTTCATGGATAAAATTCAAAATTCTCTTTGTTAAACTTGTTCCAAATCCAATCCGATGCAAAACCCGCATAAGATCATCAAATTTCATCAACATTTGAAATTTTTGATCAAAATAACTGATTTTCACAGTATAACCGTTTTTCAAAATGAAAGGGTCGAACCTAGGGAGATTTGGTCGAGAGTGGAGTATTTAGGTCGAACCAGGGATTATTTGGTCGAACGTGGAGTTATATTTGGTCGAACCTAGAAAGTTTTAGTGTGTTGTTGTTCATTCGATCAAACAACCACAAATTGATAATATTACAGCTGATTTGGACCCAATTTTGTTCAAAACTTTCTGTTTTTCATTGAACAACTGAATTTGGTGTTGAAATTGATTGATTTGAACTTGTTTTCATGGATAAAATTCAAAATTCTCTTTGTTAAACTTGTTCCAAATCCAATCCGAAGCAAAACCTGCATAAGATCATCAAATTTCATCAACATTTGAAAATTTTTGATCAAAATAACTGATTTTCAAAGTATAACCGTTTTTCAAAATGAAAGGGTCGAACCTAGGGAGATTTGGTCGAGAGTGGAGTATTTAGGTCGAACCAGGGATTATTTGGTCGAACGTGGAGTTATATTTGGTCGAACCTAGAAAGTTTTAGTGTGTTGTTGTTCATTTGACCTTAAGTGATACATTCAACCAATCGGGTGGTCGAACGTGGGTTTATTCGGTCGAAAGTGAACTGGTTCTGTTATTTTCTACATTCGAACCTTGTCAAACGGTCGAACCTGGACTAACTTGTACATTCAACCACGCGATTCTTCAAAAGGGTCAAACGTAGAAACTGTTGTGAAATTTTTCTAATCGTTACGTGTTTTATCATTTTCAGAGCGATATGTAGAACTTTCCTACAACACCACGACCTAATACAACACCACAACAGCAGACAACTATGGATCCTTCGTCGGTAGGAAAGTTCTACATCTGTGCAACCCCGTACTCCAGCCGGCAGTTGCAACCCACGTCATTGCCCATTTTCGGGCTTAAAACTGTTGCGCTTCCACCACCAAGAACGGTGGTGGCCGGCTGCCATCAAGAGAGGGAGATAAGGGCCTAGAGATTGTGAGAGAGTGTGGAGAGAGAGATCGGGTTAGAGTGGGAGCATACCGCGTGAACGAACTCGTTTAAAACATATCGTGCCTCGGTTTAGTTATTTGGTTTGGTAAATAATCACAAAATCAGTCGGTATTACTCAAAATTTAAAACATAACTAAACCGAGCCAAGTACATATTATTTCTGTTGTCAGACACGTGTGATCAACACACACGTTTAAATCGTGTAATTTAATTCGTTCACATTTTCCTCCATTTAGACAATTCGTTAACTTTCGAAACTCAATAATTAATATTATTTATAATAAATAATTATTTCGAAAGTATGTTAGTGGTTAAAAGCACGCATCACGACGTCTGATTCCGACATCGGTTCCTTTTCGCCTGTCCAAAATGCTGTGTTTTTGGTCGTTTCTCGCGCCGATTTCACATTCCATTATTTCAATAGAAAATACGTGTCGTATTTACATATAATAACTCTATGTTAGTTCAGTTGGATAAATTTTTAATGTGCGTGTCTATAAATATCTAACTAATTGACCATCATTTGGTCTAAGTGATAATTATTGGGTCTACATAACCATCATTGGGCCTAACTGACCATCGTTGGATGTAACTACCCATCATTGAGCTTACTGACCATCATTGGATCCAACAGACCATTATTGGTTTAATTAACCATCCGATTAACTATATGGCGATGACTAGTTCTATGCCCCAACAAGTTGTGCAACCACAACCACAACCGATGGCTGATTACTAGGGAGTTGCAGCAGCGGCGGTTCACTCTCAAACTACCAATGCGATTTCGACACTTATTCATGACTTATCTTCGGGGAGTGGGAGCCGTCCACCAAAGTTGATGGAAATGGTAGACTACAACACATGGAAGACCAAGTTCAAGATTCATCTTGAGGGAATGGGATTAGAAGGAACGGAAGCTTGGCAAATGATTGCTAAGGGTTATGTTGCTCTGATTTTGGAGAACACGGGTGAGCCGATTCCGTTAGAGAGTCTTGCTGAGGACGAGAAAAAGAAATTTGCGGTGGAAAAGAAGGCGTTTTCACAACTGTCCCAGGCCATTAACACTGATCTCTTACATCAGTTTGGGTCTTGCACCACTTCTAAACAATTGTGGGACATGTTAAGGAATCGTCATGATGGGAATGAGAAGACGAGGAAGTTGAGAATGGAGGAATTAAGAAAACAGTTTGAGAACTTTAGCTATATGGGAAATGAGACGCTGAAGGAGTTGATTCCGAGGTATTGTCACTTATTGACCGAACTTTCAAGTTATGAGATTAACATACCGATGTCTGAGCTGGTGGACAAGTTCGCTGATGCATTGCCACCATACTGGAATCAACACATCAAGGTACTCAAGGAAAAGGATGCGTACCAATACTGGACCATCAACGAGTTTATCTAGAAGCTTGAGAACAAAGAGATGGAAGAAAAGAGGAAGGCGAAAAGAGCACAAGTTCCACAGAACCCAGAGTTATACCATGGTGTTACATCTTCATCTCTAGCTAGTTAAAGTTCCAGTTCTAATGTTGCTTCACACATTGATTGTGTTTCAAGCCATGTTGAACCACCCAAAGCCCCCATAAATTACCATGCTCAAACTTCATCTTATACCCCACCATTATACCCTATTACTACTTACATCCCACCATTTTCACCAATGCAACAAGCTGCTTGTTATTCTGCAAGTTTAAACCAACCTCAACAACAATCCTATATTCCTCAAATGAATCAAAACCAAATGCACCCAAGTCAACCTAATTAGAACCCAATTGTGCTGGAGACTTCGAACTTGAACAATGTTACTGTTGAGATTGCACAGCAACATGTAGCATTGGTGTCTGCTATGGTCGCTTCTTATAACGGGTTGGTTGCTAGTCAAATTGGTAACAACAACTTAACCAGTGAAGACTACGCACAAATTGACAAAGAAGAGATGGAGCTCATTGATATCCAGTGGGTGTTTGCTAGCGTTATGAGGAGAGCGACTGAATTCATTGAGAAGACTGGCAGAACTGATCTTTCTACTTCTCCAAACACCACATATGGCTTTAACAAAGCCAAAGTAACATGTTTTAACTATGGTGGGAAAGGTCATTTCAAAAGGGAATGCACACAACCAGCACAGCAGGGGAACAGGAATCCTTTCAACACCAACTACCAGAACCGTCAAACCCAAAATCAGGTATCTTATCAAAGCCCAAACATTTCCAGCTTTCAACCACAAAATACCTACCAAAACCGCCAAAACACCTCACAAAACAATACTGTTAGACAAACCACTACACAAAACCAGAACCATACACCACAAAATCCAAACCGAACAATCATTCCTATTTCTACACCAAACACTCAAACCCAATCAGATAACCATAACCAGACCTTGGTGATACAGAAAGATGAGGGATTTGATTGGACGGGTATGCAGTTGGGTGTTGAGGAAATTACTACTGGTAATGTGGCGTTTGTTGCCCAGGAGATGGATTTGGATGAGCCGGTATTTGTTGAAGAAGAATTGGTGACTGAGAGGATGTCTGAGGTGAAAATTGAAGAGTTGAGTGAAGAAAGTGATGTTTGTGTTGAGAAGAAGTCGGGTTTGATTCTTTACTCTGTTACTGATGTGCCAGAATAGTATGATTCAGCTTATTCTGATATGGAGAGCGATTCTGATTCTGAAACTAGTGTTAACTCACTAGATGATGATATCGATCACCTTCTTGCTGAAGCTGATTTTCTGATGACATGCAAATCTTGCATAGTGGATGATGCTTTTACCAGAATCGACTATTCTAAATTCTTTGCTGGAAAGGAAGCACACTTTACACTGATGGCGATGACAGAGCCTCCAAAGCAGGTAAGTTCTGAATCTAATCTTGATATGCATAGTGAGAGGTATTGTGGTGCATGCGATAGATTGACAGAGGATAATAAGCAACTCAGGGTTTAGCTTGAGAGTGCTAAGATCAATTGTCAGTCGTATCAGAAAGAAGCACGAGAATTCAATAGAGTGCTTGATGGTTACAAGAAAGACATTTTAGAACTTAAAAAGACTTTATCTTTGAAACAATTAGCCATTAATAATTATATCAATGATTTGGAAAATACAAAACTTGAAATGGCTACCATCAAGTGCTTTGCAGAAAAGGTCAACAAGAAACTTGAAAGTTATAAGCACATTGCATATGTTGTTGATCATATCATTGAGCAACCTTCACACTCTAATAGTGCAAATTACAAGGTCGTCCCATCTCCAGTGTTATTTGAAAATCATACTTTGCATTCAATAACACCGGAGAGCTCAGTTAAATCTGACTCGACATCGGATGATGAGTCTAACACCTCTAGTGTGGGAGACCCAAATTCTGATGTTTGGCCTATCTTGGGATTAAATAATGAAGGTGTGACTGCTGAAACTAATGATTCCGACTCTAAGGATGACAAATCTGAGAAGGTGTGTGATATTCCTGCTCAAAATCACATAATTACAAATGAACCTGTGTCACCATCTCAGATTGTGCATCCCATGGCTAACGCTCATCGAGCAAATCAATCAGTTAAGCTTGTTGAGAAAAACGATCAATGTGACAAACCCATCAAAATTTTCTATCGGATGATAGGATCTGATAAGATAATTTTTGACGAGGAATATCCAATCAAATTTGCCAATTATTCCAAGATTGAGAAAATTTGGCAGGAGAGTACCATTTGGTTCCCAAAGCATGAGCGAACAAATGATGTACCTCCAGAGGTTTTAGAGAGAATTTATTTGGATATTCCAAAAGAACCAAAGGTTCATGTCACAGAATTTATCAAGCCAAAAGAGAAGGCTAACAGTTTTCTTGAGCCGACTTAATCCAAGGACCCAGCTCCTGAGAGTCTTAGAAGGAAGTGTGTGGATAATCAATATCCTATCACTACATATGCTAAGTCAAATGCCAAGAACAACTTTGAGGAATACCGTGCGTGTTATAAATGCGGGGAGAGAGGGCATTTACTTTCTCACTGCCCATATGTTAGGCATAAAAGGCACGAGGTGGAAGTGAAGCAAAATCATCAACGTCCAGTCGATAATCAATGTTGTCCACAACATCGTTTTGTCCCTCAACAAGCACCTTTTTACAATCAAAATCGTTTTTATCAAAGAAGGGATAATTGTCAGATAACATATGACCGTCGTAACCGGATAGCCATTGAAAAACCGCTTAAGAAACCTATGATGAACACAACTGTTGACAAGAAAAAGGTTCTTGTAAAACCTACAGTCAAACCAACAGTTGGACCTGTCTCTGTTAAATTAGAGAAGGTAACCAAGAAAGTTTCCTTTAAGGACGAAGTAAAGAAACCGGTTGAGACCCCAAAATCTCAAATTCGGATCTTGAAACGTTCGGAACAGTATTGGTCACCAAAGGGTTCTCAAGGTGCTTCATCTTCACAAGTGAATGAGAAAGTTGAAACTGAAAAATATTTAATTGATCAGAAAAAGAACAATTCAAATCAAACTGTTTGTGAGAAAGATTCTTTGAAACTCAAAGTTCAAAGAACCAAGACCAAGCAGGCTTGGGTCCCCCGAAAAATCTAATCTTTTACTTGATATGTGCAGGGAGCTTCAGCTGGCCCTGTGAGCAGTCTTTGGATTGTTGACAGTGGAGCTTCTGATCACATGACAGGGGATTTATCGCTACTGTTTGACATCAGAAATATCAATGGAGGATACGTAGCGTTTGCCGGGAATAAAGGTGGATACATTACTATGGAGGGTAGTGTAAGTAATGGGATAATGAGTTTTGAGAAGATTTCGTATGTGAAGCAAATCGATTATAATCTGCTTAGTGTCAATCAGATATGTGATAAGCAGTTTTCGGTATTCTTTGATGACAAATCTTGCTACATACTCAAGCTATGATTCGTTCTACCAAAAGAGTGGGTTATGCTAAAAGCACCGAGAGTGAACAATTTGTATATTCTCGACATGTCAAAAGCTATGACTACACAAGGCCAAGTCACGTGTTTCCTCTCCAAGGCTACTGAAAAAGAATCAATCATGTGGCATAGGAGGATGGGACACATTCACCTTAGAAAGATGAATCATTTGGTGAAGAATGAACTTGTCACGGGCGTGAATGTTAAACATTTTCATTTGAATGACAAGTGTGTGAATTGCAAGAAAGGAAAGCAGCACAAGCAATCCCATAAGCCAAAGAAAGTCAATTCAGTTGAACTAACACTTGAGTGTTTGCACATGGATCTGTTCGGACCGGTCAAGCGTAAAAGTCATGCTGGAGAATTGTACTGTCTTGTGGTTACATATGACTATTCCAGATTTTCATGGGTTATGTGCTTAAAGAAAAAAGAAGCTAACCGTCCAAAGACTGAAGTTCAAGGTAGCTTTTACAAATTCCATAACAAGTTATTCAAAGGCAAAGCTCTCAGCTGGAAGTATCTAAGACAGCTTAAGTGTGTCGCTGTGAAATGGGAGAAAGGAATTCTGTACTTCGACAGATTCCATGACATTAAGACACTACCGTACTGGGCTGTTCGCGATATCTGCAGACATGAAATGTCAGGTGATTCAGTAAACAACCATCTTGTTGGTTACTTTGCAGATAGAATGGCTAGAGAGAGCAGGACGAAAGGGACGTGTTTACCCCACAATATCTTAAGAGAATTGTTCATAAGAAGGAGAAGGATGATATAACGGGGTTGCCCAAGGTGACTTTGAAGTATAAACCACCAAAAGTGTTGAAACATATTCCTTTGATGCAAATTCCACAACACTTTTCAAAGGATTTTATGTGGTGGTACTATGACTGGAAGACAGCAGAGGCTATTATCGTTCTAAAGGATGGTTTGACGGACTTTAAGAAGATTCATATCTTTGACCCTATGTGGCTGATCAACTGCTCGCACGAAGATGTCATCATGCTTTATTATAATCCAATTTATTGTGAAGCGAAAGACAGTGAACAGGCATCCAAATACCAACGTGTGGTATTCTTATGCTTTGCGTGGGATGTTAATGCGGGTTGTGATTTCAATAAGAAACTGGGGAAGTTTGTCAAGATTCAAAATGTTGAAAAGAAGAAACCTAAACAGACTCATGAACCAGTGATGACGAAGGAGCAAAAGATGTTATTGTGTATCAAACTGATGAACAAGACGATGGACGAAGAGCGAAGGCTGAAGCAATTCAAGCAATAGTCGAGGGGGAGTTTGTAGATACACGAAAGTGCGACTAATGCTATTGAATTGTGAATACTAATATGTTTTGTTTTTGTCGAATGGTCGAAGGTGGAGATTAGATGGTCGAAGGAAGATGTAAACGGTCGAAGGTAGCACTGGGAGGTCGAATGAAGAATTGTATATATGTATGTCCAGATTCGCCCTATATGAACGGTCGAACCTGCACATTCGACCAAGCTATTTGGGCGAATGTGCAGGTCTATATAAGGCAATCTCATTTTTTATTGTTCAACTTTTGCTCATTTGTTTTCCCTCCCAGTGTGTGTTTCTCCCTAGGGTTTTTATTGAGTCTGTAATCAAGTTTAATCATTATAAACAACATTTTGAAGTATAATTGATTATCTTATTGAATGAAATGAATATGTTTATGATGATTTCTGTGTTTTGCTAGTTTTATTATCATTTTGTGATCAATTCAGGGATTCCGCACCTGAATTGAACTTGTTTGATCATTATCTTTGTTGATTAGCCGATCCTATACGTATACATAATTTGATTAGGTTTACTTGAACTGCCAACACTTGAGTCTCTTTGAGATTCCTCTCTAGAAACTAATGCAAAGGCTTCCTTAACAGAAGGTAAATCAGTTCTAAGTAACAAAGTGGTTCTTACATGTTGATAAGCACTATCCAATCCCATCAAAAACTGCATCAATTTAATCATATTAGAATGGTTATTAAAGTCCCTAGTGGCATCACAAACACAAGCAGGCAATTGAAGGATATGATCTAATTGTTTCCACATAGTGTTTAACTTGTGATAGTATTCAGCAACAGTCATACCATTTTGAATGAAGGAATTAATTTTTTGATACAAGTCAAACACTACAGATCCATCAATTTTGCCATAGGTTTCTTTAAGGTCCTTCCAAACATTAGAGACAAGTTTGGAATGGACATGTCCCATGTACAACTCCTCAGACACAAAATTAAGAATCCATGTAAGAACAATACTATGACACCTTTCCCTCTGATTAGAAAGAACAAGATCATCAACAGGTTTAACACATTCACCATTAATGAATCCTAGTTTGTTTTTAACTCTTAAAGCAAGTGTCATAGAATTAGCCCAAACAATGTAGTTTTCAGTCCCCTTAAGTTTAATACTAATGACAGTTAAATTTGTGGAATCACTAGCATGCAAGTACAAGGGGTCACTAGCATCAAGCTTACTAACAAGAGTAGCAGGGTTAGGACCAGGATCAATAGGGTGAATGACAGCACCACCACTAGCAGCATCACCCATGATAACAAGAATGCAGAGAACAAACAATCACACAAGAGCAGATAAACACACAAAACAGATCAAAGAGTGACAATACACCAGATCAAACACAACACGATCAAAATTGTCGAAGCCCCGTTGGTGATCCAGATAACCGGTTCGTCACTCAATAGGTGCCGGTCCATGTCCTCACGAGGGAGCCAACAATGATCAAGATCAAACCTAGAGCTAAACAGGGATACAAGCCCTGGCAAACGACTCCTTAGGATAGCCCTAGACAAAAACAGTAAAAACCAGAAAGATCTCACCGAGCAAGACCCAAGTTAGGGTTCTCCTAAACTCATAGTGTTCAACCTTCACTTAGGGTTGAACACCAGAGAGCAAAAGAAGATATGCTTCCAAACACCAAACCCTATATCGGAACAACCAAGATCCAAGGAAGACGAACAGACAGGACAGATCTCCTTCACTAGAATAGCAGCAGAATCAATGACAGATCAAGAGCTCAACCAGAGCTCTGATACCATGTCAAGAATACAGTCGACACAGATTATCTCTTTATTATCAAACTATAAACCAAAGATTCAGACCAGACTCAAGATACAATCAAACCTCACTACAGCGCTCAAAATTCTCAGATGATTATTATCACAATAATCATCAAACAAATACAAAAACGTACCAAAAGATTATCAGATCATGATGATCTGAGAAACCCTAATATTTGAGAGAGAATGCAGATGAACGAATGAGATTAAAAAGAAAGAGTAGTAAAAGTGGTAAAGGGATGAAATACTCAGCTATTTATAGCTGAGTATTTGTGTTTCTTTAACACATCCAACGGCTACCAAGCACTTGATCCAACGGCTGAGAACAAGTGTGTTTCTTGCACACAGATCCCCAAACTGGAAACCATATGACTGATATAACCACGAACTGGGCCTGGGATAAGTGGGCCAGAGAAAACAATAAACATAACTGGGTTGAGCTCCTACAAATGACTAACAAAATTGGGCCAACATCCAAACCAGCAATCAACTGAGCCCACCTGCAAAAAAGTCTTATGCAAAATGTTTAAACAATTATGTAAGAAATAAATTTGGTATATAAATTGTTAATGTTTTTAATTTTAACAGTCTCTAATTGAACAAATTGCAGTTGATGTTAGTTGGAACTGATGAAAACTGTAAACTTGCTACCAATAAGTAGTTAAAATAGCCAATTACAAGTGACACGCGGGTAAACGGGCCACAAGCTGCGTCGCTACCCCTTTTTGTATGCAAAGCCTACTCTATTGAAAATAAAATATTGACCCTTAGCAAACGGAGAGTTATTTTGCACAACTTTCTTTACGCGATCGATGAGCTTGATTGCTTGAGGGGCCAACACTCCAAAGGTATCAAAAGCGAAGGGCACAAACACATGCTGGTTCTCTAGACAAGCCACTTCATGTTTATCCACTTTTTTTTTTGCCCTCGGCTTTCAAAACTGCCTGGCCAGCCACAAAACCAAAATCCCAGAGTCCCACCAATGGGGATACCCCTGTAAGGTCAACGCATGCATGCTTCCTTATGCCCATCCGAACACCAGAACGTCTGTTGGCCTCAAGGTGGACCGCCTATCAAGTGGGTCCATCAAGAAATTCACGGGAGCCTCTTTTTTTTGGCTAAAATCCCTGCCCTTCGTAACACATCCCATAGAACATCTCTAACCAGGTCATTGTGGTGAAAATTCTCAGAATGATTTTACCTCATATCCTCAATGTAGCATCTTCAGGATGCTGAAGGGCCTAACAGATTTCAGGATGTAACTATATTTCAGCATATGCACATCCTGAGGATAGACTAACAAACTATCTTTATATGACATAATTGCAGGTACAAAAAAGTTATGATGTGGACTTGTAACTGTTCTCCAACGTCTATATTATAACACTCAGTCAGAGAAGTCAAAGATAGAAGAATAACTCTTGTAAGCCAAGGTCCAAGATAGAGGATGGAGTCAAACTTGTAACCGATATACATTAAATATCGGCGAAGAACTAGGAAACAACTGGGGCAACGTCTACTTGAGGTGAAACTGCCACAACGATCACAAGAAGTCTTCAAGGAACTTAACTAACCGAGCGGATTACACGGGATCTTTTGATTACTTTCATGTACTATAAATATGGGAATGATTGACGAGTATAGGACACATTATGAACACCTGAAACACACGAACACTCTGCTGATCATAGAGAAACTCACACACACTTAGCACAACTCATTGTAATCTTAGTACACTCGTCTATCATTCATCCAAAGTTGTAACCTTTTTTACCCATTTTTAATATTAACAAACAAGGCAGGGGCCTAAACTCCTCCCGAGGTTTTATGCCGGCGATCTACAACTGATCAAGGGCTTTCCTCGTACATCGTGTGTTGTTTATTGTGTGTGTTTATTTAAGCTTAGATTATCTGTCTATTCAATTCACTCTGCAGTTGCATCCTCAGGATACAACTGCCCATCCTCAGCTTTATCTTAATCATCCTGAGCATAGTTGTCAATTTATCATTTATTTACATTTATAAGTCACCATCCCGAAAATAACACTAAGTTTTTATCATACTAGCACTCTACCTCACTTTTACTAATTTGGAAAACAAGATTATTTCTAGCAAGTAATTTTTTACCAAAACAGTCATGCCTGTATTTAATGCCTGGAAACTCCTTACAATGTAGGGCGTGTTCTGCAAACTTGTCAAAGCATGCTTTTTTTAAAAATTGGACACAGTTCGTTGACGGGAAACATGGGAATCATAAGTCAGTATTTGAGGACCGACTGATATTCGATAGACGACTTGTGTTGCCCGTGTCCGTCAATTGGGAGTGTAGTGAGGAAATCTTGAGCATGGGTCCCTTTGAGGCATTCAAACCCCGCTTTCTGGCGCGAAGACATGCTAAACTCCTCTTCCAAAGTCTGCATAGCTTTACATTTAAACGCACTTGCCAAGATTTTTTGAGGCTTTTTTGGGGCGGTGTATTTATCCGTAAAGCCGCCCAAAACTACATTGGGGAGAGAGTTGCGAATGTTGTCCAATGCGAGCTTGTAATCATCGTCCATCCCAACCACCCCACTATTCCTTAGAATTTGTTCCTGTAACTTCCAGGGTTGCGCCCTAGAAGCCACATAAGCATATGCGGACACATCTTCCGCTGAGCACATGCCCAACCCCCTGAGCTAATCGGTAAGGACGTCATTCGCCATTGAAGATCCCCAAAAAAAGGCCCCTCACAAACAATAATATCCTCAACTGCACCTCGGAGACCCTTGTCAAAAATGGATACTGCCTCCCCAACAAAGTTCGGTTGGCACTTCGAAGCTTAATCAACAGTTTGGCCACACCCATACATGAGCGAACCAATAAGAGCTCAATTTGGGGGTCCGTAGCTTCTGCAAAAAGCCCATCAGGCCAACCGTGCGCTGAGCCCTCTTGACTGCCATTTAGCTAATGTAATCCCCATCACGACTAACAGCCCTCTAGGAGCTTTACCACTGTTTGTGGTCTTCAAATCTCCTCGGGAAAAATACTAGGCTTCACTTTCATACCATTGCATGTTGGCCAAAAGATCTCCGACTTCTTAATATTATAAGCATAAGCCCAAACTAGGGACCTTCCACTCGAATGATGTCTATGGCTTTAGCTATTTCTTCGGCCCTGCCTATAATTGTGCCATCATCCAAATACCACGCATGAAAGGGAAAGGAACGGTGTTCTTCCGCATGTAGCACCGACGGATACAAGACAAGGGCAAAAAGAAGTGGTCCTAAAGGATCCCCTTGTTGGACCCCTATGTAGGCCCCAATACAAGTATCTCTCACATAGAGCCTTGCAGGCTGGGCGTATAAGAACCGAATCCATTGGTAGATAGATGGGTAGCGGATTCTTACTTCGCGCAGAAGGATTGTGCGGTCAACCATGCTGAAAGCGTTCGAAAAAACACAGTGAGCATGGCCAGTGATCCATCGTCACGGAACGCATTCACGAATCTATTCGCACTGTGGAGGATAGCCTCTGCTCCATTGGGGACCCCGACCACATATTGAATGTCCCCTTAGTAAGTCGACATCTCCTTCCCAATTTTACGCATTGCAACTTTAGAAACCAACCTCCGCCAGATACCCCCGACTGAAATGGGCCAAATTCCATTATCGGGCTTTAATAAGGGAGTTAGAGGTAGAAGCAATGAATTCCGCCAGAATCTTCGGGCACAACCCACGCAGCCAGATGTTCCCCATACACGATCATTTCCGTACTATTTTACATCAGTCATGTAAATCCGATGCAACTTCTAATAACCTTTTATTAGACCACACGATGTGGTGGCGTGGGGGGGGGTTGAAGCTCCTCCACACCAACACTGCCACGTGTAGTGGCGTGGAACCAACGTAGGGGTGGGCTTGGAGAAGACGATGTGCATGGGGCATAGGTGATGGTGACGTTGCTTGGTTGTGGTTGGTTTGTGAAAAAGGGCGGTGGGAAACAAATACTTTTTTAATCAAAAATTAATTTACTATATAAATCAATCCTTGTTAACAACATTTCTTACAAATCTCTTCTACCCTACTCTAAACTTTATAAAAAAATTTCAACATTTTTTTAAAGAAAATGAATCCGCACAACCATTTCTTTGACCCTAACAACTTATTTGGAAACCCGAAACCCAAAATCCTAGTCCGCCTCAAAATTGTAATCTACAAATTCCGGGAAATTCACCCGACCTAGCGGCGTACGCATATATTTTAACCGGCATGTTTTATCCATGATATCCTTTTGACTAACAACTCGTTCCTATATTCTCGTATCAATTTCCACTATTAAAATCCCTCACCAACAACTCGTTTCTACACCCAACGGACCTTACATCTAACTTCGTGCCAGAAACCCAACCGCAAAATGTTGGTGAACCGTCGGGTCAAAAGGTAAAAAGGAAAAGACATAATAAGAAAACTGAGTGGGAGAAGAAAATCGTTGACCGAGTTGCGTAAAATGGACATCCGAGGAAGATGTAAACTTAAGCGACGATGATGTCAAGGTTGAAGCAAGACGCGCGCCTGGTGGAGATAAATAAAAAAGAGGCTATCAAAATCATCTACTTCAAAGTGGACTATACCGAACATTTATCCGAGCTAAATGATGGACATCAATAATATTCAACAAAAAAAAGCTTGGGTAAACAAGAAGCATTCAAATATTTTTTTTAAGAAAAACTGAATTGGAAAAAGGAAAAAGAATTAGCGAAAGAAAAACAAGACGATATAAAATTCCTTGCTATGAATTTCAATCACCTTACCAGTCCTGAAAGACAAATGTACGAGGAGATGAAAAAACAAATCATGCAAAAATGTAATCTTAGTTGGTTTGTTTTTTTAAAGACGTCTTTTAGTTACGTCTTTATTATTTTATGTATTTTTTTCAATTCGATGTAATATTATTGAAGAAACACCAATCTAACAATCAATGTATATATGAGCACAAGTAAAGATATGATTCTTATTGATGACAGTTGGACAATACAAGACTCAAATATAAGATTGTTATAGAGTTTCGACTATAATCTATCCGTCACAGCTATATGACGAATTCTCTATTGTGGAGTGAATCCCCTTCTTCTTGTGACGAAAGGGGGTATTTATAGGCCCCTGAGGTGGCCTGTGATTGGCTGTAGGATGAATGACAGCTGGCTCGTACGATCACGACCGTTGCCGTCATTTGCGCTGTCGCTCTGTGATTGGTCCACGTGTCTTGTAATTGTCCTTTCTGTCCTTTTCTGTACCTCGAACCTGCAGGATATCGTGGAGCAGGGAATAGATGCCTCAGATTGGCTGCGTATCCCTGTCATTATAGGGTGACACCTGTCGTGTACGAGGTAACGTGCACCGGCCTCTAGGACCCCACGTCAGCTTACTGTGTTGACGTGTATGTGCATGTGGGGTTGTGCACACGCGCGGGTACATATCTCTTCAGGTCCCCCTAGTCTAGTGTGTTGTATGCGTAGCATGTGGGACGCTGGACTTAGTGAAAAGGAAATATTAATACAGGGGCTTTTGGTGCTCTTAACTTCATTTGCTGCACCCGCGCACAGTGTTATGCAAGTGGGTGATTCGCGCACGTCAGTAATTAATGCAGACATCAAAACTGTCAGAGCGTGTAGTTAAGGCGACGGGTTGGTAGCCGGAACGTCCCTGACAGTTGTATTGTGTCAAGGACGTGGTGGGCCCACGTTTTCGTTTCAAATGGTCATTTATCTCTCTTAAAATGACGTGTAATTTTTTTATTGGCTGGTCGTGCCACGCCCTTGAAACCGTCAGTGGCACGTGTCTCTCCCCTATTTAATCCCCTTTCCTTCTTCCTCTTTCACACTTTTCGTCTGGGTTTGTGCAGATTTCTCTTAACTTTTCAAAAAATTGTTCCCATATTTTTTCTTTGCTCTTTGATAACCGAAGGGTTTTTAGGTTTTGAAAAATGGAGAACATCGTTAATATTCCGAAGAAGAAGCGTAGGGGTTCTAGGAAAGCCGATGATGGTTCGAAGAAGGGCCCGCCACATGCTAATGAGGTCACAGCAGTGTGGGCTAAGGATGAGTTTAGAAAGTTCCGTAAGGAGTATGGGTTCCCTTCTTCGTTTGGTGTTGAGATTCCTGCTCCGGACAAGACAATTCTTGAATCCCCTGTTGGGAAAATTGGCTTGTATGCTGCCTATTTTAGGGATTGTAACTTTAGGGTTCCGATTACCAGGTTTCTGAGTACTTTTGTATGAACGGTGGGTGTGCATATTAACCAGATCCACCCGGGCCTGATGTCTCGGTTGATGTTCTTCGAGTTCTGCTGTCATGCCCACAAGATAGAGCCCCTGGTTGACATGTTTTATGTATTTTACAGTTTGAGCTTTGTGGTGAGCTGGCTTTCTTGCCGGCCGCGCGCTGGAGTGTCTGCTTGTGCGGGGGCCAGCATGAAGAGTTTCCGGGAGTGGAAGCCGAAGTTTTTCTGGATTAACAAAGGGGTTATTCCGATAGAGATGGGTCGTTTGGACCCTGCTGAGGGGATTGGGAAGGTGGTCTTGATTGATTACAAGGACCAAGATTGGTTTAAGACTTTGACCAGCCATCCAGTGGATCTTTGTGAGATTCCATAGACTGGGCTTGTTATGGCCAGGATGAGTATGAAATATAACGTCAAGGGTCGCAATCCTCACCATACTGAGGATGGGAAAGGTTAGCCGCCTTTCTTGACGTTGTGTTGATGTTGCGTCCGCAAATGTTGCTAACTTGTTTCTGTTTTTGTCTTATTTTCAGATGTTGAAAGCTTGTATAGCTTGTTGTTGGGCGGAGACAACATGGGCTTTGCGTTCAGGGAGTTGGCAGACAACGAGCTCTATAATTTAGAAAAGGCTTGGGATACATTGGTGCACCCTCAGCTAGACTCGGCTGCGTAGGAGAGGGCCCAGTCGCAGCTACTCATAACTGAAGCAGGTGAGTCATCTCCGCTTTTTGCTAATACTTCGCCCGTCAACATGTTTATGCGGACGGGTTTCCCCTTTATTATTATATCTAGTGACGAGTCTTCTGACTCGTCCGCGTCTTCTTCCCCGCATTCGTCGTCCGTAGGCGCCAGTGAGCCAAAACCATCACATGTGTTTGTGGTGGAAGACAGTGACGAGGAGACTGAGGATGATAATTATATCATCTGCCGAGTTCGCAAGCCACAGTTGAAGAAAGGTGGGGAGATTTTTGGAGGTGAAGACTATTGTTTTATTTTAAACCACGAAGTGGTTAATATGTACCTTCGAAATTACAATCCCATTGAACGCAGCTACGTTGAACTTTCAGATGCCCTTGTGCAAGGGGAAGCTGCGATCAACTTGACTGAGGAGGTGGTGGATGTTTTGGTGACGAAGCCTGTGTTGGTGGATGCGGCGGACCTTGGCCCTATTGCTGAGGACGTGCCGCTCAAGAAAAAGCGGTCCAGGCGTTCCAAGTCTCATCGTGAATCGAAGGATAGAGATTTTCAGGGGGTTTATCGTCCCCAGTTGGGAAGAGAATAAAGCTGAATGAGCTTGTGCATTCTATGGAGGATAGTTTGTTAGCTGAGTTCGCTTTTTCTTTCCTTTGTCTTTATTCCTCATAAGTGTTCCTGCTTATTGTTTGTGTGTTTTGGGTGCATCTGACTTGCTAGGGGAGAATGCACAGGGAAGCGTTTCAACTGCTCTATTTTCTGAAGGGTTTAATGTGGTCGGTCTGAGAAGTAGAAGACCCCGTCTCCGGAGACACACCAGCCTACTCCCCCTACCCAAATTTCGGTTCAAAGTGAGCTGCCGGTGCAAACCCTGCCTGTCCAAACGTTGGCTCGTGAGGACCCACTGGTGCAGTCTCCGCCTCCCCGTCAACCCACACCTTTAGTTTCGTCGACTGTGCCTCAGTCTGCACCACCAGTGTCCCTGTCGGCTGTTCCTTTGACCAGTCCGACTAGTCCGCAGGACGTGGTGATGGAGACAAGTACTGGGCGTGTTTCGCCTTCTGATATAAGCGAGGGTTATGGGCGGGGCATTGAAATGCATGTTGATGATGATGAGAAGAGGGTGACTACTGAGCCGGATGGCAGTTTCTCCAATGCCTCTTTGTTTGGTGGCGGAGGGACATTTGCTGGTGTGTTTGTTCCTAACTGGACGTTGACTCCTGACACCCGGTTTCTGGACGTGGAAAATTGTTGCCAGTTTTTGGCTAATCTTCTCCCTCCTACTGAGCGTAAGCACCAGGATACCCACCCACGCGGTGATCTGTTGGATGATCATTTCATGAGCGTGGCGAACATGTTATCTACATCTGCTGAGATTGTGCGTGAGTGGGGGTCGATGGCTCATGATCGCAACAAGTTCTATCATGATTTGAAGCAGGTGACTGAGGAGCGCGATCAAATGCACAAAGACTTGAAGCGTGCAAAATGGGATGATGTTACCTTCCGCGAGGAGCGCGATGAAGTGCAGGAGCGCTTATCTGAGAGAGAGCAACAGTGGAAGGTTGCTTGCGCCAAGACAAATGCCAAGTTAGAGTCTGCGCTGAAACGTGAGAGTGACTTGTCACAAAAGTTTGAGGAGGCGTCCAATGAAAATTTGAGATTGGAGGGTGTGTCAAGGCAAAACAACAACTCGTTGGTTGAGGCCCGAGATAGGTTGAGGGAGAAGGATGCTGAAATCGCCCAGTTGAAGAAAGAGAAGGATGGTATGGAGAAAGACAACCTGCTGCTTCAACAACAAAATGCTGACCTAGAGGGAGAGGTGTTGGACGCCCGTGAAGAAGCGCGTTTAGCACAGGAAGATCGTGAATGGCTGCTCACCTGTTGTGTCCCTGAGGTTTGTCTTAATGTTCTCCGTTGTTTCTTTGTTATCAATATTTTTGTACTAAGTGTTTTGTTTCGATGTTCGCAGGTTGCGCATTACATTAAGAACTGTAAGGAAACCCGCGAAGTTGTGGCAGCAGTGAATGCTGCTGCGAAGTTGGTAGGGCGCAAGGCAGGGTTTTTGGAGGATAATCAGCATGCAAAAGATGGCAACGCACCTGAACAGTTCGCGTTGTATGGACGTGACCTTGATGCTGTTCTTGAAAAGAAGGCTGCGGAGTACTATCATTTGAAGTTTGAGTTGGTGGATTTCGTTGTCAGCCACCGAGATTAACCATCATGTTATGAGTTGAAGCGGTCATTTGAAAAGCAAGGTCTCGTGCATACACGGTGCCAGTATGCTATCAGGAAGGCGTTGAATGAGCCCGGGGCTGGGGGTGACCAACCTGAGGCCAGCAAGAAACTGGACCTGTCAGACTCTGAGGAGGAGGAGTATAGCGATGCCTCGTCAGACTTCAAGAATTGAAGATTCCTGTTGCTTTATGTGTTTTATCTATAATGACATGAAACAATTTTAATTTGCCTATGACTGTCATATTTTTGGTTTGTGTTTTTGAACCTCTTGCTTGTGAATGCAAGTTTAATATAGTTTTTTGGCTCTGTATTTGCTGCTACTTATGCTTTGCTTGTTTACCGTACTTGGTGTGTAGCAAAATATAGGTTTATAGTTTAGCTACGCGACTTTACTTTAGGGCATAGCATGTTAACAATGCGATGTTTAGTTTTAGGTGTTGTTTGTTGGTCAGATAGCGTTTGGCTTCTGAGCATTTGGTGTGCGCAGTGCATTTTATTGTGCACTGCGCGTTTAGGGAGTTGCATCTTAGCCATGCAACTGTTAGTTTTGGGGCATTGCATCTTAACCATGCAATGCTTAGGTTTAGGACATTGCACTTTATCTGTGCAACGTTTGATATGCGCAGTACATTTTATTGTGCACTGCGCGTTTATTGAGTTGCATCTTAGTCATGCAACTTTTTAGTTTAGGGCATTGCATCTTAACCATAAAATGCTTAGTTTTGGACGTTGTATCTTAACCATACAATGTCAAGTTTTAGGACATTGCATTTTAACTGTGCAACGTTTGGTGTGCGCAGTACATTTTAGTGTGCACTGCGCGTTTATTCAGTTGCATCTTAGCCATGCAACTTTTTGGTTTAGGGCATTTCATCTTAACCATGCAATGCTTAGTTTTGGACGTTGTACCTTAACCATACAACGTCAAGTTTTAGGACGTTGCACTTTAACTGTGCAACGTTTGGTGTGCGCAGTACATTTTAGTGTGCACTGCGTGTTTATTCAGTTGCATCTTAGCCATGCAACTCTTTGGTTTAGGGCATTGCATCTTAACCATGCAATGCTTAGTTTTGTACGTTGTATCTTAACCATACAACGGCAAGTTTAGGACGTTGCACTTTAACTGTGCAACGTTTGGTGTGCGCAGTACATTTTAGTGTGCACTGCGCGTTTATTCAGTTGCATCTTAGCCATGCAACTTTTTGGTTTAGGGCATTGATGCCGTTGTTGGCTTTCTTGCGTGTGTCATGAATGAGTGCCTGTAGGATGAGTGTGCAAAGCAAGAAAATTTCTAGTTTTCGTTCAATTAAATGGCTAAATAGCCTTCATTACAAGCGTAAAGTTGCTACATATAACATTTTCTGAGTTGGGCTGCGTTCCATGTACGTTGTCTTCCAAGGTTGATAGTTTGTATGCTCCTTTGCTGAGGAATTCTGTGACGCGGCATGGTCCTTCCCAGATAGGTGCTAGCTTGCCCTGGGGTATTGCGCCACTAGCCTCATTGTTTCTGAAGATGAAATCCCCTGCGCGAAAGGCATGGAGCTTGACTTTTGCGTTATAGTACTTTTCCAGTTGTTTTTTGTAGTTTGCTTCTCTCGCCGCTACCCTGTCGCGGCGTTCTTCTGCCAAGTTCAAGTTGATGCGCAGCTCTTCATCGTTGTTGGTGTGAGTTGCCAAAAGGACTCTTGCGGACGGGCATCCGATTTCTGCTGGTATCATAGCCTCGGAGTCATATGTTAAGCTGAATGGAGTCCCGCCGGTGCTCGTTTTTATCAATGTGCGGTTAGCCCATAGCACGCTCGGCAGTTCCTCAGCCCAGGCTTTTCCTTTGGTGCCCAACCTTGACTTGATACCTTCCACCAAGCTGCGGTTCGCGCGTTCCACTTGGCCATTGCCTTGTGGGTGCGCGACCGAGGTGAATACTAGTTGGATATGTAAGTCTGCAATAACTTTAGTAGCCCTTTGTCTGCAAATTGGGTCCCGTTATCTGTGACGATTGTTATGGGTAACCCACAACGACAGATGATGAACTCCCAAATAAACTTTTTCACATGGTTGGTTGTGATTTCAGCAAGTGTTTTAGCTTCTATCCATTTCGTGAAGTAGTCGATTGCGACTATCAGGTATCGTCTCTTTCCGGTTGTCATTGGGAACGGTCTTATGATATCGATAACCCACTTCTGAAATGGCCATGCGGAGGTTACCGGGATCAAGTCGTTTTTGGGGCGCAAGGTGTTGGGAGCATGACGCTGGCAGGAATCACATTTGTGGATGATTTTCAACGCATCTAGGTGCATGCCCGGCCATTAATATCCTGCATTCATGATTTTGGCTACTACCATGCGCGGCTCTGCATGTATCCCACATATTCCTTCATGTATCTCTCGCACTAGGTAGTCCGCATCGACCGCATCTACACATTTTAGCAATGGCCCAGGTAGGATTTTCGATACAGCACCCCGTCTTGTATTTGATAATATAGGGCTTTGGGCTGTATCTTCTTGGCCTCTACGCGTTGTTCTGGTAGCACGCCTGTGGTCAGGTAAGAGACTATTGGGGTCATCCAGCTGTCAATACCCGTTTGGATTACATGAACTTCTTTGGGTGGAACAGATGGTTCGTTCAGAACTTCAACCCGGACCTCTTTTGCTAAATGGCCAAAGCTTGTTGATGCCATTTCGCTTAGAGCGTCCGCCAGCTTGTTTTGACTGCGGTTGATGTGGTCAATCGTGCAGGTGGGAAAGCTGTTCATGAGCTCTTTCGCCCGCTGGAGATACATGATCATAGATGGTTCCTTTGCTTCATATTTTCCTGTGATGTGACCCGCCACTAGCATTGAATCGACATGCACGAAGATGTGTTTGGCGCCTAGCTTCTACGCGATGCGTAGTCCGGCGAGGAAAGCTTCGTACTCGGCTTCGTTGTTAGTGGTTTTGAACTCGAGCCTGATTGCATAAGTGAATTCTGTTCCATTAGAACTACCGAGCCGAATCCCGGCACCTGCGCTGTCTTTGTTCGAGGCTCCATCTGTGTAGAGGTTCCGGATGGCTTTCTCGTTGCATGTCGCCTGTGGGTCTTGCTCTGCTCTGCATTCTTCGACTTTTTCTTGGGGTACCTCAGCTATGAAGTCTGCTAGGACTTGCCCTTTGATGGCCAGACGGGTTTTGTAAACAATGGTATGCTCGCCTAACTCGATGGCCCACTTTGCTAGCCTCCCTGAGACCTCTAGCTTGGAATGGACATTATTTAGCTTGTAGTCGCTTAGCACATTGATGGGGTGGCCTTGGAAATATCTGCGCAATCTGCGTGAAGCATGGATAAGGGCCAGTGCTAGCTTCTCCATGGTTGTGTTCCTTGTTTCTGCATCTGTTAGGACTTTACTAATGTAATAGATGGGCGTTTGCACCAATTTTCGATCAACCATTAGTACCGCGCTTACTGCCTTTTACGTTGCGCAGAGGTACATTGTCAATGGTTCCCTTGGGAGCGGAGCAGTAAGTGTTGGTAGGTCCATTAGACACTCCTTCATTTCTTGAAATGCTTTCTCCGTTTCGGCGGTCCACTTGAACAGATTCTTCTTCAGACAATTTTTCAGTGTTTCGATGAATGGGATAGATTTGCTTGCATGATGTGACAAGAAGCGGTTGATTACTACCAGGCGTCCATTCAGCGTTTGCACTTCTTTTAGCGTGGATGGAGAAGGCATCTGTGATATAGCTTGTATCTTCTCGGGATTTGGTCGGAAACCGTCCTTAGTAACGACGACGCCCAGAAACTTTCCTTCTTCCATCCCAAACGCACACTTGCTTGGGTTTAGTTTCATGTGTATCTCTTTCAAGTGTTCGAAGGTTTCTTCAATGTCTTTCAATATTTGATCTTCTTCTCTACTCTTGATGACTAAGTCATCCACATAGACTTCCAGGTTCTTCCCAATCTGTTTTGCGAATGCGCGGTCCATCAGTCTTTGGTATGTGGCACCCGCATTCTTCAGGCCAAACGGCATCTTGGTATAACAGAAAACTCCCTTGTCGGTGCAAAAGGCTGTTTTATCTTCATCCTCTAGTGCCATCTGAATTTGGTGGTATCATTTGTAGGCGTCCAAAAACATTTGAACCTGAAAGGCACTAGTGAGTCGATTCTTAGGACGATTTCTGGAAGAGGATAGCAGTCTTTTGGGCACGCATTGTTGAGGTCTGTGTAATCCACACACATCCTCCAGCCACCGTTGCTCTTCTTGACCATTACTGGATTGGCAACCCAGGTTTGGTACCTTGTCTATCTTAAAATGCCAGCCTTCAATAACTCACCTACCTGCTCATTCATCGCTTGTGCTTTTTCTACGCCCATGCTTCTGTGCTTTTGCGTGATTGGCTCAACTGAGCGGTAGGTGTTTAGCTTGTGTTGGGCAAGTTCGCGTGGGACCCCGATCATGTCTGATGGTTGCCACGCGAAGACGTCCATGTTCTTTCTGAGAAGTTGCTTGAGGTGGTCCCGGATGTTCTCTGAAATTGTTGGTTCCAAAGTGATGGTGTGGTCAGGGAACTTCGGGTTGAGGATCCACTTTTCTGAGTCTGTGCGTGAGCATGGCTTTAACATTTTTGCTGGGTGGGACTCTGTGGTCATGGCGCATTCTCTGTTGGCCCATACGATTGCCACACCGTTTGAGGTAGGGAAACCAATGGCGTCGTAGACTGTTGAGGTGACCATATTGTATGCTGCCATAGAGTCTCGTCCCAAGATGATGTCATGTTTGGACTTTGTTGGGATGACGAGGAAAGTGACCTCTTCAGTTCTTGAACGCCCATGTGCTCCTAATGTGAGGGGAAAAGAGATTTCCCCGAGTGGGGTTACGACTTCGTTTGAAAATCCCATAATTGGAGAATTGATGGGGCACAGGCTCTATTTGTCTTTGTCATCCAACAGGTCGAAACACTGCCTGTACATGATGTCGGAATTACTTCCTGTATCCATGAATGCTCGGGTGGTGCGGTAATGGTTGAAGATAGCAGTGACGATAATTGCGCGGGTGGAGGAGGGTCCGCCTTTGACCACTGGGAAACAGACTTGTTGTTCCTTCCACTCCGTGGTGTTATCAGTTTTGCGTTTCTGCTGCCGGCGTCCACCACCATGGATCATCATGCTTACGTTCTTGATCTTTTTCGGTGGTGGTCCCGCCGCTTGTTTGCGCTCGACGTTTTGCAGCAGGTGGTCGTGCTTGCCAGACTTCAAAGCATCCTCAATGGCTTGTCTCAGTTGATAGCATTTGTCGGTGTCATGACCTATGTCTTGATGATAGGCGCAGAACTTGTTGTGATCTAAGCCTTCTCTTCTTTTTATGACCTTTGGTTTTGGGAGGTCTATGTGCTCTGTGGCCAAAACTTGTGCCGGTGTTTTCGTCAGTGGTGTCCAATTGTTTTGGCTTCTTCTACCTGACCACTGAGGGAATGACGTGTTGTGTTTATACTCTGGAACTTCTGCGGGCTTAGTTTCTGTTTGGGTGGCTCCTTGAAGCCTAGTCCATACAGAGCTCCTGCCCTTTCTTTCATGTCTGTTGTTACGATTGCACGCGGCTTGGGCCTGTGTGTCTGTGTACTGGGGTGCTTAAATGCTGCTCCAGACAGACAGCTCCCGCTCAGTTTTAGCATAGTTTTTCGCGCCTTGCATTATTTCTTCCCACGTGTTTGGCATTCCGGTACATCCGGCCAGAGTGCGGATTAGTGAGTCACACCGCACTCCCTGTGTGAAAGCTGCCTTCATTAACTCGAAACCAATTGGCCCAATTTGGAGAGCCTCGCGATTGAATCTGGTAATGTAATCTTCAATGGATTCGTTGTCACGTCTCTTAACTTGTAAGATGTCTGTGGAGTCACGTTTGATTCTTTTGTTTTGGCTGAAGTGATCAGAAAACTTATCAGTCAATTCTTTTAGGGTATTTATCTTACCATTTGGCAAACTTTCAAACCATACCCGCGCAGAGCCCGTGAGCGTGTGCACGAACAAGTGGCACCATGCAGGCAGACTCCATCCCGCGCACTTTCCTGCGATTTCGAAACTTCTTAAATGGTCATCAGGGTCTCTTGTACCATCAAATTTTCCCAAATTACTTGGTATTTTTGTTATTAGGGGTAATGGAGCGAGCGCGATGCGTGGTGTAAACTTTGACTTCTCACTGAAAGATGGAGGGTAGTATGGTTGTGTGAGGTCGTCTTCACCGGACAGCAAGTGTGCTCGATCAACAGTGTTGGTCAAGAACTGGCTTTCGTCACGGTGGAAGCGACTTTGTGACTCATCGGAGTCTTCCCTCCAGGTGGGGTCAGTCACCTGATTGCTCCCGCCGTCGTG
Source organism: Ambrosia trifida (assembly GCA_028751855.1). Taxonomy (NCBI): domain Eukaryota; kingdom Viridiplantae; phylum Streptophyta; class Magnoliopsida; order Asterales; family Asteraceae; genus Ambrosia; species Ambrosia trifida. The sequence continues at coordinate 17,413,233 of CM054122.1, read as the reverse complement.
CCCCGCAGCTCTGGATGGCCCCTCCGATACTGTAATGGGTCTTCCTTCGCTGAATGACAACGTGCGGGATGCCTCTCTGAGTTGTTGTTCTTTTAGTTTTTGCATAAACGCCTACTTCAAGGCTTCCTTCTGCTGGGCGTACCACACCTCCGGGCTAACCATTGGCGTCGCACGACCAGCTGGGGAAATCTGAAGATTATCTGTGATGAAATGGAAAGATGGGGTCTGTCTGGTCCCGGGGGACGGAGTTTGACCGGCATCTACGACGTTGAGTTGTTCATCTGTAGTATCATTAGGCTGGCCGGCGTTTGCCTGAGCAACACCGGTGCCTGATGTACCTCCAGTGAAAGTGGGCGTTGTTGGCAAAGAAATCATAGCTGGGTTTTAGAAAGATAGAAGTTTTTAAGTTTGCTGTTCTTTAATGCTCAAATCACGGATGGCGCCAATGAAGAAACACCAATCTAACAATCAATGTATATATGAGCACAAGTAAAGATATGATTCTTATTGATGACAGCTGGACAATACAAGACTCAAATATAAGATTGTTACAGAGTTTCGACTATAATCTATCCTTCACAGCTATATGACGAATTCTCTATTGTGGAGTGAACCCCCCTTCTTCTTGTGACGAAAGGGGGTATTTATAGGCCCCTGAGGTGGCCTGTGGTTGGCTGTAGGAGGAATGACAGCTGGCTCGTACGATCACGACCGTTGCCGTCATTTGCGATGTCACTCTGTGATTGGTCCACGTGTCTTGTAATTGTCCTTTCTGTATCTCGTACCTGCAAGAGATCGTGGAGCAGGGAATAGACACCTCTAATTGGCTATGTGTCCTTGTCATTGTCTGGTGACACCTATCGTGTACGAGGTAACGTACGCCGACCTCTAGGACTCCACGTCAGCTTACTGTGTTGACGTGTATGTGCATGTGAGGCCGTGCACACACGTAAGTACATATCTCTTCAATTATAGTTTTATTTAATATAAATGTCTTTTTTAATTTAACTGATTTGTTGTTTTAAATGAAAATTAAAATTAAAAAAAAACACCCCCTCTACCAGCCCCGTGATTTTCAAGGCTTGAAGGGCAAAGCCCCTTATGTTGTTTTGTCGCTCAACACATCTTTCACCCTTACCACACGTTTAGTCTTTAAGACAAAACAAGAATTTTCACATTTGAGTAAATGTGCCATTAAAATGTAAATGGCATTAAGGACGTGTTAGGTAGGGTTGTAGGGATGAGATCGGTAAAATACTCATATTCGTATCAGTATCGGAAATACATATATTGAATTTGAATAAAAGAAAGAGCCGAATACTATATCAAATATATTGGCACGATACGTGTATTAGTACTGGTATTTCGGTACGATACCTGTTTTGTACCACTTTTTGTTATTTTTATTTTTTAGCATACGGGTACCAAGTAGGTAAATTATTACGAGTATTAATACTATACGGATACCAAATTGCTAAAATTGGTACGACTACCAATATGGTAGAGGTATCAAATAAGTAAAATCTATACGAATACCATAAATACCATAATACGAATTAATAATAATATCAAATTCATTAGTATATAATCCTGATCATGTGGTCTAGTGGTAAAAGGGCTGGTTCTCTCTTTGGGAGAGCCAGGTTCGATTCCCACAGGAGGCATGTGATGGATACCCCCACCCTTGTGGTGGGGTAGGTGGTTGGGAAGTGATGGAGAGACCCTTGATCCTTGTGGTCATGGGTTCGACTCCTGATCCCTCCAGGTTTTACCGGTTCACTACCGTCGTGCCTTCGGGCGGGTTTGTGGGCCGGGTTTTCCCTGGAACAGGAGACGGGTGGGCCGAAGGGCTCTGTCCGTACGGACTAGAGGCCGTCTGGGGCCCCTTTCGGCCATTGGGGGCCGCGTACAGAGTACCCGGCAATACTTTAGTTGATCGTTCAAAAAAAAAAAATTCATTAGTATATAAAATTCGGTACCCATACCATTTTTATTCGTACCAGTACCGATACTGAAAGTATCGTATACCGAAATCAATAAAAATGATTATTGATACTACCTATACGGAGTACCCAAAACCGATACGGATACGAGTATGCGTATAATATAGGTACGGGTATAGGTATTCAGGGTATAGATATTCAGTAAAAAATATTATCCCTAATGTTAAGTCAAAATCACGATGAAAAACTAAAAGTCATAAAGTAATAATTATTAGTTATTACTATAGCAAATTCATTAACACTAATTGACTTGTAATATTCTATCAAATGAGTTGGCAATGCAAAGTGATATGTTAGATCGTAAATGAGTTAAACAGATTGATACTGTTTTTTGTTTTAGTAAAACCCTAACATATTTTGTGTATTATACGAGTTTAATATGTCAACTCAATACACAATATACTTGTTAAACGGATTGATACGTTTTTTGTTTTAGTAAAAACCTAACATATTTTGTGTATTATACGAGTTTAATATGTCAACTCAATACACAATATACTTGTTAAACGGATTCAGCGTTGAACCCAAAGCTTAATAATTCGCGTGCTATGTTAGTAATCAAAATCAACTGATGAAGATGGGAGCATGCTTGTATTTGTGTTTAGGGTGGTAATTTTTTACACGATTAAGGACATGACACACAAACAAACAAGTTTTTTTATGGATTTTCTCGTATTTGGGTTGACTAACTTAATTGAACAAGTCGATCTAGTAACATGTTTTACCAGTTTACCAAACGTTATACAACCCACCAACCCGACTAACTTATTACAACTTTTCATTACTATCCACCAGCCCGTTTGAACCCTTAGATAAATGATTTTAATATACCATGTTCATCTCAAATAATGTTAACCAAATAGTCAATATTCATGTTGAACAATTCAACCTAGAGGTGCACAAATTGGGTTTAATTCGGGTATGATTGGGTATTGAGAGAAACCGGATAGGGTTTGGGTACGAGTATGAGGAGAAAAACCATACCTTATGTACCCGGGTAGGGTATAATTGGCTTCGGGTATAACCAGGTACGGGTCCAAATATTAATACCCAGTTAAAACTTAAATTTGGGTTTTATGTTTAAAATAAATTACAATAACATAAATTCACCCAAGTACAAACTATTTGCTTTATAATATGTATTTCTAAAAACTTATATATAAAAGTTGTCAAGTAAACATAAAAATATACTCTAAAAATTATAATATTCTATCTGGCATTAGAAAAAACCGGTGTCGAATATAGGGCATAACCAGTTATGGGTATTTTCGGGTATAAATCGGTACGGTTTCTGGTACAAATATTGAGCTCAAAATGTATACCTTATCCGTACCCTATGGATAGGTTCGGGGTTCGGTTACAGGTATAAAATACTCGGATATAAAAGTAACCGGTTCCGTTTTCTTTTTCTCTTTGCACCTCTAATTCAACCAATAACTTGTTAACACAACACGATTAACACCACCCACCATTTGGTGGAGTGGTATGGTATGGGAAATGAAGATAAAAGCTTGAGGCTATTTGGTCTCAAGTTCGAATCCGATCCATGGGGTTTTACCTCAATAAGGCTTCAGGTAGCGGCTTTTTCCCGAATTGGTAGCTTGGTGGACTTGGACTACCCAATGAGATGTCATTTGTTAAGCGCTAACCCACCAGGAGTTAAGGTAATGTTTAGTTAACCGTTAAAAAACACCAAGATTTTGACATTTTGCCACTAAATTGCGTGGGCCCACTTAAAGGAAAAAGAGACAACCCGTTACATCTGGAATCGTACAAGCAACTGAAGCATCTAAAAAACTTTCAATATTTGCAGGCTCAATATTCTTTCCTAAAAAACCTGGAGCCATACAAACAAAACATTTCACACACATTTCTTGCTTTTCTCACCGTGTTCTTTTTTAAATTATTATAAATATAAATTCACACCTCATTGCTGCCTCCACCCGTCGGCTTCCCGCTAAAGTACGCCAGTAGTTTGTCGCTAACCTCCGCCGATCACCGTTTGCTTTCTACCTCTATACTTTCCTTTCTACTCTACCTTTTGATTGATCGACTGTTTAAATTTAATCCACACAACCAGAAGAACGACATCGTCATCTCTGTTCTTCGCATCCTAATAGCTCAGGTAACTTTAAGCTGAATTATGCCAATTGTATCATCTATATCGAATAATACGTGAAGTTTAAATCACGGCCCGCTCTAACATTTTTGGAGGCTCTAAGTAAACTGCTGACTTTTAAAAAAACTTTTGAGCCTAAACGTAAAAAGTTGGGTCCAAAATTTTGGTAAAGGTTAAAAAGATAACATCTAACACACAAGCCTTAAACTTGAAACCGTACGTTATAATATTGTGGTCTTTCCACTCTACTAACAACATTTTTGTGTATAGTAAACGAATATATACTATATATAAAATTTAATATGTATATAATATTTTTAATTTTTTATTTCGGACCTATCAGGAGAGAGGGCCCCGATCCGCAACCCACCCCACCCCTTTTAGAGTCGGGCCTGAACCTTGCTCCTTTACCAGGGCATATGATCGAGAATTATAAACGTTCTACTGGCTCCGGCCTCTGCGCAAACTGACCTTCGCCCGGAAACCATATTGTGGGGGCAGTATCATTTCCGGGCGAAGGTCAGTTTGCGCGGCGGCCGGGGCCTGATAGAACATCGTGTTCGCGGGCGGAGCTGACGGATAACGTCTTAGACGAAACCCGGTGACCAATTCGGCCCAGAACATAGAAAGTCACCCTTCAGAAAAAAAAATTAAAAAGTTTTTCGTTGACAGAGTCTAATTTTTATTTAAAGTTAAAGGTTGTGTGTGAATGAATATAATATATGTTTACATTAAATTTCTTTTTCTAGCTACAGTTGATTGCAATTGTTTAATAAAAAAATTTGTTAACTTGTGCAAAAACATTTGTTAGCGTGGGGCAAAAGGGGAGAATGACAGTGAAATGTTTTGGTTGGCTGTTAGCATATATCCATTGGAAGTGGGCGGTTTCAAGCGATCGGAGGTTTTAGGTGGTGGAGACCGTAGTGTTTGTGGTCGGTAATAGTAGGGTTATAGTAGTGGGGTTGGTGGTCTCAGTGGTGGGAAACTTGTGTGGTAGTGAGCGATGAGAGGGGTGGAGAAGGTTGCGGGGGTTAGAGTGGTGATGGCATGGTGGTGGAACGTGGCTCGAGTGGTGGTGATGATTGATTTAAAATAAAAATGAAACGTCTACCAAGCCCTACCACCCCGTGGTTTTTTGGGCTTGGAGGGCTAAGCCTCATCTGGTGCGTGGCACCACCCACATTTGCCACTCCACCACAAGGGATGAGGGCCCGAAAGGTTTACTGATAATAATTGATGTTATGACCATGTGGTTTGATTATCTTCTTTGTTCAAACGGTTAAAAGTTTACTAAATGGTTAGAATTGTTCTTTATTTTCAACAACAGGCTCAACTAACATAACCAAATATACCTTTGATATGATGATTTTTTCCTTTGCAAATCCTGATTTGGTTCTTAGTTTTTGTTAAATAATTTAAGTTCTAAGACCACCCGTAGTGGTAGCCCAAATGGACATGAATGGGGCATTTCACGCCGGATTTGGAGCCCCAACATCGCCCCCCTCCTTGTTAATGGGGCGCTAAATGTTTGAGTTGGTTGTGGCGTGAATTATTTCACGGGGGAAGGGGCAATTCAACCACCAATCAAATCCTTCCACCTTCTCTTCCTTTCTTTCTTTTTTTTTTTTAAATTCAAGTTTAATATTTTTACATGCACACACTCACACCACACCATTACACCCATTGTTAATTTCTAGCCATTTCAAGCCCCATGTGGGACCCATATGACACTTATCAAAAAAAATGCCCAAATGAGAGGCTCCAAATTTAACCCCCACACCCACTCCACATCGTCTAAGGCCTTTGATCAGTATCATGTATTTTTAGGTATGCATATTAAATGCTGATTTAATTGATCTAACAGTTTTTTTAACGTGATAAATGCCAAACCCATTACATTTTGTTAAATGTTGTGGACCAAGATGTGATATTAAATTTGGTTAGACTGCACCTTACGAAAGCCAACCACCAGAACAGTAACAAAACTAAATAACTGTGCTGCAATAATGCAATATAATTGTGTTTAAATAGTGTGAGGTGTATATTGTGAAGGGAGTAATTAAATTGTAGCATTTGAATAAGTGTTAGCCACCATTTTACCTGTCGGCCATCGCTATTTATGAACCAAGTTTTAATATTATATGTTACCATACAATGAATCCATATCACTCATAAATATGTGCAATGATCAACTGATCAATACCCACACATTCATTCAAGATTTTAACTAGTACATTGTGACAAAAGGAGTATTTTCATCTCTAACAATATCAAATTTGTTCTTCGCTGGTCGCGAAGAATGGCAAACATGTTACGAAGATGGCGTGGTCAAAATAAACATGAATGTGAGCCCTTGGATCATGATAAAATGGTAAACACATAATCTTGAAACCGAGTTTTAAGTCTATTTTTTGTCAAGTGATTATCATCTGAAATGCGGTTTTTTTTTTCTTAAAAAACAACCAGATCAAAGACCTTAGGACTGCTATCGGACCCCTTTCTGGACGCGCCCAAAAGTTCTGTACAGACGCGTGCTTAAGAAGGTACTTAGAAGCGCGAAACTGGAATCTTGAAAAAGCCAAGAAGATGTTGGAGGATACGCTTGAATGGCGATCAAACTATAAACCTGAGGAAATTCGTTGGGTTAGTAATCATTGATGATTCATTTTTTTGTGTAACATTAAAGATCTTAAATGAAATGTTACATATATCTTATTGACAGAATGAAGTAGCACATGAAGGGGAAACTGGTAAAGTCTCGAGAGCTAATTTTGTTGATCGATTTGGAAGGCCCGTCCTCATTATGAGGCCAGGGAAGCAGGTTTGTAACACGTTTGGTACTTAGAGTGGATAATTGATTGTTTTTCAACGTTACGCCTTTTTTTAAAGACAAAAACGAACATTTTATTCTTTTGAAGCTAATGTCAACAGTCATTTTGTTGCAGAACACTAAAACAGGCGATGGAAATGTTCGTCATCTAGTGTATCTGATTGAGAACGCGATTTTAAACCTCCCCGAAGGCCAAGAACAGATGACTTGGTTGATTGATTTCACAGGGTTTTCGATAAACGCATCAAATATTCAGGTGAAAACATCTCGGGATATTGTGAACGTGCTACAAAACCATTATCCTGAGAGACTTGCCATTAGTGTCCTCTATAATCCCCCAAAAATATTTCAAGCATTTTTTAAGGTACGCGATATCTCATAACTCATAATCCTGCAGCCTGCTCTTTTTTTTTTTTTTTTGTAACCATGTAACTAGCAGTTAAATTGAGTATGTGTATTTTAAACAGGTGATAAGTTACTTCGTAGACCCGAAAACATATCTCAAGATAAAATTTGTGTACCCGGATGATAAAGCTAGCATCGAGGTTATGAAGTCGTATTTTGATACAGAAAATCTTCCAAGTGAGTTTGGGGGAATGGCTAACTTCAACTTGAAATATGATCATGAAGAGTTTTCAAAACTAATGGCTGAAGACGATATTAAAACCGCCAAGTTCTGGGAGTGAGCGGGTTGATGAGACGAGCACCAACGGTCATAGAACCTGAAACACTGTAACAAAGTGAATTTGTACAAGGGAAATGATTCATACTATCCCCTCTGCTACAAATGTGTGTGTTAATTTTTTTTTTTTTTATGTGTACCCTTATATGATTTCAATTAAAAAGACAAAGTGACCGTCTAGATCAATTGCAAAATGACTATAATATAAATATAAATATAAATTCTAAAATCATTATATTTTACTAAGAAAGTTAAGCTTAAATGATTGTATGAACAAAATAAACATAAAAACATATGTGGGTTGTAAAAAAAACAAGAATTGTAATTTTGATTGTTAAATCTTAAATTTACTTTCAAAAGCTGTCTCTTATGAGAATGAGAGCGAGAAAGAGACATGCTTTATGAAATTTAGCCAAATTAGAATGCAATACGCTGCCATGTTTTTTTAGAATTGTATTTGCGCAGCGAAGCGCGCGGGCATAATACTAGTGGGTTATTAAGGAGGAGAGATGGCTAGGATAGTAATTTCACAACCATTTTAAGATGGCATATCAAGAGGCACAAGCATAAATCCCTAACTTTTACCATTTTTTTTCTATTATGCCCCTATGTACAATATTTGATGGCACATGTATAAGTCACTAATACAACTCGGATAATCCTCCCTATCCAAATAAGTAGTAATGTTGAAAAGCAATTGTCTTTTTCAATTAGTTGCAAATCTTTAACAAGTAGGGATTGAAAGTCCTAAAAAAATAGAGGATACACACATACATGCATACATACATATAACTTCTACATTATTTTTTTTTATTCATATTAAGGTTTGAATTGTAACATTTCGCATTAAATAATTGTTCGGGATTAAAACGACAAGTTTTATTGTTATTATTTTTGATATATTTTGAAGCCGAATGAAATAATAATTATTCATACATATATATATATATATTTACACGAATATATATAAGTTTATAATAATAATAATAATAATAATAATAATAATAGATAATAATCAGCTTTTATTTCAAAAAAAAAAAAAAAAAAAAAAAACAAAACAACCTTGGCTAAACTATTTCATTGGTGAATCAAGTCTGGCCCAAGAAACCTTTGCTATTTCCGGCCCACCCAACACTAAACCCAGCAGCCCAGCCCAACAAGCTTGGCCCAAGGCCGGCCCAACTACCACCCCCCCTCTTTCTGCAGTTTAAAACAAAAATGTTGATGCCGGGTTTCGAACCGGCGACGTTTCACACCACACACAACACACTTACCACCTGCTCTACACCCTTTAGTTGATTACATCCCAACCTAATTTATATTTAACACTTCTTTGATCTGGCCCTTTCCTTTCCTTGTAAACAGACGACGAGAGCAGCAGCATATGGTATGTTTGACCATTCAATTAACCCAATTAACTTGCTTAATTTTATAAATGGTATGATTACATGATGTCCGGCCTATTACAACTTGATTCCACGTCAATTACACGGCAATCATTGACCAATTGTTCAATCATACGCGTATGATAATAAACGAGGTCAAACTTTCCAATTAACATTAACCATCGAACATCAGTATAAATTGATGCATTCCGTAGCTTAACAACTCGCTCACAACTCTCTCTCAATCTTTATTTCTCTCTAATTCACTCTGAAATTGATTATTTTGCTCGTGGTTTGACTTTTGCCTTGACCCGGCTTCTAACATCAATCCTACACTGTGAGTTCTTATTTTTCTGTGGGTTTCATTCATCGGCAATCAAGAAACATAAGCCCTAACTTTAATCGGGCTATGGTTGTCTTAATCATCTGATTGAATAATCTAGGGTTCGTCGAATTGGAATTTGGGGATAAACCTGTTTTAGCATAGTGTATTTAATTAATTTGAAACTAGAAATCTCACAACCACCGGCCTAGGCCAAGTGGTTGTGACTCTGGCCCTCTACAGAGGTCACCCGGGTTCGAGTCCCGGCTCTGACCGGTTTTTGCTCTTTTATTTTCTTTTCTTTTTAAATAAACAATTACATTATATATATATATAAGAAATCCTTTTAATCATTTAAATTCTTTTTAAAATACCAAAACTATTTTATAAATTCTAAAAAAATTATAATTGTTTAATCTGATATAAAAGTTTTATTTGTAATTTTTATTTTCCAGAAAATCATTTATTTAATATTTATAATAATTAAATCATTTTTATACTATTATATTTATAAAAATCCATTTATATATCAAAACAGTATTATTAAATTTCCCAAAAATTATCCTAACTTTTTATAAAGTTAAACTTTACTGAAATAATTTTTAATTCAGAAAAATCATTTATTTAATATTTTTAATCAATTTTTGTTAGATTTAATCATAATTAAATCATATTAAATCCAATTTTCATCATTTTTGCACCAAAATTTTATACAAATTATTTTTAATCATTTAGAACAGAAATATGATTTTTAAAATAAGAATTCTTTAATTTTAGTATTTTTGAATATTAAAGTTAATAATTGGCTATTTATAAATAAATAGATTTAAAAATCTATTTTAAATGAAATAATTTTATAAAAATTATTTTATTGCTTCAAACACTTTAATGTGTACATTCAAAATCCAAATTTTATAAAAAGACTATCTTTCATTAATTATCCAATTTTCCTTTATTAATTAAACATTTTAATTTAAATTTCAACAATTGATTATCCCCAAATCGAAACCCTAGGATACACTCATTAGTTAATTAGACTTAGACATATTTATTACTTTATTATAGGGTGATACTTGATACATTTGGTCAACACATTTCTCAACAGATATAACATTTTACCAAGGTGAGTTTACATAGCCCCTTTTTCTCTATTTTTACTATTTTTGGGGTGAAACATGTTTAAACATTTTATACTATCATTTACTCATATTTACTTGTGATTCAATTACATCATCATTCTATCATTTGACTGTAGCAAAAAGACACAGTACAATCATTAACAATGATCAACCCGCCTGTTTAGATTATAGCGCTATAGGTCTGACAAACCCATCCCCCCGCGTAGACTCAGGGATGATCGATAACAGTAATAACATTTAACTAACTTGCGAGTTAGTCATCAGTCGACACAAGGTTTGGTTGTACAAAGACGCATTGCTACATGTCGGTATCATACTCTATCATCATACAACTTTGAATGTTGTACAAACTATCGTTACCATTTATTTTCACAAACCTATGTATTCTCACCAACAATTGTTGACCCAAAATATTTTCAACTTAACATGTTTCAGGTTCTACTTGTTTGGAAGATTTGCTTGAAGATACGTGCATAGTTTCATTCAATTTGATGTATGAAGTCTTGTAGAATCATTGTATGTAAATTAATTAAATCGTTTAATGAAATCTGATATTCACCATGAGCTACTGAACAATCATCAATACGTGGCACCCCGATGTTTCCGCCATCGGTTGGGGTGTTACAGATTGGTATCAGAGCCATGGTTATAGGGAATTAGGTTATTAGAGAAATAATCTAGTCTATAACCATAGGATTTAACCAGTACTTGCTTCTTTTGTTTGCTATTCTCTATCTCCCTCCTACTTCATATCCCTACTCTCATCCCTACAAGAAGGTTGCTCTCCATCACTGGATTCACTCTTAGACTAATAAGGCAAAATCCTCAGGTTTAACCTGAACCACCTTGAGATCTCGTCGAAGTTCTAGATTTTAATAACGAACACGTGCAATCTGGAAGGGTGAACGCCTGTATTCTGAGTCTTCTGTCTAGGCTGGCATTGCGCATATATCCCAATCAGACGAGGGACCCGGATGCCTACCTGGGAATTCTCGGGATGAGTGTTCACTTATAGGCTAAAGCATGTCTTCATATGTTATTAGAATTTAGAATCTTTGATAAGTCAACGTTTTCGTTTATTCGTTTTAATTAATGAATAAATGATTACATTCCTTATATAAACTCTCATTCATTTCATTGTGTCTATTACAGATCATGCCTCCTCGTCGCAGCACTCGCAACAACAATGGTGAGAACCACGAAGAAGGTGGTGATAACCATAACCACAACCATGACCAAGGTCCTGGTCACAACAACAATGGGGTCGATGCTCAACTGGCTGCGATCATTTCTCAACAAATGGCGCAGCAAATCGCAACTCTGGTTCCCAATTTACTTGCTCAGGTCATCCAATTGAACGGGAATGGTCACAACGGGAACGGGAATGGCAATGGCAATGGTAATGGACCCCAAGCTTGCACCCTCAAACATTTCAACTCTTGTAACCCTCCAAAGTTCAGCGGTGAAGAAGGAGCTACTGGACTTCTCCAATGATTTGAGGGTATTGAAAATACCTTCATCAACAGTGAGTGCCCCAACAATTTCAAGGTTCGTTACGCCATGAGTGTTCTCCATAAACGAGCACTCACATGGTGGAATGAAGAAAAGCGTACTCGTGGGGCCGAGGTTGCTTTTGCTATGACATGGGACCAAGTCAAAGATATCATGAAAGAGGAGTTATGTCCTCGCAATGAAGTTAAAAAGCTTGAGGATGAGTTCCACACCTTGGCTCAAGATAGTGGGGAAAATCTTGCCTACAACACCCGCTTTCATGAGCTTAGCTTATTGTTGCCACACAAGGTTACTCCTCTGCCGGTAGCCATCGAGAAGTACATCGGTGGTCTGCCCATGCAAATCCAGGACACTGTTTGGGGTAGAAATCCTGCAACTCTGGAAGAGGCCAAACGTCTTGCGGCCACTCTTACTGATAATCACGTAAAGAACGGGACCTTAGTTCGGAAAAGCAATAAAACAAGTATTGTAACCGCGATAACCACTGAGAACCAGAAACGTAAGACCAGGGATCCTGCTGCAAACCTCACTCCACAAGCTTCTAACAAGAAACCTTATACAGGAAACCATCCATTGTGCGACACATGCAACCGACATCATCCCACTGCTTCAGCATGTCGCTTGTGCACCAATTGTGGTAGGTATGGCCATCTAGTTAATACATGTCGCGAGACCCCAAATCCTAATGCCAACCAACCCATCAACCCTGCTCAGGCTGCTAATCCTAATCGATACAACTATGGTCAATGCTATGAATGTGGAGACCCAAATCACTTCCGTAACCGATGCCCTAAACTGAACAGAGATCAAGACCCTCCAGCTACCTAACCACAAGACTCACCATTTGACTATTGGTTACTTTTATCCTATGTATTGACGTTATTCGATTCAAGTAATAAAATTCAAGTATTATCATAACATCTGTGTGCATGTTTGTCTGAATGTGAACTAATTGCTATATCTATAATCATACTTGCTTGTACAACAATTAGTTAACTACCAAACGACCAACTTAACGATTGGTAGAGGTCATCATGTCATTCCAACAGTCGGGAGAGGCCATACCACCTGAACGACTGGCGGAGACTATCAGACCTGCTTAACAATCGGTAAAGTCATAAAAGGACGCAAAACCCTAATGTAAGGTAAATTGGTAATTACGGTCCGGAACGTAATCATGAATTTACAGGTACGTTAAGGTAGTGTGAAATTTTATCAAAGTTTTCGGTAGTTGGCCAATTGTAACCCTGGTTTTCTCTTAACTTCGGGACGAAGTTCCTAAAAGTAGGGGAGACTGTAACATTTCGCATTAAATAATTGTTCGGGATTAAAACGACAAGTTTTATTGTTATTATTTTTGATATATTTTGAAGCCGAATGAAATAATAATTATTCATACATATATATATATATATTTACACGAATATATATAAGTTTATAATAATAATAATAATAATAATAATAATAATAATAGATAATAATCAGCTTTTATTTCAAAAAAAAAAAAAAAAAAAAAAAAAAAACAACCTTGGCTAAACTATTTCATTGGTGAATCAAGTCTGGCCCAAGAAACCTTTGCTATTTCCGGCCCACCCAACACTAAACCCAGCAGCCCAGCCCAACAAGCTTGGCCCAAGGCCGGCCCAACTACCACCCCCCCTCTTTCTGCAGTTTAAAACAAAAATGTTGATGCCGGGTTTCGAACCGGCGACGTTTCACACCACACACAACACACTTACCACCTGCTCTACACCCTTTAGTTGATTACATCCCAACCTAATTTATATTTAACACTTCTTTGATCTGGCCCTTTCCTTTCCTTGTAAACAGACGACGAGAGCAGCAGCATATGGTATGTTTGACCATTCAATTAACCCAATTAACTTGCTTAATTTTATAAATGGTATGATTACATGATGTCCGGCCTATTACAACTTGATTCCACGTCAATTACACGGCAATCATTGACCAATTGTTCAATCATACGCGTATGATAATAAACGAGGTCAAACTTTCCAATTAACATTAACCATCGAACATCAGTATAAATTGATGCATTCCGTAGCTTAACAACTCGCTCACAACTCTCTCTCAATCTTTATTTCTCTCTAATTCACTCTGAAATTGATTATTTTGCTCGTGGTTTGACTTTTGCCTTGACCCGGCTTCTAACATCAATCCTACACTGTGAGTTCTTATTTTTCTGTGGGTTTCATTCATCGGCAATCAAGAAACATAAGCCCTAACTTTAATCGGGCTATGGTTGTCTTAATCATCTGATTGAATAATCTAGGGTTCGTCGAATTGGAATTTGGGGATAAACCTGTTTTAGCATAGTGTATTTAATTAATTTGAAACTAGAAATCTCACAACCACCGGCCTAGGCCAAGTGGTTGTGACTCTGGCCCTCTACAGAGGTCACCCGGGTTCGAGTCCCGGCTCTGACCGGTTTTTGCTCTTTTATTTTCTTTTCTTTTTAAATAAACAATTACATTATATATATATATAAGAAATCCTTTTAATCATTTAAATTCTTTTTAAAATACCAAAACTATTTTATAAATTCTAAAAAAATTATAATTGTTTAATCTGATATAAAAGTTTTATTTGTAATTTTTATTTTCCAGAAAATCATTTATTTAATATTTATAATAATTAAATCATTTTTATACTATTATATTTATAAAAATCCATTTATATATCAAAACAGTATTATTAAATTTCCCAAAAATTATCCTAACTTTTTATAAAGTTAAACTTTACTGAAATAATTTTTAATTCAGAAAAATCATTTATTTAATATTTTTAATCAATTTTTGTTAGATTTAATCATAATTAAATCATATTAAATCCAATTTTCATCATTTTTGCACCAAAATTTTATACAAATTATTTTTAATCATTTAGAACAGAAATATGATTTTTAAAATAAGAATTCTTTAATTTTAGTATTTTTGAATATTAAAGTTAATAATTGGCTATTTATAAATAAATAGATTTAAAAATCTATTTTAAATGAAATAATTTTATAAAAATTATTTTATTGCTTCAAACACTTTAATGTGTACATTCAAAATCCAAATTTTATAAAAAGACTATCTTTCATTAATTATCCAATTTTCCTTTATTAATTAAACATTTTAATTTAAATTTCAACAATTGATTATCCCCAAATCGAAACCCTAGGATACACTCATTAGTTAATTAGACTTAGACATATTTATTACTTTATTATAGGGTGATACTTGATACATTTGGTCAACACATTTCTCAACAGATATAACATTTTACCAAGGTGAGTTTACATAGCCCCTTTTTCTCTATTTTTACTATTTTTGGGGTGAAACATGTTTAAACATTTTATACTATCATTTACTCATATTTACTTGTGATTCAATTACATCATCATTCTATCATTTGACTGTAGCAAAAAGACACAGTACAATCATTAACAATGATCAACCCGCCTGTTTAGATTATAGCGCTATAGGTCTGACAAACCCATCCCCCCGCGTAGACTCAGGGATGATCGATAACAGTAATAACATTTAACTAACTTGCGAGTTAGTCATCAGTCGACACAAGGTTTGGTTGTACAAAGACGCATTGCTACATGTCGGTATCATACTCTATCATCATACAACTTTGAATGTTGTACAAACTATCGTTACCATTTATTTTCACAAACCTATGTATTCTCACCAACAATTGTTGACCCAAAATATTTTCAACTTAACATGTTTCAGGTTCTACTTGTTTGGAAGATTTGCTTGAAGATACGTGCATAGTTTCATTCAATTTGATGTATGAAGTCTTGTAGAATCATTGTATGTAAATTAATTAAATCGTTTAATGAAATCTGATATTCACCATGAGCTACTGAACAATCATCAATACGTGGCACCCCGATGTTTCCGCCATCGGTTGGGGTGTTACAGATATTCCCGCCTTATATTATTGACTCCACGGCAACGCGCGGGTTCCCCACTAGTCTTAAATAATGGATATCTAGGGATGTAATTGTCTTTTACTATACTAGTGTGTTCATAAACTTTTAACACCATCTGAACCAAGCATATGGCAAAATGGAAGGGTTGTGCAATGTGTAAAAACTGGTTAGAACCCATTTTGATCGATACGGTATATGATCAAAATAAATTTGGGTCAAAACGAGTCGTTTTAAAAAAGTAACAATTTGGTCTGGGGTAAAACGGGTTCTCATCAAAATAGACGCCGCTTGAAATGAGTTGCTTTAGAAAAGGTAACAAAATATGTTTATAAGTTGTACTAGGTTATGTACCCGTGTGATACACGGTTGAAAAAATTAAATTATATATATATATATTATATATTAAATTAAATTACCTTGTAGATTGCATGTACAATAAAACAAAAAAAAAATCAAAAGTAATAAGATTAAATCTGTTTAGGCTAAGATATAAAAAAATGAAATTAATTTAAAAGTATGTCCTCATCCGTTAAACTATCTCAATCGAGTATCGTTCATTTTAGAATTTGACATCAAGTTTCTTCCAAAGCCAAAGTATATATATAACCGTGAGTGTATAATCATTTTTTTCTAACATCAAGATCTTTAAACATAATGACATTTATTGGCTCAATCTAATTGTAATTACAAAAAAGAAGATTGTGTGAATTAATAGCATGAAAATGAAGATAGAAACGAATTAGTAATGAAAAGACTGTGGCCACTCACTTAGATATTGCATTGCTTTGTTGAAGTAACTTAAAAAACAAAGTTATTGAATATTTCAAACAATGATTTTTCATATATAAAATGTATTTTATATATCAAGCTAGTATGATACGAAAATACCCAAATATATTTAGTTTTGCATAAAATCAAATACGTAATTGATGTAGATTGATTTATTTTATTTTGTTTGTTAAGAACATTATAAGAAATATAGTTTTAAACTTAAAGTGTAAGACCACGTATTAAAAGATAAGTTAATTTAAGGTATACGGTTTAAATTTAAATTTAATAATATAAATATGCTATCTTAAAAGGGAATAGTTTTTTTCATAAAGTTTACTTCTGTTAGTTAATAAACATTTTAAAATTATGTCTAATAATTTATTTCTAATTTTGTATTGAAATATAATTATATTAATTGATTTACAAAAACATATATTATATATTAAACTGGATTTCGGTAATTATATTAAAAATTATAGTTATAACCAATAAAAACTAAAAAAAATAATAATTTAAGTGCGTTCATATAATTAAAACAAAAGACGAAAGTTACATCATAATAGCAGGTAGACGGGCAACAAGCTGCGCCGCTACCCCTTTTTGAATAAATAAACAAAATAAAATAAATGTATTGTTTTAAATAATATAATGGAAAGCTTATGAGGTAGTTCTATGTACTCCATGTGTTGTCTTTTATTAATATAAATAGAAATAGAATAATGTTGATTGATTTATTTTATTTATATGTTCAAAACAATATGAAAGTTTCACAAAAAAAAAAAAAACTTAACTAATCACATTGTGTTATTATTAATTTGTTTATTTGACTTTTGAACTATTTTAAATATCTAAAATTAATATGTATTTGGTGAGCATATTTAACATTTAAAACAATGACTAAAACCCGTAATAATAAAACTTAGCAATCATTTGTCAAACATCGTAGCAAACATGGTTTTAAACTTAGAATAAAAGATCATTTTTTTAAATGGGTTAATTTAAAGTACATGATTTAAAATCAATGTTAATAACATATAAATATGTTATATAAAAAAGAATCACTAATGTTTTAATAATGTTTAAGTCGGTTAGTTAATAAACCTTTTCAAAGTATGTCTAATAATTTATTTCTAATTTTGCATTAAAATATAATTATACTAACCGCAAAAACATAATATAAATATATTAAATTAAAATTTAGTAATTATATTAACAATGATAGATGTAACATGAATCATTAAAAACCGAATAAATGAGAATCTATTTGCCAATGACCTCCAGCCCAGCTGGGGAGAGGTGGGAGGGTTTACCTCTTTGGAGGGTTCCCGCCCGGGCTTGGTCTTGAGTTCGAATCCTGCACACCACGAAAAAATTCCCTGTAACGGTTTGAGATAACTTCAAAGTGGATACCGGTGCGTGGGTAGTGATTCGAACTCAGGTTGAGGGGTTGTCTGTCGATTGGTTTCACCGCTGAAGTACACCTTCCAAAAAAAATAAATCTATTTATATTAATAACATAAACCATTCAATTCGTTTTTAATTATTTCTGTTACAACTAAGATTATTAATATTATATTACTAAAATCAATTAATTCATTAAATATATTATATTTGAATTTATTGTATTGTAACATGAATCATTAGAAACCGAATGAATGAGAATCTATTTATATTAATAACAGAAATCATTCAATTCGTTTTTAATTATTTCTGTTACAACTAAGATTATTAATATTATATTACTAAAATCAATTAATTCATTTATATATTATATTTGAATTTATCGTATTAAATAATAAAATGAGAGAATTCATGAGTGAGTGTCATGTGTCCCTCATGTGTTTTCTTTTATTATATAGTGTAGATATTTTATCATGAAGGCTAGTGACGACAATGAAGTGAAGATGGGTCCATTGATCCTTTAGAAAAGGCATTTTTATACGCTATTTATTTTATTTCTTTTTATGGTGTCTAGTGATGAATTAACGTCGGTGATGGTCGTGGTCCATCGTTGCTCTTATAAATCCACACCTATTTTACACATGATAATAATCGACTTCCCTGGTACCTCACGTTACATGGGCTCCTATTATTGTTTGGGACCCACAAACTTGTAGACACACTGGGGTCTTCTTCACCACTCATGGTCATCCTCTAAAGTTGTGGTCCCTTAACTCGTTGCCATATTAATGGTTCAAGATCTTCATGACTTCATCCCTATGGCTAGCCCTGGCAACCCAGTTATGAGTTATGTATTGTCTCCACAGATTGGGCAAAATTGGGTTTGGGCCCAATATTATCTAAAACGAATGAATTAGACCGGTACAAAATGTTACCAAGTAATTGTAACTAGATTCTTGCCATACACCTTGTGGCGGCGTCGACTTAGTTGTTTATAATTAACGGCACATTATGTGATATGTTAACCATGTGAAAACACATGTTCCGACGTATATGGTCTAAAGCACAGCGGTTAAAAAAGAAATGGAATCGAGCCCAGGTTGGTTCATTTAGCAAGGGGTCCATCTAACATTACATTATCTTTACCTTTGCATCAAGACTTAGTGGTGTCAAAATGTAGAATAACACAAATTTATATCATCGAATGGACACGTATTATATTTAACCCGAACACAGTTTACATCAAAACGTAGACCAACCGAAAACGTATTATATCTGACCAGACTCGTTTCCGAAAAAATATGTCAAAACGTGAATTTATATTGTTTATATTGAAACGTGAATTTATCCCACATGTGCCGCACGATAATATAATCTACAATGTATTACAATTAACTGATTAAGTTATCAGTTAATCGTTTATACCTCTCCCAACCATCTATTTCTGTGTTTGACCATATTTGATCCATTTTGTCTCGGTTGACCACGTTTCACTATCTAGTTGGCTACAATAGACCAACTATACTTTCATTGACCATGTTGGACTGACTTTGACTTGACACATATTAAACTCAACATTTCTCATTAAAAACCACCATCATCATCAAAAACAATGTTTTCAGAAATGGGTCGGACTATAATCCAGACGTAACTGGTTCATTGGTCAAACCAATTAGATTAAGAACCAAAAGACGTTTTAGGTATTATAAATATTTGAAAAAGTATATAAAATATAAAACATTTCCAATTACTTATATTTGAATATTCAAGGGAGAAAAACAAATTTTAACATCAACTATTTGAAAAACGAAAACTCCATTTAATAACCAAATTTAATATTGTTAGAGCATTCACAAAAGCTTCTGCATATTTTCTTCATAATTACTCTAAAAACACTACCTTTTCTCACTTCTTTCAATTAAATAATATTTACTCTATACTTTTATCATTACTTTTTCTCTCTCTCCTCTACTCACAACCACTTTAAAAAATATTAAAAAATTATATTATAGAGGATGAACAATTCCATATCAAATATAGAGATGAAAAGTAACTTCTCTATATCCTTCACTCACAACCATTTACTATCACATATCAAAATATGAAGGTTTCTCTCACATAAATATGCATAACCTACTGTGAATGCTCTTATTACTAATTTAAAATCTATTGCAATTTCAAAGAAAATATGGATGACAATTAGAGCTTTGAAAAATGGCAAACATGCAGGCATCGAAAATATTATACGGAGGGTTCAATTAGGGGCGTTCTTCTTGTTAATTTTTTTCGGGGTTTCGGGTTTGTCAGATCGGGTTGTTCGGGTTTTTGACAGAAAAAAAAATTACCCGATAACCATAGTTGTTAAAAGTCATCGCCTCTTGCGCCTAGACCCATTTTTTAGGCGAGACGATGCATTTGCGCTTTAAGTCGAGGAAATTGCGCTTTAATTCTGCAGGTGATGGTTTAGGCGCAGATTTCAGCTAGATTCCCAAATTACGGAGAGTTTCCTGCCAAAATCGTTAAGTTATGGCTAGTTTCAACCAGATTTCTATTTTTATCTAAGGAACACTACTTCTATACACTAATAGATTAATACTTCAAAACTTTTGAATACTAACTAGTTGAAAAATAGTATTATTTTAATATATTTTTACTTTATTTTCTTGTTCGTTTTTTTTATCTCACGCCCTCTCTTTTTTTGCGCCTCGCACCTAAGCCCCAAGCGAGGCCTATGCATCTAGCGCCTTTGATAACTATGTCGGTAACCAAACGATTTAAAGTTCGGATTGGTCGGGTTGGGGTTATTTAGGTTCGGGTTAGTTATGGCCAGGTTGTTCGGTTTTTGGGTTTAGATGTTATATAATTTTTTTTCTTTCGTAAAGTATCATTAAAATTCATCATGTTATTTAAAAAATATTATCAAAATTCAAATATTATTTGATAACATGATATAACATTGTTTAAAAGTCCTAAAACTTGATGTTTAACATGCAAAAGACTCTAAACATAAACACATCTACAAAAACAAGACATTAAATGTTCTGGTTTTATTCGGGTTTTGGGATTTTCGGGTCGAGTTGTACGGGTTTTTGGTAGGAAAAAAGTAACCTGATAACCAATCCATTTAAGGTTCAGGTTGGTCGGGTTTGAGTTATTCGGGTTCGGGTTTTCGGGTATTCTCTAATTTGGGTTTGGGTGGCTTCATATTCGGGCATGATTTTGGATTTCAGATAAAAATTAACAGCCCTAGGTTCAATACCAAATTTAAAAGTTAAAACAAATAATGAAATGTTGACGTTTCACTTTGTTGTTTCTCCAATAGTCACTACCCTTTTCAAAACCAGTATTTTTTCTTGGTGTATAACCTTTCTCCACCCTATAGACATTGTCGAAGGCCCACCCACAACCACCATCAAACACCACCATCCACCGCCACTACATCCAACCACACTTCCAGCTCCACTACATCACCATCACCTAGTCGCCGCCACCATACCACAACGATCTAACCTACGCCACCACAACACAAATACTCAAGTCGGTACACCACATCACAACACAGCCGTACCACCGTCGCCACCAATTTCAGCGAAACAGAACCGCCGCCACTGTTGATGGAGTCGTGTCGTGACTTCTTAGGTGATCGGACCCCTTGATAGCTGGAATCAATACCTCTACCCTAGCCTTAGTTGATCTAACGAGTCTATCTGAGATTTGGTACATGCACCTAGAAGACACCTTAACCAGCAACTGACCCAGTCGGTTGTGATGGCACCGTCTTCGACGTGGGAGACCGTGTGGTTGAAAGAGAGAGACAGGAGTGTTGTGCAACTGTTGCTTGTTCTTCTTGTCTAAACACCACCTGGCGACCACCACGTCTAACCATTGTCGTTGGCCATCACGCCTAACCTCCATTGTCGACGACGACCAAGTGTCACCGTTGCCATCACCGCCGATTCCTTCCTCTTCCGGTTGTACCCAAATAAGAATGGCATTGTTGTAATTTAGACGAAGGATAGTTTTGTAATTTTGGCCGGTGCTACCGACCATGTTGTTTAAAATTATATACAATTGCATGTAGAGACAGCAATATGAAGTAAATTTATTTCATATATGATTATTTGTCACACCCTCAAATTTCACTTGCGGGGTTTTACCGCGAGGCATATGACACACCATGATCCAAGTCAACGGTCATAATAAACGAAAACTAAATGTAAAATACGTAGACCAAAACACCAAGTTTTAATGATATGAAAACAATAGCAGAATCTTTAACGTGTTTACAATCCCAAAACATGATAACATAGTTTGAAATATGTATCCAAAACATGCAACTAGAAGACCCTAGACGCCATGTAAGACCCGTGCGCCTAGTCCATTTGCTGCTACCTTAGCGACCTGAGAAAACATGCCAAAAAGATGTCAACGTATAATGCTGGTGAGTTTACAGGTTTTTATAAAACGTTCCAAAAGTGTACCAAGTTCAATCCTGTCAATACTATGTCATGTGTACGCTAGCTAGGGGTAAGTTCTACTACTACTACTACGATTAGAAAACCATTACTAGACACGAATACATGAATACGCAAACAAGTTTAAGCCTTCCCAAATAATGAATACAAGTTATGCATAAGTTCGAGACAATATGTGTGATACCCCGAAAATTCAGGTTCTCACTTTAACTAAACTCTAGTTACATTTCCTTGCATTATACTTAACTAGGGTTAGTTAGATAAGACATACGTGCATGGTTGTGAGTCAATGTGTGATTGCATGATTAGTGAACCTCGGACGTTGGTGAAAAATAAACTTATGTGAAAACCATACGTGATTATGTGAACCTAAACCGAACACGTTAATAGAAATCATTAAAAGTGGAGCATGAGGTTGATTAGGGTCTTAATGCATGGGGTTACACTTGTTACGGTCCGAAATAACGAAAACGTCAAAGGATAACGCGTCGGGAGACGAAACGAGAAAAGAGCGCGCCACCCGGACCTGTGAGCGGCCGCTCACAGGCACCGAGCGGCCGCTCGAAACGAACTGACGGGTCTAAACCGCCTTAAACTTATATTTAAGCAACCTAAACTCCCATGCAACCCCCATACTCAACCCTAATCGCCCCCTTACTTGTAACGCCCAGCTTTTGATAATATTTTATTCATAAAACGATTTTAATTCGTTAACAAGAAATACATTCTTATTCATTAATAAATTTAATTATTTAAATTCGCCAATAACGCGTTTGTAAGTAATAACATATTGGTAAACCGACCTGTATCCTTGTAAATTTATAAGCGTGACTAAAAACATATTATAACAAATATATAGTCCAACCACTCATTTTAAGTCGGTTTATATAAATAAATTTAACAAAATATCTATTTTAGCGGTTAAACAAGTTACGTAATTTAAACGAGACCGAGTCAGTAACTGGCTCGTATACGCGGTACCCAACCACTTAACCCACACCCAATACCCTAACTATATAACATCTCTTCCTCCATTCCTCTTCTTCACACATTAAAAAAACCCTAGCCACCGTGTTATTACTTCTACCTCATCACCCTCCTTCCTCATCACATAAGGCCTTACCCCTTCATTCTCTCTTCCTCTCCTCTGCATACATCTCCACGCATATACTCACCACCCCTCAACATCTCCATATGAGGTACAACCATTACCAAACCACCATAACCTCCTCACGCAACGCCAACACCAACAGCAGCGACGGTGGTGGTGTTCAGTTCGCTTGCGGGCCAACGGTACAGTACCCTTCCTTAACGACCGACTACCCTTATGCGGTGCCAACTTCGATGGACCAAGTTCCAGATTTGTGGTTGTAGTCTGCTTCGGATTTTCTGCGTGGTCGTGGTGTTCTTTTCCGGTTATGGAGCGACATCAGCGGCGAGGTCTGAAATAAAGTTCGGACAAACAGTTTTGGTTGTTTTGGTTCCGGTCGGTTCGTTTTCGTTTCGGGTTAAGCTCCTCCATCGTTGAAACAAGTATCAACTTGAGGTAAAAATATTATCATTTTACTCATCTTGATATGTAAATTTAAAGCCTTAATATTGATATTTGTTAGTTACTGTGAAACATAGAATGAGAATAAAAGTCCTATGAACTTGAATTTTTTTCCCATAAAAATTGGAGCTTGTTATCGTGTTCAAATGGAGAAGATGAACTCATGCTTTGTTATAAAAAGTTCTTGTTACATTAAAAATTGGTTTAAAGTGTATGCACAGAGGTAATAATATAATTGATCTATATTGACTTTTGACCACCTTTTAGTTGAGTCGATTATTATTATTATTATTATTATTATTATTATTATTATTATTATTATTATTATTATTATTATTATTATTATTCTTATTCCATGTCAGGTTTTGAAGTTCATTAAAATAAATTCCATGTCAAGTTCATATAACCTACTTACTTATTCTATTTTTCTTTAATTTTCTTTAAAGTTCAATTTCCTAATGTTGGATTGTTTCCTTGAAAAGTGATGTTATTTTAATGTAATATTGCTAGTTTTATTAAGAAAAAAAAAACACTTTAACGTTTAGAAAATTCTTCTAGACTTATGAGCTAATAAATTACAAAGTTAGTTTTACATAAATTACTAATACATAGATTAAAAGACCATGTTTTATTGTGAATGCTATCATATAAAGGATTTTATTGTAATAAAAAAATATATAAGGATAATAATGATTGAATCGTAACAACTAATTTTAGAAACACCAACAGTATCGAATTTCACAACACGTTATCCAACACGAAAGGTTTCGCATCGTTGACATTGAATAAATTATTGTTAGGATAACGAAGCAAGCTTATTTGCATTAGAATTTAAGGCATCCTTTACTTGTAATAGGACACAAGAGATTCAATCAATCCAGCTTCAGACATTGTTGTTATTCTTTCATAATGCACTCCAGGTGAGTTCATACTTGTCCCCCTTTTTATTCTTTATTCTTTGGGGCTCAACATGTATCACTATCAAAACTTAAACGATTTCATACTCTTAAAACTATTATGCTCAATCTAAATGCTATTATGCTATGCCATGCTAGAATTCAAAGTCTTACATACAAATGTACGATTAGTTAACAACCCACCTTACATGTATAGCGCTATAGGTTGACACGCCGCCCCCTTTATGGGTCATGATAAGATGAAGTCTTTTGTGTTATCGAGTGTTGTTGCCGTTTGTATGGTTCTACGTGCATATGCTTATAACATGATGATTTGAGTAAAACTTTCTTATATTATGTACGTAAGTCAAAACTAGTATGCTCACCAATACTTTATGTGTTGACGGATATTTTATACATGTTGCAGGAAAAGCTTGATGAGACGATACAAGAAACATCACTTAGGGTTCGGCCTTAGAAACAAACGAAACAAATCTTTATTTTACGTCATGTTCAAGTTAATGTATATTTTTTTTATGAACAAATTGTATGCTTGTTGAATCTTAGATTACGAATGAAATCTACTTTAATCTATTGTCACAATTTAGCGTTATGAAGTCTTTGAACAATCTATCACAAGTCTCACCTCGATGTTTCCGCCATCGGTTGGGGTGTGACAGATTGGTATCAGAGCCATAACTATAGGGAATTAGGAAAATTGTCATGGTTGACCTAGTCTATAGTTAGGAACCTTTATTTGACTACTTCCTTTACATGCTTGAAATACTTGATTTTTCATACTTGCTTCTTATCTATTTCATATCAATTTTATAAACTTTAAAGATGCATGCCGCCTTTCCTAAGGCAACGTATACTCTAATATAAAGACACTCGTATTTCACAAATGTAAGAAACTCACTAAAATAGGCGTGAAACCCTTACTTTGGTGACAACTTTCAATCCGTTTCATTCGTTTAAAAATTTTGAAATTTCACCATCGAGATAGGAGTGATTCCCTTACCTTGATGACAAATTCACTCATCTCATTCTAGTGAAACCTTACCAAAGAGTTAGGATTAACTTCCTTTACTCTATGGGTAAGTACCAATCCACAATTTGAAGACGACATCATCGACTTATGAGTGATATCCACATCTTGATGACTAGTTTCATATTCCCTCATCTTATAGAAGCTCTACTACCAAGTTAAGAGTGAATTCCTTTACCTTGGTAGCGCTTCATTTTTATACATTAACGTAACAACTTTATCATCAAGCTAAGAGTGATTCTCTTTACCTTTTGTGTTTTGAAACTACACCAAGATAGGCGTGATTTCCTTACCTTGGTGGAAATTTCACAATTCCTCATTCTAGTGGAAACTTACCAATAAAATGTTGGAATTAATTTTCCTACCTCGTTGGACAAGTGCAAAAACCACACTCGAGAAACGACACCACTAAGATAGGAGTGAAATCCGCAACTTGGCGACTAGTTTCAATCCTCGATTTTTTTTTCAATCTCTCCAAAGTCTTAAACTTTCGATTGAGAATGGACATGTAGTAACTGGAAGGGTGAATACCGTTAACCGAAATCTCGGCGAGAGTATTCCACCTATTAGGCCAAAGCATGTTTCCAAACTCAATGGTAAATACGAATCACTTTGGTTAGTCGTAGTTCCGTTCCGGAACAATCCAAACCTTGTAAACCTCTCTTACATTCTCAACCAACTTCAAGTTTATTTTATTAGATGCATTACTTAAACCTCTATCAATTCTACTTGATCCTAGTTTTGAATTTCTCGAAAGTATCGATAAACATCATCATTCCTGAAAATATTTAATTTTTAATACCTTCAAATATTTTAATCAAATATTTTATAATAAATCTGGTTTCATATTAAAGCGTTTTATTATCAAGTATTTTCGATTATGCGCTTTACAAAGTTTTCTCCAACCTTATACATCGATTGGCAATCGATTCTATAAAAAGTTATATTTTAAACAAACCGAAATTTTCACATGTATGCCATTTTGTACAAATAAAACATCAAATAAATATTTTCGAGCATTATAAATTTTTATTGTTATAAAAATTCCAAAATACTTATACATCCAAAACCTTAACTTTATGTAAAATTTCCACTGATATTATCATACTTCACATTTTATTCTTATCTACTTTGCATTACGCTAAATTAATTTTTAATATGAATAAATAATCCAATTACTATTCTATACTTTCTAGCATTTGTTAACGTCTAAATTACATAAATGCTTAATGCTAACTATTATTTTTCATTATTATATTTTTGTCATATTTGATTCATCCCATATGAATCTCTCCATAACATACTCAAAATTTTTAACAAACATTTACCTACACTTTATGATTTCATAATCTTTTGTATTTTCTTTTCACCATTCTAAATCTCCCTTGTATTTTCTAAAAACAATCTTGTTCGAAACAGGTACACAATTATTTTCGTTATGTGTGATTTTGTAATGTTAAAAAAAAACTGCGAATATGAATTTTTTTTTTCTTTTCATGAAACATGAAGTCCTTTATTTACCTAGATTCGTACCTGGTTTACAATTGAAACTCTTTGACAACGTATGAAACTTGACCTACTCATATATGGGTTATAATAAAAATCATAAGCTCCTTCGCAAGCAAACGTTTATAAGTTATAAATTCTTATTTTTGTAAAACCAATCATTTTCATAAACTTGATTTCATGCCAACTAGTCTATACCCACATATCCACAAATTTGCAAGCCTACTAAGCTAAACTATTTACCAACAACATTTTCATTTTTCCATAACCAAGGTTTAAATTTCAACTGTATTCCATATACATCATTCCCTACGAAATTTGATTATTTATCGACCAAAAAAAAAAAAACTTCATTTTTTTTTTCCAATATCAAAATTCCTTATCATCCATCATCCACTTACAATATATGTCCTCTATTCCTACAATCATTGACTTACATATTGTTAATATTCTCTAACACATTCTACACCCCTATCTCCTACAAAGCATAATTACTCATTAATTTCTCTTGCCAAGAGAATGACTATTTCATTTTTTTTCAATAAACTCAAGCATAATTTTCCATAATAATTGTATGTAGATGTTTATCTATATACGATACAATCGGAACTACCTCTACACATACGTTTACAATTGCATCTTAACACCTTTGCTAATACATTTCAATTTTAATACAGTTATCTACCCAACAACTAGTAGAGGTCTATATGTCCTCTCGACAGTTGGATACATTTCTAGTTACACCTCCTAAGATACACTTATACTTATAATACGTTACTTGATATGTTTTGATACATATACATCTTTTCATAAACTATGAAACCTGATACTTGAAATTCGATGCTATTCTATAATACTTGTAATATTCTATAAACTTAACTTTCACCTAATGCTTATAAACGTCATAAAAACATTCTATCCACAAATTGAACTCGCTTATACATAAAACTCAAACATCCTAGTACTAATGTTGAAACTCCTTTAAACTTGGAAATGTAAACGATCCCTTTCTATTTCAATAAATGCATTACACTTACAACAATTATAGGAATACATCTCGTTGGGATGTAGCCTTCCAGATAACCAGTTTTGGTTGTAGCCTATACTCAAATTCATACGTACTTATATTCTTATACATGCTTTGTTTCGTTAATACTTGCTTGCCTACCTGCATACATCGTCATTACGTTATTAAGACGTTGCATATCAACGTGTTTGTTTTAACAAATATAACGATTAGCTCTTAGAGTTAGGACACATTTGCGTCATATCCATCGTTTTATTTCGAGTTAGTGTCATAGAAAGACATAACACCCTAATGTAAGGTAAATTGACGATTACGGTCCGGAACGTAATCATGAATTTACAGGTACGTTAATGTGAGATGAAATTCTATTTAGAGTTGTTGGCAGATGCTCAGTACTGATTCGAAATACCAAAGGTGTGGTGGGTTAGCTACGGTATACCCTATATATAAACACTAGTGGTGTATCGAAGATGTGGTTGAGAATCGGACCAAAGACCAACTCTAGACAACCTGCCCAAATCACAATAAGCCCTATCATAAGTCTAAGCATAATCATTCAACTGATAATTAAAACATCTAAAACATTCTCCGTGTGACACAAAAGCTTACTACTTAACAAAACTCAACAATACACGCTATAACCCCTACAGTCCACCCTCTCATGAGTTCGTAACCGTACTTAACAGTCATTTCTAAATAAATTTCGAGGACGAAATTTTCTAAAGTAGGGGAGACTGTAACGCCCAGCTTTTGATAATATTTTATTCATAAAACGATTTTAATTCGTTAACAAGAAATACATTCTTATTCATTAATAAATTTAATTATTTAAATTCGCCAATAACGCGTTTGTAAGTAATAACATATTGGTAAACCGACCTGTATCCTTGTAAATTTATAAGCGTGACTAAAAACATATTATAACAAATATATAGTCCAACCACTCATTTTAAGTCGGTTTATATAAATAAATTTAACAAAATATCTATTTTAGCGGTTAAACAAGTTACGTAATTTAAACGAGACCGAGTCAGTAACTGGCTCGTATACGCGGTACCCAACCACTTAACCCACACCCAATACCCTAACTATATAACATCTCTTCCTCCATTCCTCTTCTTCACACATTAAAAAAACCCTAGCCACCGTGTTATTACTTCTACCTCATCACCCTCCTTCCTCATCACATAAGGCCTTACCCCTTCATTCTCTCTTCCTCTCCTCTGCATACATCTCCACGCATATACTCACCACCCCTCAACATCTCCATATGAGGTACAACCATTACCAAACCACCATAACCTCCTCACGCAACGCCAACACCAACAGCAGCGACGGTGGTGGTGTTCAGTTCGCTTGCGGGCCAACGGTACAGTACCCTTCCTTAACGACCGACTACCCTTATGCGGTGCCAACTTCGATGGACCAAGTTCCAGATTTGTGGTTGTAGTCTGCTTCGGATTTTCTGCGTGGTCGTGGTGTTCTTTTCCGGTTATGGAGCGACATCAGCGGCGAGGTCTGAAATAAAGTTCGGACAAACAGTTTTGGTTGTTTTGGTTCCGGTCGGTTCGTTTTCGTTTCGGGTTAAGCTCCTCCATCGTTGAAACAAGTATCAACTTGAGGTAAAAATATTATCATTTTACTCATCTTGATATGTAAATTTAAAGCCTTAATATTGATATTTGTTAGTTACTGTGAAACATAGAATGAGAATAAAAGTCCTATGAACTTGAATTTTTTTCCCATAAAAATTGGAGCTTGTTATCGTGTTCAAATGGAGAAGATGAACTCATGCTTTGTTATAAAAAGTTCTTGTTACATTAAAAATTGGTTTAAAGTGTATGCACAGAGGTAATAATATAATTGATCTATATTGACTTTTGACCACCTTTTAGTTGAGTCGATTATTATTATTATTATTATTATTATTATTATTATTATTATTATTATTCTTATTCCATGTCAGGTTTTGAAGTTCATTAAAATAAATTCCATGTCAAGTTCATATAACCTACTTACTTATTCTATTTTTCTTTAATTTTCTTTAAAGTTCAATTTCCTAATGTTGGATTGTTTCCTTGAAAAGTGATGTTATTTTAATGTAATATTGCTAGTTTTATTAAGAAAAAAAAAACACTTTAACGTTTAGAAAATTCTTCTAGACTTATGAGCTAATAAATTACAAAGTTAGTTTTACATAAATTACTAATACATAGATTAAAAGACCATGTTTTATTGTGAATGCTATCATATAAAGGATTTTATTGTAATAAAAAAATATATAAGGATAATAATGATTGAATCGTAACAACTAATTTTAGAAACACCAACAGTATCGAATTTCAAAACACGTTATCCAACACGAAAGGTTTCGCATCGTTGACATTGAATAAATTATTGTTAGGATAACGAAGCAAGCTTATTTGCATTAGAATTTAAGGCATCCTTTACTTGTAATAGGACACAAGAGATTCAATCAATCCAGCTTCAGACATTGTTGTTATTCTTTCATAATGCACTCCAGGTGAGTTCATACTTGTCCCCCTTTTTATTCTTTATTCTTTGGGGCTCAACATGTATCACTATCAAAACTTAAACGATTTCATACTCTTAAAACTATTATGCTCAATCTAAATGCTATTATGCTATGCCATGCTAGAATTCAAAGTCTTACATACAAATGTACGATTAGTTAACAACCCACCTTACATGTATAGCACTATAGGTTGACACGCCGCCCCCTTTATGGGTCATGATAAGATGAAGTCTTTTGTGTTATCGAGTGTTGTTGCCGTTTGTATGGTTCTACGTGCATATGCTTATAACATGATGATTTGAGTAAAACTTTCTTATATTATGTACGTAAGTCAAAACTAGTATGCTCACCAATACTTTATGTGTTGACGGATATTTTATACATGTTGCAGGAAAAGCTTGATGAGACGATACAAGAAACATCACTTAGGGTTCGGCCTTAGAAACAAACGAAACAAATCTTTATTTTACGTCATGTTCAAGTTAATGTATATTTTTTTTATGAACAAATTGTATGCTTGTTGAATCTTAGATTACGAATGAAATCTACTTTAATCTATTGTCACAATTTAGCGTTATGAAGTCTTTGAACAATCTATCACAAGTCTCACCTCGATGTTTCCGCCATCGGTTGGGGTGTGACATTACTGCCCCACACGAATATTTCACTCAAACAACCTCTGCTAAGGCTCAAGATCATCAATTGGGAGGCTCCAAGGCGCGCGATTGATCGATTGAGAGAGCTAAGGGTATATCTTACGATTTCTTATGCTTTTATCTTGTGTTTTCATTAATAAAAATCATATAATAAGTTTGTCCAGGTCTGAATGAGTTTATAAAACATTAAAGCATGAATCTTTTTGAAGATTAAATGGATTAAACATACTCATAAACGCTTAGTAACATCGTAGGATACTTGTTGCGCAAGTAATTGGTGTTTTGATTCTTAAAGCTTTGATCTTGACATGTTTAATCATAGAATCTGATAAAATAGGTATTAGGAATGTTTTGTGTTGATGATTGGTGAATGTTAATATTTTTTGTGCACACGGTAGGCGATTAAAGTATGAATTAGGCGAAACTAAAATCTGGACAGAATGGTTAGTCAAACTTGTAGGAGCTGTAACACGGCTCTAACATAATAATTTTAGGGTTTTCTTGGCATGGTTAGGTCACAACTGGTCTTAGCTTTTCATAATGGGTAAAATCATGTGTTTTGGACGTAGGATGAGTCGTTTTTGGAATTTTAATTGATTAGGGGTCATATCAGATTTTCGGATTTGTAAATTGGGTTAACTTTAAATGGCCATAACTTGAGATTTACAAGGAGTTAGGTTATGAAATTTTTACAGTAGGTCAATACTGGAAAAATAGAGCTTTTCCAAGTGGATTCATCTCGTTTGGATGAATACACAATTTTTAAGAATTTTCCTACTAAACTGACCTGTTGTGGAAATTTTCTGAACACTGCTGTGTTGTACGAATTTTTATAATTTTTGTGTTTGGAATTAAGACAAGACAAAAATAGGTATTTCCAAGTGAATCCCAAAGAAAATTCAGTAAAAATTTGGGAGGATAACTCACTGGTTTACTATTTTAAATAAATTCGTTTTGATGGCGCACAATCTGTCCTGAAAACACAGATTGTGTATTATGTGACTATGTGATTACTTGAGGTCTTAGGTGATCTAAAATTGACATATAACGGAAGTACACATGTTTATGACACATAAGGGCTATAGAAACTAATTATAACCAACTCATTCACCAACGAGTCCGTAGGGTTTGCTATTGCATGTAGAATCACTAGGCGTCGCATACACACTTTTGAATATTTAAAACGCCTTGGACAAACGAGTTATATGGTGTAATGATGTTACGCCTATACTCACGTAGTGACACTGTTATTAGGGTGTCGGTAGCATATAATACTTGCTGTTTGGATTCTTTGCTTACGCGATAAGGTGAGTTTCACTACTCTTTTCTCAAAAGCATGCGTCTCGGGTTGAGACAACTTACTTAACGTTTCTAGTCCGGTTTGGGACTACTTTTACACATCCCGGGGTTGGGGTGCATGGTTCACGTGGTGAATCTATTTTTACTAATTCATATATATGTCCTTGATGAACTAAACCAAACACATCTTTTAAGTCCTTCAAAATACCGAATCAATTGCCGGTTGGGCAAGCGGGTTAATTAGTTGATAGCGCTATTAGGTCTAACAAACCTCACATCGTGCTGGGGGCACGGATGTGAACTATTAGCTTCAAACATAATCCTTGTCGATGGACAATGATGCAAGGCATCCTTATCCCTGTTATGGGAACTTGTTCATTAGTAGTTCGGTATTCGCCGGTTTTAGTTATCATGAGTGGGCTAGCTACCCCTGACATTTGAATTAGCTGTTTACTTGTGGCCAAGGAGGCCGACGTTCTTACTTATTATTATGTGGTCTGTGAGACCGACACTTTCATTTGGTTACATGGTTTGGGAAACCTACGCTTTTACTTACTCACTCACCTACTTTACTTAGTAAACTCACCAACATTGTTTGTTGACCCACGATTTACATGCTTTTGCAGGTAGTTAGCTTCCGGTGCCAGGATTAGAAAGCACTGTACACTTCACTGCATTTGGGCTCTCGGGCATACACATAAATTATATATTATGCTTTCGTATGGTTTTAATTTGGGCGCATTGTTTTGCGCATAGTTTTTAAAAAAGGTTTAAATTTGGTTTACGCTTCCGCAGCTTAACTAAACTTGGTTTTCGAAAACGAACTAAATGGTTTGGGCATTTAGAGTTCGTTCCTGTGACTTATGGCTATGGGATCCTGGTATGTCACGCGCCTCGCGGTATAAACCCCGCAGTGGAAATTTGAGGGTGTGACAGATTGGTATCAGAGCCATTGGTTATAGTGAACTAGGACTGCATGTTGAGTCTAGTCTATAATCATTATAGCATAAGTACACTCACAACTTAAGTGCACAACTAGCTATTAGCTACATATATCTACAACATATGATTTCGGGAGATATGTTATCTCCTAGTTCTAGACTTAATTCTTAACACGTCAATGGTGGGAACCTAGGGTTACACCAGGTGGCGCATTACTGGGAGTAATATCCTAACTAACCTCATGGACGAGGAGACAACGATAGTACAAGGGAGGGAGCCTTGCGAGCGTTATGGCGCACGTACACAGGAAGCTGCACGATGCGCATGACGTGGTACCATTAAATCAACTATGAAGGAATTCGAATGCTGAGACTTATCTTTTGTCACTTAGCAAGGAGACAATTAGTTTCTGTTCCTTGTTACTTGATCCTTCTTACTCCCATTCGTAACACAGACGGGACTGGATTACGCATATAGAACTTATTTCTTTCCTTAGTAACTTACGCCTAGTGCGAGCGGGCGAACGTATGACGGCATATCCTCGTTTTCTCATAAGTACATGGTAGATTCATGGGAACAAATTAGATCGGGACTTGTTACACACACTCTTGGGGAGTTACGTAAAGCCTGCGATGTAATGCAACATCACAAGGGAGGATGAAACCTACTAATGGCTGATAGCCACGATTGGAGGAACGAGTGGTACAGCTTACCACTAAACCGGTTCACATAGGACTAGAGAAGGAGATTGTACGTGATGAGAACCATATAACACTGACATCGCAAAAGAGGAAGGATAAGAGATGGAAGGGAACCTGAGCAGGACGAGCACATGGAAGTGAGGATGAAGGCTCTACTATCTAGACAGAGCATGGCGACGATTGGCTCTTACCTTTTCTTACCTATCTTTTCTTTCATTTTCCTTTGTTAACTTAGATAAGACTGAGTTTTTATGATCAACGATAGGGTGGTTGAGGCCCTCGCATCTTTCCAAGCTAGTAAAGATCTATTTTGCTAAATCATTCTTTTCCCCTGACTTCCACATTTGAACTTTCTTATACCTTGAACGCACATCGTATTTTCAAGCCTTTTATTGGTTGTAAACCTCGATAACTCCAACGGAACTGAAGGAGACCGTCTGATTGCTTCGGTAGTATAAGTCTTTGCTCTGTGCATTTGCCCCCAGGCAGGATGAGGTAATGTACGCCACATGCACACTCGATGAGTTACAGATACTTGGGTGGAGAATGTAACCCCCATGACGAAATTTAGAAACTTGTTATCTAAAGACGGATGGGTCTGAAATCGACGCCTACACTACCAAGCTACAGGAGTTAGCTACTACATGCTCACACATATTTAACCTACATTACAAACGGATCGAGCTTCATACCAAAGGGGTTATCCCACAGGTTCGTAGCATGGCTACTACGGCTCACCTACCCAGAATATAACCAACCCTTCACCTGGCTCACAAACTCACCGACGAGGCTGTTGAGCATGGTACTTTTCCGAAGCAGGGTGCTTCATCTTCTACTTTTGGTGATAACAAGAGAACGTGAGATAGTATGCGGTATAAGTCCTTCAACAATAACCACAACAGTTACAACAACAATGGGGCTCGTGGAGGAGCATTTGTGATGGGCTCTGGGGAGGCCAGGACTGATAACAACGGCGTGACGGATACGTGTTCCTTAAACGCCACTCTCGCTTCTGTTTTATATAATGCTGGTGCAGACTATAGTTTTGTGTCATCAAAACTTAGCAAACAACTAGGGATAGTTCCTACACTTCTTAATACCCCGTGCAACATGGAGTTAGCTGATGGAAAGCCTGTTGAGGTAACCCATATTCATCGTGACTGTAAGCACGAGTTGGATGGACAATCGTTTGCCATCAACATTCTACCTATCACCCTTGGAAGCTTTGATCTCGGGGTTGGCATGGACTAGTTGTCCAAGCAACACGCTGAAATTCTCTGTCAGGAGAAGATTGTTCGTATCCCTCTCCCTAGTGGAAAACTATTGTCTGTCCAGGGTGATCGCGGTGGTGCCATGGTGGGCATCATCTCTTACTTGAAGGCCCAGAAGTGCATACGGAAGGGCTATCCAGCCATATTGGCTAACATTTCTGACACTCGAGCCGAAGTCGAAACAAAAATCGAGGACATCCCGGTGGTCCGAGATTTTCCGGATGTATTCCCAGAGGAGCTGCCAGGACTTCCACCGGTTCGCCAAGTGGAGTTCCAAATTGACCTTGCCCCAGGCGCCGCCCCAGTTGCGCGTGCACCATACCGC
The DNA here is from genome assembly GCA_028751855.1 of Ambrosia trifida. Taxonomy (NCBI): domain Eukaryota; kingdom Viridiplantae; phylum Streptophyta; class Magnoliopsida; order Asterales; family Asteraceae; genus Ambrosia; species Ambrosia trifida. The sequence goes on along the minus strand of CM054122.1, from coordinate 17,376,886 downwards.
CTTGCACCAGGCGAACTTCAGGAACTATCTACCCAACTCCAAGAGCTATTGGATAGGGGTTTCATCCGACCTAGCTCTTCACCATGGGGAGCCCCAGTCTTATTCGTGAAGAAGAAGGATGGGAGTTTCCGTATGTGCATCGATTACCGGGAATTAAATAAGGTGACAATTAAAAATCGCTACCCTTTACCTCGCATAGATGATCTATTCGACCAACTTCAGGGGTCGAGTTTCTATTCCAAGATTGACTTAAGGTCGGGGTATCACCAACTGAGAGTCCGAGAGGAGGATGTGCCAAAGACAGCTTTTCGAACTCGTTATGGGCACTATGAATTTTTGGTAATGCCCTTCGGGCTGACCAATGCACCAGCTGTGTTCATGGACCTCATGAACCGGGTGTGCAAACCCTATCTAGACAAATTTGTCATAGTGTTCATAGACGACATTCTGATCTATTCCAAGAGTAGGGTAGAGCACGAGCAACACCTACGACTGATCTTGGAACTTCTGAAAAGTGAGCAGTTATACGCAAAATTTTCCAAGTACGACTTCTGGATTCGTGAGGTCCAATTCTTGGGTCATGTGGTGAACAAGGCAGGAATACAGGTCGATCCCGCTAAGATTGATGCGATTAAAAGATGGGAGGCCCCTAAGACTCCCACGGAGGTCCGACAATTCCTTGGCCTTGCAGGTTATTATCGTAGATTCATTCAGGGATTCTCAAAAATCGCGCAACCCCTCACTGCTTTGACACAGAAGGGGATTACCTACAAGTGGGGAGATGCCCAAGAACCTGCTTTTCTGATACTAAAGACTAAACCTTGCAGTGCTCCAATATTATCACTACCTGAGGGTACGGAGGACTTTGTGGTGTACTATGATGCATCTATCCAAGGTCTAGGGTGTTTTTTTTGATGCAACGCGAAAAGGTGATCACATATGCTTCACGACAACTAAAAGTTCATGAGAAAAATTTCCCCACTCACGACTTGGAACTGGGAGCGGAGGTCTTCGCTCTCAAAATTTGGAGGCACTACCTCTACGGGACAGAGTGCACGATTTCACAGATCATAAGAGTCTTCAGCACATATTTGATCAGAAGGTCCTAAACATACGGCAACGACGATGGGTCGAACTCTTGAATGATTATGACTGTGCTATCAAGTACCATCCAGGGAAAGCTAACGTAGTAGCTGATGCCCTGAGCCGTAAGGAAACGAGACCCAAACGTGTGCGGGCCTTACAACTTACCATACACTCTAATCTGCCTGATAAAATACGTGAAGCCCAAGGCGAGGCCTTGAAAAAGGAAAATATCAGGTTGGAAACATTGCATGGTGCTGACAAACACCTGGAACTGAAGTCGGATGGGCTTCAGTACTTTATGGATCGAGTCTGGATTCCACGTTCAGGGGATCTTAGACAACTGGTGCTCGATGAGGCTCACACATCTCGTTATTCGGTACATCCCGGTTCGGACAAAATGTATCAGGACCTCAAAACTCTCTACTGGTGGCCAAACATGAAAGCAGAGATAGCCACTTATGTTAGTAAGTGCTTGACTTGTGCGAAGGTTAAGATTGAATATCAGAAACCTTCAGGCCTACTTCAGCAACCAGAGATACCGATGTGGAAATGGGATGGGATTTCCATGGATTTCATTACGAAGCTTCCGAAAACAACAGCGGGCCATAACATGATTTGGGTTATCGTGGACCGCTTAACCAAATCGGCCCACTTCCTGGCGATAAAAGAAACGGACTCGTTAGAGAAGCTGGCGAACCTTTATATCAAGGAGATAGTCTCTAGGCATGGAGTGCCTACTTCCATTATATCTGATCGCGATGGGCGATTCACTTCTCGATTCTGGACTACTCTCCAAGATGCTCTAGGTACTCGTCTCGATATGAGCACAGCCTATCACCCACAGACGGATGGACAAAGTGAACGTACCATCCAAACATTAGAGGATCTGCTACGAGCATGCGTGGTGGACTTTGGTAATAACTGGGACAAGCACTTGCCCTTAATCGAGTTCTCTTACAACAATAGTTACCACACCTCGATTCAGTGTGCGCCTTTCGAGGCACTTTATGGCCGCAAGTGTAGGTCTCCTATCTGTTGGACTGAGGTTGGGGATAGCCAACTAACAGGTCCCGAACTCGTGCACGAAACCTCTGAGAAGATAGTGCAAATCAGAAACAGAATGGCTGCTGCTCGTGATCGACAGAAAAGCTACGCGGACAAACGTAGAAAACCTTTGGAGTTCCAGGTTGGGGACAAAGTTTTGTTAAAGGTGTCACCTTGGAAAGGAGTGATACGCTTTGGGAAACGAGGGAAGTTGAATCCCCGCTATGTTGGACCCTTCGAGATTGTTAAAAGGATTGGTCCGGTAGCTTATCAGATGAATTTACCAGACGAACTCAGTGGAGTGCATAATGTATTCCATGTCTCAAACTTGAAGAAATGCTTATCCGATACTACACTGGTAGTACCGCTGGAGGAGATCCAGGTGGACGACCAGTTACGGTTCGTGGAAGAACCAGTGGAGATTCTTGAGCAGGGCGTCAAGAAACTCAGGCAAAGCACTATACCTATCGTGAAGGTACGGTGGAATTCCCGTCTAGGACCGGAATACACGTGGGAGCGCAGAGACCAGATGCGGCTCAAATATCCACACCTCTTTTCTGAACCTGAACCTGTGCATAGATCAAATGCCGAACATAAAGCAGCTCGCTCAAAGTGAATTTCGGGGCGAAATTCCTTTCAACTTGGGGATGATGTGACATCCGGAAACCAAGCATACATTTTTAGCTGGCTTTACTGTTTACTTGCTGAATTTCGGGACGAAATTCTTTTCAACTTGGGGATGATGTGATACCCCGAAAATTCAGGTTCTCACTTTAACTAAACTCTAGTTACATTTCCTTGCATTATACTTAACTAGGGTTAGTTAGATAAGACATACGTGCATGGTTGTGAGTCAATGTGTGATTGCATGATTAGTGAACCTCGGACGTTGGTGAAAAATAAACTTATGTGAAAACCATACGTGATTATGTGAACCTAAACCGAACACGTTAATAGAAATCATTAAAAGTGGAGCATGAGGTTGATTAGGGTCTTAATGCATGGGGTTACACTTGTTACGGTCCGAAATAACGAAAACGTCAAAGGATAACGCGTCGGGAGACGAAACGAGAAAAGAGCGCGCCACCCGGACCTGTGAGCGGCCGCTCACAGGCACCGAGCGGCCGCTCGAAACGAACTGACGGGTCTAAACCGCCTTAAACTTATATTTAAGCAACCTAAACTCCCATGCAACCCCCATACTCAACCCTAATCGCCCCCTTACTGCCCCACACGAATATTTCACTCAAACAACCTCTGCTAAGGCTCAAGATCATCAATTGGGAGGCTCCAAGGCGCGCGATTGATCGATTGAGAGAGCTAAGGGTATATCTTACGATTTCTTATGCTTTTATCTTGTGTTTTCATTAATAAAAATCATATAATAAGTTTGTCCAGGTCTGAATGAGTTTATAAAACATTAAAGCATGAATCTTTTTGAAGATTAAATGGATTAAACATACTCATAAATGCTTAGTAACATCGTAGGATACTTGTTGCGCAAGTAATTGGTGTTTTGATTCTTAAAGCTTTGATCTTGACATGTTTAATCATAGAATCTGATAAAATAGGTATTAGGAATGTTTTGTGTTGATGATTGGTGAATTTTAATAGTTTTTGTGCACACGGTAGGCGATTAAAGTATGAATTAGGCGAAACTAAAATCTGGACAGAATGGTTAGTGAAACTTGTAGGAGCTGTAACACGGCTCTAACATAATAATTTTAGGGTTTTCTTGGCATGGTTAGGTCACACCTGGTCTTAGCTTTTCATAATGGGTAAAATCATGTGTTTTGGACGTAGGATGAGTCGTTTTTGGAATTTTAATTGATTAGGGGTCATATCAGATTTTCGGATTTGTAAATTGGGTTAACTTTAAATGGCCATAACTTGAGATTTACAAGGAGTTAGGTTATGAAATTTTTACAGTAGGTCAATACTGGAAAAATAGAGCTTTTCCAAGTGGATTCATCTCGTTTGGATGAATACACAATTTTTAAGAATTTTCCTACTAAACTGACCTGTTGTGGAAATTTTCTGAACACTGCTGTGTTGTACGAATTTTTATAATTTTTGTGTTTGGAATTAAGACAAGACAAAAATAGGTATTTCCAAGTGAATCCCAAAGAAAATTCAGTAAAAATTTGGGAGGATAACTCACTGGTTTACTATTTTAAATAAATTCGTTTTGATGGCGCACAATCTGTCCTGAAAACACAGATTGTGTATTATGTGACTATGTGATTACTTGAGGTCTTAGGTGATCTAAAATTGACATATAACGGAAGTACACATGTTTATGACACATAAGGGCTATAGAAACTAATTATAACCAACTCATTCACCAACGAGTCCGTAGGGTTTGCTATTGCATGTAGAATCACTAGGCGTCGCATACACACTTTTGAATATTTAAAACGCCTTGGACAAACGAGTTATATGGTGTAATGATGTTACGCCTATACTCACGTAGTGACACTGTTATTAGGGTGTCGGTAGCATATAATACTTGCTGTTTGGATTCTTTGCTTACGCGATAAGGTGAGTTTCACTACTCTTTTCTCAAAAGCATGCGTCTCGGGTTGAGACAACTTACTTAACGTTTCTAGTCCGGTTTGGGACTACTTTTACACATCCCGGGGTTGGGGTGCATGGTTCACGTGGTGAATCTATTTTTACTAATTCATATATATGTCCTTGATGAACTAAACCAAACACATCTTTTAAGTCCTTCAAAATACCGAATCAATTGCCGGTTGGGCAAGCGGGTTAATTAGTTGATAGCGCTATTAGGTCTAACAAACCTCACATCGTGCTGGGGGCACGGATGTGAACTATTAGCTTCAAACATAATCCTTGTCGATGGACAATGATGCAAGGCATCCTTATCCCTGTTATGGGAACTTGTTCATTAGTAGTTCGGTATTCGCCGGTTTTAGTTATCATGAGTGGGCTAGCTACCCCTGACATTTGAATTAGCTGTTTACTTGTGGCCAAGGAGGCCGACGTTCTTACTTATTATTATGTGGTCTGTGAGACCGACACTTTCATTTGGTTACATGGTTTGGGAAACCTACGCTTTTACTTACTCACCTACTTTACTTAGTAAACTCACCAACATTGTTTGTTGACCCACGATTTACATACTTTTGCAGGTAGTTAGCTTCCGGTGCCAGGATTAGAAAGCACTGTACACTTCACTGCATTTGGGCTCTCGGGCATACACATAAATTATATATTATGCTTTCGTATGGTTTTAATTTGGGCGCATTGTTTTGCGCATAGTTTTTAAAAAAGGTTTAAATTTGGTTTACGCTTCCGCAGCTTAACTAAACTTGGTTTTCGAAAACGAACTAAATGGTTTGGGCATTTAGAGTTCGTTCCTGTGACTTATGGCTATGGGATCCTGGTATGTCACGCGCCTCGCGGTATAAACCCCGCAGTGGAAATTTGAGGGTGTGACAATATGCACCCGCTCGGCTCCCAGCCGTCGAGTGGGGCAGGTCACGCCCAATAGATCTATCCACATTTCCCCCCATTGTGTTACCCCGCATATTCATGGTTTCCCCCGGAACTTCAACAAACTGTATAGTAACCAAAAGTCGACCATAGTATGACATAAGTTTAAAAATACGAATATGTAGCATGTTTCTCCCCCAAAAGTAAAACCAGTAAAAGTGGGGCTGTGAAACTTACCTTAAATTGCGTTCTTCTTAATAAGCAATCAAACAATGCAACGATAGTCCCTAGTATTGGTGACCTATCATTAAATGCGTATGAGTACCCAGACTATTAACCCGTAGGTCAACTAGTCCATAAGTGTCCAGACCATAATCGTGTATGTTTAAAACCATGTTTGAACGTTAAACTGGCCACACAAGAAAAGACCCGACATCCCATTGGTGACTCGACATCCCCTGTAACATCGCGAATTTCCCCTAATTTTTTTTTTGATAAAAAGAATGTATTGTTTTAAACAATATATGTTTTAAATACCTAAAACTAATAATTATTTGTATCTCGACACTTTTGTACGTTTTAAAAATATTTCGAGTCACTTTCGGGCTTATATAATCATATTATGAATTTAGAATAATATAGTTTTAGGGAAATAATTGCCAAAAAAAGATTTGTGTGGACCGGGACTCGAACCCGCGTCCACAGCCAACCAACACATAGTGACAACCAACTGAGCCAACTATCATCTTGTGTAGTATTTCAGAAGAAAATAAACTTAACACATTCCTTAAATTGATTAGTCAAAGTCTTAGTCAAACAGTCAAAGTCTTAGTCAAATAGTCAATTCATCATAAAAACCTTACTTTATGGTGTTGACCAATTTTAATGGCTAATTGAATCCAAAACTAGTATAAAAACCCACCTATGACCCATTATACTTTGCACCTCTAAATCGATTGTTTCAATCCGATTAAACTTTCCCTCATACCCTTCTTTTATAGTCTATTACTTCTACAATTGAAGCTTTGATTATAAGCTCTTGTAATTGGCGAATTGGAAGCTTGATATTCTTTCTTTTTCGACTAGCTACGTTGTTGAGTCTTTGGGATTCGCCTCGCATACATTCACAACACTTAGAGGATAATTCACCTTAGCCAATGTGAGTTTTACATAGCCCCTTTTCTATTTATCACCATTTTTGGGGTGAAACATGTTACAACATTCAATATGCAATTCAATCATAAAGTGTCTATGTGTTTTTCTATGTTGCATTATGTCTTGAACATGACTAGGGTAAGCACAATTATAGCACAATCATTAACATTGATCAGCCAGCGGTATACAATGATAGATCTATTGGACTGACAATCCCACCCGGATACGTGCCTCCTACAAAGGTAGCGTGGGTGATTGTTATCGCATAACATAATCGAGTGAACCATGAGCGTATGGGATGTACCACAATATAACAGTCACAAGGGTTGATTATGCACTCGATTTACTTCTAGTATGTTTTCACATATGGACTAGACTTGCCATGACACTTGAATTGTACAAGTTTTATTCGATTATCAAAACCTATGTAATTCTCACCAACTTTTGTTGACCCAAAATATTTTCAAACTTAACATGTTTCAGGTTATAGCTTGCTTGAAGATTAGAGTTATTGCTTGAAGATGCGTAGCTAGTATTTTTCATTTTGATGTACAAAATTCTTAGAACAATTGTATGTAATTTATTTAAATCATTTATTGAAATTTATTATTTACCATGAGCTACTGAACAATCATCAATACGTGACATCCCGATGTTTCCGCCATCGGTTGGGGTGTTACATCCCCCGTGTTAGTTAAATACAAGTAACCAAGCAATCACACGTAAACATGCACTTAATACACACAACAGTTCACCAAGACTATCATACAGTCCACATACTGCATATACAAGTCCAAACACGTCTTATCGGGTCTCTAGACATGCTCCGGGGTTCCCAATATGTTCCTAGGTGTCAAACCATGTTCCGGTATTTTAAAATACACTTGCAGCAGCAAAACACACGATCAGACATCAAAACACGCGATTAGGAATCAAACAGGCAATTAGGAAATCAAACAGGCCATTAGGATTTCTACTCGCCCTTGGACAGGCGAGTAGGAATCCTGCTCGCATCTTGTAGTCCAGAAGCTTCTTTTCGCGTGTTTCACCCTCCAAATCAGATCCAAAACATGTAAAAACACCCAACATCAATCCAAAATCATCAAGCAACATATTCTAAATGAAAACCCCTAATTTACCCTCAGTCTAGCACCCTAATTGCAAGCATTTTCCAAAATAGAATAATATTATGAAAACATCACATCAAGCATGCACAACTTACCCTAAATGGCAAATATCCAGATTTCATCACATAACAACGTTGCAAATCATCATCCTACTGTTACTACATCATCCTAGTACAAACCTTAACATCATACAATCATCAAATCATATCATAACATCCTAAATCCTCTGAAATCACTCAAACGGGTCAAAACGCATATTACCATCAAAACACATCAAACAGCCTTCAAACTCCTAGATAAGCATCCTAACAATTTATCCATATCAGTAGAACATCAAACACATAAGAATCCCTATGTTTTAATCATAAAAATCCGTTCTTTACATGTATACTTCACATATAACTCATATAAGGGATTAGACTTGTTTTAAAACTGTTTTTCAAAGGTTTTCAAAGACACAAACTTTATAAAACCACATCTGGACCTTTAGGGATCAAAATAACAACATGATATAAGCTTAGGATGGATAACACACCTTAGATTATGCTAAAGAGAGTATGTAGAGCTTGAAAATGGTAGGATTTAGGGTACAAACGAGTTTTAGAGGTTGAGTATGGTGTCGGAAAGGTTTGGGGCGAGTTAGAGTTTCACAAATGATGTTTTACAAGTCAAGGGTGGTATTTATAGCTGATCCAAGTCGCCCCTGCTATTACAGGCGAGTAGAAATCCTACTCGGCTCCTGCAGGTGCGTTTGGGTTTTCGGCGTGCTAAACACTATTTTAACATATATAAACACGTATTCACATACCGACAAGTCATATAATGATTATTAACACATAATGCATGATAACTAACACGTTCACATTCATTCACCAATCCCCGGGAATCGAGACTTGCGTTTGTGCATTAAATCTGGTGATCCTACAATCACCTACCCTTGTACACATGGTTATGGAACGACTCCCAATGATCCCCCGGATCATTGTAACTACTCCCAAAGATTCCCCGAACCATCATAATGAATCAACGGACCTAGTTAAGTATTAAGTATTATGAATACATGACTCGCTAAGGTAGACTTACTAGTTTGACCAAATTTACTAACCTGAGTTTGCCGGGTGTCACATTATTGAATCTAACGTGGTTATGTTTTTTTAAGTGTTGTTTATTAGTTTTAAGCATGTTATTTGAGTTTTTTTATAAAAAAAATCATTTCTTATTATAAAGGTAAAATAGCATAAACAACAATTTTTTTTCCATTTAATATGTAACATATTGGGTCTTCTTTGTTTGTGTGAGCCTATATTAGCTAGTAGGAATCAAGAGCGTGTTCTATAAGATTGTTACAGCTGTATTTCTACTACTTGATAGTAGGTTAACAATTTATGGTTATGATAAACATGTCTAATTAGGTATGGGGTTCTTCTTGTTCATGTTGATCTTGTTATTTATTTATATCCAACTGCATTCTTTGTCATTGAGTCTTGATGAGCACAAATGATTTGATTATTTATTTATATCCAACTGCATTCTTTGTCAAACTAATTGATTTGATTATTTATTTATATCCAACTGCATTCTTTGTCATTGAGTCTTGATGAGCACAAATGTTGTTTTTGGAACTTGCAGAAAGAGTATCCATAGCTCCACAAACTACAACATACGTTAAATATGACAAAAAAATCAAACCTAAACAAAATATTCCAACTTTTAACCCTTGGGGCGAATGGCACTCATTCGTCTCTTTGTGAGCTCGTGAATAGTTCATTTCAATCCCTCATGTTTTAAATGTCTCCACACTTGTTTCGGGCTAATAGTTCATTCGCTTGAAACATTCAGGTGAATGGCTCACTCAGGTCATCCAAGTTTCTAGAATGACCCATTCTAGCCCTCATTCTTACTAACATTGTGTGAAATTGTACATTCGTCTGTTAAGTTCAGGTAAATGGTCCATTCCGGTCCTGAACTTTTAACAATGTACAACTAGGTCCTCATTTGACATTATTTAGGTGGAATGAGCTCATTCGCTTGGAATGTCCAGGCGAATGGCTTATTCCCCCTAAGCTTTTAAAAAATCACAAAATTAACCCTGATTTTTCAAACTCTTCAAATTTGAACCCTGAACTTATGAAAATTTCATTTTTAACCCTGAAGTTTTGAACAATTCAGTTTTAACCCTTTAATTTCAAAGTTGTCAATTTTTTACTCCTGAATTTCGCAATGTTTTGATTAGTTGTGTTTCGAAATCGATTTTGAAATTTTCAATTGCAAAGATCATAATTTCAACATCGAATAATCAAAAATAAATTGGAAAGCAAAATCTTTTTGTACTTTCAAAATTTAAGCTAAAGCCCTTATACAATCTTTTTGGTGTTTTTCCTTTTTCAAAATTAGAAAGCTTTAAAGTTGTAGATAAATATTCCAAACAATATTTTTGTGAGTCTCACATGTAAGAGAATCATGTTAATATCTAGACCTTTCAAAACAACTTTTGTTCTGTTAGTTAACAATAAAAATAAATAATCTCTATATATAATAAAAAAGCCTCTTTGCTGGCATGAAGTTTATTTAGGTCATCTCTCCTCTTGGATGTACCACATGACATTAGGTAGGCCTTAATAAAAAAAATACTCTTGAGTGACACATGGCATTAGGAGAGGCTTCCTCCCCCTTATTTTCTTTCAAAAGTTTTTTTCTTTCTCATGTTTTCCCCAACAATTTTTAAACGTTAATAACTTTTATATTTGAGATTATTTTAAAAACATATATATCAAATTAACAAGCGTTTTATTATCTTTCCAATGAGTACCATAGTATTATACAAAAAACTAAAAAAACCCCCGACTTTTTAGTGAGTTTTTGTTTATACAGGGAAAAAAACCATAATGTGTTTAGGTAGCTCATTGATCATGTATAGGCAAGTAACTAATCATGCTAAAATCAGTAAATATGAATTTTATTTTCATCAATAACAGAATAGGTTAAAACTCAAAACCACTCATTTTCAACAAAAGTCACACCTTCAAGACCACCACCTCAATCACGCCTTGAAATGGTTGCTTTTGTTTGTGCTCGTCATCTAAACATATATTTTTTAATATACATTTTCATTCTTATTCACGTGATTAAAATTGTAGTTTCCTCATTTTTTTTTTGATCGGCTAATTTTCTCTCTCATTTTTTTTACATCAACTTTTAAATACACCTTTTTTTTGCCTCTTATGAGACTTGAACTCCCAACCTCACCTTTAAAACTCATCACCTTTCTATATTACATGATAATACAGATTTTACCACTTTAATTTAATTGTCCTGAAAAGTTTCGGAATATACTCTAAAACAAATAAACAAAAGGTAATATTCACCCGGAACCAGAATTCATAAGTTCATGTGTAGTGGAGGGGGTTATAGGGCGTTATGGGGATTAAAATATTAAAAAGTAATAGAAGGGGGGTTATGAGGCGTTATGGAAAAAAGAGGGTGTAGTGAGAAGGGGCGTTATGTGGCTTTATAAATGATTGAGTAATCATTGGTTAATTATTGTTTTTTTATTTAAATAATAATATTAAATGCTTAATAATATTTCATTAAATAGATAAAAACTACAAATACTAAAAAAATTACAAATACTAAAAAAATACAAATACTAAAAAAATTACAAATACTAAAAAAAAGTTACAAATACTTCAAAAAACTACTCGTCGTCGTCTTCTTCTTCGTTTTCTACTTCTTCTTCTTCTCCTCCTCCTCATCATTCTTCTTCTTCTTCTTCTTCTTCTTCTTCTTCTTCTTGTTTGTTGTGATGAATCGGGCGAATCGCCCATGCTTCCTCAACCAAATCCGCCTTCAACGCGTTATGTATATCCTTGGAACGCAACATGCTATTGTTTTGGGATCTCTCCTCCACTGTCGCTTGCGTCCCTTGAACATCTTCTTTTGCAACATAGTTTGGGCATATTGCCTTTCCTTTGTCTTCAAGTATCATATTATGCATTATGATACAAGCATACATCACCATTTAATCTTTTCTTTTTCCCACACACGACAAGGATTTCTAACAAAATGCCATCGTTGTTGAAGAACGCCAAAACACCTCTCGATGTCCTTTCTTGCGGACTCATTAACTCTCTTAAAATATTTCCTTTTTTTATCTTGTGTCTGACTAAACGTTTTGACGAGCATTGAATACTCCGGATATATACCATCCCCCAAGTAGTATCCATGCTCGTAGTAATTATTATTTGCATAAAACCCAGCTTTCGGTATTGTTCCGCCAATGTAAGACTCTAGCAATGGCGAAAACTGAAAAGTATTTATCTCGTTCATACACCCGGCGAGACCAAAGAAGGCCGACTAAACCCACAGGTCTTGTGAGGCAACTGCTTGTAAAACCAACGTTGGTCCCTTTTGGTCACCGCGTGTATGTTGACCTTGCCATGCGGTTGGACAACTATACCAACGCCATTGACGACAATCTATACTACCAATCATGCCCGGTAATCCATGTCTTTCTAAATGCGCTTCGTATAGTTGTTGAAGATCGCTCCATGTCGGGTTTCTCAAGTATCGTTTTCCATATAATTGGCATATACCTAAAATAATCAAATGTATATATAAAATGTAACTACTAGTTAAAAATATATGTATATTTGTAAATCAAATGTAAATACCGTAGCAGAAATACTCCAAGGTGTCGGGTGTGGTTTTCTCCGCCATCTTCAAATACTCGTCATTGATATCGTATGTGTTCCCGTAGGCGAGTACACGTAATGCGGAAGTGACCTATTGAATTGCGGTGAATCCTAAACACCCTCTAGCGTCGGGTTTTTGCTTAAAGTAGTCATATGTGGACTCTAAATCTTGGGTAATGCGCAAAAATAACCTTTTACTCATCCGAAATCTTCACCTAAACATATCAGGGGCATAAACCGGATTCTCAATGAAATAATCATTCATTAAACGCTCATTGACGGATACACGATCTCACTCTATATATTGCCTAGACAATATCGGTCGTGGGGCAGAATTATTTATATGATGCATCGCGCTCGACGCTGGCATAACCGCACTCGTAACGGCTTCTTCTGCGCCGTCATCGTGAAAAAACTGGTTATATAGATCGACAAACGAGTCTTCGGAGGGAGGAAACGACATTTTGGTGAGTTGTTTGTGTGTTGAATTTGTTTGTGGGTTGAAGGATGTATGTGTGTATTGTATGTGTGTGTTGTATGTGTGAAGGTATGTAATATATATATATATATATATATATATATATATATATATATATATATATAGAGTAAAGATCAAATACAAAGTGTTTTTCGGTAAGAACTGTGAGAATCAAAGGGGGTAAAAAAACTTTATTTTTTTTAGAACTGTTCGTGAACTGTTCGTGAACACGAACAAAAAATCTCGTTCGGTAAATGTTCATGAACTGTTCGTGAACACATAATTTTCTTAGCAAACGAACACGAACAAGGCCTTGTTCGTGTTCGTTCGGTTCGTTTGCAGCCCTAACAATATGGGGAAAAATTCGAAAAAACAAATAAAAAAATACCCTCTTTTGATTCTCATAGTTCTTACCAAAAAACACTTTGTACATGATCTTTCCCCTATATATATATATATATATATATATATATATATATATATATATATATATATATATATATATGTATATAGAGTAAAAATCAAATACAAAGTGTTTTTCGGTAAGAACTGTGAGAATCAAAGGGGGTAAAAAAATTTTATTTTTTTTTTTTAGAATTTTTTTTTCCCATATGCTTAAACATTCTTTCTAGATGAATAATACAAAAAAAAAAATTAAAATTTTTTTTAGTGTAATTACGTCATTAAAGTAAATACATTAGTTTACACTAGAGTAATTATGTAATTACTCTACACGTAATTACTCTACACCATTTTTTTTAAGTTTTCAATACTATAATACATGTTTAACAATATGGGAAAAAAATTTTGAAAAAAAAAATAAAAAAAAATACCCTTCTTTGATTCTCACAGTTTTTACCGAAAAAACACTTTGTACCGGATCTTTCCCCTATATATATATATAGTTTGATTTTTTTTTTTTTTTATTAAAACAACATGACCGTTCAACGGTCATCTACACATTCTCCAAATTGAAAACGCCCGTCAAAATCATAACGCCATCACCTCAAAACGCCCTATAGTGCCCGGGGAGGCGGTGTTCCCCGGCGCTATAGGGCCACAAAACGCCTTAAAACCCCACTACGGGTAGTCTAATAATAAACCATAATGTCCAACACTTGTAGCCCAGTTGGTTGAGGGCCTAAAGTTTCTTATGGGAGGCTTGAGTTCAATTCCAACTAACTACATTTGGAGGACATTGGTGGATAGGAAATGAGGGATGACCCGGCCATTGGCTTGGGTTCGAGTTCTGATCCCGACCGGTTTTACCGACTATTTCACCGTCGTGCCTTCGGGCGGGTGAGTGGTCGGGTTTTCCCGAGAATTGGTGGCAATTGGTGGCCCGGGTACTCTCGAGTACCTGATTCGCTAAAAGGGTGCCCAAGAGTACTCGAAATTGATTCGTTGGCCGTTAAAAAAATAAATAAACCATAATGATTATCTATAAATAATCCAAACGAGTCGCCAAATCCCCAAATCAAACCATTTTACTAACGTCTTCCTCTTGCTCTCTCTCTCTCTCTCTCCTACTCTTCTTCTCAGGTAAATTCTCAACTGTTTCTGCTCTATATAAATACGCATCTTATTATTATTATTATTATTATTATCACGCTCATCTTATTCGATATTCAATTCATTATTCATGTTTATTTTTCAATTACTTGCTTCGATTACACTAAATGCCATTAACTAGCGATATGTGTAGTCGTTACTTTTTCAGTGTTTGATAATTTGATCGATTGACTTGTGTTGAAGGAAAATATTATTTCGTTACGCTATTATCGTCGTTGTTGTTTTGTTCGTGATAGATATGTGTATTGTTAGGGAGATTTTAGGTTGATGTGTATTTTAGAGATTTACAGTGACTTGAAGGTTTAGAAGGAGACGTTTTATTGATGCCTAGAGTAATTAGGTGATTTTAAATGATATGAAGCAGTTAGGAAATTATAATGGACTAATGTGGCCTGATCTCATGAAAAAACATAGGCGCATATTTAGTGATTATCATTATGGATGTGAAATTTTGGAATAGTTTTGATTTTACCCAAAATAAGATTGTAGATCTTAAAAGTGAGAGAATGAACTAAAAAAAGCACTAGACAATAGACATACATCTAAGCACCACATAGGTGCATAATCTGGTGATTCGCATAAGTGCATAACAGATATGAAACTTTGAAATAGTTGTGATCTAACTCAAAATAAGATTGTAGCTCAAAAAAGTGAGAGAATGAAGAAAAAACACTAGACATACATCCAAGCACCGGATAGGCGCATAATCTGGTGATTCGCATAATGGATATGAACTTAGTTTTGCATTGTGGATGTTGAAGTTAGTTTAGAAATCATGTGCATAATGTGTGGCTATCATATGTCTATAACCGTTTGAGGTTTTAATTAAACAAGCGAACAAGAATGATATTGCTATATATAGAAAAGGTTCACTTAAAGAAAAGAGAATATCAGAGAATAAACAGTTGATATCAACTGCTTGATTCAATGTTAGTTAGTATTTTTAGTTGCAATTTAACGTCATAACACTTATAGTAGAGTCTGCAATAAGTAACTTTCATATCTAGTAACTAACATCATCTGTGATATGTGAAAACTTAAAAGGCAGATGTTAAAATCTGCCTCTTCTATTGGTTGTTCTTCTTATACGATGCTGTAATCTTTGTTTTTATTAGTAAATAGTATATTTTATAGAATTGAAGTGTTGTCTTCTTAATATTCACCAAGACCATGATTTCTTCTTGATATTTGCCATTTTGACCCATCCAGAACTTCGACTTTGACTACTTAAAATAGCTATAGTTTACAAGTACTTTGCTGCCAGGCCTCTCTATTAATTCTTTGTTTTAAAATAGATTCAGAATTAAATTGTTATTACAAATAGAACCTCACTTCGACATGATATATGCTTGAGATTGATACTATTTAATGCCAATAAAGCAATTCAAAACTGGAAGATTAATAGATATTATGACAGGAACAGCCAAATCATGTATAGTAATAAATAAAATATATTATGCATTAAGTGATCTTGTACAATGACCAGCGATGACATCACATGGAGCATCAGGAAAGCCGTATATGCCAAAGGTTTCACTCGAAAATTACCTCAATTTTGAGCGTATGGACGTCATCTCTCCTCACATTCTTCGAAAGGTGAGGGTCTTAATCTTAATCATTGTCTACAAAATGTTGACAGGATGAAACAGGCAAAATGTTTTTTTTTATCGTTTATAACAAATTATGAAACACCTTTTGGTTTACTTTACAGATACTCACGATTCATGGATTCAAAAGCTTCAAAGTTCCAAAGGTTATGTGATCTAAAACACTACTAATGACATGATTGTGAATTCTAGAGCTGACTTCTTTGACCAGTTTACTTGCAAATAAGTTGATATGGGTCTTATTTTTCAGCAAACATAGAAAACTTAACTAGAAATGAAACGGGTCAAAAGCGACGTGGACTGTTTTTAAATTCTTACAACCTCATTCTTAACAAATAGTTTATCTAATCATATTCAATAAATAATTGTTTAGTAAATGACAAAGACATGCCAAGTTGTCAACACAACCTGACTCGTTTTGTTCCTATTAATAACTACTTGTTTTGACCCGTTAGTCAAACGTCAAACCTCTAGGGATTTAATTTAGTCGGTATTGTTTAAACAGTATATATAAATAAATATATATCTGCAGGCTGAGTTATTAGATGCAGTGAGGTCAATCAAGCTAACAGATCCCCTCCACTCAACTCTGCAAAGTGATGTTTCGTCCAACGCGTTCCTGAGTCTAACTGATGTAATCAGAGACCTCTCTCTTCTGCATTGGCAAGAATGCTGCATCACTCATATTGAAACTATCAATTCAGTGACTGGGTTGGGAAAAGAATCGTCACCTAAATGTTTAATATCCGACTGCAACACGGCTTCCAGCTCAAAGAAGATCAAATATAGCTCAGCATGATCATCAATTGTGCTTGCTCTACCTGATTCAAATCAAGAAAAACTCAAAGTTACAGATTGTTCCTATGCAGATGGAATAAACATCACATATGCCAACGTCATAAATAGGAACATTTAACGATTTTACTTTTATAGTTTTACTGAAATATCATATAAAAACATAGGATGTTACACGTGAGTACGTGAATTGAAGATTTTCTCCGTCGCTTCTATATGTCCATAAATGGAATACATATGAATCAATGCATTATGGGTGTTAACATAATGATGAGGTTCCTCTTGTTATAACTAATCTGTGGATGGGTGAACTCAGATAATCACTACACAGTAGTGGATCAAAGAACTTTTGCGAGTGGAGTAAATTTGGTTGAGTCAAAACACATTGGGTCAAAATAGATCAAGTAAAAGCATCTCTTACTAATTTACTTAAAGATATTGTAAAATTGATTATACTTATAATGAATTTGGCAACATATATCTATGAAACTCAAATGTGTATATATTAAGAATATGAAAGTTATATTGAAAAAGGGAAATGCAAGTATGGCCTTAGTTATGATTAATACTTTTAAAACAATGTTCTGGGTGGACAATTGGACAGATTTGAGCAGTAATGAAGAAAAGAAAGAGATGGAGGATCTAAATAACCTACTAAATCAACAGTCATTGTCCGATAATGGCGATAAGTGGACGTGGAAGAAAGAAGACGAATTCTCGGTAAAGTTGGTGAGACAAGAAAGTTACACCAAAAATCATTGTTCGATAATGGCGATAAGTGGTGTGGAACAGGGTAGCTACACCAAAAGTTAATATGTTTGCATGGGGAGCGGTGGACGGGAAAATACCTACTGCGACAGCACTGATAAGTAGGGGTATGACACTTCAATCAAACATGTGCGCCTGGTGTGGATCGGAGGAAGAGAGTGCAGACCATTCGTTGATTAATTGCGCAGTCGCGGAGGAAGTATGGCACCAAGTTGTTGGCTGGCTTAAAGTATCGGCTGGGAACATATCAGAATCGGTGACTGACTTGCTGCAAAGTGTGCTGAATGTATCGAAGGAGGATAAATCATGCGGTTTACTTGCTTGGCCTATGGATTATTCGGAACGTGAGAAACGGGAACAATTTAAAGGCAGAAATGTTTCTGTAACTAGAATTTGGCTAGTTTTGAAGTGGTGATGTAATAGAATCTAGAGGTGAAAATTGCTGTAATATGGGTTCATCGTAGCAACTTGCTGTGATGATTGGACTAAAAGTGCACCATTGCTGTTAAAAAATATAGTTATGATTAATTCACATGTTAAACATGCTAGATGAAATTAATATGTGAAAACGCTTACTATTCTTGCAAAATATTTGATGGATTTTAAAAGTGTAAAAGTATATAAATACAAACGTGAAATTTAAAACAATATAAAATAGAACGTTTCCATATTTTCAAATTCTAAGTAATGGATTTTAACTTATTTAAAGATAGATTATAGACTTGATTAAGGGATCGTTAAGTTGGACCTCTTAATGGTTAATTTTTTTTTTTTTTTTTTCATATTGGTAGGAGAGCCTCATTAAGGTTCAGCCTAGTTCAGTGTTTAATGGTTCAGTGCTTAATGGTTCAGCTATATCCCAAGTCTTAATGGTTCAGCCTTAACCATTTCATTCAAAATCTGAAACAAACGCGTTAAATGCTGAATCATTCAGTACTGAATGGTTCAGAGCCTTATTAAGAGGCTTACCAAACAGCCGTTAATTAAGTGAGCTTATACCTTAACCTGAGTCTACTCATTTACAAACCGAACCGACTTCATCAACTCGTTTATTAGCAAAAAAAATTTAGCTAGCCTTGTTCAACGAGATTTTTAACAAAGCATATTTTAATTTGAAGATTACATCTTTCATCAAAACGTTTGAAATTATGAGTGCTTTTCTTGTCATAAGACTATATAAACATAAATTTTCCATGTCAAGAAAATTATAAAATTTTAGTTTGTTTAGAATTAGAATTAAATCTTAAAAAATTGTAATATTAAAACTAACCAATACGGCATGTACTTGATGCTTGTATAGTATTCGACTCAAGTCATTAGAAACTCGAATCCAATTCGACAATAGAATTCAGAATTTCAACTCGGGCAAGGACCTGATTCAAATATGTAGGAACACCGTTCACAAAATAAAAGAAATGCAGGTTTATTAAATAATATCGGATTACAATGCAATAATAAATAATTAAACAGAATACAAAGACAGAAAGAAAATTACAAACTGAAAGGAAATACGAAAGAAGGCAAAGGAAACTCGAAGTGACTGAAGCACGTGTAAAACACGCTTCCCTTAAAACAGATTTCGGGCCACCCAGGTGAACCCGTCTATTTCCCAGGGTACAACAGCCTAAGCAGATTGCACTGTCGGAGTTACCCAAGCACCTGAAACAGTACCTGAAACAAGAGCCTGCAAGTCTGAAAAAGTTAGGGAAATTTTCTGAAAGAAGGTGGTGGTTCGAGAACATGAATTGTAGAAAAGTTTCGGTGTGTTAAAACAGAGTTCAGTACTCGGTATTTATACACGAAACTGAGCCTTGAGAAACGTCTCATTGATTACGAAATTCAATGATGAAATTAAGTCTGGAATTAATACTCATTATTCAGCACTTAATTTCGTTTGACTAGAATTCAAAATGGTCAATTATTGAAATTAATTATTCAACATTTAATTTCATTTGACGTTTTAGAATTCGAAAAGACTTGACCACATTAATTGACCAGTCTTAGCCATAGGCTCGAGCCACACCAGTCCAAGCTCACTTAAAAATATAAAGGCGGCTCTCAAGCGGCTCGCGGCGATGCGAGCGTGCCAAGTGCAAAGTGCGTCATCAAAACGCCACATTACGCCCATCGCCCTCGTCCCGTGCCAGTGCCCGAGCCTGTGCCCGGGCGCGGGCGCGTCGGGTGCTTCGCACCCTCCTGGCTGCCACTGGGTGTGTCCTGTTGTATAGGAATACATTCCTCTACAGAATTCTAGATATAAACCAACACATGATTTATATTTCCACCAATGTGGGACAAGCACAAAATCCTAAAACTATAAAGTTCCACCACACACATAAAGCTTAGATCTCTCATTCATCTAGCTTTATAACTAAATGTCATTATATTACATTTAATATAATATTTAATTATTAAAATTTCCAACAATCTCCCACATGAATGGAGATCGACCCACACACTCAAGTGTCAAAATAAAATTTCAACGGTTAAGTAATGCAGGATAGGTAGGTATTCCCTTTGAACCCTCCTTTGTGATGTATACTTTGTCTCCTAGCGGTTAGTAGACGCGGTGTCCTTGAACCAACCCCTTTTTATGTAGACATTATTACACATCACACATTACTCTCCCTGGTCTGGTTAACCCCTCATTGTCGTGTCCGTTTATGGTCATGGAGCACTATCCTGGTTCTGCGAGAGCTCTAGGAATTGCTAACATAGGTGATTTTACCAAAATCATAGGTGATTTTACCAAAATCATTAAAAGCCGTATGCTTAACCTCCTTTGACATCACTGATTGTTTAAGGATGGACTGGGAAGTATGCAACTCCCTTTGTGTCTTGGGGTACTCCCCCACAGTGATCTTAGTTTGTACAGTTAGGTGGTCCTATTGAGCCTAGATCATGGGATCTCCAATCTTCTAGGATAGGTTTTCCATTGTACAAACTTACTCCACGGGCTTTAGTCCCATTCCTTTCGACGACTTGTGCAATGCCTCTCTGCTTAAGCCTTTTGTTAGCGGATCCGCAATGTTATCCTTTGACTTCACATAGTCAATTGTGATAACTCATGTTGAGAGTAGTTGTCGTATCGTATTATGCCTACGTCGTATGTGCCTTGATTTACCATTATACATTGCACTCTTAGCTCTACCAATTGCCGACTGGAAATCGCAATGTATGCAAATAGCCGTCACATGCTTAGGCCATCTTGGAATATATTCCAAAAACTGACGTATCCATTCTGCCTCTTCTCCAGCTTTATCTAAAGCAATAAATTCAGATTCCATCGTGGACCTAGCTATAAGAGTTTGCTTGGAAGATTTCCAAGCTATAGCTGCTCCTCCAAGGGTAAACACATAACCACTTGTGGATTTAGAATCTTTCATATCGGATATCCAGTTGGCATCACTGTATCCTTCCGCAACAGCTGGATCTTGGCCATAGTCCATAATTCCTCGTGTATCTCAAATACCTTAACAATCTTGTCATGCTCTTCCAATGTTCAGCACTGGGATTACTGGTATATCTACTTAGCCTGCTCACAGCATATGCTAAGTCTGGCCTGGTACATGACATGAGATACATCAAACTGCCAATGATCCTTGAATACTCCAATTGAGTAACACCCTCTCCTCTATTCTTTGACAAATGTTGAGAGGTATCAATCGGAGTTTGAGCCACACTTGTGTCTTCCGAATTGAACTTCTCAAGGATCTTATCTACATAATGAGATTGACTTAACACAAGACCAGTTTGGGTTCTAATAATCTTCACTCCAAGAATTACATCAGCTAGACCCATGTCTTTCATGTCAAATCTCGCTTTCAACATGTTTTTTAGTAGATCTGATCATCTTGTCATCACTCCCAATGATAAGCATGTCATCCACATAAAGACACAAGATTACATAACCTTTAGAAGTGTCCTTCACATAGACACACTTGTCACATTCATTTATTTTGAAACCACTGTTAAGCATAACTTGGTCAAACTTTTTATGCCATTGTTTTGGAGTTTGCTTTAAGCCATATAGCGACTTGACGAGTTTACATATTTTGCCTTCTTGGCCAGGAGCAGAGAAACCCTCAGGTTGCTCCATGTAAA